>CM076402.1:11108529-11760029 GCA_038363315.1 Mugilogobius chulae | reverse complement strand
AAAGTTTGATTTGTTTTAAACACAATTACAAAACAAAAAAGTAATAATTGTCTGTTCCATTGCTGTCAACATGCGGCCCGGGGACCAAATGCGGATGAATTTATGATTATTATTTATAGTGGCCTTCTGATAAAAGCTTGTAGCAGTTTGAGCTGCAGTTAACATAAAACACTGCAGTCTAGCCACATAGGAATGGAAAAATAGACTATGGAAATAAACCTCTAAAATGCACTGGAATGTAGCAACTTGCATAGATGACTTGCAACATACGGGCATTTTTGCTGCTCCACAAAAGTACCCGCCCACTTTCGGTGAAAACATTCCATATTAAGTCAATGGCGGTAGATACAATGTTCAGCTTTTCTCTCCTTTTTGGCCAAATAAATTGAAAACTAGCCACTGGAGCCATAGAAAAACAGCCGTATGTTTGTAAGGATGTGTGAGACTGAAGCTAACAGTCGAAAAAGAAAGTGTTTTATTAAGATACGTCTGCTGATTAGAGCTAGCTTCTCTGCCTCGGCTAAACGGCTCCACACACTGGCCGTCTTTAGATGTAAGGCATTTATTCTGATTAGTTTAGTAATTTTATAACAAATAATTATGTACATTTTTGACCAGACTCTGTGTGTTTGATATTGGATTATAATAATGCCCATTATTGTAAGTAACTGGCTAACTGTAGCTTGAGCCCACGGGTATGTACACTAGTTTTTTCCTCATGTGTTGACCACAAATCACCACATTGCAGTAAAGACAAGACATCAGACATTTAATTTAACTTAGCGAAATCCAACACATAAATTAGGGACATGAATAAAACAAACAAGCACAATCTTAGCTACAGTTAAAAGTATGTTTCTTGATATCACGCTAGCATAGCACAAAAAACACCAATCATTTTGTGGATTAATACGTATTAATTTTATTTTTTGATTGTCAGCTCATTTCTCATAAAACGTGAGCATCCACGGGTGTTTTAATACTAAAATACACACGTCTGATACAGGCACTTATGATTAGCATTGGGTCTATTGGGTCAGTTTAAAACGTTTACCGTTCTGTCTGTGAAGCGTCTAAAGTCAAACCGCTGATCCTTTGCCTTCCGTTTGTCTTTTACTACATGATACAAAACACTAAATGTAGTTTTTAGACAAGTATCTGAAGTTCAAAATATGTTCTTGGAAGGACACTTTACACAATAAAACACAATTCAAAACGGGGCCGGCTTTAGCCATAGACAAGGGTGGGCAGTGCCACCCAGACGGATGGTCTGCCCACCCAATCGCCCTCTGCCGCCGGGCCGCAACGCATATCAGATTGGTCAGCGACAAACCGGTCTGTCCGCCGTTCAGGCGCGTGAGTGAGGAGCGTCAACACAACACGCATGGCACTGTTCGACTGCAGTCCAAACTTTTATCATGTGTATTTTTACTTTCTCACACTGCTGGTGTAAATATGACTATCAGTCCTTATTCATGTCATTCATAAAAGTGCCAATCTAGGCTGTAAAATGTCAGGCCAGCGCGTCATTGCGCACGGTGTAAAGGCCGATTTGGGTTAAATAAACGCCACAGAAATCGTCCTCTTTATACGCATATACACGCAGAGGGCAGAGGAGTGTATGTGTAGGCGTGTGTGTGTGTGTACCGTGAGTGTCACTCCCCGCACTGAAGTCCAGACCTCGTCTCTCCTGACGCTGCCTCGATGGCTCTTCGCATTGGGTTATGTCCGCATTATTCCGTGGCTCAAATAGGAAAACTTTTCAAGCGCGCGCAACGTGATAGAAAAACAAAGGCCAGCACAACAGCACGTTCATTTATTTCTTCGCGTTCGCTTCACTTCAGTCCGTGCGCGCTCACGATCCACGTGCGTGTGGTGAGCGTTGCGCTTTGAGTTCGTTTCGAACTTCTGAGACGCTATCCGTGACATCCGTGACTTAAAGCAAGGCGCCCGCTTCTCCAGACTCTTAATCCACGGCTCAGTTTTACACGCAGAGGCTGGAATTGGTGCCTGGCGGTGTGGATGGTTCAGCGTGGACGGGCCAGGTCTTGACCCGCCCCTGTGCGGAGTAGCGAGGGACGCGCGCACATGGGAAACTTATGTGTCAAGCTATATTTTTTAAGCACTCACGTCAAGTCAAAAGACACATTACACTGGAATGACGAATCTTGTTTTATCTCTTTGGTATTATATTAGGCTGCATTTAAAATTGCTAGCTATAATAGTGAAAGCAATAATAAAGCCTAAATTAAAACCTTCATTCATATCTGCAGATGTGAAATAATCACTAACCATAATCATAATAATAAAGTACTTTTCAAATGCAACCCATAAGCTTTCCAGCAATAAAATACATTTTATGCTACTATAAAATTATATAACCATAAAAGTACATGCATAGAAATATTGTAGTTCAAAAATCTTTAAGATATAAATAAAAACAAATTCAGTCAAAGGCACCTTTAGACAGTCTTAAACCTTGATTTAAACATTTACCTGTAGTAACTTACCATACATTTTACAGTTTTTCCTCAGTCTCTTTGACACATTTTTTAAAACTTTATTTGGTTTAATCACTTGATTCCAACATTTATCAAACACTGAGGTGGTCTTATCATTTACAAAATTTTTAATTTAGTCATACAGTTTTCAGATTTTTTCAGAACAGCTCACACAGCTCTCACACAGCTCTCATTCACAAACTCACATGTTCAGTGTGGTAAAGGACTTCTAAAATCCAAGAGCAGAAAGATCAAACAACATATAATGAACATCTAAATCAAACAGAGACAATGGCCTGAGCAGAACACACTGACTGTAGAAATGCAACAAATATAAACTAAATATATTTCCAGTGTGATGTTTGTTTAAATGGTTTGTCAGTCACACAGGTGCAAACTGTAAAGAGTTGGATAAAATATCAACACAAATCAGAAAGTTTTCCTAAATGTAGCTTAATTCATGTTTGTTTGTTTTTTGCTTTGTACAAATATGTCTGCATTTACTGTAGATAAAAAGCACAACTTATCCAGATTCAGATTATTTTTTGTAAAGTGTAAATCCCAATGACTGAACTGAACCTTTGGTCACTTTGTGTCTGAGATCAGAACTAAAGCTTGTGAGCTGTAAAGTCAAATGAATGAGAAAACACATGAAACACCTGAAGACTGTGTGAGAGTTTTGATGCTAAAAATGTACCTTAATACAAAATGTAGTTTTAAAAAACTGAAGCTCCGTTTAGTTTTGTTTGTGAGCTGTTTTGTAAATTGACTGGACAAGTGTGTCAAAGTCATTGAGAAAAACTGTAGTGTAAGTGCACAATCTTAAGTAATCCCCACATCCAATTTACTTTTAAATTTGTGTAAAAGAATAGTTTGTAATACCTACTGTTGTGCTGTTTGATTGATACAAGTTGCTTTTTCCACAAAAAATTGGGACCGTGTTAATTTTATATTTGCCCACTCAAAATTTCTGCTTGCCCACCCAAGCCCAGTGGGCTAGAACCGGCCCTGATTCAAAATAATGTAATGTAATTCAATATATACTATAGTATATATGGACACAGTTGTCATATTTGAATATATCACAGGTAGTAGGCCTCGACCTGACTTCGACCAATTCGGCCCCAGCTCCATTTGAGTTTGACACCCTGGTCTATTTTCTTGTTGTGTTTTTTTTTAAGTCAAGGTAAGTAAAAGGAGAAATATTTTACCAAACAAAAAAAATGACAAACGAGCAGAGAGAGGGAGAGCGAGAAACACGACAAATGTGTAATGTAAATTTAGAAGCTGCTGAATATTGAATGAGGTGTACCAGTGCTGGTGTATTCAGAGACTTCATTCACACCGGAAATCCACTGCCACAGGCACGCTCCACTCAATTATTTACACTTTGAATTGGGTTTAGAATCCAGGCTAAAAGGGAAGCCACAGTGATTTGTCTGCACTTTTGGACCATTGTGAGCCGAGGGGATTCATGTGCTTTTGCCCCTTTGGAAACATTTGGTTTGATTGAACTTTTTAAAGGCAAAATGTTCCTTATAATTTCTATTGCTTGTATCCGCCAACTAAACTAACTGCTGCACAAGATGACATTTTTTGTTATGTTACTTTAAAATTTTCAACATCATAAACAAGTTTCAGTTAGTTTGAATTTTTTCAAATTTTTTTTTTCCAAAGTACACAAAAACAAACAAACAAAAAAAAAGTGTCTGTCTGCATAGCACTTTTCCACTTTACAAAGCCCTCAAAAGTGCTTTACAATCAAGTAGAGCTGCAACAAGTTAATAAATTAGTCAAACTAGTCAGTTATTGAAACAGGTCAACTCATTTAGTAATTGAATAATCCAGGGGTGCCCAAAGTGGGGCCCGGGGGCCAAATTCGGCCCGCCAGATGGTTCAATTTGGCCCGCGAAGGGTTGTTCAGGTTTGTTAGGACTAAATGTTTGATTCAATTTTATGTTGAAAAAACTGTCAAATGACAAAATTCAAGTGGAATCTCTTACAACGTGTTAGTAAAAGATATTTTAATCTTCATCTCTTCTCAAATATTTTTTTAAATGCCAAACAAAATTATGTTTGGCCCTTGGCACTCTTCAATGCAATACATTTTTGGCCCGCGAACAAAAAATCTGCAAATTTTGGCCCACCAAGGAAAAAAGTTTGGGCACCCCTGGAATAATCGTTAACTGGTCTTTATACTGGTGTTATCACAATTTAAAATTTCTAATACACTATTTTAAATGTGATTTGAGACCAAAGGTCTCCATTCTCGATTCCTGTTTCAATACTACAACTGCTTTAAAAATGTCTTTTGTCAGGTCAAAATTTTAGACAAAAAAGACATTTACAACAAAAAGTTATAGTTTTTAGATTGTTTTAAAGCTTTATGTTTTAGTAGATCATTCTAAAACTGTTCAGAAAAGATGTAATTGTTTCAGTGTTTCCCTCAAGTTTAAGTAGAGATCATGGTGGTGCAAGTGGTCCATGTTTGAATATATTTTCTTTTATGCAAATTTTGGAGCATAAAAAAGTCACTTACTGCCCCTTCTGATCAAAAACATTGCTTATAGATTAAATATAACTCCTCATCTATATTTATTGGCAAAGCTACCAGCTTCAAGTAATATTATATCCTCATCAGTCAAATGTTTTAGACTATGGGGGCAAACATTAGACTACTGGGGGGCCGCTATAGTCTCCTCTATGAATGGGAAACAATGTTGTTTTCTTAACATAAATTCTTGCTGAAAATAGTATTAGATTCAATACCAGCTTTAGTATAAATTCATCTGCAATACTTGATAAGCCAACTTTCAACAACTCTATTTTAAATAGACTTCAAACCTGCCGTGAGCCGAGAAAAGGTTGATGATGATAAGTGATGAAAATTGTATAGCTTTAGCGTTTTCATGTAAACAAGAGTTTGCCTGTAAATCTGCACCACTATAAGCGCTGTGCTGAAGAAAGTACAAAACTAACCTTAAAAAGTACAAAAATCTTGTATTCAAGTGAATCTTACATTCTAAACAACTAATCAATTATTCAAAAAAAAAAGACAAGAATAATCGTTAGTTGCAGTCCAGTGCCCTCAGTGGCTTTTTAAGCAAACTTCAAAATAAAAAATATCACAGTGACAGTGATTCAGTGAAAAAAACGCAAATGCAATTGTGACCGTTTTAAACCTGCTATTTCTTATTTCAAGCTCAGTATTTCTAAATCAACTTTTAAGATCACTTCAGCTAAAGTGAATTCGATTAGATGAAAAAGATTTGTGTAATACAAGACACCCTAACCAAACTTGTTGAGCCAAAAGGGAATGAAATTATATTTTCTTAATCAGTATCAACATTTTATATCAAGAATACTACAACAATTTGCTTTGATCAATATAATGGATTTTCAATATTAGACAAGATCTACAACTAGTCAAAACTAGCACTAGACCAGGACGAAATGTAGTCTAAACCAGGCCTATCAAGACCAAAACTGGACTAAACCAAGGCTAGATTTGAGATTATATACACATACACTTGTTTTGAGAAGCACAACCTTATCAATAACTGCAAAAAAATAATTTTCATTTATTTATTTATTTATGTTTTCAAGTTCAAAAAGGGAAAGTCAATTTTTATGACTTTAAGAATCTTAAGGAAAACATTTGTTTATTTATTTATTTAATTAGTAGATCTCAACTTGTTTTAAGTATTTTTAAACTTGTTTTAAGATGGGCATTTTCTGGTATTGTTTCTATTTCAATATTGAAATCACCAAACTCTTTTCGCTTGTGGTCCATCAACGCCAAGACATGTAATCCTTACAAACTACACACATTCACCGAACTGCACTTAATCCATTTCCTTCCAAGGTGATTTCAATCAAAACTTCTCACTACGTTTTCCATGTTCAAACCCGTTTCATTACACATTCACCAAAATGACTTTTTACATTTGCATGAAAGGAACAAAGTGTGACTTTCTGGCAAAGTGATAGAGGTCAAATGAAATTAACAGTTGGCAGAGGTAATTACATTGCACAAAGTCAAATGAATGGATATATATTTCCATATGACTAAATGTTTTGTCTGATGGAGTATTTGACTGTACTTTAGTCTTCAGCGCTGTACAGTAGCGGTCCACAAACCCTTTTCTTGTAAGGATCGGTCGTAAATTGTAATGATGTAAATTGCATAACTGATTATTGTCACTGTGAGTTACTTTGAGCTAATCACACATTTGTTAAGACATTGTACAATACTAAGGCTGTTACATTTACACCTGATTAATGATTAATTTATAAAAAATGTGATATCACAAAACATTTTCCTCATAATATTTTATTCACTTTTAAACCAACAGACAGTTTTTAAGTGGTGTTTTGGTCGTTTTCAATAGAATATAAAAGCACTTAATTTATTTGCAAGTAACTTGAGTGACTCAAATTGTAACTATATATTATCAACATTTTTATAAGTAATAAGTTACACTACTTAGTTACTGAAAAGAGGAATATATTACAGTAACTTGTTACTTTTGTAATGAGTTACTCCCAACACTGGTTGTAACCCAACCAGTGTTAAGTTTTAAACCATGATGACATTAGGCTGCCTGGTTCGGTCTAAAGCAGAATTAGACCAAAACTAAAAGGGATCAACTCAGGTATAAGGTATACCACCAGAATTAAGCGGCATGGTGGCAGAGCGGATAGCGCTCTGGCCTCACAGCAAGAAGGTCGCAGGTTCGATTCCCGCTCAGGCCCAGACCTTTCTGTGTGGAGTTTGCATGTTCCCCCTGTGTCTGGGTGGTTTTCTCCGGGCACTCCGGTTTCCCCACCAACCAATAACATGCATGTTAGGGAACACTTGGTGGTAGTCGGAGGTTGAGGCGCCAGGTGTTAGGTGAATCGCCTCTGCTGAGTTGCCCCAGGGCAGCTTACTGTCACTGAGTGGGGAGGGGTTCATCTCACTGTGAAGCGCTTTGTGACTCTGTGTCTGTGAAATGCGCTATACAAATAAAGATTACTTACTTACTTACTTACTAAGCCTGCAAATGACAAGTGTATGCATTTTTGCAATCTTTAGAAGATGGGCTAAGGGTCTTTGGATGGCCAATTTTGTCCCCAGGCCTTCAGTTGAATAGACCTGGTATATACTGTGCAACTCTGTTCGCTTTTTTAACCTTCCCAACATGGCCCCTTACAGCCTTCCGGTGTACATGCCCTGTACTCCTGCTGTCTCTCCTTTTCGCTATTATGTATACATCTGCCCATTCTGCATTATAGATAGACATAGACATAGACTTTGCTTCATTAATATTTCATTGCTAGGTAAAATACTAAAGGCTAAGCAAGATATGTTTTAATACCAATAATGTAGATCTTTACAATGTTAAATCCAACACTAATATTTTCCATGATTATTACAGGATTTTAAGTGAGATTCATCAACATCAAACCAAAAATTCAACAGTTGCATCGCCCAGAGCCCTAGACTTATCCGAGCTGTTTTCTAAGCGTCTCGGAGTTGCCTGTGTCTTATCCTGAAGGTCAGACAGACAAATGCGAGTCAATGAGGCCTCTGCAGTTGTCTCTGTGTGAAGCCCATAACCGACAGGCTGAGAGCTGGATTTACATTGATCACGACTGACAATGGACCTCGGCTTTTCTCTCGCTCACGCTAAACACAATTAGTCAACTTTAAACGCAGAAAGAAAGAAAAGATAGTAAATGTCTTCGGCCCAATCAGGTTTGACCGGCTTGTGTTGGTCACTTAGGTCTTTGTCTGTTTTGAAGAGCTACGACAATTACAAGCAGAAACATGGAGAAGAAAATAACCAGTGAAAGGCTGTTATTGATTCGGGGCCGTCAATAGATGCACTCCGCTAACAAGGATTGTAGCTTTCCGGCATCAGGAGCGCTGGGATGATGTAGCGAGGTGAAGAGGGTCGAGGCGATGTTGTATGGACACTAGAGATGTTGGCGAAAGAAATTGTTGGTTGACTGAAGACATGTCAAGTGCTTCTCAGACTGTTTGGAGCCACAGTACGTGTTTGTAGTCTACAATGTGGTGATGTTATAATGGCAGACGGTGGACAAGAATCAGAATTTACTATTAATAACATTGTACTTCATCATGAAATGTAATTATCCTTGTTTGTTCTTCGGTCAGCCCATGCGTTCAGAATCAGACTGCAAACAAAACTTGCGCTGATACACATGAGCCTGACGCTGTTCGCAGATGATTGACAGCTCTACAGAGAAGGGAGGGCAAGTACTGCAATATGCTTTTTTCTTCTCAACTCAGGACGAATGTTTTGCTCTCGTGTGAATGCGGCGGCCAAATACGCGAAGTGAAGAGAATTTGTGCGTGTAAATGAAAGCGCGTCGCTTATGCAGTGAAGAAAAGAAACGAGAGACGGAGACAATAGAGAGACAAACATGGGAAAGAGGCCAATAATTCTTGCTTTAAAATATTGTTAAAAACACATTTTAAAAATTGCATATGTGATAATTGTAAGTGATGCTGATGATGTATGTCATTTATTTCTGGACTTGCATTATTTCTGAATATTTACTGATGTATTGTAAACTGGAACAGGGTTGTGTTTACCTTTTGATTGAGAATACTTTTTATAAAATGTAATGCTTTAATTGCAAATTTTATTGTCTGCTTGGACAGCAGGAAGAATAGTCTTTACTGCTGTAAAGACTAATGGGGATCCAAATGAATAAACAAATAAAAGAGCGTCTCTCGCGATCAGTGTTTCTGCAGGAGACTCACAGGTACTACACTTTACATGTGAAGCTCATAAGTATGAGCCTTTTCTGTCACTTACCCCCGCGCTGAAAGCAGAAATCTCCAGTTTAGATGTGGGCTGGCCTTCTGCCTCAAACACACAGGGGATTAAGGAGGTTCATCATCAAGCAAAAGTTAAAGGAATTTCATTAACAATGACTATTTACATTGTGATTGGCTGATGGAGTTGTCGAACTTAATGCGCATCCCTTATCACCAAGATAGAAAAAAGTTTCCATTTTGCGACGCCCAACAATCCATATCTCTCAGGCCCTACTGTAAATGCTAACGTTAACATCTGTGGGCTAGCGCTAACTATTCTCAAAGTTAGATGGCTGTCAGAGCCTGTTTTAAATGCTAAAAAAAAACCTTCTTTTCAAACTGTCAGACATTTTCCAAACTTCTTCCACTCGCTTTGACTCTTCTATCGTCTCATTTGATGCAGCGCTGCACTGTGCCCTAAAAGCTGGAGGGAATATTGATAGTGAGAGTATTAATATTGAAATGTTTGATTAATTATCAATAATATCTAAGAAAAACAACCTATCAAGTTTAAGTGAGGGGTTCAAAAACATTCCAATATCACTAAAGCAGGGGTAAAAATCCTTCATGCTTCACCTTTAGATTCCAGTCGAATCGCAGCGAATAAAACGTGAAACAAAAAAATACGACTCAAATATATGATCTGTAATACAACCCACCGGGCACAGCTCTCAATAAAACCCGCAGAGATCCGATGGAGATGTCAAAATGGCCGATCACATGAAGTCTGCGGAAGGTGTGGCGATCCAGGAGCTCAAATATTAAAACACAGCAAATACATTAATAATGATAAAGAGCTATGCCTTTAGAATACCAATTAAACATGATATATTTATAGCACTGCAGCTCAGCACAGATGTGTCGGACAGGAGAAACCAACGAAACGAGACCCAAAAGTTAAACATGTCCTAGCACGGTTTGGAATTTGCATGTTCTCTCTGTTTCTTGGTTGTTTGCTTTGGTTTCATTCTTAAACACCAAAAATGCAGGTTGCTGGTTTAGAGATTGATCAAATGTTCTCTTGCTTTTTTGTGTGCTTTTTTTTAGACAATAACGATGTAGATGTTAAAATGACAAGTTAAAATAATAAACTGATGTATAGTTTACAATCCGACATCAGGGTTTGGGCCATAAACTGAAAAATCAAGAGATCGAGAAAGAATCGAACTGAATTGTGATGGTGGGTTTTGAATGGAAAGATCGAAAACCAAACTTTTGTCAGTAAAAATATGTGGTTTGGAGCAAAAGTCAAACATTAAAAAAATAATAAAATAAAATATATTGTTTAGGTTTATGTTTGGCATTTTTCATTTGTTTTTGAAATGGTAAAACAAAAAATCAAATCAAAAATATGAGAAAGTTAGTTTATGCATGCCATGTTATTTTATGGTCAGTTTTTATGAATGTTAAAGTTCATTTTGCTTCTGTTAAACCATGCACTAAAATAACATCTCTAAATAAACTAATTTAAAAATAAAATAATCGTTAACTTGTCTTTATGTATGTTCCAAACATCCCAGAGACCTCAGATTAAACACAAATACGTTTTCTGATGTAAAAACTTGCTTGCCTACACTATACATTATGATACAAATGTTGATTGACTGATTATGGTACTACAACGATAATTAGAATGCTTATTTTACACCAAATTTCTACACAATAAACTGACATTTTCAGCACAAAATACTTTTTTTTTTTATTAAACATTTTGATTTTATTCTAGTTTTGATTAGACTGAGGATTACTCTAAAAATTGTCCGAAAATGTCAAATGTTGTCCTGTTACTGTGATTGTAAAATAAAGTATTTATGGCTAGCCTTGTTCAATTGAGCATTTAGTTTACCAGTTTTAGTGTTGTTTGGAATCTGATTTTCAAAACTTTTGACAAACCTAAAATCTGTATCTTCATGACGTCATCAAGCAACGTTAGCTCAGTTCAAATTTGCCAAAAATCTAGCATTCTTTTGCAGCCACTTTTGCATTCTAAACAACTAATTAGTGATGCACCGATCCAGCTTTTTCAGTTCCGATACCGATCCCGATACTTTAGAATTAAACATCTGCCGATACCGATATCAACCGATACTTGTGTAAGGACTGAAATAGCTCTTTTTTCCTTTTCAAAACACAAGACTTTTGATCATAAGTGTTATTTATACTGCAAGACAAAACTGAACAACTTAAGAAGAAGAGAGAGAAGAAGAGAGAGAGAGAGAGAGAAGAAGAGAGAGGAAGAAGAGAAAGAGAGAAGAAAGAGAGAGAGAGAAGAAGAGAGAGAGAGAGAGAGAAGAAGAGAGGGAAGAAGAGAGAGAGAGAGAGAGAGAGAAGAAGAGAGGGAAGAAGAGAGAGAAGAAAGAGAGAGAAGAAGAGAGGGGGAAGAAGAGAGAGGGAAGAAGAGAGAGAGAGAGAAGAAGAGAGGGAAGAAGAGAGAGAGAAGAAGAGAGAGAGAAAGAAAGAGAAAGAGAGAGAAGAGAGAGAGAGAGAAAAGAGAGAGAGAGAGAAAAGAGAGAGAGAGAGAAGAGAAGATAAGGAAGAGAGAGAAAAAGAAAAGAGGTAGAATGAGAGGAGAGAGCAAGAGAAGAGAAGAAAGAGAGAGAGAAAGAAGACAGAGAAATAGAGAGAAGAAAGAGAAAAAGAGAGAGAAAGCAAGAGAGAGAAGAAAGAGAGGGAAAGTGAGAGCGCGAGGAGAGAAGAGAGAGAAAGAAAGAAAGAAAGAAAGAAAAGAGAAAGAGAGAGAGAGAGAGAGAGAGAGAGAGAGAGAGAGAGAGAGAGAGAGAGAGAATAAAATTATGAGACATTCTGGCTCAACATCAGTCTATAAATCAGACTCATTATGTCCAATTAAACTCAACTAGGATATCGGCTGAACCGATATCATGGAGCCGATACTCGATCCAGCAAAATTTCCTGGATCGGCACCGATATTCGATCCCAGTATCGGATCGGTGCATCTCTACAACTAATCGATTATTGAAAGAAAGAAATTGAAAAATAATGGATAAAACAAAATAATTGTTATTTGCAGCATTGGTCTGAAGATCACAACATCTGCATTCTCATGACTTTGACCCAAGCAGCCTTAATTAGCTTTTACTAAAGACACCAGCTCGCTTTATTTTGCCTTCAAAAGTAAATGTCAAACAAACTCAGCTGGAGCTCAAGTTTATAAAACTGTTTGTGGCTGAAATGGAGTCAGTTCTGACCCAAAAATAAATGAGCTTGATGCATGAGCCGGTTTCATTTCACTTCATGGACGTTGCATCATTGGGGTTTGTTCGCTCCGCAGTAGGCGGAGACGTATTTGCTCTAACCAGTCGCTGCTTTTTGGTCGTTTTGTAGTCCAAAGAAGTAGAGCATAAACATGTGAGTCGTTATCATTTCTGTGAATCAAACTAAAAGGGGAAATATCATCAGATCAACGGAGGAGAATATAATACATCTGGATACATCTTTGGCGTATCTCAATAACGATGTTTGGACGATATTCTGTCAGTCCAACATAAACTTGTTAAAACCGGTCAGCAAATTTGTTACTGCACAGCAAAAATAAAAAAAAAAATTTGCCAATAGAACAAGTTATTTTAGTTTTTATCTCAAAGACAAAACCCTTTTTCTTAATGTTAGTGTGTATTTTTCTTCTTTAATGCTTGTTCCATTGGTGATCAAACCAATCCAAAACTACTCAAAACGCATACAATTCTACTTTTTCCATCTATATTCCCTTGTTATCAAAATAAAAATTGTGAAAGTCTTTAAATTACTTACTGTACATACAAAAATTTACTGATTTAAACATCTCATCTTGGTGCTGGACGATATGAGCGAAATAGACCTATTTTGACTTTTGAAAAACAGGCACACCGAAGAGATTTGTGCATTTTCGGACGAGAAAAATGTCTGTGCTTTTCTATCAACCGTATCTAACAAAAAAAAAAAAAAAACATGACTTCTCAGCTCCTTCCGAGTTGAGACGCTTTGACAGATTAGATTCAAATACTGCCACGACGGTCAGTTTATTCATTCTGGCTCGAGCTTGGTTAATGAGCTGCTGGATCGGTGTTTCCAGATCTGCAGAACTGGTCAATAGAAACAAATCTTGTCAGCGAAGTGGACCAGAACTACTTTAGCGACACATCCTCATTCTCAAAGTCACTCTGTAGACCTTCTATCTGTATCTCCAAGTAAAAAAAATCACAGACTACTTAAAAAGAATTACTTGTACGAACAAAGCATCGATATGTTAGCCAGAATAGTGAGAGAAGCCGCCCGGTCTCTATGACAGCCGAGCACATGTCATAAACGGTCTAAAAGTGTCTCAGGCTGTATTTATAGAAACCACAGTAAACGACATGACATCAGCCTGCCTCCAGCGATTCAAAGTCAGGCACGGGGGTCGGAACTAGGGTTGTCAAAAGAATCGAAAACCAGACACCGAAACTAGGACTTAACTACGCTAAAATAACCAACAAAAACAGAGGTTTGAAGAGGTTAAAATTATAATGAGCTTTATAGAAACTAAAAATAATTCACTGTTAAAAAGAAACTTTCACTTCAGCATACTCTTTTGCAAAGCACTTTTTTGATTTTGAAAGCTGTGAAATGCTGAGAAATGTCAAAACTTTTTTTTTTTAATCAAAGCATCTTGAAACAGACCCATGTAGGGCTAAAATGGTTCATACAGAAGAAAATAGACTCAGGCAGGGAACAGAGGGAACAGTGTTGATGCCATAGAAATGATCATTACATGCTAGACTGTAAAATGAAGTGTGGTTTATAACAGTCCGACTGATATTCATGGAGAAAAGAGTCTCATAAGGACAGGGCTCCCTGCAAAGAGATTCTGAATCTCAGTGGGACTTCCCTGGTTAAATAAAGGTCAAAAAAAAAAAAAAAAAAAAAAAAAAAAAAGATGAAAAGTGTTTGATGTGGGAGAGTTTGTAATGTGTTTCCAAACTAACAACAAACTTGTTCTAATCTATAGATCAGTCATTCACTGAGTTTCTGGACACGATACACGTTGTTTTGGCCGCTGTAATCTTCTTGGCTAAAAAACTTGGGAGATGCGCCATTGACGCTAAAATATAAGAACTCCAACCTAATTTAAGCGGTGCGTAGCATATTTATGTACGTCATGCGCGTCTCACACTGCTGGTGTAAATTGTCCGAGCCAGATCAGATTTGTTTCTATTATGAGCTGTTGTGACAAGCCACATCAAAAGAATAACTGGGGGTCCAGTTAATGTCCCGAAGCACTTTTATTTTTAACAAAAAAACAATAAAATCAGTATGTTGCTGTTGTCAGTGTAAGTGTGATTTGTGAGGATGTGTAAGAAAACGTGTTTATGCAGGGTGTTGGGCAGAGTGCTGTTGATATGTTTGTACATAAGAAGTGTGCTGAGTGCGTGTGGTGCAAACGAGCCTCAGTATAACTTTTGAGTGTAATGTGCATGTATGATGGTTTAACTGTAGTGCGAGAAAAGAAAACAAAAGCCAACTTCCACCACTTTTATACAGGCAGAGCTTGCAGGTTGCCCGTCAGGATGTTTAGGCAGAGAAGGACAGGTTAGTGACAGGCAGAGCGGAGGAGACGTGTAACTCACAATGTGTTATGAAGCAGCGCCGAAAATCAAGTCAGAAAAAAGTGGGAGATGAGAATGTTGAGTTGCGACACTAATCAGAACCGGACAAGAAACGTATGAAGTGACGAACTGCACTGCTCCTGTTTGTAGCTGCGAAAAAAGAGACACGTACAAATGGCGCGCATGCACATAATGCCTGTGCACGTGGCGTGTGCATTCACAATGCACGCATGCACCCACCCAAGAAAAACATGTCGCCTGTGTTTGTCCCTACTGATAATCACTAAAACTATAATAGAATGGAGCTCAACAGTGGAAAACCGCCCTGGTTCCAGAAGTATTTTGCCCCATGTTAAGTGCCATAGGCTTTTCGAAAATTTAAATATTAAGAGTTTAAAGACATATCGCGGGCTAACCAGCTGTGTCCTAACTCAGATCCACAGCGCGGTTGTTTTCAGTCTAAAAAGCCATCTAGAACTTAAAATCGGCAAAATGTCTTAATAACTTCGTAGTTTATAAAGCTGAAAAAACGGCTTTTAAACAAAATGTAGGTATGATGCTCTGACTCACACATAGCTGCTTAGCCCCGAGGACGTTTCCAAACCTCTAATTAAATTTTTTAACTAATCCCCTTGGAAATTTAGCATAGGGTCCGAGATTTTGGAACCAGGAAGTGGGCGGTCACTGTTGAGCTCCATATGACCAACCAGGAAGTACAATTAAAATTGTTGCCCAAAACAGCCAAGCCGAGAAAAAAATATTTAGTAACCTTTTCAATAAAATTTGACTACATTTTTACTATAAAGTGCCTTTTCACTGACAACAATTACACCTTAAGACTGTTAAGCATAAACCAGGACAACCAATTTGTAATCTGACCACAAATTCTGACCTGCTCCAGCTTCATTTTAGGATGTTCTGAAGTATATTGACCCAGAGTGTATTTGACATATTTCTTCCATAACAAATTACAAATACAAATTAACACAACCACATTACCTCTTACTTATAATAGCTAAAACAACAATATGTCTAGAACGAATGTAACAGCCATAATTCTGACATCCTTAAATTGAGTAAAGTGTCAATTGGCCCTGTAAAGTTTGCGCCACCCACCCACACAAACCCCCACATGTGCGTCTTTATCTCTCGCAGAAGCCGGTCGGAGAAGCGTTTGCGGAGCGTCGTACACAGCTCGCCGCGTGTCCGTCGTGAGCCTAATGCAGATTTGCCTCTCGCTCAGGTGGAAAACAGCCGAACCCGGCGGCCTTCGCAGACACGAGGGGGAGGGGTGGGGCTAAACGGGGCTGTCACCATGGAAACTGGCTCTCGGGCGCTGGAGCTGCGGGAGGCGGGGGTAAACACGTGGTCGTCATGGAGACCGATCGGATGCCGGGGCCGTGCAGAGAGAGCCCCCCAGCCGCGGATCCATTATGGAGACGCACGTGTCTTTGTCAGGAGAACAGCTTCGGCTTGCAGGAGTTGAGTTAAAGCTGTCAATCTAAGTATGGGAAGATAAAATTAGACTGGAAGATGAACAGGTCGAGCCATATAAAGTAAGCTACAGTAAGTATCGCAATAGAAAAAGCTGCACACGCGGACAGAATTGTTGGTAATCCTCTGTTAATGAAAGAAAAACACACAATGGTCACTGGAAATCATTTGAAACAACAAAAGTAACAATCGATAAAAATGTTTGGCCTGCTCCGGGGCAGGTACTTTCCAGTCAGACCAGGAACCTTTTTGGTGACACGAGCACATTTACAACACTGACGTTTTCTATATTCTGACATTTAGAAAAACTTTCCTTATCCTTGAGAATACTACTTAAATCTGTAGCTTCAAAAATTCATGTTTACATTACGTTTTATTGTTAATTTCAGTGATGTTTTTAGCTTTTGGACAACTTTTCTTTTCCTAACATCAATGACCTTTTTAAATGTTCCGGACAACAGATGCTAATGGTAAAGCTATTCATAACTATCAATAAGACTTCTGCACCTGTCACAGGTATTCTGGCCCCTCTCCTCGTGAGTAAACTGGTTTGAAGTATCTTCTCCAGATGCATGTTTCAGCTCCTTCCACACATGTTCATGGGATTGAGATCTGGGCTGATAGAGACACTTCAGAATAGTTCTCTTTGACATTCTTGGCTGTTTTTAGCAGTGTTTAGCAGAGTCATTAACCCGTTGAAACACTCGTAACCATGGTTTCTGACACTAGACAGCTCATTTCTCTCAAAAATGCCTTCACACTGCCCCAACATAAGTGAGCCTTTGCCATGTTTCACACTATAGTAGTCGATTAGGTCGATGGAGTAGTTATTAGTAGTTTACTTCAAACTGTCTGATAGGTAGAAGGGCAGCCACAACTCGAGATCATTATTCTTAATACCACAGAAAATATCGTTGCATATATTTTTGTTTATAGTTCACAGATTGAATACAACATAGACATTCACACTGACAGTAGAACGAATACTACAGCCCTGTAGGCACATCGGAGTTTGGTGAAGTACAAAGAAGTCAACATTTCGAGGGAAACTTTATAGATATTTTTACACACACGATTCGCACAGAACTAGAAACTCAGACGAGTAATTATTATATACATGAGGTCCTGAGGTAAATATTTAGAGCTGCAACGACGCACGTAAATCACGTCCATGCATCGCTTTTTTCGCCTTCGTCTCCAACTTTAATTGATCCCACGAGCCACGAACATCTGCGCTGTATTTCAACCCAAAGCGCGTCAGTACAAATGAGAACACACATAGTTAGTCATCAAGTGAAGGTTTTCAGCCCAGGAAAAAAGCAATCTAATATGAACCACGACTGAACAGAAAGTGAAACTAAAGCATGCTTGTCGTGTTGTAAAAACTGCTTCGACGATGCGGTCTATGCAACAGGCAACTTATACCGACACGTGCTCATCGATTCGAACCATCTTCACCAAAAAATCAGTTGCTACATTGGTCAATTAATCGAAAAAAAAGTAATGAATAGCTTAATCGATGCAAAAATATTCATTAGCTGCAGCCCTAATTATGTCGTGCGAATAGGACAAGAGAAAAGTATCAAAGAGAAGTGGTAGACCCTGTGCAGACATAAGCAGCTCCAGTGTCCCAGAGCAGTCAGAGGGACAAACCACGCTTACACAGCACTCTCTCTCTCTCCTCCTCTCAGGGCACGGCAACAGAAAAAGCACTTATTACTTATTCACACTTCGAACCATAGCACCACACTTTTACATCCTGACCTGCTGACTTCTTTCTGAAGAGAGACCAACTCAAAAAAAAAAAAAAAGTAGAAAGTAGTAGAGTCTGAGAATTAAATTTGGTACAGTGCATAGAAAGCATTTAGATTCGGCGGAGAATAGCGAGGGCATGAAAAGTCAGTTTGAAAAGAGGAAGACTTGAATAGCCAATAAAAAAAAAAGACATTTTATACTTCTTGGTGGTGGAGTGGTTAACAAATGTCTGCCACGTGAGCAGGCAATTTGATGCATGTTCTCGTTCTCATTTTACACTGTTCATTCTGTATTTTTTTGTTGAGAAAAGGATCCACCAAAAACTAATTCCAAGTCAAGTCCCAAGTCAAAGAGAAACAAGTCCAAGATGTGGTCAAATGAATCAATATTTTAAAATCACAAAGTAGAGAGCGGTTTTCAACTCAATAATCACACCAGCGAGTTCAGAGCTTTACATGTGAGGTAAATACTTCAGGAAAAGACTATGTGTTTAAAAAAGTGGGAATTTTTTGTTCAATGCAAACAAATAAATTAATCTAGAAAATTAGATAAAAGCGCAAGTGTCAAAGTTTAAGAAAAAGGACGTTTAGTGGCACTGCTTTTTTCCTTGTTACTCAACTGAAGACAAATCTTTAGTGGTGTTCTATTTTTTTAATTTATTTTTTTTACCAATCCAATACCGATACTTTGACTCGTGAAATGTGCCGATACCGATACCTGTGTCAATTTTTAAGCCTATTTTACAGTCAAATCTTTTTGTTGTTGTTTTGAACCAGGACTGAACCAGGTCTAAACCATGACTAAATCAAGTTTAAATCAGGTCTGAACCAGGTCTGAACCTGGACTGAACCAGGTCTAAACCAGGACTGAACCAGACCTGTTTCTGTGTCAAGTATATTCTTATTTAGTGCTTTTCCACCTCTGTGTGTCATAAAACAACAGTGAGGGTGTAAAAAACATTCATCCTAATGAAATGCAATGTAAACAAAAGTCCGAGTTAGCAAGTTAGCTTGTTAGCGCCGCTAGCTAGCGCTGCTGTTGGGCCGTTTTTAGAGTTAGTTTAACCACAGTCCTTCTGCTTAAAAGGCTAAATGAAACTCCACAGAGGTAAAACGCGTGTTTGTCAGCATGTATTGAGTATTTTTGTGGTTAAACTTTGAAGAGTCTCCAAAGAACCTTTTCTAGCTGCTCTGACTGTTAGCTGCAGAATTAGCTGTAGCATTAGCCACGAGCAGAAAACAGCTGCTGCTGCTGCATCTACGGCTCCTCATTCAGGACAATACAGGGTGGTATCGGATCGGAGATTTGGTATGAGTACTCGCCCATACTGATACCTGAAAAATGTGCAATGCCGGTATTGGAACAATCCTACAAATCTTACAACTTAAAAGTCTCTTGTTGAGACGTTAGTTTCCGCATGATTTTTTCTCAGGTAAGAAAACAATGTTCTTACTATGAAAATGTAGATGCTGACTATTTTATTTGTTATTTTGACTGATTGACGAGTTTGCAAACTCAAACTCAAGGTACAACATTCGTTTGGTGTAAAACAGCAAGACAAAGAGTTTATGCAAAATAAACACAAATAATTATAATAATACAGTCACTTCTCCCGAACCACTCACATTTATGAGGCTGTCTGCGCTTATACAACCTCGGTAAATTTACAAAACATCATGGTGAACATTCAGGCAAGTGCAAACAAACTATATTTTGATGTCACAACTTTGAGCATTTTAACTAGGCAGTGCACCTTTAAATACTGAGACACAAACGGGCACATGTGTAACCCAGGTGCCAAAACTGCACTTACTGTGTCCTGTATATTTACTCTTTGATATTACATGCCGTGCGTGTGTCTGATTATGTGATCGCGACCAACCAGCTAGCTTTATAAGACGCTATATAGAAACTACTGGTAGCTGCGAGAGGAGAAGCCAAATAAATATTTGCTGCGTGGAGCTGAACACCAGTTCGACAATCCATCAAACAAGCCATGCATTTTAATGAAATAAGCAGAACCGGCCAGATGTTGATGGCGAGCTAAGCCCAAAGAACCTCAACTCGAGTTCGGAACCAGCATGAAACCTCCTCCATCCCTCTCTGCTCAGACTGGGCTGGAAGGAAGCTCCAGTAGCCTACGTTAACTATCACACTCATGGACATATTCATTCAACCCTAACCCTAACCCATCCTTCTCTTTGTGTAAACACTTACCAAAACTTTCAACCGCTGCTGGGTCGCATGAACTATAAACTAACTGTGTCACGGGATAAAGAAACTGATCTACAGACCAATTAAGAATGAACACTGGACGTCCTTAAATACTTGAATACTGCTCATTGTAAATCTTTGAGTGTATTGGTTTAAAAGACATTTGAATTTTATAATATCATTGTAAAAATGTGAGTATCTGGATTCAAGGAACTTAGTAGTAGTAAATATCCGAGATCTCTATTTTTTTCTTATGGACATTCATCTACCTATTTCATTGTTTAATGTATTGTTTGTCTTTGTTATTATTTTTTCTAATACATAGTCTCTTCCTGAGTTGTTCTAGTTCTTCTGATTTCTATAGTTTTTACATAATTACAATCTATGTAGTAAGTAGCATATAGAGAAGAAGGTCTATTAGCGCTGCTTACAGCTTAGTGACATTGTTAACCATTTTATGCAATGTATACAGGTATGTCTAAAAAATTAGAATGATTATGAGTTATCCTAACAATCTAAATATCCCTTTATTGGAGGCCTCTGAGTGACGATTGAAGGTGCATTGATTTCTCTGCCACAAAAGAAAATAAAAAAGATGTTGAGGTTGTTGGCTTTGACTCCTGACTTTTCTCATCTGAAGGTTACGACCTGAAATCCACACAGATCGATGATCATTTAGCCAACGCCGCTAATGTTATGTCCCTCACTACAATGTGCAATCAATTCTCCTTTCATCGTCGATGGACCATTTTATTGTATTTGTCTATTTCTGCCCCACACATTTTGCTGCTTAAGGGAGTTTAGAGAATAATAGTAATTGTGATATTTTGGTCACAATTACCGTGAGTCTAGCTTTTGATATTGTCCCAGGCCAAGCTGTGACCAAAAAAAAAGCCTCATTCATGGTGGAACTCTTCTGCTACTTTAACAGTGCGCTTGTGTTTGACAAAGACTGATCGAAGACTCAGCGACAGGACGTCTCACTCTGTGATCAACACCCTACAGACAAGATTGATCTTTTTTACATACGGCAAGTCGAAGCTTAATCTTTGTCACTACAACCTATGATTTACAGCCACGACTCAGGTTTTTCCCTACAAGCATAAATCTTCCCTCAGACAGTCAGAATCCAGGCTCCGGTGATCAAATATGGCAGGTGCTTTGCGTCAATGGCTGTGCTCTCTGGTGTTCGCTGTCATATTGGCCTTTGGCTATTGAAGATGTGCAGTTGTGTTTCTCATAATACTTAGTGCAAAGAGCGAGAGCCAAACAGAACTGAAAGTAAGGACTTGACCATTTGACTAGTCAGAGCAGGAGTTCATAGAGTGAGCAGCAACAGTCAATGAAACAGAAACAAATTCAAAATGGGTCAAAATTGTCACAAGATCAGCCCATTCTTAAAGCTGTAGAGTGATTTTCCCACTGTCAAACCAACAGACTCACCACCGAGGCAGACTTTCTAGCTCCAAGCTAGCAACAAGCTTTTCAGATGTACTAATAGGCCTATATCCATGCCAGTATGCATAGGCACCGATACCATGGGTGCCGGGGGCTCAAGCACCCACGCGAATGTCTGAACACCCAAACAAATTTTTCCTACTTTCATTATCAGGCTTTTCTAAATGTTTTGAGTGTGCGCATTTATTCGGTCATACTTTCGGTCTTTTACACTCTTCTCTTGCTTTCTTTTCTTTGTATGCGTGAATATAGGCGCTCATACAGCATTTCTCCTCTCTCAGAGTGTCGTCATTTATACTCGTGGTCTGAGCTGCTGTGCTGCTGGTCTGTTCCTTGCCCCATAAAATCATAGTTTAATTCACAACTGTGCTTTAAAGCAGCCCCGAAATCAAGTCAGGAAAAAGTGGGAGATGAGAAGGTTGAGTTGCGATGCGATTCAGAACCGAACAAGAGACATATGTGACGAACTGAACTGCTCCTATTTGTAGCGCCTGGTGTTGAGTGTGAGAGCTAAGCTGACAGGCAGGACAGACCCGGGGCTCTGCAGGGCTTTCTACTGAATAGATTCTGTTAACTAGGAGAAAAAGTCTGTTAGTTGCAGGTAGAAAAGAAACTAAATGAACGCGCAAAAGAAGAGACGTCTGCAAATGATGCGTGTGCATGCATGTGGCGTGCGTATTATTTTGTGCACCCACTCAAAAAAACCATAAATCGGCGCTTGTGCCAGTATGGATCCTTGATTTTGAAGTTGAAAATAACTTGTAGCAGACACGTGGACATTTGTTAGCAATGAACTCTAAAGCTTTGCCACCAATATATATCACTACAGTCAAGTCATCAGTGAAGAAAGCTGAGATTGGGATGTGTACGAATATGAAATATCCTTTCAAATCAGACTCATGTCATATGAAAAAGCTTGTATTATCAGTCACTGTTCTTCATACAACATGAATTGTGAGCCCCTCTTCCGACACACAAACACTGAAGGAACATAGGGGCGAGTATACAGTATGTCCATCTGCCTGTTCCCTTATGGCTCTGCGTATGAATCAATACCACACAGGCCCTTACGCTCTCTCGGTCACATTCTGTATATAGACCGCTCGCTGCAGTCTCATCGATGCCACTGCTGACCGTGGCTGCAGCACTCATCCACCGAACTGTGCCTAAGCCAAGCAAATGGAACAAGAAACATTATTCTGGATGGATCAAAGTTCAAAATCTCTTGTACAATCCAAGAATATGCAAACTTACATTCAGAAAGCAAAGATCGGACCTAAGTAAATATAGGCCTGATTTATTTGCTGAGCCATAGATCACATTTGTCAAACTTGTGGAACTAATGAAATTTTTTTTTAATGTTTGCTTGACAAAAATGACAAAACATAAGCTGCGCGATAGTTGTCAAACTCTGTGGCTTCGTACTGTGGTCACGTCATTCTCCATCTTTGTTTTTCTCGGACCAAATAGTAGCTTCGTACTTACATCCCATTTGAACCCAGGTAAATAACAACAATCCATGCTTGGCTAAATACTGTTTTTCCGTAAGCGTCATTTTCGGTTTTCCGCACTATTTTCCTGCGCACTGCACTCCTGTAGCCACGGGCCACCGCTGGCGACGGAGACTCTACAAGCAAGTCTTTAAAACCCACCTCCACGCTCCTCTGACCCAAGACAGCCTCATTCACACCAAACACACGTGAGCCACCTGTCAGCAGAAGTCAAGAGTATTGTCGGGTCCGGCGGGACGACCATTAAGTTTAGGAGAACAGGTAAGGTTATTAACAGTGTTGGGGTAATGGGAAAAAGGTTTGGGAAAATGTTAAGATAAAAAAAAAATAATAATAATTACGCCTGGTTACACTATGGCAACCAGCTCATGTCTGTCCCTCTGGCACATACTGTCTTGTACCCGCGTTCGTGTTAACACCGTTAACAAACGGGGACAATGAATATCGGGGCTCCTCTATGTTTTCTTCAACATAATAGGCAGAACGCAAATAATGTTTTAAGTGCACAGCGGCACACACTGCCCTGTGATATATCTACATAATATGGGCGAACATCTGGGCCTCATTTTAGTTACAACCAGCGATCGAGGACAACCCCTATACCAATGTGGCCCTTTGTCAAAATGAGTTCAACACCTCTCCCTTAGACCATCAAACTTCAGATAGTTTGAGATCGCTAAAGTCATATAGTGGAACTTGAAAGAACAAGGTTCTTTTTTGCTTTTATTTTTGTACATTTTTCTAACAAAACAAAATGGCCAATAAAACTCTTTAGAATAAAGGCAAATGTGTTCATTTTGTAATTTTTCAATATTATTATTTGTTTTAGCAAGGTCTGGCTAAAAGGAGGATGTCAATCTTTATGCTGTAAAAATCCTCAGATACTCACTGACGATGATACAGTACTTAAATTCCAAAAATCACCCTTAGTTTTAGTATAAATTAGGACTGCAACAACTAATCAATTTAATCGATTAAAATCGATTATTAAAATAGTTGTCAACGAATTTGGTCATCGATTAGTTGGCTAAAAACTTTTACTATCAGCTGTGATCCAGCGGCTTTAAGTGGACATCAGCGGCTTTGTAGAGCTTTCCTTCGACTCTCACAAAGAACAGACGAACAGAAACCTTGTGCCTGTTTAGCGGACCTTTTAATCAGATAATAATAGCCGAGAGTCGGCCGCTTTCAGCGCTTGGACTCGCGGTAACTTTCTAGAAACATCCCGCGCAAAATCTAGCGTCTTTTTGATTAGTCTTTGCTGTTACACGAGCTGCTGCGTGTGCTTTTTCTGAGATTTTCTCTGATAAAGTTAAAAGCCGTCCACAGCGTCTCTCCTCTCACCAAAAAAAGCAGCAGCCAGCAGGCTCCGCCCCTTTCTCCTCCGTGTGTGAGTAACCATGGCGACACAGTTTGAGTGACAGGAGTGAGAGACGAACACTCGCAAACTTAAAACTTTTAGATATGAAACAAAACAATCATAATGATCTTAACAGGGCCTAATAGATGCAAATGCTAATAACAGTAGGCCTATGCATTAGATGCAGCAGCAAACACTTATTAGTTTTAATTTGACTTAAAACAAGTTAATCTCATTGGCTCATTCTTTATAGATGCTTTAAAATATTATGAGCTCATAATAAAAAGCAGCAGTCCAAAGGTCCAAAAAATGGAGATTTTATTTTTTGGCCATATCGGCCAGACCTATAATAACCACATTAAAAGAAGTAGCTAGATAGCAAAATCTGGTTATTCTACTTTTTGTATTTTCTTTTTATTCAAGAAAAGCCCAGTGTGTTCATTAAGTGCACACAAGTTGTCTTTTGCATAAATACATTTAATAAAATGCAAAATACCTTATATTTATTATTTTGTAATTTTTATCCAATTAATCGATTAATCGATCCAATAATCGACAGATTAATCGATTATCAAAATAATCGTTTGTTGCAGCCCTAGTATAATGAGTATAGATTGACCATTTGACTAATCAGAGCAGGAGCTCATTGGGTCTCAATGCTTAGTTTTGGTTGGAGAAAAGTGTAGTTTGAAGTAAAAGGCTGGAGGATGAAGAGAGCTGAGCAAAGGCACGTCTCACAGATTCAACACTTTCTTTCTCATCATCACACCATCAGGAGTCACTTCACACACAGTCTGCTGACTCACAAAGAAAGGAATCGTTCGGTGAAAAGAGGGAGAATTTAATGAGGGATAGGTAAGGGTAGACATAATAGTTTTCATACGTTACTCTGTAAATATCTTTCTATCTATTCTTTATATCTTCTGTTTCTATGGCCTTGTGCGTTAAAGTTTCTGACACAATTTACCTTTCCAATATAAGTTAAATGTGGCCTTATCTCCTCTCTACGTATTATTGAAGTTTATTTTATATTTGTAAGTTGTAATAATGATATGTATCATGCATATAGTGCAGGTCGAGATGGCACAAAAATAATAACACTGTTTTTTTGGAACATTCAAAAAGTCATCAGTGACTGTTGCTCTTTAATGAACACTTATCTTTTTACTAGTGCTGTCAACGATTAATTTTTTAATCAGATTAATCACACTTTCAAATTTTGATTAATCACGATTAATCACAGTTAATTGCTTGATTGCAGACTTTCAAAGTTATTCTATAAAAGACCACAACATTTTGAAAATGACTGTTAGAATGTCATAACATTCAAATATTTGTTACTTGATTATGTCAATTATTATTATTTGTGCTATACAGTTGGTTTATTCTGGTTGTGATTGTTCCTCTGGAAGGTCACTTGTATGTGGGATCATCTGTGACCGTATGCATGGTATTTTGCATCCTTTAACGATGTTGATGGGTCTACATGCTGTGGCTATCCATTTAGCAAAAGTTCTTGATGTAAGTTATAGCAGCGCTCTTGCAGCCGTTGCCTCAAACACGTTTGGCTTTAAGGTGGTATTTTAAGCTTGGTGTGCTTCAGTGAAAGGAGAGTTCATCATTGCAAAATATGCACACTACCTTCGTTTTATCTAGAGTCCCGTCGGGAAGAACAGAAATGTTCTGCCAAGCTGAGCGCACCAGTCGGAGTTTCTTTACTCCGCCGCGTATGTATTCATTCACTTGAGCTACGCAGACCTAATAACAACATGCGCCGCCGCCTTCCAGGTATCCCTCCGCGCAGCACGCGCTTCCGCCGCGCTGAACAGCGTACTGAGCGGTCAAATTTAACAGTGTGATTAATCTGCGATAATTCATGATTAATGCGTTAATTTTTTATGATTAATCACAAGATTAACGCGTTAACTTCGACAGCCCTACTTTTTACTAAGAAATGAAGCCCGGCCTTCAATAAGCAAGCATTTTAGTCAACATTAGTTTATAACTGCAGCTGGCTGCACATTAGAGGAGTTTAAAATCTTTTGTTTGAGTTAAATATATTAGACCCTGTACATATAATGCCTACTTATAGAAGAATTCATCAAACAGGCAATGCACGCACACTCCGCCTCCAGAAAGAGACACGCTCATAGACACAAACAGTGGAAACAAGTCCAAAAGTTCCGTTGTCAGCAAACTACAAGAGTTTATCACTGTGTGAAAACAAAAGTCCTGCTGCTAAATCAACATTTGTGAATGAAACTCGACACTGTCTCAAGCTTCAGGAGACAGACGTCTGTCAGATCGGTTCAGACCTGATCCAAACAGCAAGCTGTAGTCTCATTTTGTTGTTTTATTCAAAGAAGTTTCCCCAGCTAAGCAGATGGAGAACAGGTCTTTCTGCATAACGCATGCGCAGTAAAGCAGAAAGTGACGTCGACCAAAATCTATATTAACCAGTTAAACAATCTGATATGGAGACAAAAGTGAAAACTTGTGCTTCGACTAATGTGAAGCTTTTGTACTGACAGAAGCTCATTCTCGCATGTCGTTGTGACAAACACATGAAAATCCTTTTGGTTTAACATTGGTTAACTTGGTTTAACTTTACTTTGTGCTTTTATTAAACATAAATTATTCACAGACTGATTTGAAACACATTTGCAAGCCTTTCCTCCTCACACTACTTCATCTGCTTATTTAATAAACTAATTAAATTGTTTTAAAATAATAGTTGAGTTATCACCAGTAAAAAATACATCTGCAGCTTAATTAATGCAACTTAATTAATGGCAGTCGGTTTAGCTGCACAAATCCACTTTTTTCGTCGCAGAAATGACCTGGCTTTCTTCTGTCTTTGATAATTTGTAAGTCCCAGTGTGCGAAATAATCTATATTCTATAAAACTCCGATAAAAGTTCGATAATACTGCTTGAAACCAATGGAATGGTCACTGCTGGCCCGAGAATACGCAGTGCATGCTGGGATAGCGTGACGTCCGCTGCAGAAGCTCTATAGAAACTAGAAAACACAAACCTTAAAGAGCAACATAATCCTAAGAAAAAATACATGTGCCACATCGCCAAGTCTTTTTTCAATACTTCTTCAAATAAGTATCTTGGTCTGAGTTCTAGTAGATGTAAAAACTGGATTCTTTGAACAATATTCACTCTAGTGTCTAAACCGTGCAGTGTTAATCTGACTCTGCGCCTCGTCAGCCCCACAGCTCTTCTCTAAACAGTTCACACACACACACACAAATGGCCTTATCTCTGCTGCGTTCAGATTCGCACGATAAACGCTGCCACTTCAAGGAAAGATACAATAAACTCCGCACCTTCAGAGAAATATCATACCGTATCATCCGAGCTGCTAAAAACACACGATAGTGCGCTTGACAAGAAAAGAAAGAAGGAAGAAATTTTAAGAGGCTGGGAAAAGCAAATGGCAATCTACAAATAAGATTGGGGTGATAACTTTTACAATATCTGATCATATTTGTAGTTTATTTGTTAAAGTTCATACGACACGTTATCGCAGTATTTAAGTTGCAGTTTATGGAGAAACTCACAAGTAAAAGTTGGACATTACAAGAGGTAATTTGAATTCTAAAACTCAGCTTCCTTTTCATTGTTCTAAGTGAGAACAATGCAAAGGAAACAGAGAACATGGAGAGGAAGCAGAGAACAATGAAAGAAGCTGAGAACAATAGAAACAGGAAACAATGGAAAGGAAGCTACGGCCTACCAAACCAGTTTTAGGAACAGGTTTCAGGAACAAGTTTGGGTGGGTTTAGCCCCCCTAGGGGGAGGGCTTAACTTAGTATAAATACAGCCAGTCTCAGTCTACTTCCATCAGATTGAAAATGTCTTTCGGATGAGAGTCGAAACGTCTTGATCTTCGGAAACACTGTCCAGATGACTACTTTGAAGACTTCTACTATGGATCACTCCTGGACGAATGAGGGACTACACCGTCTAATAAGATCTCATCTCATTGCTGTGGTTTTCCCATTTCCTAATTTCTCTGCTGCCTTTCTCTCTCTCCTCTCTCTCTCTCTCCCCTCCCTTCACAAACACAGCTGATTTCTGGTCTCCGATTGGCCAGAATAAGGGAACTTTTTGGGAACTTACAGGTTATGAGCTTGCCGCATTTGCAATAGAGATCTGCCCGAAGTGATCCAGTTTCGTAGGATCGTCAGACCAGGTTTAACCAGAACTTACCTCCCTAATCTCTAAATCTAGTTTCGTACTACAGGGCTCTAGGATACTCATTTAGCAAAATCAAAGTGTTACAAGATCATATCATTTGTCAAATCATAACTGTACATAGCGTTATATTTGCTGGACAAAAGACAATTATAAACCTCATTAAAACAGACAAACTTGGTGAAATCAAGCAAAAACGTTCACTATGTTACTGAAAAATAGTCTTGTGTCTCAACTTGTAATGCTCTTATTAATGTGTCGTGTGTAATATTGTGACAATTGTTTTGAATATACAAACACAGAATTTAAAGTTTCCTGATTTTCCTGAATTTACTTTAATTGAAATATAATTATCAAGATATTTTCATTTCTGTGCAGTCGTCATAAGGTTTGTTGCGGCTGGACACGTTGCTTCAGTTCAACATCAGTAAAACAGCACATGGCTAATTATGATTCCACACCAATCTATTTACATAAAGACTTTGAAGCATGAAATGAATATGGTAATAATGACATTTTCATCTGTTAATGCAGTTTATTATTACACACGCGGGTAATTGCTTTGGAAATCTGTTAAGCAGCACAATAATTAGGGAACAGGCTAATGGACGTTTACCTTTAAGGTCTGAAAAGCCATGACAGCAAACTTTAAAGGAGAATATGAGTGTTTTGTCACAATACAGAGACAATACCATTTGAATATATTGTGATCTGATATTAGTATTGTGCTTTTTCTTTTCAAGTCAAGATAAAATGTTTTACTCGCCTGTGAATTAAATGGCTAAATACTTGATGTGAAAAGAATTTGTGCTTGTAATAAATGAATGGTTTATTTATACAGCACATTTACACAGACAGATGTCTTCCAAAGTGCTTTACACAGCAACCCCTCTCACTCAGTGATAGCAGCTGTCCTGGGGCATCTCAGCAGAGGTGATTCGCCTAAACACCTGGCGCCTCAACCTCCGACCAACACCAAGTGTTCCCTACCTGCATGTTATTGTAAGAAAATGCGTTGCTTATGAATTGGAGAAAAAAAAGAGAAAAATAGGGGGAGAAACGCAGGAAAGTGCGTTTCTCTCTCTCTCAAAGAGAATGTTGATTAGCATCAGTGGAACACAGACAAGTGTTACTGCTGGAGACTAGGACTGGGTATCAATACTAACGTTAGCGATCGCTGGCTAGTGCTAGCAACACTTGAGGTTGTAAGGCTCTCGGGGCTTGTTTTAAATACTTTCACTGCTTCTAAAAACGCCATAAAAAGTTTGTTTTAAAGCCAGAATATATCCACACGTCTGGTATTAACGAACAAAGAGCCACTGAGGCTGACTTACAAGTTCATCTTCTCTGACCAAAACAACTATTCAACTATTCAAAGCTTAGCATTAGCTGTGTGTATACCCACAATTGTATCATGTGACAGAGAACAAAGACGACACAGACTTGTGGAAGCGCAGCAAGAGCAGAGAACAGTGCGTCAAGCACAAGTTTCAGTTTTTTCCATCCTTCAAAGCCTCTGCAGTGAGTGCCAGTGACCCATCTCTAGATGTTCTTGGTCAGGACTAATGGCTGGAGAACATTACCCTAGCATGCATGCAAACAGTCTTAACAGAGTCGCAGTGAGCACAGACATAAGAAAGAAATTACAAACAAAATCTCTTACAAAAATCCTTAATCAGGCCACGCCTCCGTAAAGTCGTAGAGGGACACATCGGGCTTAAAATCAGGCCAAACTCCTGTAGTGTGCAGAAGGCTTAAAAAGACACCTGTAACAATATGACAAAAAATGCACCAAATCTGCTTTTAATGAGCTCAACACACTACCAGCACCCTTCATCAAAGAGGGTTTAAAATCAACACACAGGCAGTGATAAACTTCTTCCACCAGCAGCAGCTTCACGTCGCGCTCTGCTCCAGGTCAGATCCAGAGTCTAACACAATAATTGGGTAATAGATTTGTGGAAATGATGGGAGAGATGATGGTATGGCATATAACTTTTATTCCAGAGGTGAGAGTTTTTGAAGTTTGCACAAATTGACTCAGAGCTCCATGCCATTTATTGACTCCGCTTCACATCAAAAGAAAAAGTTGACTCTGGGTTGTATATGCAGCAGAGCTTTCGCTCTCAGCAGGTCCAAATAATAGTTTTGTAAGATGTAAAATACAGGCAAACTGGGCACAGCGAGAGTTTTTAATGCAATGTGCTGCAGAATTTGCTCATATCATTCTTACATGTCAAAGAAACTCGGTGTGATTGGCGTTTGAAATGAAAGGAGAAGGTGCAACAGCGCTCTCTATGTGTCGAGGCCATTATTCTAAAGGACATAAAGCAGTAGGTACAAAAGAGAGCCATAAAGAGTGAATTTTAATAGATTCTCAGGTCAAGGTTGCTTGAATCAAAAGCAGACCATTAGCGCTTCTAAATTGTTTAAGTTGTATTTTTTTATTCTGAATGCAAAGACCAAATAAAATACTACTAATTTCACTGAACTAGACTGTTGTAAATGTAGTCTACAGGTCAGAAAATACAATCACCATGCCGATACCGATACGAGTGCAGATACTAAATATTGCATTATAATGGCTAAAGAAGTAAATAATAGGTACAGCTTTTAATTTAAATCAATATTATTTGGTAATATCGTCTTGAAACTAGACTCATAAGTCTCAAAGAGCAAATTGAAAACAAAAAGGGCTACACATAAAATAGGCTACTGTTACTTCATATTAAGATGTGTTTATTCATAACTGTTATGTAGGCCTATTTGGATAAAACTTATTTTAAATTAAATCTAAGTTAAGTATATTCTTATGTAGTGCTTTTCCACCTCTGTGTGTCATAAAAACAACAATGAGGCCTGTAAGCTCATCCTAATGAAATGCAAGTAAACAGAAGTTCGAGTTAGAATGTTAGCTTGTTAGCCGCTAGCTAGCGCTGTGTTGAACATTTTTCAGAGTTAGTTTACCACAGTCCTGCTTAAAGGCTAAATAAACATCACAGAGGTGAAACTGGTGTTTGTCTGAATATATTGCATATTTTTATGGTTGAACTTGAAGAGTTTACTACTGTAGCGTAGCATTAGTCACAGCAGACAACTGCTGGCTGCATCTACGGCCTATCAGATGCCAGTTTCAGAGCAGAATGACAACTGAAAAAAGCCAACAGCGACCTCAGCTCAATAAAAGAACTAAGTACGATTAATTAAGCACGATGTCACGGCAGAGCGAGTTACTGATTGCAGATTTTAAATAGTTTTGATCATTAGTAAGATTTAAGATTGAAATATAAAAGTTTTTTTTTTTTCATTATGATATATTCTGTCAATAAGCTGGGAAAATGTCGAAAAAACCTTATACTCAAAGCCTCCAAGAACCAAAAACCACGACTATCAATTCATAACGACTTCAAAAAAAAAAGCCAAGTCGCTTGAAAAGCGACTGCACTGCCTCACAATACAGGGGGTATCGGCTCGGAGATTTGGTATGAGTACTCGTCGATACCGATACCTGAAAAATGTGCGATATCGAACAACCCTATTTCTCTGTATTATTCATAAAACCGCTGGTCAGAGTGTTTTTTTTTCAAGCTTCTGAAACGTGTCAAAAACAGAAAACCTGAAGTCTGAAAAGAGAGAGGTTGAAACAGCTTGGTGCAGAATGAGTATTTGGCACTTTATGTTACTCGATTACACAATTTAGAGCAATAATCACAGTTGAAATTGAATTCGATTCATTATACAGCCATAATTCACACTTTAAAAAGCTAGTTACCCCAGCTTTGATCAATTCACCATCCTGCTGCTGTGTTTGTCCTGTGAGTCACATACAAGCAAAAGACATTATTCACTCAATATCCAGTCCCCAGTGAGCTGAGAGCGAACACGAGAGTCAGCCCGCAGCACTACAGCGTTCTCCAGGGTTCAGAGGGCAGAGCAAACGAGGAAGAAAACCAACAAAGTGCCTCACACCATCCCAAAAGCAAGGGCTGTCAATTAAGACCTTGACTGTCCTGAGTTAACTGATTATTCTCTTTTTTTAGACTGTATTACTATCGAGAAGTGATTTAAAGGGAGCTAAAATGTAAAATCTACTTTTCTATGGATACCACTTCAACCGAAAAACTAAATTATTACAGTAAAAGAGCCCACACATGGCAAAAGCCCTAATCCAAAAGCAAATGTTTCTAAGCACAATGGCTGGTGCCCTTGAACACGTCGCCGGTAGAAACACAGATGTTGACAGAGACAGCTGTTGTAGCCGACGTGTTCACACAAAATAATAAGTGTAGCCTCCAGACGGACAGAAGGAGGTGTCACAACAAACCTGCTGCTTGTCCTTCTTATGTATTTTCATCTTCTAGCCCTTCACTGCATCTGCAATCACACAAGAGGAGAAAAAAGGTGTTAGCACGACTTCGAACACAAGAGCGAAGGATGTGACTTTGTTCTTGAGAATTGGTTAAAGTCAGTAATGCGACTAGACTCTGAGGAGAACGGCACATGCGGCGAGTCTAGAAACCTCTTCTGTGAGTGAGTGAAAAGTGTCAGAGCAAGTCAAACTACTGGATTTCTTCATGTTTGGAGGGTTCAATATAATCTGTGCTCCGTGAAAAAGGCTGAAGCTATATAATCGGAATCAGACAGTAGAAAACTGCTGTGTTGCCGTCTCATCTGTAACAGCTTTTGTTGGTTTAAAGATAAAAAGGCACTCGTCCTCCTTGTTTTAATGGTGTAGACCTCATATTTTTTTAACTTAAAGACATTATTTCATTGTAGTGGCTCAGTTTCTTCAAGGCTGAACAGACAAAAATAACACTGACATGAAGTCTGATTTTGTTGTCTCAAAAGTTTGCCGTCATGCGCTGAAATCTAATTAAAACGAACAAAAAAAACTTTTTTTTTTTTTTTAATGAAAGTTGACACTTCTAGGTCTTCAATGTGCAACATGTCATGATCCCAATTGCACAACGTTTTTTGTAGGGCTGTGAATATTGCTTACTATGACCAAAAAGACCTGGTAAAGAAAGAGGGTCAAGCGAGAACAGAGGACAGTGGAGGAGTTAAGTATTGTTATCTCAACTCAAATTTTCAAAAATCTCGTTTTCAAGAGACATTTCTATTCTAAACAACAAAATGGATTAATCAGAAGAATATTGGGGTCAACTAATTGATTACTAAAATAATCAGCTTCTAAAAGCGTTATTTTTGGTTTTCCACACAGATTTTCCAGCGCACTGATTGGCTGGTTCGCTAGCAGTCATGAGCCAATCAAACAGCTGCATAGGCGATGCAGACTCTTGACCCTGAGATGATTTCGAGCAGCCCTAGGATGATTTTTGATAGTGGTCCGCTGATAAAAGCTCTTACCAATTTGAACTACAGGACCCACATGCACTGCAGCCTAGCTTTGTTTCGAAGTGCGAAGTGCAAAAGAAGTTTCTGATGTTAAGACGTGACTCTAAATCCTATAAAATGCACTGGAATGCAGCTAATTCCACACAATTTGTTAAATTTTCTTGGAGGACAGTCTTTCCAATACATTACAGTACAGAACAATATAATGTAATGTAATGTAATACATAAATGTGAAGATGTCATATTAGGCTTTATACGGCCTAATGTCATGAAGGAAAACACAGAAGGACCAATATTTTAAAATGCGACCCTCAAACACCACTGGTAAATTCTGTTCCATGTACATTTGAGTTTGTCACCCAGCTCTAGAACAAGCCCGCCTCATTCACACCAAACCCACGTGAAAGGCTTGTCGACAAACGCTGCCAGACTGGTTCAGACGGGCGACCTTCGGCTTAATGTGAAAGACCCTTAGTGCCACATACTGCCAGATTTCAATGTTTGCAGTTTGCCGTGGAAGCTCGAGGTTAAAAGCGCGGTCTACTGAAAGAAAAAGAAAGAAAAGCAGCAAATTATAGTCACAGTATTTGAAGAATCTTACAGCTTGTCAATGCCCTCACAAACTAAACCTTCAGATGCTAAACTCCCTCGTGATGTGTTTTCTATTCGCTATCAGCCACAGAAATCTGCTCTGTCACATGTTGGTCTAGTTTAGGCCATGTGAACCAAGACTTTCATTGTTCAGTCGTTTACAAGCTTCTGCGCAGGCCAGCTTCTCCTGTTTACTTTAGACTACGTTTGATTCACATTGTTGGTCTTCCTTGAGTAATTTCATTGTTGAATTCCAATGGTGATGGCGTAGTCCTGTTTCAGATCTAGTTAACTATTTTTACTGTTCATACAGATTTGAATTGAAAAGTTTTTCCATGACTTTTCATAACCATTCATACGTTTTTCATAACCTTGAATATCTATCTATGTCACACATATTTCAATCAATTATCAATTATACACAGATTCATAAGATGCAAAAAAAATGTATACATATCATCAGAAAAAAATTTATCATCCAGTTTTTCGAACGTAACTGGTTTAAAGGTGGGGTAGCTGATTTTCACACTGCAAACACTATTTGGGTTTTAAAGGGACCTATTGTGTTTTTATTTTATATTTAGTAAGAAACTAGAACAAAGTTTTGAACCATATCTGCTTCACTTTGAGTTTTAATCTTGTGAATTATAACAAGTAAATACAGACAAGTGGGAGGGGATAGGTGGTAGGTGAGAACGGGGATTTCTGAGCACTTGAGCTGCAGCTGAAAAACAACACAAGATTACTCCAAATGCATGAATCTAGTTAAATATAACTTTGAGTAAACTTATTGATGAAGGAAGGCCATTGTAACAAGGTTAAAAACTGTGAATTTGAATAGGTCCCCTTTAAAACTGACAACAAATTGGGTAATATTGACATTTATTATTTTGGTTATACTTACCGCTTATAAACTAACAAACAACAAAGTGAAACTGGAGTGGATAACCCAAGCCCAGTCACAGAGCTGCATTTGACCCTGATTAAAACTAAAATTCTTTGTTATTCCTTCCAGACAGTACATCTAATTTTTCACAAAGTGGTGCACTTATCATACACTTTTTAGTGGAAAACACATAATGTACTAAGATACTTGTCTTCAAAGTATTTAGTTACATTGGCAAAGAAAAGACTGTCCTTGGTCATCAGTTGAACCTGAAAACAGTTGATGTGGGTCGTAGATGAATTTTGTGACAAATTAGGAGTTGATTTCTTAAACTGGGGCTTTCAGTTATGAGGTGAAAGTAAGTAGTATAAGGCTCCAACTAACAATTAGTTGTTTACGATTCAAAATTTCAATCCAGACAAACCCATTAGGGGTTGCGAGTGACTGGAGCCTATCCAAGTGACTTTGGGCCTTTGGCGGGGAACATCCTGGACAATGGCCATCTCATCACAGGGTTAGACAGACAATTTCACTCTTCATTCATTCTGTAAGAGAAATTTACAGTATGCCCAATGAACCTAAACTGCATGTTTTTTGGGTGGGAGAAACCGTTAGTATCCGGAGAAAACCCACGTGACACGGGGAGAACATGCAAACTCCACCAGAGAGATATTGATATGGTCACCGGAGTCCCCAACCTCTTTTGGGAGCCAGAGCTCTAACATCTGCTAGTGCACCAATCACATAAATTTAGTTTATTGGAATTTATTTCTAGATTTTCAGATCACTTGACCAAATTCTGTTCATAACACTGTATATGACGTTGTTTTTCCAGTAAAGCGGTAAATTTACAATTTTTCTTCTTTTTCAGTTAAAACACATATTTCAAAAACATCAATTCCAGCTTCAGGCATTTGATTATATTGTCAATTTTCTCTAGATTTTCATGATCATACTAAAATAGTGGAAAGTGCTATAGTGTATATAGTGTACAAAAGTCTGAGAACCGCAGGCTTAAACCTGTAATTTACTATTGTACAAACCTGAAAAAGAATGTTGTTAGTTGAGGTGTGACGACGCATTTTCAGTGTCTAGTCATTCCATAGGTGGTTCTAAACATTTTGTCTACTACTGCTACTACAACTAGAGCTTTTCTATTACTGTAACAAGACCCATTCTCTTTTTTGCATTACATCAAAAAACTGCATTTAAGATTCAATTTAACTGCCTTCCATTTAAATTAAATAATATTGGCTTATTATTGCCAATTCTGGTAAACTGAATCATTACTAATATATATATATATTTATTAATGTCTAAAAAATTGCAATAAAAACGCAATTACAATAAAACTTGAAAAAAGTCTCCCTCATCTTTCCATTTCACTCCAACTGTCTTAATTGCACATTTTTCAGGTACCAGTATCGACGAGTCCTGAATGTCCTGAATGAGAGTATTGTAGGTACAATATTTGCTCGGGCTACAAATCTACTCGGATTGTAATTTAATGACGACAACAAACTTGATCTTATTTTAAATAGATTTGTCATTTTACTTGCTTTTTATGATCAGATTAGTGCATTTTACCTCTGTTATATGAAAATTGAACTTTATATTCACTAGCTTGGTAGCACATCACCAAGGTAGCATAACATAATCGAGACGTCATGCTTGAGCTCTGATTTGGTATACATACAGTGGTGGTTATTGTATTATCATTGTAGTAGAAAGTCGATGTCAAAATTAAGACATCCATTCATAAATCCTAGATAACTTGCGACCAATATTGTACCTACACTTTAGATTCAGCAGCTGCAGCTGTTTTCTGCGTGTGGCTAATGCTACAGCTAACAGTCAGAGCAGCTAGAAAAAGTTCAACCATAAAAATACTCTATATATACAGACAAACACCCGTTTTGTATTTGTGATGTTTCATTAGCCTTTAGAGCAGGAGGACTATGGTTAACTAACTCTAAGAATGGTCCAACAGTAGCGCAAGCTAACATGCTAACTTAGTGTTTCCCACAAATTTATACAAGACTGTGGTGGTAGAGTGATCCAAAACTGAATACATTTATTTAATACAAGTTTGGGGGGGTGAAAGTCCTTTTCTGCTTCTACTAATCAAAAACATTGACTATAGATTAAATTTAATGACTTTCTATACTTCAAATGCTACAATTTTGAAGTATAGTTTGTTTCACCATAAATTTATTGTCAAGTTTTTTTTAAGACTATGGAAGAAATTTTATACTATGGGCATGGGGGGCCCCATGATTTCCTTTGTTAATGGGAAACACTGAACTTTACATTGCATTCACACATACACAAATCTTTATTATGAAGTAACAAAGGCCTTTTTTATGTATGTTGCTCTTTTGTGCATTCATTTCTTTCTTATGAGTCTAATTTGCAGAGGCCATTATTAAAACTGATTGTTGATTTAAATTTGAGTTAAAAGCTATACCTAGAACAGGCTATTCAACTTTATTTTTTAGAGGGCCAGATTTTATCGAGGACCACGGCTTGTGGGCCGGGCAGTTGCACAAACATCGCAGTTTTTGACGCAAGATTGTGCCTAAGACTAGAGTTGTTTCTATAGTGATAATAACTAATGCTGCGTCTGTTTTTATTGCTCTACAGCAGGGCTATTCAATTTTATTTTACAGCGGACAGAGGACTATGGTCTATGGGCTGAATAACAAAACTGCACCAAGAACTTATGCTTAGTAAATTGAAAATAAGTCTAAATTGCTCTGTCATTTAACAGGCTTACACTAGCAGAAATACATGAAACTAGAACGTGAGCAAACCAGAACAACAGATTAAGGACTAGACTAAACCTACAGTTAATCCAACTGTATGGCTCTAGGTTTACATATTTGCTACTTCAGGATGAACCTCAATTTGGAACAAGACTAGAGAACAATTTGTGAACCAGAACAAAAGTGAACAAAACAAATATCAGTGGAATTTTAGCTCATGAAGTTGATTTAAAAGTACTGCAGGCGACTCAAAAACAGATCTAACCATGAAATGTGGCCCAGTCCCTGGCCCACTTTATTATGATGGGCCAGTCTTTATTTCAAAGCATTATGTTGCTGTATCCATCACTGTTCACTGTAAATCAGATACAGATTGTTTCCCTGGCTTCTTTACAATGTGGCGAGTCCGTGCCCCATTTTACCAAGGTGGGCCACATCATACTGCTTCGTGGGCAGGATTTGGCCTGCAGGCCACTATTTGAAAAGCCCTGACCTAGAATGTACTTCTTTAGCCGTTATAATGCAATATTTAGTATCTGCACTGGTATTAGTATGGGCATCTACCCTGAAAAAAAAATGGTATCGGAACAACACTAATCCTTTCCAATAACGTCCTCTAGTGAGAGAAAATTTTTATAAAAAATGTAATATATTTATTACAGTAGCTTATAGAGTAGTGCGGAAACCTGCTTAAGCATTGTACAACATAAGTGCAGTCAGATTACAGGTGGTTTCTGTGGAAGTAGGTCATGTCAGCTTGAGATAATTTGATTAAAATCTATATGTAGTTTAATTACTGTTATTAGGGCGGTTACATTACAGGAACTGGCTAAAGAAATAGTGCAGGGACATACAGTAAATGGTTGGCCGCTTATAAAAAGAAAAAAAATAAATCAATAATGTAAGCTGCAGAATGCCAAGAAATCTCCATTCATTCTTTCTGTATTTATAGAAATACCTCAGCCGTCCGTTATAGGTCAGTGGTAATTAAAGACAAAATACTGAGAGTGAGCAGACTCAAAATCAAGTATTCCATTTACTATAGAAAAAGCCTCTCTCCACTCATGGTGTAAATGTAAATGATCTCAACAAGTCAACAAATAAATAATAAACAAAAACATGTTCTACAGATTACAAACAAGGACTGGGTGATGTGAGAAACAAATGATCCAGATTATGTCACCAGTCGATCAGTCAGTTAGCAAGGTCAAGTGCGACTACTTAAAGAGATATTCAACTAGTTAAAGGATAAACACGTATATTGGCTAAAGAAAAAACGTTTTTTAATCTTGTATCTCTACAACACAGTAAGTGTTTACAACTCCCCACACTTCTGCCTGGAGCTGCATTATCCCACTGCCTCAGCACAGGGTGTCAGCCCCTCAGTGCACTGTGCCCCTGTGCCAGTCCACAAAATTTGATCTAGCAAAGACTGAAATATGAAGGGTTTTTTAAGACATTAACTGCTCCCCATCAACTCCTGACTTAATTGACTAAAAACTGCATTAAGAAGTATTGTTAATTATTGAAAAGCATTGTTTCCACTCCATTTATTGGCTTGGATTTGAGCGCTTTAGGAAAAATATAGTTTTACATGGCTGATTTAGAATTATTTGTAGTAATTAGTGACTTTTAATGTTCTGCTTGTTAAGAGAAATACTGGTTTTATTTACCAAATAGACAAAAAAAAGGGTAGTTTTACTCTACAAAATTGAAAATATATTAGAGCTTTGACCCATTTATCAAGACAAGAAACGAAATTGTCTCGTGCTTATTCCTTCTTTTTTATTTAGCTTTTTCCCTTTGTTAAGAGCGCCTGGATCACTGAAATATGTGAAATGTCTTATTAGCGTTTACTACGATTTATATTCCTACTAGAAGATGCAAAAACCAGGCGAGTCACAGCAGCAGATTCCCTAATGAAAGGTGAAACTGCACACATTTTGTTCATGACATGAAGCACTTTGTCTTTTAGCAGATTAGCACCAGGATGATAAAGCCCACCACCTGTCTACACTCCACCTTTTACGGAGAACTCCTGCACCACCTGCTACTGCTAATCCAGCCAAACCTCTCAGTCAATATTTAGGATTTTATCAAATACCGAAAGCGTCTGTCAGGGATGCTGTTTTCCTTTGCGCACCTGTCATGGCCACTGCTCGGATCACCAAACAAAAAACAATTTACGTTTAAGCTAGCTTGCACTTGTGTCGTTTGAGTAACAACTAAAATAGGTGGATAAATCATAATGGTAACGACAAACTGGATTATCTAAATCAGGTTTTTTTAAAGGTACAGATATTTTATGCAGCCATATAGTGTTATGACAATACTAAAATTTCAAAGTCGACTCGATACTTGAAAAAAATACTCGATACCGATTTCGATACCACAGTACCAACTTTGTTTTTTTTCTCCTGTGATAGTATTTTTACTTTTTTATTTATATTTTCTTTTGATATTTTTAAAATAATTATTTTAAGAGTTTTAATGTATTATTTATTATTACCTTGACTCATGAACCTTTACATTAAGACTGGGCTTTGTTCTATTATCAGACACATTTGTTCTTTATGTAGTACAGTATATAGGCTCTATTTGATAATGTCATCATTTCTATCTCCAATGAGAGTAAAAGGGGGCGGGGCTTATCATGCAAGAGGAGGGAAGGGGGCGGGGCTTAAGATATTGATATTTGTTCAATCGAGTATCAATACCAGTTTTAGTATCGGGGAACCGATTTTTTTGACAACCCAACAGCCATATAGCAATCCCCACAGTGCATCAGCCACTGACCAAATACTGTATATACAGTACAGACCAAAAGTTTGGACACACCTTCTCATTCAAAGAGTTTTATTTATTTTTATGACTATGAACATTGTAGGTTCACACTGAAGATATCCAAACTATGAATTAACACGTGGAAGTACAGTAGATAACCAAAAACTGAAAATTTGTCATAATCTAGGTTCTTCAAAGAAGCCACCTTTTGCTTTGATTACTGCTTTGCTCACTATTTGCAATCTCTTGATGAGCTTAAACAGGTAGTCACCTGAAATGCTCTTCCAACAGTCTTGAGGGAGTTTCCAGAGATGCTCAGCACTTGGTAGACCCTTTTGCCTTCACTCTGCGGTCCAGCTCACCCCAAACCATCTGGATTGGGTTCAGGTCTGGTGACTGTGGAGGACAGCTTATCATGCCTTCAGTGTGAATCTACAAAGTTCATTCATAGTCCTGAAAATAAAGGAAACTCTTTGAATGAGAAAGTGTGTCCAAACGTTTGCTCTGTACTGTAATTTAAGACTGACTGTAATTGCAAGCTTAATATGATTTTAATCCTCTTTCACAACAACTTTAGACAATAGGTGGCTCACGTGTGCTTGGTGTGAATGAGTCTGTCGAGGGTCGCTAGATGATGTTGTATGCAGCTGTTTGATCAGTTTGTGACAACTGGCAAACCAGCAAGTCAGTGCACTGGAAATCACAAACACAGGAAAATGGGTTTGCATGGGTTCAAACGAAACTTAAGCACAGAAGATAATGGCTACTATTTGGACTAGGGATGCATTGATCCGATACTGGGATTGGATATCGTGCTGATATCTTGTATTTAAAAGCAGCAGTGATTTTTTAAAATCAAATAAAATCGTAATCGTCCAGATGCGTCTTTATTTTCCCCAACGCAGTTATGCTGCTATCCGGTTAGCATACCTTTCCCAAATCCTTAAATTTATCCAAATTAACGCAACCTAAACCATATCCTATTCCTAACCTTAGATAAATCCCTGAAGTCAACATTTAAAAAAATAGCTAGCAAAACCAGCAATGCGAAGTGATTTTGTGTGGCATAACTGGGTTAGACGAAAAAAAAAAAAATCAAGACCATTCAGATTTAGCAATTTTAGAAAATGAATAGAGTATTTTTTGTTCACATTCTAGAAACTGGAAATATATCAGTTTCACATTTATAAAAAAAAAACAATGGTGCTGACTTCTTCAAATCCTAGATGTGAAAATTAACTTATCCAAGAGTTTTTGTCACATCAAGGTTTTTACATTCAGAAAGTTTGATTTAATGAAACTTCACAATTAAACTTACAAGTGTTGTGAATAATAAATTGTGATATTTTGTCTCGCAATAATCTCAAAGTTTGATATTGTGGCATCCCATTATTCAAGTGAGTTTTGTGTTCTTGATAACTAGTTAATAAACCAATAAAATAATCATTAACTACAGACATAAACACCACAAAACAATCTCCAGTCATACAACTATCAACTAAGCAGTTTGTGGCTCTTTGCTGGTGCTGATCGGAACCTGCTGCTGCTTCTCCAACCCTGTTTACGTCTGTGTGCGTCAAACATTTATTTAGGGAAAGGCCAATAACGTTAGCGAGTCCAATATGCTAACAAAATGGGAGATCTATCTGTAGAATAAACCTCTGCTCAGACGCTGTGTTATTAAGCCTGTCTAGACGCCGCTTTTTAGTCAGAGCGCAACACCGGCACGCTTTTTTTACATCACGGTTATTCACAATTGAAAACCTAAACCTCTTTATATACGTTGATTATAATCCTTTTTAAACCTGATATGCTACACCTGAAGGGCCATGTTAGTGTTGTTAGAATATTCCATTATGCAGCCAGTTCAGTTAACAACTACAGATACATTTTCTACTAAATTCAGTGGCATAAATCAGGTAGGGTTCATCCAGGGCTGCTGACACTTCTTGCATGTCCTTAGTGTTGTCACAGTACTACATTTTACAACACCAACAATACTCTCAAGACCAATTTTCTTACTAGAAGGATTATTAATTCACAAGAGCTGCTAGGGGGCAACACAAAAATCACTATTATGTGGCAAAAAAAGTTACAGCTACACTTTTAGATACATTAGTAATGTTGGTTTGAAGATAAACTCAAACTGAATATAGAGTGTATTGTTAAGAGTAAAAACAAATGCTACAAAATGAGCTAATAACAAGGTTACAATTTAAAAGGTTAAGCTGCAAACTTTCAAAATGTGATATTTCTGCAAATCATAAGTTTGAGTACCTGACTTTTTGATGTACATTAATGAACTTTGTTTTACACCAAAATTATGTATAGTAAATGCAAAATCAGACCGCTGCATTATGTCTGAGCTGAAAAATACACTATTTGATTTCACGTAGCAGAAAGAAGACAGAAAGCTTCCTGTCCAGGTCTAGTGCAGTCATAGGCGCCGATTCCATGGGTGCCGCGGGGCTCAAGCACCCACTGCAATGTCTGAGCACCCAGGCGAATTTTTCCTACTTTCATTAACAGGCTTCTCTAAATGTCTGAGTTCACGCATTTATTCGGTCATGCGGCGTTTTTCACTCTCTTCTCTCACTTTCTTTCATCTATATGCGTGAATATAAGCGTCATACATCGTCTCTCCTCTCTCAGAGCGCTGTCATTCAGCGTCTCAGAGCCCTGCCATTAGACTCGTGGTCACTTTCGGAGGCGGACCGGGGCGGAGCGGAGCTGCACAGTGGGATCCCCGCGTCAGCCGCTGTGCTGCTGCTCCGTCCCCTGCCCCGTGAGATCATGGTTTAATTCACAACTGTGCTTTAAAGGCAAGGCAAGGCAAGTTTATTTGTATAGCACAATTCATACACAAAGCAATTCACAGTGCTTTACAAGGCAGGAAAATGCATCAACAATAATTAAGTAATCAGCATAAAATTTACTTTAAAAAGAAGTAAAGAAATAAAAGTGCAGACAAAGTATTTCAGTCATATGCACAGATAAAAAGACATGTTTTCAGCCTAGATTTAAACATTGTCACAGTGGAGGCCTGTCTTACATCATCTGGAAGACTGTTCCAGATCTTAGCTGCATAAAACTGAAACGCTGATTCTCCATGGAGCTGATTCTCCAAAGGAGCGCCGTTTGTAGGGCCAGGTGCCGTGAGAGCTGCGCTGACAGGCAGGACAGACCGGGGGCTCTGAATAGAGTCTGTCAACTGAGAAAAGAACGCGCCAGCGTGAGCCAGACGTCTGTTAGTTGCAGGTAGAAAAGAAACAAATTGAATGCGCAAAAGAAGAGACACGTGCACAGTACACTATGCGCGTGCACGTGGCGCGCGTGCGTATTATTTTGGGCACCTACGCAAAAAAATATAAATCGGCGCCTATGAGTGCAGTCACCATGGGAAACTTTCTGTTTCTTTGAAAGTACGAGAGGTTCTCATACAACACAACGTACAGTTCTATGCTCCGCACAAAGTTGCTCTGGTTTCTTTCAGTTTGTAGAAACTTTCATCGGATCGCCATAGCCTCCACAGCCCCTTTTACTTCACAAATAAATAACACATTCTTATGAGAGTGTGCAGTGTTGTGAGTGCCGGGATCAAAGGAGGTGACAGCAGCAGCAGCACCAGAGGAGCAGCAGGTTGAGTACAAGTTGTCTTCTGTGAGAGGACTGCATCTTAACAGGACCGGAGCTGAACTGAGTGCAGTCTGAGCCCAGGGTCAGACTGACTGTGTCTGCAGAAAGAATCCACCGCTGCAGTTTAATGTGGTTTTCATGTCACCTAACATTAGTTCTCGCAAGAATCTATGTCATGTCATAATGCTATTGTGATACGACAAAACTATATTGAGATCTAAAGGTTTGTCATTTCTTTAAACATCAATCAAATGCTAACTGTGGAAATTCAATCACCACCAATACACCGTATAGAAAAAAATACTATACTATGGTCATATTTTTATAAAACTAGACACATTCACAGGCACTGGGGATGTGGCGGATTTATCGCCTTACCTAATGACACAAGAACAGTATTTTGAGGAACCAGTCACTATAACCATTCTTCTGATGATTATATTTTAAGCAGGATGAAAAGAGAATATATTTCACACAGGGATATAATGTGGCGTTTCCGCACATTTGGCACCACTTGCTTCAACAATAAATAAAAGATTTGCTCTCCCTTATCTAAAGTACAGCACTTCTTGCAGAAGGCAACTCCAACTATGCTGATAAACTGAAGACGGACATTATCTTAAAAAAAAAACAACAATATGTGAGAGTTTGCTTTGTTCAGCGCCACTGCCAAATGTTTTTTATCGTCCACACCTGTCGCTCATGAATATGGAGGGGAAAAAAAAACACCTTCTGCTCTCTGCAAACTTGTGGCAAAATTCTAAATCTAAATGTGGGCAGATAGAGTTTGAACTGAAGTTTTAATCGAAGCAAAAGCCCAATTCAAAAGCCCATAATGATTAAATGCTTTTGAAGGACACACATTCTGCACTAGTTGTAATGTATTGCTATTGGAATTTGTGTGTGGAAGTTTTTCAAAATGGACTACAAAAAGCACACATAATTTTGCATCCGCACACTGTTTTTAAGCGCCGTCTAAGTTCTCCCAACCCACAGCGCACTCACACTCTGGGTCCTACACTCACCAGCTGTAAACGTCACCACACTTCACACTGCTGGGGAAAATGAAGAGGGTTGTTCCAGGGAGGGCATCTGATGTACATCCTGTAGCAAATCCATAAGCCCATCACTGAAAGAGACCAGAAAAGGAGTCCATTACATTGCTTAATAGTTTGACAATATCCCATATGGACTAGCATGGACGTCATTACCAAATTCCCAAAGCTGTGGTTTTATTCTCAAACTAGGACAGCAACAATTATCTCATAGTTTGGTGAGCATTCTTTCGATTAATTGATTAGTTTTTTAGAATGCAAGAGTTACTTAAAGGTATCTTAGGTAAGGTAACAAGTTCAAGTTCAAGCTTTAAATTTTAACGTTTTAATTTGTCGATGGAGCAAGCATAAAATATGGCGTTTTACTTAAGAAAATTACAAGCATTTCTCACTTGCAAATAGAGGACAAAAATGTCACTTCGCGTCAAATGGCAAACTTAGCCTAAGAATGTCAAATTATACCTCAAACTAAATCAACTGGTCTTAATTCAAGCATTTTTTTTTTCATAGCTTGTTTAGGTCTGTATTTTTCCAGTGCAACATTTGAAGACATTTTGGAGACAAACTAGTGTTTACACCACAAAAACAGAAAAATTACACAAATTTCATTGCTCATCATTATTGCTGGTATCATTTTATATTAATTATACCTTATTTAGCCTTACTAAAGACATATTAAAGCATGAATAAAGAGTTAACAATTAATGGACAAATCATCAATTAATGAATGGAAGTGTTTATTAAGGCTTAGTAACTGCTCAATAAAGGAGCTAAGATTAGGATTTTGGGTAACACTTAAGAATAACTACAAAACTTTAGGCAAAATAAATCATTAATAACACGTTAATAAAGACCTAATTTATCATGAACAAATGATTAATTAACAGATGAAAAGGCTTATTAATGCTTAGTAACCTTAGGTCTTTAGTTTAGTAGTTACTAAGCAATTATTAATAATTTTTTATTCATTAATTAAACGTTTTTTTTATAAATAATTAATGTTTTATTTATACTTTATTCATGTTTACTAAGGTCAACTAAGGTGTAGTTAATATAAAGTGGTACCGGATTTTGGGTTGAGGGGTAGGGCTTGTAGTAATTAAGTCGTTACTAAGCCTTAATAGCCTATGTTGTTCAATAACGTCTCATTTGTTCATAAAGAATTAAGCCATTATTCATGTTTTATTAAGAGTGTATTAAGGCTAATCAAGATGTAGTTAATATAAAGTGTTACCTAATTGCTTTTAAGTCTGAGTTTTTTCTCAGCTAAATACCTAACCTAAATAAAGACCAGTTAACAATTATTCAATTACTGAATTAGTTGACAACTTTTGTAACAGTCGATTTGTTGCGATTAATCTTGTTGCAGCCCTATCTCAAACAACAAAAAAGCTATTCTACTAAAACTAAAACATCTATTTCTGAACATTAGATCGGAGTTAAAAAATAATTTATTAGTTTGTCAGTTCATATTTCTTTTGTCAGTTCTTTTGGAGATGCTTAAAACAGCAGAAACACCATGAATTGTGTTGAAACGCCGTAGATAAACAAGAATAAGATATCAATTTAAAAAAATAAATACAGAAAAGAATCAGTTTTTAATTATGAATACAATTACTTCAAAACAACATTGCACAAGTAAAACTCTATAGGCTAATTTCAGTCTTTTTCTCAATTCTCCTGGACATGTTTGAAAGGTGAACACACAACACAATCGGAATCGAATAGAAAAGTGATTTGAACAAAAAACAATTTGATATTTTTGACCAGATTGTGCAGCCCTCTTGACTTTAAAAGACCTCTAATGTCCATCTTGTTTCAGTGTGATTCACTTGTGCTCAAAGTGCAGAGCATCTGAAACAGCAGCGTTCAGGAGTTAGTCATCCAGACTCACTGAAGACAAAGAGGATCCGTGCGGAGCTCAAACCAGACCAAACTCACTCCTCTCTCTCTCTCTCTCTCTCCTCTCTCGTCTAACCCACAGAATGATGCAGAAAGTGGGCAGAGCATGTTCAGCAGGATCATGACGCTCTGGAAACAAGACGAAGGACAGGCGTATGCTAACATGCACAGCTGCAGTCAGAATGTAGCTGTGCGTGTTACTGGTTTTCTGGATGTGTGAGTTTTCTGGTTATGGAAAAATGGTATTCACACTGGGATATTCTAATGGTGCGTTCACATACGGAGCGTCAAATTTGCGGAAGACACGACAGGCATTGATCATTCAAAATTAGTTGTGCGTGGATGTTTTCCCGAAACACAACCGACTTCCAGATTTCGAGCGTCGACCGCGGCACGTTCATGCAACTACAGGATCTGCGACACTCATGTAGAACGCAGGATAATGTCTGCTCTGCTGGTTCTGGTTCAGTCAGTTCAACATGCTATTTTTATTGTGGAAAGTGCGTTTGTTTTGATGTGAACATAAAGTTTATTTGTTGTATTTTATGGTCAAAATAGCCTTGTGCTTTGCTAGAAGTCACGTTATGTGAGAACAAATTTTAGAATTTTGCACTTGCACCACAACTATATTTGCAACCGAAGCAAACAGAAATTGTGACTAATTGCCAGATTTTCAGGGATTAAAAAGCCACAAGCCTTCCTAAAAAGCCAAAACAAACCATCTTATCATTATTAAAGACTTCATATTTCAGTCTTAAAAGGGGATATTTTCATGAATCAAACTTTTGACAGTCAAAATTCATGAGCGACTTTCCAAATAAAGAAGCCCAAAATTGCGATGAAGATGCAGACTTGGCAACTCTAGGCAATTTTCATCTGATCTCTCTAAATAAAATCAACCCATGCCCAGACAGTGGAGGTTCTGCTGAAAAGGGAGCTTACACTGTAACTGAAATAGCCTGAAACACATAATTACAACAATGTCAAACGCTATATCGTCAACTATCGTTCCCGCAAATGTTCTCTTTCATACCGTGATAAAAATTTTAGACCCTATTGCCCTGCCCTAGTGAACGCACCGTCATAGTAGGGCTGGGTGATATTGACAAAACAAATATCTCGATTATTTTTTGGCATATCTCGATAACGATATTTGGGCAATAATTTGTTAGTCCAACATAAATGTGTTAAAACAATCTTAAATATTCCAATGACTGATTTAGTGTTTATTGTGATTTTCAATTATTTCAAGAACAGAATATTTTATTAAATAAATTGAAGTCAGTGTGTATTTTTCTTATTTCATGTAAAACAAGATTTTAGTTCAGACTAATAAAAAAACAGACTCAAAACCTAAAAGACTCCTCATTCCATTCCATATTGGCCAAATTGCAGAGTGCAGGAATCTTTCATTATATCATAATGTTGCTGTTTTGTGAAGCGCTCTGAATTACTTATTGTATTAATTCTGAATATAAACTGGTTGCATCTACAGTAAGAAACCCTAACCCTAACCCTAAATAGCATCACTTATTTAACTTTTAATTAGAAATGTGTTTTTTGTAGCGTGTTTTTACCGCTCGATATTCAATTTTTGCAAATCTTAGAACAACATTCACGATATTATCTAAATTCGAGGCAGCTACGTTATACTATCCAGAATTTTGTGACATGTAGACACTGTCTCTTGATTTGTCGCCGCTGAAGCCAAACTAATACAACTTTGAGTTAATGATAATTAACAAGACAATCATAGTATATTATTAAAGTGCCAAATAACCCTTTAATTCACTACTAACTGTTGGGCTAAGTCACTTCTTCCCTCGTCTAAATACAAATAATTAGTCAAAAAATACACATTTGCGTTGACTAAGACACTATTAATAGACTAAAAAACAACAGCCCTGTGAGTAACAGTATGATGATTTCACCAAAAAAGCAGACTGTTGCAGAGGTAAACCCAACATCTGATTTTTATCACAATATAACCCAGCACAAGCGGCAGTTCGCTGCAGCTAATGGGGCTCCTAATAATAAACTAAACTAAACAACCGTAACCAAGACATTCTGGATGTATGTTTTATGCCATAACGTGATCAAATACAGGAGTAGGATCAGTTTTTCTATGGAAACATAAAAGAGGAGGCCCAAAAAAGTTACATCATACACATTTAAACATCATTAATTATTACCAAAAATACCATGGTTTACTCAAATGATTTTATTCTAAGAGGAAAGGAAACCAAGTCAGAAGCGAGCTAAACGAGCACAAAATACTGAGGCGCCATGGTGACAGTCAAATGAAGATAACAGGAGGGTTTATTACCATATCTACAAGCACAGATCTTTTAGTTAATTATAAAAAGCTTAGCCTCTCTCTCCTCCAAATCCCCGTAGCATCAGCAACAGCAGCATCAGCCGCAGAAGACTCTCCCGAGCTAATCCCATCTGGACCTCTGCTCCTCTACACTGTATTTAACACTGCGCTACATTTAGGGTCACGCCTCCAGTCAGACGAACTACTATCAAATTACGTCCATTCATCAGGAAATCCACTTAAGGCGAAGACGGGGTGAAGAGAAGGCAATATGCAATGTAAAAGGCCAAATATGCTAAATGGACTTTTTGGAGTTTTGAATCCTGTTCTGAACATTTGCTTTCTCACCACAAACACAGCTGGAAACATCAAATACAGATTTTTTTAGGTATCGGTATTGGCAAGTATTCATACAAAATCTCTGATCCGATCCTGCTCTGTATTGTCCTGAATGAGGAGCCGTAGATGGAGCAGTAGCAGTTGCTCACTTAGCACACTTTAGCTTTACTTCTTCTACATTGTTTTATTAGTTTGAAATTGTATTTAAACACAGACAATACTAATCTGGTCAACACAAACCCCCCTCACAGATTTGAACAAAGCAAATGATTATAAATGAAAATATTACATTACTAAGTCGTAAATGCCGGATTAAGCTAGTTCCGGCTAATTGCTAACTGTTAGCTTAAAATAGCGATACATAAGTGTGGCGTTTTAGGCTTTCTACTGAGAAACTTTTGAGAGATACATTCAAAAATAGCAATATAAATAATAAACTGTACTAAAAAAGGTTTTTAAAAGATGTAGTTTTAGCCTGCGCATGCGTAGTTGCGCTGAAATGTAAAAAGTGGGCCAGTGACACTCTGCTCATGGCTAATGCTACGGCTATTGCTCAGAGCACCTCGAAAAGACTCTGGGACGCTCCATAAAAATACTCATAAAAAACAGAAAAATATCCGTGCTACCTTTGTCATGCCTCAGTTAGCCTTTAGAGGAGAACGGCTGTGGTTAAACTACCTAAAAGTAGCTAGCGGGCTAACTGGCTAATATGCCAACTTGAATATTTTTTTTGTTTATATTACATTTAATTTGGATGAGCATCTTTATTCAGCCTCGCTGTTGTTTTTAGGCCAGACAGAGCTAGAATGGACTCTAAATAGATTTCAAATCCAAATAGCTTAAATAGTTTCAAACAAATACATATAGGCTAACCACTCTGTACATGAGGACTGCTAGAACACAAGACATTGATGTAGCCCATACTTTTTTTTTTCAAGACTTAAGAGTCTAGTTTACAAAAGTCATTATTAAGTTTTAATTAGTTTTAGCACCTATAAGTCAGCAAAAAAGTGGGTATCGCATTTCAGATCCAAGATCCCAAAAAATTGTATCAGAACAACACCACTAGGCCTTCTTTTCCCTCTGAACCCCAGAAATCACTGTTCTGAACGTCCCAGACCTCTGATATCATATATGAGCACTTTTTTAAGTCCATACATCAGACTTTTAAGAATGCATTTTAGCAAGATATTTTATCATTCCCTCGTGAATTTTCCTTTGAGCCAGTAAATGGAGCTATTTTCCAAACTGGTCGTGCCTGGGAGTATATAATATGCGTTTGGGTGAAAATTTGTTTGCATTGTCCCTGGTCTATGTCATATAATTGGTAATTTGTTCCTTTAATCCAGAAAGTTATTGTTATACTGTCTTTAGGTGCCACAGATTCAACTTGTGCTGGCTTTGAAACTGAAAAATTAAGCTAAACAAATAAATACAATGCATAAATTACAATACACTGTCAAATCCAATACTTTTTAATGCTGATAGACTTTCACTGACTAAGCACACAACATAACATAAAATACTTCAGTGTAATAGTTAGATATTATATTAAAACTAAAATAACTTTCTGGGTAATTTGACATGCAAATAAACACTGGCAGCTGCGTCAACAACAACAGGAAACAGCCAAGGCAAGGACGAAATTGTACAGCAAATAATTCTTCCTTCGTTTTGCATGTTATTTAAAATTAGATTAGTATTGTGAGTATTGTTTCTGCGGCAAAAGTGGGCATGTCTGAACTGGTGCTAATGACACTAGCCATGCTAACAACAACAAAGCAAGCTTCCTGGTGTGTTGAGTTAACAAATAATGCTCTATTAGTACACTGAACAATGACACTGGGATAGATCTTTGACAACACATCTGCACTGATGCTAAGATAACAAGCCAAGGTCTGTAAATGTGTACAAAGACACACAACTAACAACAATATTCTCACCATGCTAAAGGAATCAGAACAGAAATCTGCTGCAAACTCCATAAGCAATTTGTAGCCCAACTATTTCGGTTTAAACTTTTCACATCCATTAACTTGTTTTGCCCACTTACCCAGTGCATCAGAACCTCATTACTGCAATGTCTTTTCAAGCTCTTTTTACTACTTTTAGAAGCCAGGTCATACTAAAAACAAACAATCATTTCCTGGATTTTAGGAGACAGTCTATTACATATGTCTTTTTGCACGGCATTATATAGAGATATCATATTAATTGCGATATTTAAGGAGGTCGTCTGAGTTTCTAGTCCTGTGCGAATTGTCTGTAAAAATGTCTGTAAAGCTTCCCCTGAATTGTACTTTCTGTAATTCCTCAAACTCAAATGTCCTCATGTAATTCTTGTCCTGCGTGAAGTGTATACAAGTATGTTTTCAATCCATGAACTGTTTATAAATGAATTATGACTCTGTGCCTATTTTACCTAGGGCTGGGCTATTGACAAAAATTAATCTCTCGATTATTTTTTGGCAAATCTCGATAACGATAATTGGACGATATTCTGTCAGTTCAACATAAATGTGTTCAGCTAAGCTATGTTCAGGTTAGTTACACTGGAAAAATGACATTAAATATTTGAATAAGTTTAAAATTGATTGAATGCTGCAGTGCTTATCACGGTTTGAGCGTGTTTGACAATAAAGTAATAAAATGTAGTTATTTCAAGAACAGAAGATGTGAAAAATTAGATATTTTATCATTGTTTTGTCTGCAATCAGGTTCAAACCAATTAAAAATCTACTCAAAAAATGTCAAAGACTAATTCTACGCACACACAGTCCATTGTTTTTCTCATTAAGGATAGGCACATTTTCTAGTGTGTTTAATTATCAGCCAAAGAGCAGCAATCGGCAAAAATTATTTTTACTTTCTCTACAGATCATTCTCCAATGAATTTGCTGTTTTTCAACAATTAAAATGCTAAAATTAAAGGTAGCTGATTTTTCACACTGCAAAAATGATTTAGGTTTAAAATCTAACAACTTCCATTAATAAATCCATCGACAAATGGTTCATATCGACATGTATTCATTTTTGGTCACAATTACGACTTTTTAACTTAACAGCAAAGTGAAACTGGAGAGGTCCACCCAAGCTCCCAATGTCGTGTTCATGTGGTCCTCGGAAAATTGTGAAAATGTTCCAAGTAAAAAAAAAAATGCACATGCTCGGAACAACTGCTCGGAAACAAACGGAGCAGCGTCACCTGAAGTCACTGCTGTGTGGAGACGTGGAGATGAAAATCAGCTGGAAAATAAATACAACCAGGCTAGCATCAGATCTAACTCTGTCATTTACTTATTATGGTTAACAACAAAAACCTGACTCACTGCACACATCACTGGCTGTCATCCACTTCTGAGGACTGATCCAACACAAAACTTGCATCACTCGTCACTATTCATATTTTGTGCTGTCAATCGGAGTAAGTCTCTGATCAGCCTCACTTTAAAAACATACGTAGATAAGGCTTATTATGTGTTATATTGTGAAAAAACATAACTAAAACAATATTTTTAATGGAGCTCAACCGGAGAAGATCGTCCTGGTTCTGGAAGTACAGTGCTTAAATATTAAGGAGGGCAAAATCGTGATAAAAATCTAATCGTGAGCTCATAGTGTTGCAAACACGCTTTTTTGGTGAAGTCGTCAAATTGTGATTTCCCAATTCTCTATTTAATGCATCTGTTTGTTAAAATACAGACAAATATTTCCAACCTAGCCTTAGCCTCAGAGTTGCCAAGTTTGTTTCTCTATAACTAATTTGGGTAAAGGGCTGGGCAATATCGTGATAAAAATCGAATCGTGAGCTCATTCCTCTGACAATCTGCTTTTTTTATGAAATTGTCATATCGGAATTTCCCATTTCCTTATTTAATCCATCTGTTCAAATACAACATTTTATTACAACCTACTTTTTGTTGCCAAGTGTGCTTCTTTATAGCAACATTGGATTAGGACTGGGCCATTAATCGAGAAATCGAGAGATTGAGATTGAATCGAATCGTCAAATATTAGGTGGTGGGTTTAGAATCGAAAGTTCAAAAACCAATCCTTTGTCATTAAAATGTGTGGTGGTTTGGAGCAAATGTAAGGCAGAATATTGACAACTGTTTTCCTTTCTTTTTTAAGTCTCTTATTAATTTTGAAAGTTGTATTTTTTTGGCTGCACTTTCAAGTCATAAAAGAGGTGGATCTTATAATATAATATAATAATATAATGGACTTTTAGCATACTTTCATGTCTAATAGTCGTTTGGCTAGAAACGTGTTTTGTGGAGAGATATATACAACATTCAAATTAAATGAATACTAAATATTTTTTTATTGAAGGTTAAGGTCACTTGTTTTGATTTAGACATTGATCGTGAAGAACTTTCTACAAAAGCAGATTATTGTATTTACCTCCAACAAGAATTGTGATCAAATCGAAATCGTGATCTGGCTCCAAGAAAAGAAATGTTTTGCCATATCGCCCAGCCCTATTTGGGTGTCTGTTTTTAATAGTTTTATGAGTTTTGAAGCTCATGTGTTGAGTCTTTTGTGCTGCAGTTTTAAGTCAAGTTCCAGGTGAATTTTCAGGTTTTATTTACAAAATATCTGAATTAAACATGGGTTTTATCATATTTCAAAGCTGGTATTAGTGTCAGAAATGCCAAAAGTGTATTGTCACACAATGTTCTAATTAATCGATTATTTGAATAACTTTATTTCTGGGCTGAGATCACTTGTCTTGGGATATTTTTCAAAGGCTTAGTCGCGTTTTTTTATTCCTGAAAATATGGCAACACTGGTCAGTCTTTGTTCTTATCATAGAATCGATACCTGATCCAGCAAAAGTTCAGATGGGTGCATCACTCATATTATTGTATAAAATCAGTTTAATTAACATTAAATTGTGTTTTATCATTAAAACAGCCAAGTAATGTCATCACAAGTTGGAAAAAAAGCATTCTGATGTTTGAAGATGGAGACAGCAGGATTACTCAAGTTTTGGGGAAAAAATAAATAAATAAAAACACAACTTTGGGTATGTTTTTCATGAGAGCATCCTAACGTGGCTAAATCTCTATGAAAGGTATGACAGTTATCAACTAGAAAAGGTCGGTCATTTGTAAACAAACTTCACCTTATGTGATAGGTTAAGGCTAAAAATGCCATTTCCTAAAATAGGCAAGTAAAAGTGAAATACAAACCATAGTTCCTTTACTGTTACAACCACTTCCACTTACAGCTTTTATGCCAATAGTGCATAAAAAGCTACACATTTGTCAAATTCATAGATTAGGCAAAAGCACCATGATCAAAGTTTAAGTTCTTGTACATAGATGATGTGTTAAAAGCGTCTTATCTACTACAATGGAGCAAATTTCAAGCTATATATCAAGAGTGCGCAGTACATCAATTGCAGTGTGCCAGTCGATCACAAATCCTTGCCTGGTTACATGAAGTTTAGGGTCTTTTGTACAAATACAGGGAACACATGATCCACCACAAGCTCCAACAGAGACTGTATGGTTTTAGGCGCTCTGTGTGCTTTCGCCTACTCTGCTCATGGTGCATGTTACAGACTCTAGCGAAGTCACAACACAATATAATATAAGACAAACGCTCCAAACCAGACAGCCACAGTATACACGCACTTCTCAGCCAACAGCGGAGAAAGAGAGAAGTACAGAGCTCACGCATTCTGTGCCCAACAGCAGAGACACAGAGAACATGCGCTGGAAACAGGGAAAAAGAAAAGCAGCGAGAGGAAACAGGTAGTGTCATAACAAATCCTCGCTAAGCAAGTTTGTTTTAGATGTAAGCCTGACTTTCTCAAAGTCTTAAGCCCCTCCCCTGTCCTTTGAGCGTTACCATGGTTATCACAAGAGATGGGACGAGATCTCGCGAGATCAACCTGTCACAATATTGTGTGCACACGTACAGAACGCGAGATTTTCCTGAAGCAAAGACTATTATGAATGGTCATGTTTTGTATCTTTGAGCAGCTGTAGTAAAAAGTCTCCTCCACACACAGACTTGTCTTATGCTGCGTTCACACCGGACAGCATCAGAGCGTCCAATGCGTCCAGTTTACATGTTAAGTCAATGTAAACCCGCATCTTTGGGCGTTGATATTCACTTGTTCAGGAGTCCGCTGACGCCGCGTCTTGCGGAGTGGAAGCTCAAACCTGTGGCAGATGCTTTGGCTGCCTCATTAGGCGTCGATGCCAGAGTTGGGCTCTGCTGAACTTTTGAGCGTCTAACGCCCGCGTTCACCAATCAGACACTGCTCCCCTGTGACACGGGACATGCCTCTCACACCAAGGAGAAAGGAGAACTGTTTACTGAAGTCTTTTATTAACTTTTTTAACGAAAAGTTGCTTGTTGCTTCTTTGCTTTGAAAATCTTGAGACACGTAAAAACAAACACGGGACATGATCTGGTCTGACAACGCGCTCACATGGATCCATTAAAAATGCTCGTTGGTGTTTAAACCTGTAGGCTACAACGGGAGGAGCCGAGGAGGACGGAGACAGCAAAAAGACACTGCCTGGAGGAGAAAGTTGTGTGATCGTTCTATAAATGCAACAAGCCTCTATCTCTCTCTCTCCTTCTCTCTCTCAACGTGATCTCTCTACGAGCAAAACAAAGCCTGCAAACAAGCGGGAGCTCAAAGAAGCGCTTTGGGGCGTTAAAAGTGTCTTTTTGTCCACCAAAGCCTTGACGCACGTCAGAGCATTTTGGAAGCTTATTGAGGCGTCAACAACAGCATAAATAACGGACGAAATTTTACGTGCGTTTAGGCGAATTTAGACGCCAATCGCTTTCCGGTCTGAACGCTGCATTATTTTGACAGAATAATGACAGGACCAATATTGACAGAGATAATTAGTCCTAAACATTGTAAAAGATAGCGCAAAAAATATAGACTACAAATACAGAACAGCTCCGTGTTTTTTACATTTAAACATAGTTTAAAATAGATCCACACAGATATTTTGGCCTTTGTCATTAATAACTCTGTAAAAAGTAGAAAAGTGTGTCTCCTTTGTCTGGTCCCTGTCAGCAGCTGCAGAGGCAGGAGTCTGAACTACATACGGACAACAACTTCAGTCTAATTATTTAACTCGTATCATTTAAATAATAAGAATAAAATGTGATAGACATAATGAAAGGTAAAGCAAAACTAAATAAATATTAAAATAACATAATAACAAGTCTAACTGTACTTTGTTTATTTGTTTATTTGTTTATTTATTAGATCCCCATTAGCATCGGCAGCGCACTGCGTCAGCTACTCTTCCTGGGGTCAATTTAAATTGCAAATATTACAATTAACAAATGTGAAAAAAACTTAACACAATAATTAAAACAGTTTACATTTCCTATAAAAACACATTACAACAGTAACATGGCAGTTCACATGAGATCCTTGTTTAGTTGACGATAATGAGATTTGAGTGTCTTTTTGAAACTATAAGCACTACTTAGTTCTCGTATGTTCTGAGGTAAATGATTCCATTCTTGCATGGCTCCAAACATCACAGTACGTTGACTCTGTTTAGTTTTACACTTTGGTAAAGTGAAGCAACGTCCTTCTGAATGGCGTGTAGAATAATGATGCATATTATTACTGAAAGGCAATTTTAGGTAGAACATTATTGGTGTCTGAGTTGTAATAATATTTCTTAAAAAGTTTGTTTTGGCATACAACCATCGATCTTTTACAAATAGCCACGAGAGCTGTGAATGCATTTTTGCAACACTTGTTCTAAAGGAACATTTTAGAGCCACACGAGCTGCTTTGTTTTGCACCAGCTGTAGTTTATTTATATTTTTCAGTGAAGTATTTGACCATACAACTGCACAATAATCCAAATGAGACAAAACTAGACTTTGAATAACACATGGTGTCATTTGATTAGTCAAGTATTTTGAACATCGCTTTATAACTGCTAGACTGCGTCCCATTTTACATACAACACTGTTTACTTGATGGTCCCAAGACAATGTACAGTCTATCCAGACTCCTAGGAGCTTTACCTCCTCCATTTGCTTCACTGCTGTTTTATTTATGGAGAGGTTTAGTTGAGGTTTAAGTCTTAGGGAATTGTTGGTACCAATCACTATACTTGTTGTTTTCTCAACATTCAAAATTAGTTTGTTATTTTCAGCCCAGCTCACAATTTTTTGAAGTTCCACTTCTAGATTTGCTCTTACTTCACTAATCAATTTGCCTGACAAGTAAATTGTTGCATCGTCAGCAAACATTGAAATTTGTGCTTTGTCTAACACTGATGGTAAATCGTTTGTAAATATTGTGTACAAAAGTGGCCCTAGACAGCTGCCTTGAGGCACACCATGTCTTACATTTTGAATATCTGAATAACAGCCATTATAATACACCATTTGTTTCCGGTCACATAGGTAACTTCTAATGAACTGTACAGCAGGTTTTCCAAAGCCATAGCTTTCCAGTTTTTCCAATAACATCTTATGATCTATTAGATCAAAAGCAGCTGTAAAGTCCAATAAAACAACTCCTACTATATTGCCTTTGTCCATTTCCCAAAGCCAGTCCTCAGTCATTTGGGTTAATGCAGTCGCTGTTGAATATTTTTCTCTGTAAGCATGCTGATAATTAGTAATTAGATTGTTCTCTTTAAAATATGAGTTAATCTGTTCATACATGATTTTTTCCATGAGCTTACTCAGAAGTGGGAGTAAACTAATTGGTCGACAATTTGTTTCTGTAAATGGCATTTTTCTGTTTTTAGGCAAAGGTATGATTTTAGATACTTTCCAAGCAGACAGAAAAATATTATGATTAAAGCATTGATTAATAAGGTGAGTAATAGCAGGTGCAATCAGTGAGGCTATTGGTTTTAGCAGGCGACCATCTAATTCATCCACTCCTGGAGGTTTGTCTTTATACTTCATTATCAGCTGTTCAACTTCTGAAATACTTATGTTTCTAAAAGTAAAATTGCACATTTTCATTTCCATCATTTTGTTTATGGCTGTATAAGCTTTCTTTTCTTGTCTCCGCTGAAAATTATTCTGAATGTATCTACTTTATTAAGAAATATGTATTTAAATGATTGGCAATTTCACTAGGTTGTACTAAAAATCCCTGTTTGTTTTCCAGATATAATGGAGTTGATGTATTACCGTAAAGAAGAGAATTTAAGCTTTTCCATAATTGTTTACTATCACTCGAATTACTTAGTTTGTCATGATAATATGCTCTTTTCTTTTTATTTTTTTCTTTAACCACACAATTTCTAAGTCTCCGGTATATTTGCATGTCAGACTGACATCCAGATTTTATTGCTTTCAATTTAGCTAGATCTCTGTTCCTCATTTGATTTTTTAAGTTTTCATCTAACCATGGACTATTTGAATTGCTTGTTGTAAATTTTCTAATAGGGGCACATTTATTTACAATTTCTGTTAGTATTTTATCAAATATGTTAAAAGCTTTTTCAGGGTCTTTTACTTTGAGAACTTCAGACCAGTTTGTTTGTTTTATTTCTTCCACATAGTGGTTAAGATTAAAGTATTTAAATGATCTTTTCCTTATGATTTTAGGACAATTTTTAGGAATTTTTGTTTTCCTGCTTATGGTAATGAGATTATGATCACTAAAGCCGACAGGAGTGGATGTAGTGCCAGAACATAAATGTGGCATATTTGTAAAAATATGGTCTATACATGTAGCTACTTTGGTACCATTAGTTCTAAAACTGACTCTAGTAGGTTCATGTATCATTTGTGTCAGTCCATAGGCAGCTGACCATGTCATCAGCTTTGATTTCATCGGACAATTTAAGTTCCAGTCGATGTTCAAGTCTCCTAATAAATATATTTCAAAACTTGTATTAGTAACATAATCTAGCATTTGGCAGATATTGTCTAAGTATTGTTTACATGCGTTTGGTGGCCTATAACAGCACCCAATGAGTATTGGCTTAAGATATTTTACATGAATCTGTACCCAAATTGATTCAGTCATATCAAACATTAGATCATGCCTTACTTTAACAGGTAGATGACTCTGAACATAAATTGCAACTCCTCCTCCGTGCGCATTTCTGTCTTTACGAAATATGTTATACCCTTCCATTGTTATTTCACTATCTTCAAAAGTTGAGTCTAAATGAGTTTCTGATATTGCAAGCACTTGGAAATTATGTAAATTTGCTAAATGTTCTATTTCAGCTAGTTTGTTACGCAAGCTACATATATTTATATGTGCTATTCTTATCATTTTGGTAAAAGCTTTTCTGACATTAGCATTGTTTTGTTTCCTAAAATAACATGATTAGGGTTTCAGCTCTTGTGTGAGATTGAATTTATCTGTATTTGTCTAAGTCTTTTAACTCCCTAATTACCATCACTCCAGATTCTTCATTTCTTCTTAGCATTATCTTACAATTTCTAGTCCAGGTTGCCAGAATTTTATTTTGTTTTTTGAGAATTCGTGCTTGTCTTGCAATTTCAGCATTTTTCTGAGTTAGGTGCTCATTTAAGAATACCCCAGTTCCCTTCAGCTTCCTTGCCTGCCGAAGCAGCTCAACCTTCTGTTTCCTGTTCCAGAATCGAATAATTATTGCAGGTTTTGCCGATACATCCTTCCTCGGGAGTGTATGGCAAGCCTCAATAAAATTTCCATGCATGCTCATATTTTTGCTTTCAAAGAATTTTATCACTTGCTCCTCCAAAGTTTCCAATTCTCTAGTAGGAGCATCCTCCCCTTTGCCTTCAGTTGCCACAGCTCTGCATATGTCCGGTGTTTTGTGTCCAGTCCTTGAATGATCAAGTCATTCATTCTTGAGTACTGTTCAAGTTCATCAACTCTCTTTTCCAAGTTCTCAATTGTCTTGTCTTTCTCTTGTATGATGTTCTTGAGGTCTCTCACTTCATTCACTAATTTTTGAAGAATTTCCTGTTGTGTCACAACTTTAGTTAGCTCACATGTGATGAAATTGAGAGATTTTTTGATTTCATCCAGCTCTTCATCAATAGCTGATCTTTTCGGTGGCGGCATTTTTCAATGTTTATTTTTTGTTATATTTTGTTTTGGATTCTACTCACAAGCATCAATATATTAGTGTTTGAAGTCACACCAGCCTCCAGCCTCTTCAGCTCAGCAGCACTAGAAAATGCAGGTGTTGAGTAGCAGCAGTGGTGTTAGCAGGGCAGCAGCAGCACACAGCCTCTCCTCTCCTCACACACCTGTACCAGCAGCAGCAGTGGTGTTAGCAGGGCAGCAGCCCTTGTTAAAATTCGAAACTGAAACAAATAATGCAAATTCTTTCAAAATCTCGTCTCGATCTCGTAGACCCAAACTCGTGGCTCGTCTTGTCTCGTCCCATCCCTATTTATCACTAAAAACAGATACAACAGAAGACACAATAGGCTGGTTTCATGTGACATCACAAAATTCTACTGACCAATGTTATTTCAATCAGATGGAGGGAAACTAAAATGAACATTGTTTAAATGCAGTTCATTTTTGTAATACAGAAAATTAATGGTATTAGCAGTCTATCACCACCATTTAATTTTGTGTAATATCTTTTCAAATATTTCATGGCAAACTACAATGTCATTAATAGAAAAAAATATATTTCTTGCCCTCCAGGTGGCCTATATAACTGCCATGAATTCTACAATGTAAAAACAATTTGATGAGCATAAGGTTAAACATTTGTTTGTCTGACTTCTGCTCCAAACGACAGATTATCAGCTGTGGAGCTTCCCATTCACACCTAGATAATTGACCATTTGACATGACTGGTCTTGTGATTAGGGCTGCTCATTTATGAGAAAAAAAAAGATTAAATTGCAATTGAAATCACAATTAATTAGACAAGTGTGCTTAGAGAGGCATCAGCGGCAAAAGTAAAGAGAACAAAGAAACAAAATGAAAAGTCAGTTTGTCGGATATGTCATAATTGAATGGTGGTGGTAAATGTTCTAAGTAGTATTCTCTCTTGAGCCACTTTTCCTCCCAACAAAACACAAACATGTTTACAAAAAGCAAGTAAGACTTAACGGTAATAATCTTGAATACTTGACTACACTATTTTTTTTAATAAATTAGAGCAATAATCATAATTTAACTTATATTAATCGCAACAATATTTGGACGATATTCTGTCAGTCTAACGTGTGTTAAAAGCTCGTTTCAAATGCAGTTTTTCCCACAGGTCTATACAGAGACTATGGTGGTACCAGTGCTTCATGTTATAATCGCATACAAATGTTTATTGCAATGCTACAAGCTTAAAGTATCATTATGTCACCACAAAACCTAGCAAAACCTCGACTATGGAGGCCCACCATAGTATTGAAAGTTGCGGATGTGTTTAAAATTGTGTTTACAGTAGAGACGTGTAGTGTACCTCAGTCTATACCTATTACTGGCTGGTGTGAAAATCTGGCCCTCGTGAAAATAAAGTAGAATAGCCCTGGTATAGATCATCATTTGTAGCATTTCTTGTAACTGTATGATATACTTGAGAAAAAAGTGTGCAGGCCAGAATAAGGTGAATCAATATTCCATTTTTGCATATTTTCAAATCAGCATTCACAATATTAAGTAAAATCTGATATAGCTACTGCACAGTTCTACTCGTGTTTAAATTATGTGAATATATTTACAAATGATTGTAAATATGTCTAAATCATTGACACACAATATTCCAGTGACTTTTATTGAAGGGCTTAGGTCCCATGCTGCTTTGTGAAAATCTGAATGGCCATAGCCTTAGCCTGAATCCAACAAGTGAGCAGCAGGAACAGACTGAAAAATAACACAAAAAACTTGAGAAAACAGCACTACAATCATAGAAGTATGCCATTTCTATTTTTACCATTTGAAACGTGTCGTGCTTTTTACACAGGTATTCATTCACCTTGCCGTGACATCATTGTTTTGAAATGATGCAAGAGTTGGCAAAGAAAGGACATTTCTCATACTTGCCATTCTACTACGTCCGTTATTCAATTATTACAGCTTAAAAGACTTGTGTGGGCCTTTACGTGGAAGGAGTTCAGGTTTAAAAAGTTAAACGAGTATTTTGAGTCAGTTTGAAATATTTTTTATTAGGGATACTTGATGCCAAAGGGTTGGGAATCACAAAAACACAAATTCATGAATTGAAAGAATAAATGACAGATTGATCAAATATCCAGATTATTGTAAGCAGTACGATCAATGCAAGCTATCATTAAAGTATTCTGACACACTGGTTTCCACTACAACAGGATTATGTCAACAAAACCAGACCTAGAAGTTCGTGGCAAAGAAAGATGCTTGTAGTCAATTCAGCAAAGTTATTCAGACAGGAACACAGATAATAATCAATACTAAAACGAGTATCAAAATGTGATATTTATTTGTAAAGGTAAACTAATAAAATGTCTCAAAAACAAGACCACGACAAGATCTTTCCTGAATCGAAAAAATCTTTAGGCCTATGAGAAAGTTAAGAAAATTGTAAATAAAGAAAGAAAATAACACTGAAAACAAATATGTATTTTATTTGTAGCATTCTGGTGTAACAATGCAGTCAAATCTAATGTTGATATTGAGACAAGACTAGAAGTTCTGCACCCTATTGCTATAAAACAAAATTATCCCCTTTCTAGTGTAATTAGCCTAATCTATTTATACTCTGCATTCACATTTGCTGCAGTTAGGTTGTTGCCCACATAAAGCAGCTTTTGTCTCTGACCCTGGAGTGCTGCACCTGGCCAGGTATAGTCAAGAGCCTCCACTATTCACCCCAGCTTTCCTTTGTGCACCTTTTTTTTTTTTATTTAGACGAAGCTATTTAGCCAATTACCTCCTCAAGAAGCTAGCACGCTAACAGCCTAGCTCACACCTCTTCTCTTTGACGTTTTGCCTCATAATGATTGCTAGCAGACGCAGGGGCTAACCCACAGCTAGCTCCCCCAATGTACCAAAGCAGGCGAGCAAAGCGAGCGAGCGAGCCTCCACCGGATTGCCACAAGTTGGGAGAGCTAGCTTAAAACCAAGTTACCGGCAAACCCTGAGAAACACCCAGCCCGGGACAAAATAACACAAAACACCACTCCACAAAGCGGCGTTAGAAAAAAAACGAGACATTGTGTCCTACTTCACGTTAGCCACAGCCCGAGCTAGCTGCTGCCTGCCTGCCTGCGCTAGCGTTGTAATGTCACTGCATCGCTGTTGTGTTGAATGCATTGGGAAAAACAGCGGAGTCCTTACACGTGTGGACAGCGGCTAAAAAACTCCTCTCCGAGCCGTCTACCCAGCCGCCAAAACCCTCCCTCCCCCGGCGGACCGCTCACCTGCTTCGGACACCGGCCAGACATCCCCCCGGTGAGCCCGAAAAACGCTGGCGCTTTTTTATTTCCAAGGACACCAAATCGCCATGACAGTTTTAGAAAAATGCATAAAAAATTAGCGAGCAGCAGCAGAGGTGGGAGGGGAGAGTGAGAGAGAGAGGGATGGGGAGAGCGGAGACGGCGGAGGGAGGAGGAAGAGGCAGGCGGGCGGGCAGGCAGGGAGAGGAGCTGTGGAAGTTCGTCCGTGCGAGGGCTTTGAATCCACGGAAAGCGAGAGTTCATTCACTCTCAGTCCGTGTCCGAGTTCTGCGGCGTTTTACACCGGTTGTCTGTGTACTGTGGACCGATACTGACTTTCTTTTCCAACATATTCAAACTTTAAAAGAGGTTAAAATGGCCTCTCTCTCTGCAGCAGCCCAAAACAAAAACAACATTTTTTTTTTCCCATTTGGTGAAAGTTTAGTTCAGTCTGCTAAGTGAGCGCCACATCAGAGAGCTTTTTAAATGGGGGAGATGCAAACCATATGGGACAAACTTGTCTGGAGTAAACATATAACTATTAGGCAGTTATTATGTCAATATTGACAAAGAAAATAAGAGGCTGTAGTTAACTCGGCCAACATTTTTAATTGGCCTATTTAGGGCTCGGCAAATAATCAAAAAATCAATAGCGAGATTGGATCGAATAATCGATTGGGTTATTTGGTTGAAGGTTTTAATTTGGAAAAATATTAAACCAATCCATTGTCAGTAAAAATGTGTGGTTTAAGGCAGAGTATTAACTTATATTTTTTTAAAAAATCCACTAATTGGGACGTATTTAAAGTTTTTGTTTATGTTCATAAATGACATTTTTCTTTTGTTTGGAAAACTAAAAACGAAAATTAAGATCGAATCAATAATATCCAGATACAAATAATTTACAAATGTTAGTAATAATTAAGATAACATTATCTAATCTTTACTAAATGATTAGATAGTATTTACTAATAATAAATAAACATTTCTAATCATTTACTTGCTGCCTCTATTCTAAAGTGATGTGCATGTAGTGGTTAGATCATTTTCACTTTTGAGGTAAACCAGTGTAGTATCAAAGTGAACACGTAACAACCTCACCATGGGAAAACGTTAACAACTAATTGGGCTATGTTTAGGCACAATTCTATGGTTAAGTTTAGGATTGGGGTTTGGGATATTTGTACTGATATCGAGAATCAGATAACACAGTATATCACTAAATCCATTTTTTGTAAAACCTATAAATGATCATCACTTTAGAATAGGACAGAAGTAAATGATTAGCAAATGTTTGCTCATTATTAGTAAATACATAATCATTTACTGATGATCAGGTAATGTTATCTTAATGGTTAACTAACATTTATAAATGATTTGTATCTGGACATTATTATCGAAATGGTTACCGAAATGGTGATTATATGTTTTTCCCAGATCACCCAGCTCTAGGCCTATTTTTTGGGGTTGAGGATCCCTCAATTTAGAACTTCAAACCAAATTAAATTATCTGAAAGAGTAATTTTCCATAGGCCTATTGTTTCAGACTCGTTTTCACCAAGGGCCACATTGGCTTTATCCTCAATGAGCCGATATAACTACTGTAATAAACCTTTCAGTCTTTAACATGATACAAATTCATTAATCTTGACTTACTTTGCATAAGATTGAAAAATGAATTTCTCTTTAAGTATTCAGGATTTCATTGCTTTACAACCAACCACATTACTCCTAGTGCTAATATTAGATTATAAAAGACCTTGTGGGCCACATAAAAAAAAAGTTTACTTTAAAAGCATTGTTTTTTGAAATAATAAAAATTGTATTATTCAAGTAATAATCCTCCAACACACCACCCCAGAGACCACTTTGAGAACAACTTATTTAGATTACAAAGATTTATAGGCTAACGTAGGCCTAATGCAAGTGAAGGGTGTGGGTTGGCCAAAGAGAAGTCGATTTAGTCTACTGTTTCTTTATAGGTTGTTGTTGTTTTACTTTTTAAGCTCAGTTTGCCAGTTAGGCTATAGTCAGTTTAAAAAGATATCTAGTGCATCCGAATAAATGCACCTATGAAATTTCTTTCTTTGTCACAACCTGAACATGTGTCATTGTCAGCATCAGAACTAATCGGTGAAGTAGGGAAGAGTAAGGAAAGAAGACACCATGCTTGGTTTCACAGGTACTGTTGTTGTGTATAAATAGTAATCATAAAGATAAACGCAGAAGAGGAGGTGTGCAGTTCGTGTTCTGGGTGTTGTAGTTTAGGAGGTTAATAAAGATATTTTAGGACATTTTTTGTTTTAAAGTTCTCAAATGACAAAATATGCCTTTGTGACGGTCCTTTGTGAAGGTGTGGCGCCCTATAGCTTAATGGAAACACTGAATAACATCTCACAAAAATATCGCAAAAGGGGTATGAAATGGACTTTACAGTGTAACAATTTTAATAAAATGTACTTGTGAGGATTTGAACTTGTTTAACTGGAACAAAGTGGTGAAACAGAGCATCACTGCAGGTCAGCATTGGCTTTAAGATGGAAAAAACTGCTTTTAGACTTACAAAGGTATAAGTAACCTCTTAAAATAGGGAGACTGCACAGATTTTTCTTGTGTAAGAAGTAACTTGCCATCTCTGGTGCATAATGTTTGCAATCCTTCAAACCAACCAAGCTTTAGTCTAAAATTCCATCAGCCTTTTTTGGTCATCTCTGCCCAATTTTGGCCACCGTAAACAGCTATCATTACGTATTTATTCACTCTAGTGGCCATACCTGCTTGTCAAAACCTGATCCCGTCAGAGCTAAGCAAGTTAGGGCCTGGTTAGTACTTGGACGGAAGACCGCTGGAACACCAGGTGCCACAGTGGGACGACAAGAGTGGATTGTCGTTGTGTCCTTGGGCAAGACACTTACACTGGGTAAATGGATACAGATTGTAAAGCGCTTGGAGTGCCTTGAAAGATAGAAAAGCGCTATATAAATAGACCATGTACCAGTAGAGATGCACAATAATTGCCTGAGATCCAGAGACTACGCTGCAACATCTTGTGAGGAGTTGGTCTTGTGTGATGCACACATTAAACAAAGCAGCTCATTGGCCATTCGTCATTTAGAACAAAATCTAATTTCACTTACCTAACATTAAAATAGTTTTTTTGATTATGATGAAATCTGCAATGTTTTCCACATAAAAGCAGCTGTTTATTTTCATACAAGAAACGATGCACATCCTGATTGGCTAAATAATCTGTCAATCAAGTCCACTTAAACTTGAAAGAGGAACAAGGTGGCCAGGCAATATATTTCTTATATTGTCTGAATAGGCAACACCAATATAGCTTTTCCAGCTTTAATTGCAATATTATTTGACTAAATATTGGCCCACCGGGGAGTGAAAAGAGTTTTATTTCTCCTCGAAACACATTATTGCTGACGAGTAAGCCTAATAGATCAAAAAGTGCTATGCAATTTATTCTCCAAGTGAGACTGAACAACTTTACTGAATACAATTTCAGTAAATTCCTACAAATTCACAACTAATTGCTGAGCTGGTCAAGTGTTTAACAGTGATTGAACCGAGCATCCGTTGAATTACTTTTCCCAATTGGAATTAGGTCAAAGTTCACCCAACTAGCCGGTTAAAAGCCGCCAAACCTTTGCTACCTGGGTTCTGAAAGGTAAAGGTGAAAGTCTCTGTGAAATTAACTTAAGATGAGATGTTGACAGTATTTAGCCTTTCTCCACTTTTCCATTCTCCTACTACCGACACATTCATTAAACTAGATCTACTATGAAATACACTTTTTGAGTTTGTAGCGCTCTCTCATAAAGTTGTATAGAGAGATTATGGGTTAACAACGTTTTCTGCTCTGCATGCCTCCTGCAGGAAGTAAGTGAGTATAAGTAATCTTTATTTGTATAGTGCTTTTCACAGACAGAGCAACAAAGTGCTTCACAGTGAGATGAACCTCCCCTCCCCACTTAGTGATAGTAAAGAGTCCTGGAGCAGCCAGCAAGGTGATTCGCTAAGCACCTGGCATCAACTCCGACAACACCAAGTGTTCCCTAACCTGCATGTTATTAAAACCGGAGTGGCCGGAGGAAACCACCCAGACATGGGGAGGAACATGGAAACTCCACATAGAAAGGCCTGGGTCAATTGTGAATCGAACCCGCGACTCTTGATGTGAGGCCAGAGCGCTATTCATCTAGTTGGCTAAGGAAACTTTTTTGTTTAAAACAACAAAATGGTATGAAGCAGCTGTTTGGATCAGTTTGAACCAGTCTGACAGGCATCTGTCTCCTGAAACTTGTGTTTTTCTTGTTTTTTCACTCACCTGAATGTAATGTGTATGAGTCGTAGGGTCAAATGTCATTCACAAATGTTGAATTAGCAGCATGACTTTTGTTTTTGCACAGTGATAAAATCTTGTTAGCTGACAACAGCGCTGGCTAGTGTTGCTGCTACAACTTGTGTCAATCAGCCATGGCTCTTTCTGCGTTCCACGTGCGCATAGGCATACTTCTTCTGTGCTGATAAACAACTTTTGGAATGAAAAGTTGGTGCATATGCCTTTTAGGAAGTCAATGGAGCTGTTTATGTTTTTAGGTCATTTTCCAATAAAAAATGTGTGCTTTAAAATGAACAAAATGTGATCTCCAGCTTGTATCATACATAGATTATCAGGCTACTTAATCTATGAAAAACACGCACACAGAGGCTTTGTCTCCTTTAAAACAAACGGCCCTCTCCGCTCGCCATCTCCCCCCGCCGCAGAGTCTCTGGCCGTAGCCTCGGATGCATTCGTCTCGAGTGGCAGCAGCAGCTCCACATTCCTGCTCTTCCCATTGGCCGCGTCAGAGCGCAGCTGGTCCCGGCGCGCTCCCATTGGCCCAGCAGCTGTCAAGCAGGCTGCTCCGTGCCGGGTTTGTCTGAGAGCCGAGAGAGCCGCAGGCTACATCACCATCGCGTGCATTCTAACCTTTCCCCTTCCCTTTTAGAGTTTTGCGGTTTTTTTTAACGTAAACCACGCTGTTGTTTGGCGAAGGCGGAGTGACTTTTCTTACCGCGCAACCCGGAGAGACGATGGCACGGCCGGTCCCACGAGAAGAATCACGTTCGCTCCACCGCCTCCTGGATTCTACCGTCATTGAACCAAGAAAAAAGAAAACACACACACACAAGCGGGGTGCGTAGAGTTTTCAGCCCCCCCGATGCAACAAGACTGCGGGTTTACATTTCTCTCCGTGCTTACTGCATCCACCAATCATGAGGCTTTTTAGTTCTCCATCGTTACCGCGTTTGAAGGGCGGAAAAGAAAGGAAGAAGGGAAAAAAAAAAAAAAAGACTGGCTTCCCACGTCTTTAGAGGATTTACTTGTGTTTCCCGGATGTTAAGCATGTTTTATTATGCGCGACTGGACCTGTGTGGTTTTGGACAAGGTGAATTTTGTGAAGGATTAATAACAGACTGCGTGTGTGTGTTGGACTAAGGCTGGAAATGGAAGTGTCCTCATTCTCTTGGAGCTGGACTCAAGTTGCACAAAGCACTATGTTACTTATAGGGCTATGTCCTTCTTGGTCTCTCAGTCTTAGCTGACCAAAGTTTTATAAGAATTTACAAAAGCCTATAGTGCGGAAGCTCAGTACGGCCAATGCCTACTTTATTTTTGCAGTTGTATCTGATAACTATCAACAACAACAACAAAAATAGCCTAATAATATTAAAATGTGAGGGAAAAGTTAGGTAATTAGCTACCTATATCAGGTAATAATATGATACTATCAGGTAATTACATGATATAAATAAAATTGGGGTGCACGTAGCAAGTGGTTAGAGCTCTGGTTTCCCCAATGAGGAGGTCGTGGGTTCTACTCCCGGGTCGGACCAGTATCAACATCTCAACGTCTCATGGGTGGAGTTTGCATGTTCTCCCGTGTCAGTGTGAGTTTTTCTCCAGGTACTCTGGTTCCCTCCCACCTCCAAAAATATGCATGTTTTGTTTAAAGAGTGAATGAATAGAGAGTGAATGTCTGTCTAACCCTGCGACGAGTTGGCCACTGTTTAGGTCAGTGAAAGTGGGGTCCGGGGCCCCTGGGGGGCCTCCAAAGGTTGTCCACACAACAAGCATGACAGAAAACTGGGTTTGAAACTAATATTTTTAATTTAATTAATTGACTCTTTTAAATCCACACTAAGTCGACAGGCATTATTATTTTTGCTATTAATTTGATAGTAGCCTATATACATTCGACTTAATTTTAAATGGAGTGTGAAATATTACTGAGGGGCCTCAGACAAACTACGGGTCAATTGCTGGGTTTCACATTCTAGAGTTCTTGTCAGTTAAAGGGGCACTATGTAAGAAAAACAAACAAACAAAGTGATTTCCACTTTTGAACACCAGAGGGAGCCATTCACATGCATTTTGCCTATTAAGCATGATGCCATCTAGCGTCAATGATCCACATTCCGGCCCGTAATAAAACATTTCAAATAAGTATAAATTTATCACAATTGATGTGGATTGGTTAACAGTGCTCTCTTAAGTATTCATGTTGTAAAGAATAAATATGATTTAAATGTTTATGGACTATATGTGATAATTAAAATTCCTCTCAATCTTACACAGTGCCCCTTTAAAGGGCAGGTTGGGGGCAAGAGGCAGTTTTTCCCTTTTAGTAACATTGAACTTTGCCATGAAATATTTCAAAAAATATTTTACAAATTTAAAAAGTGGTATTTCTGGACGACTGGATCTATTTAACTTTGTATTACAACAATAAACTCAATTTAAACAAACTTCATTTTAGTCCCCCAATCTGATATTTGTGATAGTATTATACTTGATCATTTCAGGCAAAACTTTACTACCTAATAGTATCATGTTATTACCTGATAGTATCACATTATTACTTGATACTTATCATGACATTTCGTGATACTGAGGAAAAAAAAAAGTATTGATTGGCAGTACTGAGCTGAGTAACTCTTTCTTACTGTAGCAACACAAACAGAGTGAATTAGTTGAAACATCTGGGACCAAATCATCGGTTCAGTCTGACTTACATGTTTACAGTTTGTTACTTTCCTGCATAAGCTCAAATGCCTTTTCTTTTTTATACCCTCTGTACAGTGTTGGCATTGAAATGTTGACTGTACAGTAGGTGGTAGGTGAGGACAGGGCTTTTTTGAGCAGTCATTCAAAAAAGCCACACAAGATTACTCAAACATGCAGGAATCATTCTTAATATAAAAATGTCACTGTAGGCTACTTACAATATGAACTAAAACAAACTATGAAGCAGCTGGAAGTTTAGAGTCTTATTTAGAGTCAAGAGGGGAAATAGGCCATGACTTAAGCACTTATTTTCACATTTTATAAAGCACTTTGAATTACTTTGTTATATGAATTCTGCTTTACCTTGCCTTTGTTTTTTGAAAGTTTACAATATTATATATTTTAGTTTACTGTTAATTAAGCTCTTTCTGTAGCTTTTGATTATACGATATTCTAGCTTAAAGTGCCCATGACAGGTTGAACGACTCATTTCACAAAGACGTAGTTAAAGGGGATCTGTTGTGTTTTTAAAAACTATTTAGTAAGAAACCAGAAACATACTGTATGTAGATCAGTAATTTACCTTTGTTTCATTGTAAAACAAAGATTGATCTACAAACAACTTTAAAATAGAAACAGCGTCTACTGCACTTCCTGTTCAACTGCCAGATCTGATTAAAGCCCCGCCTCTAATTTTAAAATGTACTGAAAAAAGCACGATTTTTATTGTTGGAAAGTGTCTAAGGACAGTTTTGAACCACAACTGCTTCACTTGAGGTTTAACATTTGAATTATAACAAGTCGAACTACACGACAAGTGGGAGGGGATAGTGGTAGGTGAGAACAGGGATTTCTTGGAGCTGCAGGCTGAAGAAAATACAAGATCTATCAAACATGTATGCAATCAATTCAAAATATGAATTTGAGTAAATTAATGATGAACAAAGGCCATTATAACAAGGTTAAAAAACTTAGAAAAGTGAATTTCATATAGGTCCGATTTAAGATCAATATATTTAAGGTTTTTTACTAAACATTTTCAAATTTCATTCCAGTTTGGCCATTTTTTAGCGTTAAAATGTACTTCTTGTTCATTAATGATGACTGGGTAGTTGCTATAGCGACCATTTAATAAATTGGGCCCAAATTCTTCAAATGTAACTTTTTTTACCTGAGTCATTTTGTAAAAGCCCTTCTAGGGACGGACATTGCAAATTAGAAAAGGCTATAAATGTTGTAGTATTATCATATATGTGTACTTGTATCTAATGTGTGTACTTGTCCTATCAAATCAAATAAAATAAATAAAATTACACTAGAACTCACTTTTTGTTTAACTGTGTGTTTACAAAGCCATAAAGTCAGTTTCTGTGAGAAAATTAAAAATGTCTTTGTTCAACATCTTTTCACATTCTTTCTCCACAAACTTGTTCTTGATTAACGTAAAACTATCATTTATAATTACAACAGTATTAATCTACCAAATTAAATCAAAGTTTGAAAAACATTCAAACCTGTGATACGCACTTTAAATGTAACGAAGAGGTGAATGACTTGTATGTTGTGATGATGATGAACTGTATATTATGGACTACAGATGGGAAAAGCTGTCAAGGTACAATTGGTGATGTAATTGTACGTGTCCTAAATAAAAGAAGAAATGAATTACCATGAGCCTAAATGTAATATGTATATACACACACCTTTTACACACCTTTTGTTTTTTTTTATTCCCAAAGTTCCAAACTCTTGTCATTTTTACACTCCTATTTGTCAATTTTTTCATAATTTGCAACTTATTTGCTTTAAAAAAACTACTGTATGTCAAATACTGTTTATATCAAATCCAAAAATGTGCTCATCATCATACATGTAACTTTGTTATTGGGAAGAAGACCAAAAAATGTAATGTACTAAGAGAAAGAGAGTTACAACACTGTCAAACCTGTTACTGCAGTAGAAGTAGAAGTACAGTGTGTGTGAAATACATATGTAAATGGACCTACAGTGTTATCAGTTTAAAGCAGCACTTCCTGACAAAAATCACACTTCTTCTTTTTGAGCTATACAGCTTACCGTACAAGCCTTTTTATTACTGACAGCATTGTGCGGTTTAAGCCTACATTCCTCGTATATCTATGTTCTTTTCAGAGACTGGGCTATCTAATTTCCCTGCTGTTTTTGAACTGTGCATTACACTGAATTTTTCATTTGTGGCGCTTTGAGTTGGAAGAACGCGTGCTGTTTTGTTTGAGTGCTGGTGTGAAAAAATGAAAACCAAAGTTGGACTGAGGGCTGAGTTTGCTTGTTTTCTCTGAAAATCTGGCAACACTGGTCATACTCAGCTTAGGGCTGGCCATTAATGGAAAAATCCAGAGATCGATCGAAACAAATCGTCAGTTATTTTGGTGGGGTTTTCAATCGAAAGATTAAAAAAACAATCTTTTGTCAATAAAAATGTTTAGTTTAAAGCAAAAGTCTGTATATTTTTCATTTGTTTAAAAAAAAATGAAACAAAATGAATCAAAATTGAGATTGATCAATATGAGAAAAAAATTGTGATCATGTTTGTTCCCAGATCACCCAGATTAGTATTGAAAGTGAATTGTTTTAACCTCAAAGACAAAAGAAACATAAATGATCTACAAGAATCGTGATAAAATCAAAATGTGATCTGGCCCCAGAAAATCGATCCATTTATTTGACAAAAAGTAGATAAATACTTGACATGATGAAGAAAAACCAAGCATATTGTCAGCGCGGTCAAACTGTTTGTTCCCAGCGCCACACCTGAGCTTGATTTGGCGCTTTATACAATTCCCAGGCCTTCTCAGAGTGCCTCTGGAGCATTTTGGCTCCACCATTTTCTATTGTGGAACAAATAAAGGCTATCTTACAACACGGTGGAGAGTGGACAGCGCTCTCGTCTCACAGCAAGAAGGTCGCGGGTTTGAATCTGCATGGCCCGGGCCTTTCTGTGTGGAGTTTATATGTTCCTCTGTTTCCTCCACCACGTACTATACATAGGAAACGCTTGGTGGTGGTCGGAGGTTGAGGTGCCAGGAGTTTAGGCGAGTTTAGGGAGGGGGTGTTTACTGTGTGAAGCACTTTGGAAGACATCTGTCTGTGCTATATAATAAACCATTCATCCATTATTATTCTATTCATTCATCCTATATCTTATATTGCCCTCCATTGCCCCCCACCAGTGAACATCCAGGGAAGGGACATTGAGAGAGTGGATCCATACAAGTACCTGGGTGTTCATCTGAACAATAAACTGGACTGGACTCACAACACTGATGCACTGTACAGGAAGGGCCAGAGCAGGCTCTACCTTCTGAGAAGACTCAGGTCTTTTGGAGTGAGGGGGCCACTCCTGAGGACCTTCTACGACTCGGTGGTGGCATCTGCCATCCTGTACGGTGTGGTCTGCTGGAGCAGCAGCATCACAGAGAGGGAGAGGAAGAAGCTGGACAAGATCATCAAGAAGTCCAGCTTCGTCCTGGGCTGTCCTCTGGACTCAGTGCGGGAGGTGGGGACAGGAGGGTCCTGGCTAGATTCACATCTATGCTGGACCATGAGTCTCACCCCTGCAGGACGCCCTGTCTGCTCTGGAGAGCAGCTTCAGTGACAGACTGATTAACCCTCGCTGTGTGAAGGAACGGTTCCGCAGGTCCTTCCTTCCTGCTGCTTCAGACTGTACAAAAACACTGTTAACTCTGGACATCATCACATTTAATCTTGTGCAATACGTGTGTTACCATGGAAACATCTCACAACTCACTCATGTCACTTTATCTGATAGTATTATTACATCTATTTACACCTCCTTAAATGCTGCTCTGTACATAAACATCGTCATACTTTTACCTCATATTTATTCCTGGTTATTTATTCTGTTCATCTGCTGCAGTTGTACATAATCATAGTCATATATTGTACATAATACTATATACTATATACTGATGCCACTTTATCTATTTATCCTGTCATATCCTGCACTGTGCCATAGCAAAATGTATTGTAAATAAGAGTTTTTTTTAACTATTGTAACTTTATATATATTTTAAGTCTACTTTAAACTATCTTGTTTGATTGCATGTTTCCTATTTTCACTGCTGTTCTTAAAATGTGTGTTACAACACTGGAACTTCCCCATTGTGGACAAATAAAGGAATATCTTATCTTCTTTGATCCTAGGAAAGTTAGATCATGCACCTTTAATGCATGTGTGACTGTTCTTCTTCAGTGGGCTGCACAAATTCAGACCCAGCAGTGGAGCATCAGGCACGATTCAAGCACATTACCATGGCAACAGCCCCGATCACGGTCATGACGGCCAAAACAGAGGAGAATTGTTTCTTCACTGTCTTTGTCGAATCCACAGGCTTTTCAAAGGAAAAATGGATAAACAGACAGAATTTGACTGTTAAAATCTCAACTGGAGAGGCTCACAAAAACTGTACTAATGATCACTGTTAATATAAGGACTTAGTCCAAGTCAAAGAGAGACAAGTCCAAGTCAAGTCTCAGATCAAAGAGAGACAAGTCAAGTCCCAACTAGTCACTGATCTTAAAGTTGAGTCCCAAGTCTTAGTCCATTTTATCTATTTAAGTCTCAAGTCAGCAAACTAGTGACTTACATGTGACTTCAATCCAAGTCAGAACTTGCAAGTTCACATCTCTGCTGATAAAAATTGAATGTACCTTGCCTCGCCACTTAAAAAGTCCAGTGCACGCTCTTCGTGGTGGTTCAGAGAAGAGCCAGTAAACATTTACTGCTTCATTTTTAAAATACTAGTTTGTTTGCTAACAGGCTTAAATCCTGAAATCACCTGGGAGTCACAGAAGTAAGCTTGTTGTAGCCGACTCTGTGAGTGAGTGTGATGAAAGAGTCAGTCAAAGATCAAGGGCCAACTTGAGGAACCAATTGCAGTGTGTGGTGCTTGGGCACTAGAATTACTAGAATAAATCTGATTGGACCATCGAGTCACATGACTTATAACCTATTGAAAAAAATGACTTGATTTTTGAATGAAAAATATCTGCAAAATCTCATATAGGGTTAACCTAAGAAACCAGAAGCTGTGCATGATGTCTGGACACTAGAACTACAATAATAAAAGTCAGAATGGACCCTCCAGTCACCTTACTTAGGTTTGAAAAAAGACTAACATTTTTAAATGTTAAGACAAAGAATTTTGATGGAAAAAATTTGTAAAAATTCATTAAGGGCCAACTTGGGAATCTAGTGTGTGTGGTACCTGGGCACTATACTAATGCTTTCTTTTGTCTTTGGTTTTAATTTTTAACCTAAAATAATTTTCCAATCTACATTTTGACTATGTATGTATTTATACAGTATGTGACTGTATCAGGTTTTTATCTGTATCAAAGAGCACGAGGATGCACTTGTGTGATCATTGGCCCAATAAAAGACAACAGAAGATGAATTACATCAAGAAAATTTATTGCCAACTTGTCTTCCAGAAAATAAACTTGTGCTTAAACACGAGGAGAGTCATTATTGCTGTGGGTGATGAAAAAAATAAACCATTCATTTACAGTTGCAGGATTAGTAAAAGGATAATACAAAGTTGTGTAGATGCTACACAATGAAGACACAAATATGCACTTTTGATCAGCATTTTTTTTTTTTTACAAACACGTATCTTTTCACAGCTCACAACAAAAGATTAAAATGACACACATTGTCTTGCAGCACAAAGACCTAAACATTATTAAAACCTGATTGTTGTTAAAGACAACTATTTACAAGTTCGAGGAAAGACCAAAATACTACAAACTCCATATAAAAAAGTTAAAATGGATAAAATATTATTGCTGGTAATACTGTGCTTATGTTTAAAGTGGATGTCTGTATATTTATATGTTTAGCCAAAGCCACTTCAAAGCTAAGGTATGTAATGTTGACCAATCAGAGAACCAAACGTCTAGACAAGTGTGTCCTTCTGTCTGAGTGACCAATCACAAAGAAGAGGGTCAGAAGAGCAGTTCAAACTCTCTTTCTTGCTGCATTCCTGCGCTCCGGAAACATGATCGGACTTCCCAAAATCAGAGCATATCATGACAGCAGCGTGGAGAAGTCACACTAACAAGCTTTTGCACAAGTTAAAGGTCGCATTTTTACGCAAACTTCACTTTTGTGGCTCTTAGTCATTTTAGAATATTGTTGTTTCACCAAATCATCCCCAAAGTTGCATTTCTTTTCATTCATAATTGTTGAAGTAATCCAGGATTCTTAAACTGTCTAAAGCACATGTGTCTAAACCAGATGCGACCCTCCACATTATTTTATGCAGCCCTCAAGTATTGTACTTAAGTAGTTTTCTTAAGGGTCTGTACTGTGCTTGAGTATTACAATATCTGGAGTCTTTTTTCAAGAAGTGTCTGTACTTTCTACTCCCTACACATCGGTGAAATAGAGTTTGACACCCCTGGTCTAAAAGCTCCAAAGCTGAAAATACTTTGTTCCACCTTGTGATGTCATGAAGTGGTAGTTTATTGTTAGCTGCTGTTTTAGCCTCAGTTTAACTCTTACTTGATGGTAGAAGACCAGAAGAACCTTCACTGCAAGACTTTTTTTAGACTATGAAAGTCTTCAAGTGTGAAGTGAAGCAGTTCAAACACAGTTATTGCGAGAGATACACCGATATATCAGTCAGCCGATATATATATATTTTTGTATTGACCCTATTTTGTCCCGCCTACTTTTCTAGGACATGTATTTCCTGTTTAGCTGCATTTAGCCTGTAGATTTCAGTCGATGGGTTTATTTTAACTGACATTATATTTAATTAAAATTGCCCCACAAGACAGACAAACAAACACGTTAGCTACCTTAACAGAGCTAAACAGGAAGTGCATTTCGAAGCCAAGTGGGCGGGACAAATAGAGTCAATATCGGCAATACTGCTATGGACCTCAGTTTTGTTCGATATCTGATCAGGCAGATGTTTGGGCTTTTCCTCTGTGATTCTTTTATCTGTCTCCATTCCTAAGTCTGCTGGTTTTATTGTATCATTAGCATTCATTTTAACTTTTATTCTTGTTCTGTGACTTTGGCTGCAGCACAAGCTTTAATAAGTGTTTGTTAGTTTGTCAATATGAACAAGATGAGTGTCTTTCAAGACTCTATGAAATGATTGTTTCTTGGGCCAAAATACAATCGAGTTTCATTACTGTACATTGAATAATAGTTTGTTTTTGGTAATACGATCTCACCCCAGGTACGCTTTTAAAATCAATATAATCGTATCGGCCAAATTTAAACCCATATCGGTCGATCTCTAGTTAACACAATAGCTGTAGCTTCAAATTGGTAAGTTTAGCAAATCCGAGGCTGAAGAAAGTAACAGGTGACTCTGAATAAGGTGTATAGAGTTTAGAACGCTCTGGACAACACGTCCTGTAGTTTCACTCAATGACATCATTAGGAGGAATTGTGTATTTTCAATCCAAGGAAAGAATCCAGCAGTAAAATGCAAGATTTGGTTGTATGATGGATGAGAATGAAGCCAAACAAACATTAGGCATGTTTCTGATGATGGAACACTTTCAAAGGAGAAAAATAGAACTTTTAACCTTGATTTTCTTGTTGGTTAACGGCTGATACTGTAAAGTTGCATTGTTGTACAATCATTTAGTTTGCATTAAACTATTAAATGTGTTTTACTTCTGCCGCACAACTCTCAATGTGTGATAGAAAACTACATTGTTCTCTGCTCCAAACTCGAGCAGTCCTGTCCCATGGTCTTGTCCTTTGACGTAAACCGACCTGAGTAGTATTCAAACACATTGTTCCCAGTCGGAAGTTTCCGAGAGCACATGAATGCAGCATGTAACTATTTTCAAGTCAGACACACTTTAATGGTGAGGAGGTTTGGGTGTAATAAAAGTAGCTGGTGTTGGGTGACTCTCATTGAAAACTAATTGAACGACTTGTTATGGTTTAGTTTATATCAAACATTTGATACATAATGTCTGTCCAAACTGAAAATATTCTCATTTCTAAAATGGGAGCATTCTTTGCTTCACTAAAACTATGAATTTGGACTGAGCAGGTAAAGACACTATACCCGGGTTTCCATGAGCTTTGGAGAACTGGTTTAAATCAGACTAGGCAAGCCTTGGACCTTTAACTCAAACAGTTGTGTGCCTCATCAGGCCACTATCAATAATGATCCGAAATCCTCACGGAGGCCACATTAAATCGTTTTTGGGCCGAATTTGGACCCTGAGCCTGAGTTTACACCCTTGTTCTAATAGTTCAACCTACCGTAATTTCTGGATTATAAACCGATACTTTTTTCACAAACTTTGAACACTGCGGTTTATACAACAACACAGCAAAATATAGATTCTCATAGACTTACTATTACAAGTGGGCCTATACATGTACTTTTTTTAAATCTAGTCGGTGTGGCTTATATTTAGGTGCGCTCAATAGGTTGAAAGATACGGTATGCGTATGCTTTTTTGAAGACATTCATTCAATGTCAAATTGATAAGCAGTCTTTAGTAATAATTACTGCGATTTTCTTCCCGTATTTAATAAACTTGTGTAACAATATATAGAAATATATTGTTTTTGTCTCTAAATATTGTGATAGTCTCATGTAGGGCTGCAACTAATTATTATTCTTTCGATGAATCGATTAGTTGTTTAGAATGTCTAGAGAGAGAGATTAGTTGTTTAGAGAGTCTGCCTAAGTTGAATCTTAACTAATCTGGTTTTGACTGTCTTCAGATATGATTTGCAAATGAGGCAAGCATAAAACTTTTGCTTAGAATAACAAAATTATATTTGCACATGAAATTTGGGGAAAAAAGTATCACTTCATTTCAGATAAGAATGAAACTATTAGTGAAATCTTAGCATAAGAAGGTCAAATTATACTTAAAACTGGTACAATTTGACTCATTTCAATCTTATTTCTATGTTAGATTATTTAAATCTATATTTTTTCCAATGTAAGGTTCTTTGAAATCGTTCTGGAATTGACAAACTAGGATTTACACAGCAGAGACACAAATATTACACCATTTTCATTGCTGATTTATCATCATTTCTGTCCAATCTGAGGTTTTTCTCAGCATGATATGTTTTAAAACCAGTAAACAATTACTCGATTACTACATTAGTTGCTGATTATTTCAAAAATCGATTAGTTGCAGCCCTAGTATCGTGTCATACTAAAGCGTATTGTCCCAGCTCTACCAAACATTGGGTATAGTGTCTTTAAACTACTTTTTCTGTATAGATTAAGCTTTGGCTGATTAGTAAAAACCCAAAAGGCAGATTTGTAAAGAGAGATGGCTAACAGTGCCGGTCACTCTCGTACTCACACGTCCCTTTAGCCATAGTCCACAAACAGAATAAATATTTGGAAGCCTGAGCTGCTCAGTGACTCTGCCGCTCCGACACCACGTCCTGCAGTCTCTTCAGCAGCACGTCAGGACTGCTGCCGTTCTCGGGACACGCCCTCTTGCTGGGAGAGTCGGACGATGAAGACATTGTAACGTCTCCGTCGATGTTGAAGGCCCGCTTCCGGCTCACGCAGCCCTGACGGAGCATTCGGTTGATGTCGGACAACTCCTGCAAGGCAGAAAACAGACATTATTATACTGGAGAGGTGAAACTTCAAATCAATATTGAGCTAAAACAGCATAGTAACAAAAAGTACACTTGTTCAAAAGTGCAGAACTGATAAAGTTCTGCTCTTTTCATAGTGACATTTCACTGTAATAAGCAGCAAATTGTCATTTATGTTTTGATTATAGAAAAGTGGCCTAGTGAAATCTTTGTCAGAGCTGCTTAAACTTTCTTCCTTGGTGGGCCAAAATTAGCAGATATTTTTCTTCTGAAGGCCAAAATGTACTTGAAGCACACCAATGACCAACATCATTTGTTTTGCATTACGTTTGTTTTTTAGACAAAATATGAGGATTAAGTGGTCTTTGAATGACATGTTTTAGTAGATTACATCAGATTTGGTGTCATTTGACAGTATTTTCTACACAAAAACATAGTCTGGACAAACTTCAGAAACCCTTTTGCGGGCTGATTGGACCCTTGGCTGGCAAAGTTTGACCTCCAAGCTACACTTTAGTCACCACTGCTGTACTTTTATTTGACTCAATCTTAATCTTTTAACTGCCTGATGTTTGCACTATTGAGTGCACCTGAATATAAGATGCACCATCTAGATCAGGGATCTGCAACAGCAATTCCGGAGCCTCTTTAAAGCCTCCAGTGTGGCTCCTTGCACTTAGATTGAGAATGAGGAGATTGTCGGTAAAAAGTTAAAACATTCTTTTATTGTTGGAAGTTGTTAACAGTTTATATAAGCTGGTTATGTAATCGTTTCTGAATGTATTGACGGCCAGAACTCTGTTCAGCTCTCTCATAAACACACAAGTTCATTACATAATGAAAAAGTGAGTGTAGCATTTCTACATTAAACTTATTTAACCGCTGGAGGTCTTTCTGACTTTAAATGAGCTTGATTTGTTCTTGTGCTGTTAAGGTTGCAGCTGCCTGATCTACAGTAGATGTTTAGAAAATGTACATACATAGGTCATACTTGTTGCATTGTAAATCTCTGAGAACCCCATAAGAATAATTCAGCCACATCGTTGTATGAACCACAGAGTTCAAAGTTTATGAAGAAAGTAGTGGCTTATAGTCTGAAAATTCTGACAATCACCTCCAAGTACATGATGAGGGCGGGTGTATGGTTTTATTTATTCAACTTTCAGTTGAATAAAAGTACAGAAATACAGGTTTTTGTTACACTAAAGAAATACAAATCTGTGGTTTTGTTCTGGAGGAGGGGCCTGCTCATGTTTGCTTCCATAGAAGTTCCTTTAGCTGATTTATTTCATATTATGGCATAAAATGTACTTATCTCCATTCAGAATGTCCCAAAGTAAGGTTTTAACTTTCTAATTGTACTAACTGTGTAGTTGATTTTTCACCTCCAGAAAGTTACACAGTGCAACTTTAATTCAAATTGCTTTGACATAAAAGCACATTACAATTTGAACTACAGGTCCCAGAATGCACTGCAGCTGAGCATGATGAGAGGAGCCACATGAGCCAGAATGGAGAAAAGCCTATTATATTGCTGTTAGACTATACAGGATAATATAATGTAATGCAATGTGTTGTGATAAAATATAAATCTGGACATACAGTAAATGTGTTATATTAACCTTTACACAGCCCTATTACCATATTCTGACTGTGACCGTTTGACCCAGCAGTAGATGGACACTAATGACAGAAAGTACCTTGGAGGGGCTGCTGTTGATGCGGTAGGTGTAGGAGTTTGGAGACAGACAGCTGGGCGTGTTCTTGTGAGGAGACACGTACAGAGAATGTCTCTGAGAAATCCTCCGAGGAGACAGAGGCTGAGCGCGCACCGAGGGGAACGGGGACTGGGGCGGGGCATCCGACTGAAACAGGACCACACACAGACATTAATAGGACTTCAAAACTGGGAATTGATTTTCTATACGTTGTAAATGAAGTGACTTTTTGAATCCAAGAGAAACAAACCCTATTGTCGCTCGTGGCGTATTTGAGAGCAAAACTCTTCATTTTGAGCACAAAGACGGAGTTGTAAAACTGGATGAGGTCTCCACGCTCCTCCTCTCCTGATTGGTCCGTCGCCGAGCCCTGGCTGCTCTTCTCTGCAGCTGCATAAACACATACACACAGAACAGATTCAAGAGTCAACTAAAGTCATTTGTGCAAAGATTAAAAGTGCATAATAAAACAGTTTAAATGATTGACTTTTTATGTTACATACTAGTGGTGGGCGATATCATGATGCGTATCATGGGGAGGATAGAAAAGTGTCTATCGTGCCATTTCTCTTCTGTAATTTCTAACCTATTTTTATCAATTATTGCAGCTTTTTAGCCACAGACTCTGCACACCTGACTGGGCGACAGGTGCGTAAGAGAAAACTACTTCATAAAGAATTTGTAACAAAAAACACTGTCTCACGCCTCTGTGTTTTATTGAAACAACGTTTCAGTCCCTCTGACCTTCTTCTATCAATTATTGCAATTATTACATAGCGTAACTTCAACACAATTGTAATTAAACTAGTTTTGGACATGGTCGGAGTCGCCCAGAGTTTCACCGCATACCTCTCGATACAGGTCTGAGACCAGAGCCTCGTGGCACTAACTACAAGCCTGACATGTAAGTGTTAAAGGGTCAGTGCCAAATTTAGCACAAATAAGCTACTAAATTCAATTAAAAATATATTTTATATATTATGACTTTAATTGATGTGTAAATTAGCACATTGTTATAATTGGGCTTTACTTTAGCATTTACTCAGTTGGAAAATTGTAGGTATTGTAGGTAGGCCTTACGTATTAATTGTAGACATGTTTTAACACAATTATTATCATAGAAAAGATGACTTCTCTCTCCTTCCCTGCACTAACATGTTTCTCATTTGTGACAGTTAAATTCACTTCAAAATAAAATTAGAGAAAGGTAAGCAATAAAATAATTGTCAAACTTTTCCCAGAACAACTGAAAACACACTTAATTATGGTATACGTTGATATGAAATAATCCATACCAGTACAGACGTTTTTTCCATATCGCCCAGCACTATTACACAGTGAAAAGTGATGAGGGAAATGTCTAAATTCATTTAAAGAGCGTATAAAGCATCGTCTGGATCGCTCACAAGATGTTTTAACTCTGGGCCCCTATGGTCTTACATTCTCCTCCCGAGGCTGGGTCCACCTCCATGTTTTCATCTGCCACCTGCTCTCTGGAGGTCCGTCGGATCAGCACGCTCCTGTACACCTACACAAGCACATACTGTAAGATTACCACATTTAACATCCAGGCACATGTTGTTTCAAATCTGACCACTTACATGACTGTTGGCCTGTGGTTGGCTTCTGTAACACTTCATAATGTCCTGGAAGGTGTTTGCTTCTTTGGTCACCTGTAGAAGACGCATACAAGCAATGTGAGTTAGAATGTTTTTAATACAAAACAGCAACACAGGCTACGGCAAATACAGTAGCAATATCAAACATCTAGTTAACTCTATAGACCAGTGGTTTGTTTGTTTTTTGGATGAATAAAACATATACATAAAAGAGAATTTAATCTTTAACTCTTCTCACATAAATGTTTTAAATGCCCAACAAAATTATGCTTTGCCCTCAGCATGCTTCAACGAAATACATTTTGGCTTTTTTTTTCTGAAAAAAGTTTGAGCATCCCTGCGATAGACTTTTGGCAAATGGCCTTAATTAAGTATGTCCATAAATCTGTAGTACTCTAGCGACCCAAATGTGACCAAGATCACCTGTTCTCCAACTCTGAAGAACAAGTAACAGCTTTGGACCTCTAAAAAATTTGGAACCAAACGTTTTGTGAGCCTCAGATAATAGGATTCATTAAACAAACACTACTTACATTCAATTTAAATATTTTTTTAATTGCCTTATTAATGGGCATTATGTTCTCAGTAAACAACAACAATTCAAATGTATATGACACCATTTCAAAAACGATTCCCAAGATTTCCAATCTATGACTTTGATTTTTGACAAGACCTAAAAATGACTGTTTTTTTTTTTTAAATAGAGGGACTTGTACAATGATAACCAGTAAAACTATAGATAATTTACACTGTAATATGAACAATAGCAGAGATGACAAGACTACTCCATATTAGCAGCTGTGCATTTTTTTTGCAGTGGTAAACCTTGAAAGTTTCTTTGCCTTTACAAATCTACAATAAGTTTATTTATTGATAATAGAAAATAGAAGAAAAGTGCAAAAATGTAAAAGACCATCAGTGTTTTCCTGTAAGTGTATTGGTGTAGCAGGGCTGCTTAGTCCACATATGGATTAAATTGGAACAAAACCAGCCTACATATGTACTGTATATCTATTGGTAGTAGTTAGTGACTTTTATTGCCTATTAAAGTCGTTAAAAATGATTCTCTAAAGATATTTTTGTAATTATTAAATTTAAAGTTCTCCAATGAAAACATTTTGTGATAAGCAGGGTAGCAAGGTGTAGAAGTGTAGGGCAAAGACCTTGGAGATGATGTAGATGCTGCAGAGCAGAAGCTGGTCCAGGTGTCGGTCCTTCATCAGCTCAGTGCAGTGGACCAGGGCGTGTTCGAAGCAGGTCCACACTTTCCCTCTCAGCTCCGAGCTCACGTCCAGCTTCATGCACAGGTCCCGCAGACGCACGCTGGCCAAGTGGTACACCTGTACATGGAGAACACACTCACTGTAAGGAAGAAATATACACTGCTAGACAATACTTTCCTCAATTCAAACTAAAAACATCTGTGAGTAACTGCTTTGCTAATGCTGACAACTGCCTTGTCATTAATCTTAGCAATTTAAATGTTTAACAGTTTATATGAGTAAGGGGCGTTGAAATGTGCAATGAAATATGTCGCCTACAGTGCACACTTGAAGAAAATGTAGGAGTTTGGCTGTGATGCTTTTTAAAGAGGTGGAAATCAATTATCATTATTAACAATGTTTTTAAACAAATCGGTTAACTGATCAATTAGAAATCTGCATTTTGATTCTTTAAATCGGTATCGGCCCAACAAACAAGTCTACATTTCAACAGATAATGGATAAATCACCACATAACTTGGCAGTTTTTGTTTTATATTTATTTTACACAATATATTTTTTCTCATCCAAAACGTAAAAATCCTCTTTATAGTTTTCTCTCATCTTTCTTACCTTCCTAAAGAACAGAGCCAGGAGGAGCCTGTGCGCCGTGGCCGACCGGCCCGGGGGTCAGAGGTCGTCAGGGCCGTGCTGACTCGACTTGGGGAGGTGGTGAGCAGTAAGTGGGCCGGTGACAGTGTTTGAGGGGTTCAGTTGCTGCACTGGATAAGAGTGATGGTTCGGTCTGTGTTCACACCTAGACAAGACACAAAACAAAAATCTACTTTTTACACTGAGAGAGATAAAAGACTCTGTACACACTCGGTAAAGCTAATGACATACACACCAACGAACGTGATCAGAGAGCAAACCATATTGTATTTTCCGCACAATAAGTCGCTTCGGATTGTAAGTTGCAGAAGCCAAAAAATCATTTATTAGGGAAAAAAAAACATATATAAGTCGCACTGGACTATAAAGTACATTAACATAATTCAACATCACGAACAGACATGGGACATTTTTCATTCTGTTCTGCTCGAGCCTTTTGTGACACGGAGATTGTACAAGTCAATACCTGCTGGCTCTTAAAGTATCACAAATCATCTGCAATAAGCATTGTGTCCATTTGAGTTCAACAATCACAATGTGACTGAATGTATTTCTTACCTGAAACAAAGTCTCTGTGATTATAGTCCGGTAAATGCCTGTGCTATTGTGAGAATTTTATGACAAAATCCATTAAAAGTTTTCTAAACAAGTGTGAGTAATCAACTTAAAGAAGATGCTGAGAATTACATAGTTCTTAACGGCGTCAGAAATAGTGATGGACTTTAGATCTTTGAAAGGATCGAATCATCATGAATGTCTCTCTCAATAAAAAGTCGTTCAAAATCTAACTCTTTCACAAATTGACTTTTTGTTTGGTTTTTCTTTTTCTTTTGTTTGGTTCTTTTTTTTAACCCTCAGTCCAGCTGTATTTATTAAAATGACTCACAACTACTTTAACAAACTGCAAATGTTTTAAATTAAGTGGGATGTTGCACTTTCTTTTGCTCTTTCATTAATACAATATGATTCATAATCAGGAGAAATTAACAATAGGACACACTTAGGCGTGTCTAAATGTAAAGTTAACGCAGGCGAGAAGCGGTCACACTTTTATCATCACCAAACAACCTGCTGCTGTGAAAGAAAATCTGCGATTCCGACCTGCGAGTCAAAGAAGACGTCAGTATGCGACGCCTGCGTACTTGCTAGTGTGGTGCATGCTTGTGGAGAAATACACAGTGTTGAGGTGGCATCAGGGTGACCAGTGCTCTGTGTTCTTTTACTCGCACATTTCAGTGATAAAACTTTTTTGTCCCTGCATTTGTTGTTGTTTCCTCCCACTGAGAAAACTAATCGTTCACCTCCGTGACTCGACTCATCGTTGAAAGTGAGGAGTCGTTAAAAGAATCCGATCGTTCACGAACGTCACATCATAGTCGACTAACAATGTTTTTAGCAGCGCAATTCGTTTCTAAGTTCTGAGACCAACATCCAGTACGCAGAGCACCTCACATCATGTGTTACGAAAGACAAGAGCGTACGAGCGTTCTACAGAGCTGAGCCAAATTGTGGATTCTCCTCTTAATATAAGAAGGCCACTTGGTGAGAATTTCAATGTCTTTTGAAACTCATTTTAGCATTGCCTTTTAATCGAGATGAGCTGAAATTCTTTTGGATATTATGCAATTGTTTGCTTATATTATATCATGATTTTTTTAACTATACATTTGTAAATGTATTTGCAAATTTGTTATTTCTTGTCTATCGATGAATGAGACCCACTGTTATAATAGAAAAAAACATCTTTCGCCCTCTGCTTTGAATCTTAGCACAAGAACAGAACCTACTGGTGCCACATATTTGCCCTGACCTACCTTGCAGTACCACAGTGCCCGGCGCGGGCTGGGGGGCGATCTTCAGCGTGCTGGTGGATCCAAACGTCAGTCTCTTTGCGGGCGACGGCATCACTACCGTTGGTGTTGGAGGCGGAGGGTCGTCACCAAACAGGCGGCGCTTGGCACTTCCTGCTGCGGGGGAGCTGTATCTGTCGTGGACCGTCAGGGGAGGCGGGGATGGCTGGAGAAAAAAGGCAAAAAACATTGGTTGACATGAATAAGAAAAACTACCAAAACCATATAGATCAGTAAATAACAGTTTTTCTTCACTCTATAACACAAACTCAGGCCTATTGACTTGTTGATCAAAACTGCACGAATGACAGGTTAAAGCAACAGTTTGGATTACAATTAATTTGGGGAGAAATATGGCTACGTTGTGTTGTGTTGTGTGTTGTGTGTGTTGTTTTTTTTATATTTGCAAGGAAATAAATGCAAGTGGGCGGGGATAGGTAGTAGGTGAAAATAGAACTTTGTGAGCATTGAAGCACCAGTTTAGAACAATACAAGATTATTCAGGAATCAATCCAAATACAACTTTGGGTAAGCTAACAGTGAAAGAACCCTGTTATTGTGGCATCCGGGTATGTTTAGCATAAGAGAATATGCTGTAATATGTAATATGCTGACCCGAAGCTTTTATGTTTTATTTTTCTTGTGGAATTTCCTCACATTTGGTCTGTGAAAGTTGGATTACAGATGCATTACTGCATTACGCCAGTACTTCTCAGTAATGGCACCAGTCAGAACAGACTGACTTCTTTTCCTCGCTCAGAAAAAGTTATAAGTAGTGTACAGTGAGCACAGTGAAGCCTGTAGCAACAGAATCTGTGCCAGGAAATGGGATCCATGGATCCGGAAGTCTTGTTAAACATCCTTTTAAAATACAGGAAACCCATTATTTGGTGATTTAGTTTTTACTTTAATATCCGTTATTGGAATTTTTTAATTATAACACAAACCCAATTAAGAAATTAAGATACGCTTTCACATCACCGCACCTCAGTCTGGCAAGATTTCTTTTACAGTTTGTTTCACATGTGTGCAGTTAAAAGTACTTGTACAATGATACCTATTATTTTATGTTTCCAAGTTCAAGGTTAGTTTTATGAAACTTGTTTTCCTCTCTGTAACATACATGTAACAGAAGGTGTGAACAACTATGTAAATACTAAAATATTAGTCTGCATGATCATATGGCAGAAGAAGCTCAATGTACAGTCAGTACAGAGAAGCCATTACTAAACAAAAACACATTTAATTGTGTTCACTGAAATAAAGTCTCACTGTTGCACACCAGATACCGCCTCATTAATGACATGTAACATTTTACCCTGTTTAAAAACTTGACATACCCAAACAATCCTGTTAAAGAATGTGTGTACTGTGCCTCTTTACTTTTGATGGTGCTGCCGATGGTAGTTCTGAACTCTCTGATGCGAGGGTGGATGATGGGGGACAGAGCCACCATAGGCAGGTGAGTCTGAGTCTGCGGCTGGGCTGGGTTTGAGGCGCTGCTCCCTGAACCGGAGCTGGAGCCAGAGTCCAGGCTGGAGGAGAAGTTCACCTGGAGATCGCACGGAAAGAGGCAGATGAGCAAACGGAAAACACTAAACTAAAAAAAACAAATATGGAATGGGATGTGACTGACCTCCTCAACAGTGGGCACCTTGTTTCCGGCGACCTGCAGAGCGGTCCACAGAGCCGAGTCTGACTTCCAGGCCCGGCTCTCCAGGACCTGCTCTCGATGGAGTTTAAGTGCTTCACCATGTCCCGGGACAGACCCTCCTCTGACCGGATAAACACCTCGATCACCTGCAGAAAGGAGAGCATGGCAAACCCGCAGTAAAGAGAGTGAGCTTAAGAACTACAATCAAAAAGTACTCTGGAGCTGGATTACTTGTTTTTCACGCTGCAAAACAAACTCTTTTTATATCTGTCTTACTACCGTACTTTCTAGCTTCACAAATCCTTCAGCACAAGTTAACGTGAGACTGGTGTGACTGACCTTGAAGAAGTAGAAGGGTGGCAGTTTGAAGGTGTCGATGATCCAGGGGAAGGTCCTCTGTGAGCTGTAGGAGAAAAGCACCACCTCCAAACAACAGGCCATGAGCGAGCAGTGGAACATGTCCTGCTCCAGCAACACCTGCAACAGTAATAAGATCGGTTTTAGATTTAAAGCAGCACTCAACATAGAAAAAAAAAAAACACATTGAATGTTGCAGCCTTTTTTCATGAGCTGAACTTACAAATGACCCCTTTCTCTCAAATATTGTTTAAAATGTGTCTAAACGCTAGTTTTAGACAGATGAGTGTCCGCTGTAAGATGTAGAATAAGAAAGGTAATGTTCAAACCAACACGTCACGTCTTCTGGTCTGGTCTTGAGTCAACCAAATAACAGTAGAAGAAACTCACTAGTTGTGTTATATTATTGAGAATTTTCCGACAAAGCTGCAGCACTGTTAAATAAGTCGGGAAATCTGACAGAAATTTAAGACTTTTTAAGTCCTTAAATTAAATTCAACACTTTGCTAGGTCAAGTTTAGACTGAAAGTGATGCAGGTTGGCTCAGGACGAGGCCTGGGCGACATTGACAAAAATGAATCTAGATATTTTCTCAGCATATCTTGATTACAATAATCAGACGATGTTTTATTGACCTGACAGAAATGTGTTTAAATATGTATTGAAAATTTTGTTTGCGTCAGTAGGTTGGTTTAAGTTGCAGAATTTGATGATGTGGTTGCAGTTTTTCCAATGTATATCATTGTAATTTCACACATTTCATCGATGTTAAACATGTTGTGATGTCATGTGAACACAACCAATTGTCAGACAAATGTGAAATGTATAAAAAAAAATCACAAAAGTGCAAAAACATTGTATTTATGGCTTTAACTGGTGGTCTTTTCTATTAACATTATACTCAATATTCTTTTATTTTAAGTCTCAAAAACAACATGCACAATGTTATCTAAAATCCGATATATTGCCCAGCTCTATTTGGGACACGTGGGGGTTTTGTGCAAAGTCTCTGTAACACCTGGTGCTGTTTTGTCAAAGCCACGCAAAGTCACATGAATTAACCCGAGAACACTCGTATAATTACTTGAAAAGGATTTCAATCGGACCCACATAGCCAGTATCTGCACACCTTGGAGGTCAGTGTACAGGATGCATTGGTTTTAAGCACTTTCTTAGTTTGCGGAACCTGGACCGAACTCGCACTCAGTGTCTGGTTATATTGCTTTTACAGTGCACACTCACACTCATGTCTTTCCCCTGCAGCCGCTTGGTCTCTTGAACCATGACGTTTTCCAGGATCTTGTAGTAAAGGATTTCAGCCAGCTTCAGACGATTCTCTGCAAAGTCTAACAGAGGAAGAAGTAGTTTTTAAATGTATGGTTACTCAAAGTTTTAACAACACTGCAGGTTGTATCTAACATATCGTTCGTACCTATATGTGATCCCGGAGAGTCCTCGGAGTCGTTGGTGTAGTGCTCTTTGAAAGTCTGTCCCAAACTTTTGACTCGGGACAGAATTGAGTCTGTAGGATCTCGGGAGCAGGACCTTCAAACACAAGACAAGCACAACGGGCAACGTGTGAATCTTTGACAACAACTTTTTTCCCCATGTTAAAATGTTGTTTAGTCATAATAAAACATGGCTGGAGTTCCATTCTGTTTATTTATATAGGTTTAGCACAAATCCTGGATATTATATCGGCTGGGTTCTTCATCACACCAAAAATCAAAAACGCATCGCTGGGTATACGTCAACCCTGCTGGAGGCTATGTGAGGAGGAGAATGTTGGGTATGTTCATGTTTTTTGGCAATGTGGAAAATTATCTAAAATTTGGGAAGACAAATTGCCAAGGGAGGTAATAATTTTGTATTTTGGATAGGGATGCGCCGATCCAGCTTTTTCAGTTCCAATACCAACCCGATACTTTAGAATTAAGCATCTGCCGATATCCGATATCAACCGATACTTGTGTAAGGACTGAAATAGCTCTTTTTTCCTTTTCAAAACGTAAGACTTTTGATCATATAGTGTTATTTATACTGCAAGACAAAACTGAACAACTAAGAAGAAGAGAGAGAAAGAGAAGAGAGAAAGAGAGAGAAGAGAAGAAAGAGAGAAAGAAGCGCGGCGAGGAGAGAGAGAGAAAGAAGAGAAGAAAGAGAGAGAAAGAAGGAGAGAGAGGAGAAAGAGAGAGAGAGAAGAGAGAAGAGAAGAAAGAGAGAAAAAAGAAGAAGAGAAGAGAGAGAAAGAGAGAGAAGAGAGGAGAGAGAAAGAGAGAGAGAAGAGAAGAAAGAAAGAAAGAGAGAGAGCGAGGAGAGAGAGAGAGAAGAAAGAGAGAGAGAGAAGAGAAGAAGAGAGAGAAAGAGAGCGAGAAGAGAAGAAGAGAGAGAGCACGAGAGGAGAGAGAAGAGAGAGAGCGTAGGAGAAAGAGAGAGAGAGAAAGAGAAGAGAAAAGAGAGAAGAGAAAAAAGAGAAAAAGAGAGGAGAGCAAGAGGAGAGAGAGGAAAGAGAGAGAGCGAGAGGAAAGAGAGAAGAGAAGAAAGAGATAGAAAGGAAAGAAAGAGCGCAAGGAGAGAAAGAGAAAAGAAAGAAAGAAAGAAAGAAAGAGTAGTAGAGAGAAGAGAATTAGAGAGAAGAAAAAGGAAATAGAAGAGAGAGGAGAGTGAGAAAGAGAGAAAGAAAAAGAAAAAGAAGAAAGAAAGAGAGAGAAAGAATAAAATGTCAAACATTATGAGACATTCTGGCTCAACATCAGCCTATAAATCAGACTCATTATGTCCAACTAAACACAACTAGGATATCGGCTGAACCGATATCATGGAGCCGATACTCGATCCAGCAAAATTTCCTGGGACGGCACCGATATTTGATCCCAGTATCGGATCGGTGCATCTCTAATTTTGGACATATAACAGGGAAACATATCCCAGTTAAGGCCATTTATTTGTTAAAAGTTTTTTTTTAGCCATCACACGTAAATGGTCCAGAGAAGATCCCTGACGTTGAATAACTGGAAAAACATTGTGGAAGAAATTCACGTAATGGAGAGACATACATTTTAAGATTACAAAAGACAACATATGAAGAATGCTGGAAAAAGTGGACGATATATAATGAAGACAACTGACTGTTGGTTCTGCATATGTTCATTTCTTTTTGTATTGCTATAATATGTAAATGAACAATAAAATTTTAGTTTAAAAAAAAAGAATTGTAACCTTACCTAAAATCTCACAGCAGTTAATTCTAAGCAACTTTATTTTTTACAATTTATTAGAAATATGATTCCAGCATTGGGCATAAACTATAATGTCCTGGCATTCTAAACATAAATGACAAAGCATCAAAATCTAAAAGGTTAGTATATGTATAAGAACAAAAAGGCAGAACACACTTGAATATCTGCAGGAGGTTGTCGCTGGGCGCTGTCCTCAAACGGGCCACCATACTCTGCAGCCGGCTACGCTCTGAGTGGCAGAAGACACCGGAGTCACCAGCAGGTCCTTCTCCTTCAGGTACACCTTCCTGTCAGAGGTGTAGAGGGCGCCAGAGAGCCAGACTGTGGCACAGGAGACAGCGTTCAGCAGGTTAGGTAAGAGATTTACTGCTCTTTAGATTCCTTTTTGCATTATGGAAAAGGAAACTTTGAAAAGATCTGTTGCTTAATGCTAGCAAATATTAAGAATTGAATAGGCATAGATCTTCCAGATAATAATAAACATTTGCAATATCCATCAGAAATATGAATCCAAGATACTGTATATGTGTTCAAAGTATTTTTCATTATATAAATATGTAATTAGTGAATTATTACATTGTTTTTTGTAAACTTTTTTCCCATAACAGACTATAGTTTAGTGCTGTCACAATACTAACATTTCAAACTCCACTCGAATACATTAAAGAAAACAACAACAACTCGATACTCTACTTTGGAAAAACTATAAATATATTATAATTTTGATTCATGTTTGTCTTTTAATTTATTATTAAAATACTCATATTAATGAATCTGTTGTGGATTCTATACAGAAGCTAGGTTCCATTATCAGACCGTTTCTACAGTATATATGCAGTATTCTCATTTCATCATTTCCAGTGGCTCAGTGCAACAGAAGGGGGCGGGGCTGTGGTGTGAGGGGAAAAGGGGGCAGGGCTTAGCTTGGACACAGAAACTCTCAGTTGTCTTTTTTTCCTCCGTTTGAAAATGTAAATAAGCAAACTTTTTATAAAATAAAAATGACTAAAATACAATGAGTGACAGTTTGACATGATGTTTGTTATCAAATATTTTACAGCGGGATGTCCCCGTGAGGTTGCGTCGCGAGTAACATGGGTATGTTTTAAAGAACTTAACCTGACGTTTCTCTGTTATCATAAAAGATAGAAACATCCTCTTTCTGCTGCTCTGAGGAAGTTTTCTGTTACGAAGCTGCGTTGCTCAAGTTAAAAAAGTATCTATACTGGTTCTAAAGAGCAACGACTATTGATACCAGTTTTAGTATGGATTAGTATCGAGGGTATTGATTTTTTTGACAACCCTACTATAGTTTCTAGCTAAAATATTTGTAACACTATATAATAACTGCCGGTACATCTTAATTAGTTTTAATGAGATTTAATTAGATTCTTAATTAAGTAGTTACTGAGCTTTAATAAACATTGTCATTCATTAATGTAGGATTTGTTCATGACTTTTTAATGATCACTTTATTCATGCTTTACAAAGCCAAGTTAAGATGTAGTTATTATAAAATGATACCAAACATTTTTATGAAATGTTGACCTAAAGGTCTGTGGGCTGAATCAGTCCATAATGGGTGCAAACCATTTTTCAATGATTTAAAAAAAACATTCTTTTCCCCTCTTGTTTACTAGCCCTGACTTAGCCACGGTTTAGTCTTCTGATTGAATGCTGCTGGATTGGCAATTTCACTGTTTTTTCATTTATTTATTTTGAACTGTCCTTTGAGACTAATAAAGTTTTTTCAAGAGGAATGTCAATCTCCAACTTCTGATCCCCACGTTGGAACACAGTTTTACAGTTAATGCAATAATATGAGCGCCTCAAATGGGACCTTACATTACCTTACATGCATCCAAACTCTTAACTAGCGGTGTGTACCTTCTCGACTGCTGCTGGAGTTGGTGCACCGCCGTGTGGACAGGTTCATGAACGGCTTTTCTGGGAGTCCCAATTTCCTCATCAGCATCGGCTCCAAGAAACACTCGCTCATCGAAGTCTCCCACAGTCAGAACGTACTCCTCGTACTCCCGATTTATGGCTTTACTGAGACACATCAGGACAGGACAAGTTGGACCATTTAAGAAGACCACTGATGTTTGTTTTTCACATATTTAGTGATAAATATATATATAGATGGTAATGTACATTCAGAAATATTAACAGGTTCACTGACTCTTGTTCAAAATAGACCCATAGACCCACCTCTTTATTCACCTTATTCTGTCCTGCCTACTCTTCTTGGCAGTGCACTTTATGTTTAGCTGTGGTTAGCATGTAGAATTATTTCTGGGTTTATTTTAACGTCACTGGAATTGCCTGCAAGACAGATAGTTAATATGCTAGCACAGACAGGAGTGCTACTTGATGAGTGGGTGGGAGGAATAAGTTGAATAACTCCGCCTCTTTACAGAAAAATGTATCAAGCAGCATTTTAGCTTGCTTTGATTGATGTTCACAAAAAAAAAACAACAGAATTTTTTGAGTAACCGCAAGTAAATACAGACTAAGGCTGCAACTAACGATCATTTTGGTAATTTTATTGGGCATTATTCTTTCGATGAATCGATTAGTCTTTTAGAATGCAAACGTTAAGTGATTACAAGATTTTTTCCAAATTCGATTCAGACAAAGCTTAAAATAATTAGACCTTAAATTCATAATTGTCTGAATTATGATTTTACTGCCTTAAGAAGTTTTGCCAATGGAACAATCATAAAAATGAGGACAAGCATTTTCTCATTTGAAAATATAGTACTGTACTGAAATAATCACATAAATATATAGTTCTATTGGCAATTTCATTTGTAGAATTTTCAAAATCACTTAACTTTAGTCACATTTACTCAAATCAAAAAATTTGTGTGTTGGTAACCTGAAGATTCAGTTTTTTTTCTAGTAAAAGCAGCTAATTTACACATTATCTATCTAATTGTTGCCAAAATGGAGTCATATAGTTATTTTTTCAGATCATGCATGTTTGAGAACCCGCAAAGACCAGTTAATGATATTCAATTAACAAATTAGTTGACGATTAATAATTGATTAATCAATAATGATTAACTTGCTGCAGTTAATCAACATGTGGTGGGGTTGGGTGGTTGGTGAATACAAAATATTGCTCACATCCACACATTTATGGTATTGTATAAGATCACTCCCAGTACAACTTTGAGTTAAAACTAATGATGACAGAGCACTGTGGTTAAAATCTTGAACATTAAACATTAAGACTTAGTTAAAGTTGATAATATGTATCTTACTTGTTATCAATAAAGTTGTGAGGGTCCAACATTTCAGTCAGATAGTCCTCATTCCCCTTAGAATCTGAAAGAAACCAAAATATATAAGTTAGTTTCAACGAGCTTTTCATAAACTCACAACAGCCACCCAAGTGACACTCTGGTGTAAACGTGTAGCCAGGGCTAAAATAGACACTTTCTCAGTGTTTTAAGCAAGTCAATATGAGGGAAAGTAAGTGAAAGAGCTGTGAGACTTCAGTATTTTGCATTTACTTAAACTTCTATTGGTGTAACATCAAGCAAATAGACAATTATAAAGTGTAATGCCACAAAACAAAAGTATATAGCCTACTGAAATGCCTTCTTAATTCAGCAAATTATATCCATCTCCAGGTCAGGCTCATCACTGTCATACTAGGGACTGATTTCTGTACAAACCCCTCTGTCGAAGAGCTTCTCTATGTAGGGTTTAAAGTAGTGCTGTTTGATGCCTTTGGCCTCCACCACCAGCCCGTCGTGTAGCTCACACAGTCGTCCAGAACACAGGGAGGAGGTTCATCTACCACAGGCCCCTCCAGTCTGTACTGAGCTGGCAGTCCTAGTTACACAAGAAAAAAGATAACTAATATACATTTATGTTCTACAGATATAAAGAATGAAACAAGTATAAAGTTGAATATTTTGGGGAGTACCTTTGAAAGTGGGGTTGATGAGGTCTTTTCTGTTTGAACACAGCAGAGCGTTACCAAAGACCAGGTCCAAACAGCAGAGCAGCAGGTGGTACGAGTTCACTAGGTCGTCACCGATCATACTGAAATTACCTGTGTCACAGTCAGGGTTTATTCATGTTTTCTATGAAACCAGACAACCAGATAGACCCACATACATGTCGGAATACAAAATGTTTTTTTACCTTTGGTGTAGACAAACAACGTCCAGCAAAACTTGAACACATCACTGATGTGACAGGCAGCCGCCTGTGAAGGAACACGTATTAGGTCATAAGACATAAGACATTTGAGTCAACTGTCTCTATCATAGAAGTACATTTTATTTATATATGAAATGTTAATGTTCCCAACCAAAAAACATTTTGGCATTGAAATATTAAACATGAAATATTGAAAAGTCAAAATATTAATTTCAAATTAGATTTTGGCAAAGTGTAAAAGGGTTAATAAAACTGTCACCTATGCAGAAATACTTTTATCATAAAAAGCAAACTCAGTAGTAACTCAGGCTGTAAAAGTGTTTATATACTGTGAATAATAAGTTAGTTAATATTGTTTTAAACACAATACAAATCAGATACAACCCTTTAATGCTTTGCTGCTTTTGCATAATAATGTACTAAGAAATGTAAACTAAAAATTTATTTAGCAAAATGTAGAAAGGCTTAGTGCATTTCCATCTTGCTTATAAACAAGTAATACCAAAATAAACATTGTAAATGAAAAGGAGAACTGTGTGAGTCTGTCACCTGTGTTTGCGACTGCGTGGCTGCCGTGGCGGCTCAGCTCCCTGTGGGTTCTGAAACATGTCCATGAAAATGGGCTCAAACTTCCTGAAGATCACAGTGGACACCTCGAAGTTTCTCTCCAGCCGGTCCATCCTCAGCCTGAAGTCCTGGGACAAGTTGGACATGTCGGCCCACTTCTTCATCTTAGAGAAGAACTGGATCAGGCTAAAGAAACACACAGGGAGCATGAAAATAATGAAAGAGAGTGGCAAAGGAGCAAAAGAGATACAGATGCAATGAAGAATTTTAAATCGGAGTTTTTTGCTATACACAAAAAGTGAATAGGGTCTTTATATTATTTAATAGAAACACTGGCTTTTGCCCACCATCTGATCATCTGAATTCCATAACTACTAAACCTAAACTAAAAAGCTTAAAGCATTTTTCGTTATTTCTACTCTTGTTCCTGTTAGGGGTCATGGCTGACTGGAACCTATCCCAGTACTTTGGGCCTAGGCAGGAACACCCAGGACAGTGGCACCGTCAGGTTAGACAGACAACCATTCACTCTCTCATTCATCACAGGAGAAATTACAGTGATGTCAGTTAACCTAAACACCACTGGAGGTGAAGGAAACCGAGAACCTGGAGAAACATGCACACTCCACCCAGAGAGATCGTGAGATGTATATCTGGTTCAACCCGGGAGTCCAACCCATGATCTCCTTATTAGAAAGCCAGAGCTCTAACCACTGTGCACCCAGGTTAACTACATGTTTATACATTTTGTTGGATTGACTTAATAATGTCTAATAATGTTTAAATATTGTTACCAAAAATATAAAGATATTAATTTTTGTCTATATGTTCAGTCTTGACCCATTTTTAAAATATTTTTTCCCCTTCTCGTTTGGCAAGCAACTCACGGCAAGAAGGTCCACCTATTTGATTTCTCTGAGGATTTCTGGTTCCCCACAACAACTTAGCACACTGCATAAGTCAAAACTCCAGCTGCAGTACAGTAGTTCTGTTGTTCTGAAGGGGCAAACAGTGCTCTATGCAGCTTTTCGACTTGACAATCCTAACAGCTTGTCTATGAGGCTGAGTGTAATGCAAAGAATACATATTTTATGAAAATTACTGGAAATAAATAATAACTTAAATTCTTTGCAAGCAAAAAGCAAAAGGCTCTAACTCAGATCTTCTACACACAGAACTAGCTTTACCCCAACACAGTCTATATGATCCAGGCCAAAAAGTACACAATTAGTGCACAACAAGTACATTTCTTTCAAATATACTAGCTTTGGTTATGTCTAACAATTGTAAGTTAAAGTGGCGTATGTAAGCTGTCCGGTGCAGAGACTGACCTGAATTTGCAGGAGCGCAGGATCCTGGTCAGAGACACACAGTTTCCCTCCATCAGGCCTTTGCCCACGTGGGAACAGAACCTTTCCGACAGGCAGCATACAGAGCACAGGCCAGCCAGTGCACCACCTCCCCCTGGAACACAACAACCAACAATTATTACTCTTTATACTAACACAGGTCATGCATTTTACATCTGAATATTACAAACAAGGATATCAAGTGACATTTCTGCACTTCTGTGAATGACTTTACTCTAATTTCAATTTTTATTTGTCTCTGAAAGAAATACAATTTTAATTTCTGATTAAAATACAAAATATTTGCACATTTTGTTGTGCTAAAAAGAAGATTGTGCTTTGTATACAATAATACAGAAGACAATCATGCACTAAAAGATTTCACACAGATTTCCTTTTCAACCAAACAATACCAATATACCCAATAATAAATCATCAATAACATAAAGCTACCACAAATATGTAATACCCAAGGATTTGCTAAACACAATTTAATTTATTGTGATAGCATTATTTTGTCATGATTGTCAACAGGACAAATCTTGACAAAACAAGCAAGCGTTTTATTTACAGATCTATACTTGACGCCTAAATGAAAAGCTGGGCAGATAAGATTACAAACTTGGGTCTGTACTAGGACTTGTACAGTGATGTAATCATGTGGATGTGGACTGCAGGCTGTTTGAATTACAGAACAAGTGCTGACATGTTAAACCAGCTGAGTTAATGAGAAAAACTGAAACTCGAAAGATATCTGAAAGTCTAAGGAAATACATTAAAGCTGTGTTATGACTTCATATTTTTTTCCGAAGAATAGCCTATAATGTAAAAGCGGCAGCACCTTTTGACAAAATGTGTACAATATTTCATCTGATATTAAAGTATTTAGGTCCTAATAAGACTGCTCTGATTGGTTGCCATTAAAAGGGTCAACTCAGTTTTTTTCAAACTGAAGGAAGGTACTTGGTCATGAATGGTTGAATGCAGACAATTTTGCAATTTGAAAATCAGGCACTCAAGCTTTAACAGCAACATCTGATTCATGCTTTTCCTATACCCTACTACATACATAAATGTATACATACATATGTATATACATATGTTTAAACTTTTTTTTTAATATTTAAACAGTATATTTCTTTTGAAAGTGTCCTTGAAATACCTTCAAGGGTATAACTATGTAGAAAACTAAAATCTGCAATTACTAGGACAAGATTAATCTCATTCAATCTACACAGTGTAGAGATTCTAAACAGGCAATAATTACAATAATGAAAATAGTAATACTGTGGTTATAATAATTCCAGTGCACTAATGAATGGCTAAGATCAAACAAGCTATGGCCAAAAATTTTGTTATAGGAATAAAATAATCACAATAAAATGTACTTCAATTTGAAAGTTCACACGTGTAATTATTATGTCCTTTGCAAATAAATTTGTATCTATCCTTTCTTATTAGTCCCTGCTAACTTTCTAGCTATTGCAATTATTTTTGGACGTGTAATATGATCAACTGCAAATCTTTTACCATCAATAACATGTGTGCAAACATCCAAATGCTATATTCTACTAAAAAAAAAACTCGACTACAGATCTGTGTTAACAACAAACAGAAGATATCTGGCAAATGTTGTGTGTGTTTAGCCTGTGAAAGACGACACCCGTTTGATTACTAGTAGCAGCTGATGATGGGACAACGAGGAACACCCTTTAACCCTTTCATGTTACGTTTGGGATTATTTTGGAACCGGACCGTCTCGCGTAAAACCGTCAAAACAAACAACAACAAACACGCATGTGGTCGTGGGTTCGTACCTCGAGCGTGTACGTGTTGCAGATGCTCGTGAAGTTCTCCATGGCCTCTGTCGCCGTCTGTTCGTCCAGGTTTAACTCCTGACACAGAGCCTCCAAGCTGCGGCGGGCCGAGCTCTCCTCCATCCTCCCGCCGCTTTCCGAATCTGACGACTCTTCCCCCCGCATGCGAGCTCCGTCACCCTCCGCCGAAGTTTGAAAACCTCCGAAAAGGTGGGAAACACGGCGAACCGAACAATCAAAACACACGGGATCCCCTCGCCCCCGCCTCTGCGAAACTACAACACAGCAAGCAGCCACTTCCGCATACACTTCCCAGAATGCAGCGGTTTGGCGGGAAAACTGCTGCGCGCGGGCCAATCAAAGACGCGGCTTTCCCCAACTCACTCCTCCCACTTCTCGCACGCTGCTGCCATAAAGAAACTAGAGTGACAGTTTTGTTGCCATGTAAATTGCGGTGGCCATCTTGTGATTGTAAATTATTGGTTTGTCAGGCAGCTATATATAATAATAAAAAAAAATCATATTGAACTAGATTTTTTGTACGCAATTGATCTTGAGCCTAAAAGCTTAAGACTTTATAGACTTGACAGACAAACACATCTTTTTATAAACACACTTTGATCCTTTGGTGAAATAGTCTCCATTTGTAAAGTATTTAACATGTTTTCAGAGAAAACCACCAACAACTCACTGTTCACTGCCTGATCTTAAAGTATTTTTTTCATTTTAGACTGAGGCAATGGAACCCATATAATTTAACTGTGCACAGAATGTCAGTTGACTTGTTTATATTGAAATAATAGCCTAACTTCTGTAGCCTACATATGAGCAATTCCTTTTAGCATTAGCATTTAGACAAACACAACTCTTTAGTCTGTTTTCACACTTTAGTCTTTTGGTGAAATATTTTTTGACGTTTTTAACTTGTTTTCAGAGACATCCACCACAACTAATTTTCTGAATATTTATTCAATTTAGATTGATGTAGTGACAGCCCAATTGAAATGAACTGAACAGAAATGCTCATAAGTTAGCCAACTTCACATTCGTGCAGTAATGGTATTTTTGTCAGTACTGCATTGTACAAACTGCACTAGCCTGATTCTATGGCACAAAGTGTATTGTGCATCAACACATTCTTTCTAATGTTTTGGGTTTCTATTTTTGCTCAGAGCAAAAACGACATCCTATAATATTGCACACGTCTTAATGTTTAATACACAATTTCATTGTTCTAAAAGAAAAGAAAAACAGCACAGAGCCAGATTTGGTTTTATTACATATGTTCACCCATGGCTATGTAGGCTATTTATTATACTTAAAGTGATACATCTCGAATAATCTCGAATGAAATAAGTACATACACACTTTTATGTCTAACAAGAATAGTTTTATGCCAAGTATGTTGTGTAGTGACAAAAGCCACTACATGTATATTACAATAACAAACCAGCTGCACTTGTTGTCACACAGTCAGTTAGCATACGCTAAATCATTAGAGATTTAAGATAATAAATGTATGAATGATTCTAAATATAGTTTTATTATTTAGGTGTATTTACAGTAGTGACTCTTCATATCATCTTGTTCACTGCTCTCTTGAAAGCATTAACCAAAACTTCGTCACAATAATTTGACTATTACATAATAATTTCATCATTTTGCTTGTAATATTTTTGAAGCTCTATCCTCAGCTCTTCTATTACTACATAGTTTTAAGGTTTATAGCTATAAAGACAACTGTAACTCAGCGATAGATAAAGTTACATACATAATATTTGAATGGTTGGCCTTTAAGCATCCTCTCCACCTTTTCTTTAGCATCTCATGTTTTAAAACTTGTTTTAAGATACATTATTTCCTCTCATTTTGTCTGTTCTCATTGTTTATTCCCTAATTTTCAGTGAGCATGATTGACATATGTCAATCACGGACAGCGTGAAGTTGATTTTGAGACTGGGTGGAAGGTGTCATAGTGTCCAGACATCATTCTTTGTAAAGTATTACAGAAACGTGGGGTTATAAACAAAGAGTGCCATTATTGTGAGGGATTATTTATCGACTCTAAACAGCGCTCATTCTCCAAATTGCATGTGGCATAATATAGCATTGAAACCAGAGGTTTTGTAATCTTGAAAACAGGATTACTGAAGCTAATTACAAAGATGTTTTGATGAGGAGTAAGAACATTGGAACATGGTTAAAGTGTCACAAAAAAGGGCAATTTATGGATTATAGACAAGTACCTTTTTCTAAATAAATCTAAATATATTTTGTTTTACCATAGATAATAAATGAAGCGTGTGTCAAATGTACAAAACAATGTGAATATTGCAAGTCTCAAGTAAGTATCAAGTCCTTGGCTTCAGGTCTGAGTCAAGTCCCAAGACAAGAGACAACGAGAGACAAGTCCACGTCAAGTCAAAGTCCCAAGAGTTGACTCAAATCCACAGCGCGGTTGTTTTCAGTCTAAACACACATCTATACTTAAAAATTATCTCATAATTTCATAGTTATTAAAACAGATTTTAAACAAAAATGTAGGTCTTATGCTACTGACTCACCACAGACTGATTAGCCCCAAGGACGTTTCAAACTTTTAAGATAATTTTTTCGAAATTTGACATGAGAGCCCACGCTTGTTGAACCAGGAAGTGGGCGGTTACTGTAGAGCTCCAATAAGGCACTTGATTTTACTTCCTTAAAAACGTAAACAACCTAAATAACTTCTACATCAGTTCACGTTTTGCTCACTTACTAATACATTCTGAACCCCAGAATTGTTCACCTGAGTGTTTTAAACTTTTCATAGCTGTTAGAGCAAGAAGTGCCAAATGCTAATAGCAGTTAGCACAATGCTAACAACAACAGACACACTTAGAGATGTTTGGTCAACAAAAGCTAACAAAATATTAGATGTAGCCAGACAGTAATAGGAATATAGACATTATGAAATAAATTGATACGTTAAGAAAATATGTTTGCTAGGTACATTAATTTGAGCTATTTTATTGTAAAAAAAAAATCTGGTAGCCTATTATAATAGTCCCTCTAAGCTAGGGTTGTCAGATGTCCTAATTTACCTGTAACAGCCCTACTTAAGTGCTGTGTCCACTGTTCCATTAAATGTAACAAAACATTTAATTTGTCCAGTTTTACACACAAGAAGTCCAGTTGTCCCAGTTTTAGACCATTTTGAAACCCAGTAGTATTAAATATGGAAATATAATGATGTTTCTTTAGTCAAAATTGGGAGAAACATTGTCAGAGTTCTTTTAGATTTTATACTGACTCAATGTAGGAATTGTGAATGCATACTAACATACGGCCTTTTTCACTATTTTATCTGTAATCATTTGAAATTTGGTCACCCAACTCTAAGCCCAAGCTGAGTCCCAAGTCTTAGTCCATTCTATCAACTCAAGTCCAAGTCCAGTGCTCTGCTAACAGTACATGTGTGTATATTTCCTGCTTCCTTCTAAAAGCCTGTTACTGACACTGTCTCAATGGAAGCTGAAGCGGCTGTTGTCCTTGGTCTCTGTGGTCTTTATGAGCAGCTTGGGCAGAGGCGAGCTGCTCTGGCTGCTGCTGTAGCCGTTAGAGCTTTTAGTGGTACCTGCACACACGGGACAGAAGGGGAGGAGAGGAGAAAACCAGGGCAATCAATAAACAATCACACAAACACTAACAAGTTCAGTCACTTTTATTTCAAGGTTTGAACCAGTTACAGAGGTTCTGGTAATGCAGGTGTAAACAAGTGTAAAAGTTGCTCTTTGGTCTGGCTGCGGTCGGTGTCTCCGGGTTTACTTACTGTAGCTGGAGACAGACTGGATGTTGAGGATGGACTGTTGGCCCAGTCTGTAACACGAACACCAACAACCAGGTCAGAACATTTATTAAAGGGAACATATTGTGTTTTTTCCATGTACAATATTTGATTATAAACAATAACATGTGCAAAATAGTAATTTGCATTGTGTTTGTTTTAGCGCACTATGGTTTGTTTTAGAAATAGCTTCGAAATATAAACATAGCTTAGAAATATATACCTAGCTTAGAAATATAAACAGGTCTATTTCTAGACCTATAGGACACAGAAACACCAAGTCAGGGTTCCCACTCATAGCCATAATAGGGGACACCAAAAAGTGGGGGGTCTGGGGGTCCTCCCTCAGGAAAATTTGAACCAAAATGATAATACTTTCAGCATTCTGGTGAATTTTGGCTGTGCTACATGATGGGGCATATACTTCCACTCTCCCTGTCACTAACCTGTGCTTCTCTGCCTTGAGCTTCTGATTGGTCCAGCTCCTGCCGCCCTCTCTCTCGCCACGCGCTTTCTTTTGTTTCTTTTTACGCACCACATTTGCACCTTTCATACATTACACTCAAGGGCTATCGTAGTGACACTCATTCGCACCACACGCACTCAGTACATTTCTCATTTGCAAACATATCAACAACACATTTCCTACTAATCGTACTCTTACTACACGCACCCATGCAAATTAGACTCACACTGACAACAGCAAGTCCTTTTGGACATTAAAATGTCTTTTGCGTAGACCCCTATTCTATTCTTTACTTGTGGTTTTAGTCGATAAAACAGAACAGTTTGTGTATTATACATTTATAGATAGACTAAATAATTTTCAAGACATGTTATTTTATGACATTTGGCTGTTTCTCATTTTCCATGTGTTTTCCATGACTTTAAAATTGGCTAATTATTTTTCAGGTTTTCAAGGACACATGAGAACCTTGCAAGTGACTCACTTCTGAAGATGCGCAACCAAAATGGTTAAAGTGTGAACAAAACAGTCATACTGTATACTACTACCCTGTAAAGAGAAACTAGAAGTGTTCTCTGTCTGTACCTGTCCTCCTCCCCTTCCAGAAGCTTCCTGTAGGTGGCAATCTCAATGTCCAAAGCCAGTTTTAGATTCATCAGGTCCTGTGAATGAGAAGAAGCATTATCTCTGTGAAACTGCAGTATCATGCAAACAGATCCATTCACAGATACTACTGTCTGATTGGTGTTTCCACTCTAAAAGTTACTATGGTTTTTATTGGACTCTGAAAAGTCTTATATTTGTTTTGAAAACTCCTTCCAGCAGTGAGTGAGGCCCGGCCAGCACACTGACCTGGTACTCCCGGAGCTGACGGCCATGTCCTGCTTGGCCCTCTGCAGAGCGTCCTCCAGGTCTCTGGTCCTGGCTTTAGCCTCCTTCACTGCCAGCTCTCCTCTCTCCTCTGCCTCAGCCAGCTGGTTCTCCAGACCACTCCTCTGAGAGACACACACGTGCATTTGCAGATTAAAATGTGTTTTAGAGACATGCTAAATGTTTGGCATAGAGGCCAATAACATAAAAAAGAATGTTTGGGTTATGAAATCGTTTTTATCTTAACATTCACGCTGGGCTAAAAAGTTTGGTTCGGATTTAGGTTTTTTTTTTTTTTTTTTTTTTTTTTTTTTTTTTTTTTTTTTTTTTTTTTTTGGGCTTGGGAACAAAATAACCAAATGTTTATGAAGTCACCTGGTTGAAGAGCTTGTGATGTTTTACTTGGGACCTCAACTTACCCCCAATTATCATTAGCCATTGTTAATATTTTTCCATTTCATGATCTAGTACGTTTCATTAAAATTAAAGTCTGAATATGCACCGTAATATTAATACATGAATGTTTTAGAAACATCAAGTTGTGTCAACTCACTAGTCTCTAATTCAGTTCTTAGTCACTGAAATTCAAGTCCATGTTATCAAGTCTAAAGTTAATAAAATAGTGAGTCAAGTCTGATTGAAAATTTGTTTAATTTTGTATGTATTTAATTAGTGTAATTCACAACAATAACTGTATTTTACCTGAGCTTTAACAGCCTCGATCTCGCTCTGCAGACGGCTGATGAGACGGTTCACCTCAGCCAGTTCTCCTTTCACGATCCTCAGCTCATCTCCAAACTGACTGGCCTGCACCGACATCTGGTCAAACTGAAACAAAGACCATACTATATACAGTACATTAAGATTGTCTGTGTTTTCACGATAATGCTGGGGAAGTTGCCAGATGGAGAAAGAATTGTAATTAAGCATTATTGGTACGGTTGAGTAATGTTATTTGACATTTCATCTTGAAAAAGAAAAATGTGGAAAACATTGAAGTACAAATAGTGATCTGTCACATACAGTCAATGGTCTTACCATGAAACTGAACAAAATGTTGAAGTCACTCCATGATTGGAGTGACTTCAACATTGTGTGAGCTTGACGCGGTGGTCTGGACTGATTGAATAATTCTGATCTGGAATAAATTGACCCAAAGATCAACCTAAAATAAATTTTAATTTCTTTTTAATTGTGCTAATTTCCTTGCTTTTTTCCCCATCACAAGCCAGTAGAGTCGCTGGAAAAGACTGTTCTGTAAAGATCCTGCACTGTCCTGCCGACGTCTCTGCTGTGGCCTTGTATCTTTCTCCCAGGCTCCCTGCACATATTTCTTCCGTCTTTAGCTCTTTGTTTTTGAGAAAAAGTTCCACCACGTGACCATGTGTACTGTCTGTCTATGTCCTGTTATCTTATTGTACTGTATGTGTGCCTGCTGTGACGTATTTTTGATGTTCGGAATAGAGAGTGGTGGCGCGCATAGCGCAGCAACCCTGGATGCTCACTCCAAAATATAATTTTGTTGTCCTCTGTGACAATGACAATAAATCTTTCTGTTCTGTCCTTAGTCAATAAAGATTCGTAGGTATTTGTACAAGTCGACCTAAGCAATGGTTTGATTGTGGATCACAACTGGCCTGAAATGTTTATAGGCCTACTCCTTGGGTCGAACACAATTTCTTTAGTTTTGCTTGCATTCAACTCAAGAAAGTTATCAACAAATCTGTCCACATTTAGAAAATACTATAAAATTCCTCATGGAATAGAGACAAAATGGCAAAATAATTGCTACTACTCATCTGTATATAAAGTAAATGAAAGGCTCACACAGCCTTATGGAGCTCCTGTAGTTAAGTCTTGCTGCCTGACAGTGTGCAAAGGCTCTATGCACAGAACGTGTTGGCTTGTTTTATTAAACTGGCTAATGTCTCTACTTATGAGTATTTCCTGTTAGCGTAAGCATTTTGACACAAACACATCTCTTTATAAACACAGGTGAATTATTCTCCAGATTTGAAATGTATTTAACATGTTTTCAGAGACCTCCCCCACAACTCACTGTTCGCTGACTGATCTTCCAAGTATTTATTCATTTTAGACTGACAGAGAAAACCCCATAGAAATGAACTGAGCAGGAAATGCTGTTTCCTGTGTACCGAAATGAGCTATTTTGAAAATAAACAAGCCAACTAATTTTCCGTGCACAGAGCCTATTTACACTAACCCGCTGATACAACTTGTTTAAAAAAACTGGTAACATCTGTTAATACTAATGTCACTCATCTTCTTAATTTAAGTATACAGCTGTTGCCTACTGAATGTCGAACTAAAGCAGTTGCAATGATCATAGATTGCTGACAGAAATGCCCAGAATGAGTCTGGCAATGATTTTTAAACAGCATAGAACATCACAAAACTCAACTGATGGTGTCACACATCTGGAAGAACTCAAAACTGGTTTAGAAGAGAACTAAATAAACAAGATTAAACGAACAGTAGAAATACAGCAGTTTACGATGAGCGAACGACATTGGCTAAAACTCAAAGTAAATTTTGTATTTAGTGTTTTATAACCGACATGAAAGACTGAGATGAGAAGATTGAGGTCAATATTAATTGTCTAAAATCCTAACTGAGCATAAGTGTCCATACCTTGGTCTTGTACCAGGCCTCGGCCTCCTCTCTGCTCCGGGCAGCGATGTCTTCATACTGGGCTTTGACATCAGCCACGATCTGCTCCATGTTGAGACTGCGCTGTTGTCCATCTGCACCACCACAGATGTGTCTTTGATACTGGCCTGCAGCTCACGCAGCTCCTGCACACGACACACAGAACACACAGATCAAATGTGACTGATGTTTGTGACAAGGCAAACAGAGATTCTAAAAAAGCATCTTAAGAGGAACAGATTTATACTTTGACAAATTCATATTCCTGATGGACCAATGTTTTTAAAGTAGGGGTAACTAACTTTTTTTAGTAATAAATTAGTACCTTTTATGTTTTCGGTGTTAAATGCAGCACTTTTTGAAAAAAAATAGACCACTGTGTACTGTCTGAAATGAAAATTAGAAAAATGAAGAATTTTAGTTGTAATCAGGAGCTGAATGCTGTGCTCTGATTGGCTGTATTTGGGTGGTCCTCTTCAGTTTCTCTTTGTAGTTTGCAAAAAGACTTAAGCCATAATAGCAATCAAAAATGAATACTTGTCAAAATTACCAAGTGTCCAAGGATTTTAGAGATTTATGAGAGGAAATTGTCAGATTTAAGACCTATCATGTTGGCAGTGTAAATCATGTTGGCGATGTAAAATAAAAAAAATAATAAATATTGTAAAATGTCTTATACTGTAAATAAATGTGAATTTATTAAGAGCTAACTAAACTTGTTTTTCTATGTTAAAATGTTTTTAACTATTGCTTTAAATCTACACTTGATTATTGATAATTTTATAGAAATTTTATGTCACAAAACCTTTTCTTCAAATAATTTGTTCTCCTTTAAAGTGCATATGACCATTTTCCAAGAATTTACACATTTAAAGTAAATGTATAAATATATTTTAGATTCTAGCAAAAACACATTTGATGACCCTATAAAATAATTAACACAATTATATTTGTATGTATATATTTTTAAGAAGTAAGGCACATTAGAGTTTTCCCCCACTTGGTTAATAAGCAACTTCCTATTGTGATGTCATCAACTTTGAACAGGAAGTATATTTTTATTCCTAAAAAATTGATAAACTGGGATAAACGTTGTGCAATGTTTAGTGAAATCTTAAATCATCACTTTGTTTTAGTGAAATGAGTAGTCTTCTACAGCAGTTTCACTGGTGTTTAATTGTTATGTTTAAGTATAATTTTTAGTAGTTTATAAAAATATAGCATCATAAACTCCTTGTAATATTATAATATCTTGGACAATGAGTCTATTTTAGGGAAATGCAGTCCTGCTCAAAGTAAGGACGCACATTTTTACAATGTTTTGGTCCAACACAACATCCAAACACAAAAAACAATATCAATTTTTGGCTAAAAAGTTACATGATTAACCTTTAAATTTGCAAATAACTAGAAATACATTGTCAGCTTTTTTTAAAGTAATGACTTAGTTACTGAAAAAAGGAATACAGTAGTTACTTTTGTAATGAGTTACTCCCACCACTGCTGACCATAGAACAGACTCCACATCAATCTGTTCTGATGGTTATAATGCTGCCTCTGCTGACTACTGCATGACATATGACCAGATAACACTGTTGTGACTAAAGCCTTCTGCACCCAGGGAGTTTTGGCTTCATAATATACCTGATTTGCCTCTCCACCAGCTCGAGGTGTGGTCCCAGATTATTTGTCACTTCACTCATCATGTCTGTGGGTCACTGCTATTCTGTTACGACTTTTTATCAGATTGTATCATCAGAAAGTTACAAAGACTTTTACAACAGACTGACAGCATCTGGGTTCTGTGCCTTCAAATGTAGAAAACAGCCAACCCTTTTTTTGCAAGCTTTTTTTCCACTAAATAAAAACCATAAAATGTCTTTGCAAAATGTCCTTATATCTACGGATTGGGCTTTTGACACACAGATTTTAAACTTCTTCAGTGTGCAGCTGGTTTATGTGTCCGTTCTGTAGAAGTATCAGGTACCTCCTCGTAGACGTTGCGCAGGAAGTTGATCTCATCGGTCAGGGCTCCCACTTTGTCCTCCAGATCAGCTTTCACCAGGTAGGCTGAATCCACGTCCTGTTCAGATGACAATGTTTTAGAAAAATGGAATTCTTACTACGTTATAATCAAAAGAAACACGTTTGACCCACAACAATTATTTACACGTTAGGGAATTACAAATCTTTATAGTAAGCTTAAACTGCATGTGACTTCTTTTATAAATTCTGATGTCTAACCCACAAGTCTTTTTATTTGTCAAAGTCCAGTCTCATCAGATCTCACAAGCTAAGCAGGACCATTCGTTCTGAAGAGAGCCTGCAGGAACACCAGGTGCCACTGTGGAAAGGCTAGAGTGGATTGTTGTCCACTAGGGCAAAACACAAAACAAAACCCACATGGGTGAGTGGATCCTTGATTGTAAAGTGCTTTGAGTGCCGTGAAAGGTGGAAATGACCACCACCATCTTTCCTTAGAGTAGACTTACACTAAACTTTTTTAATTGTAAATTAGTACACTTTTTGTTTGCCACTAACAAGCACATGATAAATGAAGCAATTTGTGAAAAAACAAGACCACTTTGGACTGTCTAAACTGAATAATAAAGAATTTAGTTCCAATCAGAAGCAGAATGCTGCGCTCTGATTGGCTGTGCTTGAGTGGTCTCCAGGTTCACTTTGTTGTTTGTAAAAAGACGTTTATTTACCATAATTGCAACCAAATTGAATACATGTGAACATTAGCCATGTGTGGAAGGATTTATGAGAGGAGGTTGTCACATTTAAAACCCAATCGTGTTTGCAGTGTGAAAATCAGCTACTCCATCTTTAAGCTAGTCTCTCACCCAGAGTGCTTTGGGGTTTTGGGGTGTGGTTTGTTTTAGAGGTATATTATATGTCTGTTGGCCATTTAGTTGAGCGTTCCTGTTTTTCTTCTGCATGATGGGACTGTAAAATAAATTACACTTCCAGTGTTCAGCCACAGTTTACAAATAGACCATTATCATTCAAGACCTAAACCTCTGCACATGCCATACGTTTGTAAGGATGTGTGAGACTAAAGCCAACAGTCGAAAAAGATAGTGTTTTATTAAAATACGTCTGCTGATTAGAGCTAGCTTCTCTGCCTCGGCTAAACGGCTCCACACACTGGCCGTCTTAGAAGCAACTCATTTATTCAAATTAGTTTGGTAATTTTATAACAAATAAATTATGTAAATATTTGACCAGACTCTCTGTGTTTGATATTGAATTATAATAATGTCCATTATTGTAAGTAACTTGCTAACTGTAGCTTGAGCCCACGGTATGTACACTAGTTTTTTCCTTATGTGTTGACCACAAATCACCACATTGCAGTAAAGACAAGACATCAGACATTTAATTTAACTTAACGAAATCCAACACAATAAATGAGGGACATGAATAAAACAAACAAGCATAATCTTAGCTACAGTTAAAAGTATGTTTCTTGATATCAAGCTAGCATAGCACAAAAAAGACCAATCATTTTGTGGATTAATACATATTATTTATTTATATTATTTATTTATATTTTGATTGTCAGCTCATTTCTCATAAAACGTGAGCATCCACGGGTGTTTTAATACGAAAATACACACGTCTGATACAAGCACTTATGATTAGCATTGGGTCTATTGGGTCAGATTAAAACGTTTACCTTTCTGTCTGTGAAGTGTCTAAAGTCAAACCGCTGATCCTTTGCCTTCCGTTTGTCTTTTACTACATGATACAAAACACTAAATGTAGTTTTTAGAAGTGTATCTGAAGTTTACAATCGATAACCTCCCATTCATTTCAATGTACGCAGGGCTTTGTTTTCACCGAAACGGGGCGGCACCCTTTTGGCGGCACGGGAAGTGACGTATGTTGCAAGTCATCTATATGTCCCTGGTGGACACTCAAAGCAGCCAATCAAGATAAAGAATACATTAGATTGAATTAGCCTTTTTGTATTGCACACATATATAACATTCAATCGAGAGTGACACAGTCCAAGAAAGGAACCTACCGTAATTCACTTCTAGAGTGTACAATCAACAATTGCACAACCCATACGGCCTTAGAGTACAGGTCCTATTGCACTCTCTCCGCTGACCTAAAAAGTGCAGTGAATATTGTACTCTCCCTATTAACTATGTGAAAACTGTTCCTTTTCCATCAATTCAGTCTCTTCTGATTCAACAGTGAAATAAACAGAGGAATAAATGAATATTTATAGCGATTCTTCTAACATTTGGGCATCCTGTACCTTTGCCTGAGGGCAGTAGTTTGTATTGTTTGACAGAATGTGAATAGCATCTTTTACTATTTTTTGGCCCTGTTTAACTGCAGCTTCATCTAGTGAAGTAGTGAAGATCGCACTAATCGAGACCAAGACCACAGAGTCCCAAGACCATCTATGACAGAGACAAAGACAAAACGTTTATAGGTCGAGACTGAGACGAGATCAAGAGCGCAGTCCATCGAGACCACATCAAGACCGTTTTTGAAGTTTTACAGTTACCAGTGTCTACATGATCTTATTGTGCAGTTCTTATAGCAAACTGTGCTGCTGAGGCAAGTTTAGCAGAGCATGGTGGCAAAGAAATGTGGTGTCCAAGACAAGTTCGAGTCCAAGAACAAGTCCAAGACAAGACCGGGTCCAAGCATCTTCAAGACCAAGACAAGACAAACTGTGCTCGAGTCTGAGACGAGACCTAGACCTTAAAAACTGGTCTAACTTCAAAGGCTGCTTTCTCCAATGCATTTTCCTTCACAAGATTGATGTAAAGATATCATTTATAAACTTTTCTCTGTCCATTTTTGCTGACCCTGTTATGTGCAGGCATAAGATTCTAACTGTCAAAGTCACTTTCTGTTAAACTGTAGCTGTCATCATCATGTTTTTTTGGTTAACAGTGTATACTAGTGTAATGTACGAGAAATGGAGAGTACAATGAAACAGTACAATAGACAGTGTCACATTGCAGACCACACCTGTGTGAGAGAATAACACTGACCTTCTTCAGAATCACAAAGTCGTTCTCCAGGTTGTTTCTTTTGTTGATCTCATCTTCATATCTGGCAACAAAATACAAATAAATAAGGTTTAGTGCACATTTATAGATTTGGGAAACTCAAAAAATGGATGTGTTGCTTCATGTTTAATTAGATTGCAATGCCTATTTTGTTCAAAAATACAATTGGCTCCAGAGGAAAATATATAAACACATTTTAGCAAAATTGTGCAAAAATAATGTGATGAGATTGCATTTAGCTTTGATACACATAACATGATCAAAGATTAAAACATTTTAGACACTGTAATGTAGTGTAATAGTCAAGACCGCACTAAAGAGATCAAGACGTTTCAAGATCACAGAGTCCCAAGACTGAAACAAGACCAAGACCACTGAAGACCGAGACTGAGAAGACCAAGACCACTGAGGGCAGAGACTGAGACAAGACCAAGACCACTGAGGGCCAAGACAAGACCAAGACCACTGAAGACCGAGACTGAGAAGACCAAGACCACTGAAGACCGAGACTGAGAAGACCAAGACCACTGAGGGCCAAGACAAGACCACTGGGGCAGAGACTGAGACAAGACCAAGACCACGAGGCCAGACAAGACCAAGACCACTGAAGACCGAGACTGAGAAGACCAAGACCAGACCAAGACCATGAGGGCCAAGACCAAGACCAAAAAGACCGACTGGAGGGCCAAGACAAGACCAAGACCACTGAGGGCCAAAACAAGACCAAGACCACTGACGGCCAAGACAAGACTAAGACCACTGAAGACCGAGACTGAGAAGACCAAGACCACTGAGACCTAATCAAAACCAAGTTTAGTAGAAACGACGTGGTGGTAATGAAATGTTCTCGATGTCAGATCCAGAGTCCAAGACATAAATAACCAACGCGTTCATTTTTTACGTCAGCTAAGGATTTTGGGGGTGGCGCTCTTTGGGCCACCATAGAGTTTATCTTGCATTCATGGCATTACTTGTTGGTTTGTGAATTTGAGTGCAAGATCTACAGAGTCTTTGTATAAAACGTAGATACTCAAAAAAAAAAAACGTACGCATGTTTTCATGCCTTTTTTAACGTCAATGTTATGAAAAGCCAAGTTTAGGCTTCAAGTTACTAAAGTGAGTATATTTAGGACTGGGGCTAGGGGTAGGGTAGATTTACCCGTTTAAATCCAAAGCAAATGTCACCATGTGGCTTCAATCAAAATTTGTGGTTATTTACGTTTTGGCTTTTCGTAACATATTGACGTAAAGCAAGCGTGAAACGTGCTAATCGTATGTTTTTGACATGTCGTTGTATATCTTCTTCAGTCCTGGTTTAGTCCTGTACAAGACATGGTCTCGACTGGTTTTAGTCCAGGTCAAGTTCCTGTTTGGCCAGTTTTAGTCATGATTTAGTTCAGTTTTATACCTGTCTAATACTTACTCATAGCTTATATATTTTAAAACCTGGTCTACTTCCAGCTGATTTCCCATTTTAATTTTTAAGATGTCTTATCTTAAAGCAACTCTTTTTATCCTATGAATTGAACAGAGTTAAACTGGTCTTAAAATAAGTCTTAAATATAGCCTACTGAGCTAGAAATAAGAGAAATGAGCTAGAATAAGATGTGTATTGTTGCAGTGTAGCTACAATGTAATGGGTTTACTTGTGCTTGTAGTCCTCCACCAGCCCCTGCATGTTCCGGAGCTCTCCGTCCAGCTTGGTCTTGTCGTTATTGACCAGGTCCATCTGACGCCTGAGACCGGCCATGTACGCCTCAAACAGAGGCTCTACGTTAGAGCGACTCACGCCCTGGCCCTGCAGAAGCTCCAGTTTGGTCTCCAGCATCTTGTTCTGCTGCTCCAGGAAACGCACCTGTGAAAACATAAATTATAGTATTACCATTTTAGAATTGTTTTTGTTTATGCTTGTTTTTGACTAAAACATACTAAAACCGTTTATTCAGTGAGATGAACTAGTGTGCCCGGGAAGTTGCTACATCAGATATCAGTTGATTTACTACTGGAAAATGCACATATTAACAAGACCAAGTCAAAAGTGTTTATTTATTTAGTTTGTGTGAGTCACAAATGTCAGATGTGTCAAGTTTGTCCTTGTCTTTTAGCATTGTTAGCTATTCTGTAGTGCTGTCAAGCGATTAAAACATTGAAGAGATTAATTAATTATGATCTGTAATTAATTAATCTAGTTTTAATCTCACCTAAAAATTGCTGAAAAAAACACTCAACTTAAGTGTTTTTTTTTTGTTTTTATTCAATTGAATGAATTACATTATTGTTGCAGATGGAAATATTAATATATTGCAAAAAAATGAAGACTTTAGGAAGTTTTTTGTTGCTAAGTTGTCAAGTCGAACAACCCTTATGTCCACTTTGAACTCACAGATGGAATTTCAAAATAGATTAATGCGATTATAAAAATTAACTCGATTAATATGTCTGTAATTAATTAATCTCAATTAATGCACTAGTTTGACACCCCTACTATTTTGTACATGAGCAAATGCTCGATAAAAGGGGCTTTAAATGTGCACTAAGTAGTTATTCTGGTGATGGCCTGCCACACAGTCTTGTCCTGACGTGATATTGTGAGCGACGTGCGGTCAGGGGAGGCAGGTGAGGCAGTGCCTCACCAGTCCAAATGGGGAAAAAAATACTTGATGTCAATAAGACTAAATATTATATTTTTGTATGTAAAATGTTTCGTATTTGTCAGATTTAGTTGATTTCGTGTGATTTTCACTGAGTTTTGTGGTTAAAACCCCCAAAATCTCCAGGACTTGCCAATATAACGCAGGTCTACGGCGCTGAGGCTCGTCTCACTCAGACCTGAGCAGCCACATACACAATGAACAGGGCGCGTTCATGCAGCGCGTGCACTCACTGTTTCTCCACCAAAAGCGATAAAATGTGTTTGGAGACGTACTTTTTCGAGTGCTTTGTCTTCTAATTGTCAAGAAAGAGAATATTATGTGAAAGTGAGCGCTTTTAGTGACTTAATTTGATAGTAAACGGAGTTTATACAAAGCCCAGATGAGGCACGCCTCACGCTCCAGCTCTGCTTACGAGGGAAATCTGGCGGCTTTCTACGGCCAAAATACGATTAATACGATTAAATGTGTCTGTGTTAAACGTCATTGTGCGGTTAAACAAAGCCTTAAGCAACTATATAAATCATCACGAGCAAATATTTAACAGCAAAGGTCTAAAAAATCGTAATAATCTGTCCCCAACTATTGAACAGTGGCAGTCATTAAGACTCCCGCACCGCAGTGACGTCATCAGCTGTTTAGCTTAGATGGATGAGAGAGTGATCCGCGGTGCGAAGGGTCTGGGGATCGAAACTCGCGGCAAAATAATTTTTTTCTCATCCTTAATTTTGCGTGTTGAGACAAAATAGTCACATGAGATTACATGCTTCTATTTGATATACACGTCTGCAAAGTAAATAAAAAGGCATCCTGAAGTGAAAATAAGCAACTAGACCTGTGTGGTTCACAGTGCCTCACCAGTTGGAAATCCCACCGCACGTCACTGATTGTGACAAGGATCAGTATGGAGCTCAACAGTGACCGCCCACTTCCTGGTTCCTAAATCTCGAACCCCATGTTAAATTGCCATAGGGAATTCGATAAAAATTATATTAAAAGTTTGAAAACGTCTTTGGGGCTAAGCAGCTATGTGGTGAGTCACGAGTATAAGACCTACATTTTTGTTTAAAAAACGTTTTTTCAGCTTTGTAAACTACGAAGTTATTACGACATTTTGCCGAATTTTAAGTTCTAGATGTGCTTTTTAGACTGAAAACAACTGCGCTGTGGATCTGAGTTAGCACATAGCTGGATAGCCCGCGGTATGTCTTTAAACTCTTAATATTTGAATTTTTCGAAAAGCCTATGGCACTTTAACATGGGGCAAAACTCTTCCGGAACCAGGGCGGTCTTTCACTGTGCAGCTCCATTGACCCTATTTTGTCCCGCCCACTTTTCTAGAATTTGCACTTCCTGTTTAGCTCTGTTACGGTAGTTTACATGTTTGTCTGTGTGTGTCTGTCTTGTGGGGCAATTTCAAACATATGTCATGACAGTTAAAATAAAACCATCGTCTGAAGTCTACAGACTAAATGCAGCAAAACAGGAAGTACACTTCCTAGAAAAGTGGGCGGGACAAAATAGGGTCAATAGGACATGTGACAATCGACCTGACTATCTCCATAGAAACAAGCATGGCCACTAATGAACCTCTGTAGGGAAAAATTTACATCGAGAGTGAATTAGAACAACAGTTTTTTAACTCACCACTCAACAACATAGATATGAAGACATAGAGATAAATAAAGCGATCCAACAGCTCAAGTTTGTAATTATATCCAACAATGCTAACTGTAGCTGCGAGCTAAATGCTAACTAGATGCTAGCGCCGCCTGGTGTGTTTTCATATCTTTCTTTAACTTTCTTTTTACTTCTCTGACATAACGCCACATTAACAACCTCCATTTAAACGTGGCTGTGACTCGACTTGATTTAGTTGTGCTAAAAACACATTTAATTCACACGAATGAGTTGCACACGAACATATTCAGAAGCACAAAACAAGGCACAAAAATATCCAGACGCATAAATAAGGAATGCGCAAACATATTCGGAAGCACAAACAAGGAGCATGCACACTCCTCTTCGCTGTTCATTGTGATGGTGCTAGATGTAAACACGTGTGCGCAGCAATGCTTTTGTAAGTCCCCGGTCTCACGTTTGCATTTGTTAGTCCCTCCAAAAAGAGACCCAGGTTGACTGCATTTGAATTTGCTGACCACGTGGGGGTAGCCCTCATGAAAGCGAGTCGTCCCTCACCGGGCCACCCCATACCGTGTGGAAGCATAGCTTTAGTCTATAATCATTGGACACAAACCCTTAACCTGGGGGCACACCTAACAACAGCATTTCCATTTCTCCAGTCTTGAGGCACACGACCTCCACCACAAACACCAGCACAAGTTTCACGGTCTTCAGTTTTACAGCACAACATAAGACTTTCACTTTCATGTCCATAAAGTCATTTGCTCGTCAGTCAGTGCTGAAACCATGTCCTTCCTGCAGCAGATCCTTTCCGAGGGACTATTAGTGTCTCATGTTTCGTTTTGTAGCCCGCTGGTTCTGTGTCTCTGTTCTGCTCTGTCCTCGTGCACAAAGCCCCTGTGTTCAGGCCCTTCTCTGCGGGCTGACATGACCTCTTTATCGGGTTACACTGCTGAGGGCTCTATGGGACGGGAGCAGAATACACACCCTCCAGTAGGCTACACACCTTTAGAGCAGGGCAATGGGATTTAAAAGGGGTTTTACAGTTGACTGATTTGGCTTAAAAGACCAGGAGACTGTTGGATGTCTTCTATAGGCTACTTATACACCAAAGTCAAATAACGGAAAGTATTGATTCCATGATAGCTTACACAGCTAATTGGATATGCTAATCTGTTAAGGATGTTTTAAGTTACTATATCTGATTTTTGTTTAATAAAATAACTTACAATCATTTACAATGTATCTAATCAGGTGAAAATGAGACCACACTGTCCTGATCCGTATTAACCTCTTGTTTGTTCACCAAAGTTCATCTGTTGTTGTTATTGTTAGCATTGTGGCTATCTGCCGTTAGCATACCAGCACATGTCGCAAACAGCTGTGAAAAAAGGTAAAAACACATCATGGTGAACAACTCAGGCTCAGAATGCATTAGGTAAGTGAGCAAAACATGTGACTGGTTTACAATGAATTATTTCTTATTTCTTCTAAAAATCAGGTTTTCACTTTATTCTGCCTCACCTACTTTTCTTGTCAGTGTACTTCCAGTTTAGCTGCAGTTAGCCTGTAGAATTCAGATGTTGAGATTATTTTAACTGTTGCTATATACTGTATCTGTTTGAGATTACCACAGGGGAGGCGCTACAAGCTAACACGTTTGCTTGTAATAAAGCTAAACAGGAATGAAGCTTGTCATTGCCCACTTCATAACGAAAGCACTTTAGCGTTACTTCTCTTACATTGTTTTTTTCGTTTTAAAATTTTACACAGATTAAGCCTGTTTTATTAGGCCTATTTAATTTAGTCCACTTCATACATTAAGTTCCTTCAAATTTCAAAGGCAAACTTTACAAAAAAGTATATAAAAAATAAATCAGTAAACTAAAACTTTGCTTTGTCTATTTTTGTGATCTAAAAAAAAAAAAATGGTATTATGCTTTATTCTATATGAAAACATGACAGATGAAAAACTTTTTTTTATCTCACATTTTTTGTGAACGAACTACAGCGGAGGTTTCACATCCCTAATTACCTGTTGCGTTTTCCCTTAAAAAAAAAAAAAAAAAAAAGAAAAAGAAAAGAAAATTGTACAGAAGGATAGCGACTAGTGGCAGTTTCTTCTGATTCTGATTGAAGCACTGTTATGGTCTCCAGGAGTGCACATCTTAGCCTGAACATGGTGCCACCCCTCTGATCTCTGATCTCATCTCAATTCTCATCTCCTCAGTATTTCCAGTCTTCAGATGTCACTTAATTTGATTAAGATGTCACTTAATCAAGTGGTCTCTTAAAGCTCAGAGAAGCAAGGGAAGAAAACCATGGAGCCAGGCTGATGAAGCAGATATGACAACTTTGTATTTCTGCAAGTTGTAACTACAGTCTCATTGATGACTCTGCCTTTCTCCTGCTTTCCTCCCTTCTTATTGAATCTCCGATCAGACCAGGCCTGTTTCTCAAATGTCTGCATTTTTGGACCCAAGCCGTATATTGTTCTCTTGCAGGTGAATTGTACTTTGCAAATTAACATAGTTAGTGCAAAGTTTTTATAGTGCTTCCATGACGCCAGAGGCATACACTACCAGCAAGCTGAGGTGTGAAGTAATGACGCGCTGTGCGTGCATGATGATGTGTGTTGAAAGAGGTAACAGTAGCTTTAGCTTTAATTAAGTCTCTTTCTGTTTTAATATTTCATAATTAATTACAAATTAAAAGTTCATTTGCAAAAACAGATAAGAGCCATTTTAAGTCAATTGATCATTTGCAGTTTACTCTGTATAGCAATGTTTTGAAATCCTGATTATAGTACCCTAGCTTTAAAGATTGTATGAAAATTAGGTATACCCTGTTATCTATTGGCCTCTTAACCTGTTAAACCCACTATGTTCCTAAGAAGCTCATGGTCCAGTTATTTGTTGCATTTGTCTTTCCTGGGAAAATCCTCCATACAAACTTTAAATCATAATTTCAACCTTCTCTGATATGATTCATTCAACATTATAGTGTGGCCATTCATAATATTGGCTAAAAATAATAACAAAAAAAAAAAAGGGAATGTTTTTAAACCTACGATATGTATTTCCAATTGAATTAGTTGTAGTAAGTAATATTAACTGCATCCATATCAAGAAATGTGAAGCACCGAGTCCTTAGGTGTGGGTAAAGCTATGGCATTAAAAAATATCAGGGCAAACTGCGACCTGGGGCCAGATGCGGCCCTCAACCTCTCAGGCTACTGGAATAAGTGTTACTTTTTATATTTCTTTTTTTTATTTACTTGAAGTATGTGTCTGCAGCTGTGTTCCTAATAAAGATTACTATAAATTAACAAATTAATCTACGAAATAGCCTATATTTAACTAAAACACTGCAAAACACATGACTATCATATGTGATATACTGCACTTTTTCATTGGTTGTAGTGCCTGGGATTTGGAGCAGGTTTAAATGAACAACGCAAAAAAAAAAAAAAAAAAGGCTTCATAGTTATCTAAGAGCTATACCTAGATCATTTTTATCATTAAGACATTTTTTTTTTTACTTTGAGACCTTTTTTTTTTGTCAAGAAATTTTATGTTTCTCATTTTGGCATTTATTTTATGTATTTAAAAAAACATTTAATTAAAAAAATGCACATAAATAAATAAATAACCTTGTAAAATGTAGAATTTGTCAAACCAATGATGCCACTTGTCCAGATTTGAACATGGCCTTAAGAGAAGAAACAGTTGCCCATCTCTGTGCAAAAAGCTCATTATTGTAAATTTTGCTCATGTCCTCTTTACCCTGAAGCTTTCTCTATGGAAATCCAGAGCATGTTTACAGTCTTTGTGCTGGATGAGCGCATCACTGACCTCTCTGCATGAGGGCCTCTGCTCTTAAATGTTTCAGTGTCCCAGGACAGGCCGGAGGGGCAGTGATAGGGTTACATTCTGACTTTGGCTGGGCTGTTTTGTTGGCTGTGTTTGAAACTTCTTGTGTAAATGTAAAAGGAAAAAATACAGTGTTTCAAACATGTTGTGTTTCTTGTACAAATTTGGGACAAGGTCTTTGAAGTTACAAAATCCTATCTATAGAAACAGATGCAAGTGAAATACAAAATTAATAGATTATGGCCAAAATATATATATATTTTTATTACTGAACATTTCCAAGCTGTTTTACATTGATTTTGTGTTTTACAAAAAAACACAAAATCAATGTAAATTACCCACACAGTCTCACTAGAGGGCGTACTTTTACCACGAAACAAAAACAGTGTATTTGGACTACGACTTCACAGCTATTTTTAGTACTTATGTTACGCCGTGCATTTAGCACGATATGAAAAAGCGTAAAAACGACTTGAGATTTCACAGCCTCAAAATAGGAAGAGTTTTAATTGTAGCCACGTGAGGACGTTTTCTTCAAGTGAAACGGGTAAGTTCAGGCATAAAGTTACTAAAATGGGTAAGATTAGGTCTGGGGCTTGGGGCAGGTTAAGATTAGAATCAGGATTTCATTAATATTCATAATAAGAACACGTCTTTAACAACCACCATTGAAATGAATGGGGACTGTGACGCGTACTATAATTACGCAGGACGGCCGTGAACTCGTGCTAATCATACCTAATTTACATATTGTGTAATGTTGTGGTAAATGTACGCTTTCTTGTGAGATCGGGCTCAAATTTCTGACCTACATACTGTATATTACAGGTAATCCCTAAATACAAAAACACAATAGGTCCTCTTTAACGATGACAGGAAGGCCTTTTAATTAGATTAGATTAGATAGACTTAATTGATAGAGTGCTATTTCAGAAAACACATGTCCAGACATAAGTAAAAAAGACAGATTTAACCAAAAAGACTGTAGTCCCTGGGCCATGGTGTAAAAAGTAGAGATCGCCCAGGTTTTCTTTAGTCAATGCTGATACTGATATTTCAAAATTTTGTCAGACGATGTCGATATAAGTAAGTAATCTTCATTTGTATAGCGCTTTTTTGAGTCATAAATCGATGGCTGATTTTCAAGGCCGATTTCTGAAGCTGATGTTCTTATTTTAGTTCTAGAAGCAGAGCTGGGATGAAAAAGCATAACCAAAAAAAAAAAGAAAAAATTGTTATTATACTCTTTCACATAATGTAATGACGCTCGATTGTATTTTGGCCCTAGAAACAATCATTTCATAGTGTCATGAAAGACATTCATATATATTGACAAACAAACAAGCTCTTATTAAAGCTTGTACTGCAGCCAAAGTCATACAAGATTAAAACTTATAATAAAATCCAAGATAAAAGAAGTCTTATTGTTTCTCTCCAAACCAACAGAGGCTCAGCTCATCACTGTGAGTACGGCTGCACCACAGAGGAGAAGCCCAAACAACTGGCCAAAATTGAGGCCGTTAACAAATTAAATATCACCCACAAAATATCCGCTGATCCGAATATATCGATCTATCTCTAGTAAAATGGCAACTAACAGCCTTCACAACTTGTGAGGTTTTCTTCCCTGCACTAAATACATCTATGCATGCAGTAATACATCCATAAAAGATAATATGAGCAATTAGTAAATGAATATTGCTGTGTAATCCATAGTGTGTATATTTGCAAGAGTGAATTGGGAAAAAATATTGTGCATAAATTAGATTGTGTATTACAGGCCCATCAAAAGGTTTTGTACCTGTAGGTCCACTTGTGTTTGTTATAATACAACTGTCTCAAACGGTATCAAGTATCACAATAACATTTTAAATAATTTGCAATCTTGTGGAACCCTGTTTGTGAGTGACATTTAAAGCAGGCCTAAATCCTAATCCCTTGAAAGCAGTTGATTGTGGTGTGAGAGTCTCTGTGCACCTGCAGTGATGTGACGAGGCCTGAATAGTTCTATTGTACCAGTGTTACAGACGCCGTGAGAAACAGCGGATCAGCCTCCAAATGCAGTATCACTGACCGACTTTGAGCAGTCACACAGCCCTTTGGAGCTCCCATTCATTGCACTGTTATTCTGTTTGTAATTGACTTTTTCTGAGAGTTCATAGATACGTATTACTATTTCTCACGTAACCCAACTATACCAGGCTTTGGACTGGCACAGAAGAGAGACTGGTGAATGGAACATACTGTAGATCCAATGCCATACTGATTTTCATCTAGAAACAGTAAGAATTCTCTGCCTAAACCTTAACATGACTCATAGTAGTTTTAACAAAGAACAAAATGCGTCTAAATTACATTTGTAAAGGGTTAGGGTGTATTTTGTCGTGGTCACAGGAAGTCCCACAGCTCCACCCTGGAGCCCAGAGCTGCCCACAGAGCTGATACTGACACCACTTGAGTGACGCATTAAGAATTAAGGTCCAACTTCACTTTCAGACATCAGGGATACTTGTTTTATCCAAACACAAGAGCTTAGATTTCATTACTCAATCTGCAATGTAATAATACAGAAATGTAAAGAGCTAAGTTGAATTACTGCAAAATTGGTACCACTATGTACTACATCTTCATTCACCTTAGTAAAGCATGACTAAAGCATGAATAAAGTGTTAACTATTCTTGAACAAATTGTGAATGAATAAAACAGTTGATCAAGACTTAAGAACTTCATAGTCTACAATTAAAAAGCTGGTACCACTTTACAATAACTACACCTTAATTCACCTTAGTAAAGCATAAAAAATACATTAACAAAGCCTTTATTATTCATGAGCAAATGGAGAATTAATGATCTGAAAAGTTTATTAATTAATTAAAAAGCTATGGTTAGAACTGAGGGTTGGGGGCAGAGTTTGATGTAACCAAGTACTTACTAACCCTTAATTAACTTTTTCTTCTATTAATTAATTATTTGTTCATAATGAATTACAACTTAATTAAAGTTTTAATAAGGCATTATTAAGGCTTACCCAGGTGTAGTTATTATAAAGTGTTACTAAAAAGCCTAAGGTGAGGATTTGGGATTGGGCGATAGGAATCAGTCTTATGTTTATGATGAATTCAGTCTTTATTAGGGTTTTATTGAGGATTTATTGATGCTAATTAAGGTGTAGTTAATATAAAGTGTTTCCACTTGGATCTCTCTTTTCTGCAGTTTAACTCTCAGTTGTGTTTTTCCTCTTTTATGGTTGAGTTTAGTTTATACAATATTTTGTCCATAATTCTGAACTCCAACATGCATGTAATTGTGCCCTTTCTCTTGACAAAAACACGATTTCCCCGTCCCTCCCTCGACTCCCTGCACTTACCTTATCGATGAAGGATGCGAAGCGGTTGTTCAGACTCTTGATCTGCTCCTTCTCGTGGGCACGACTCATGGACAGGCTGGGGTCTATCTCCAGGTTGAGCGGGGCCAGCAGGCTCTTGTTGACCGACAGCGTGGCCAGCGGCGGGCTCAGAGCGTGGTGCCCGTTAGCGTACAGGGAGCTGGAGCTGAGAGACACCCCGCTGAAGCCCCCCGCGCTCGGGCCATAACCGCTGACCCTCCTGGTGCTGCTGCTGCTCCGGACAGAGGCGCTGGAGCTGATTCTTTTGGTGCGGCTAAGACTCATGATTGGGAAAAGAAAATGCAAAAGATTAGTGTGAAAGTTGTAGCTGCGAAAGAGCAGGTAGGTCGTGGGACGTCCCGTGTGAGAGGCTCAGGTGTCCTTCTCGGTTTTAAAGCAGGGGTGGGTGGAGCCAGGTCAAACGCTGCCCGGTGTCATATGAACGGGACGTCAGGGAGAATGTGGAGGTATTGTGTGTTGGGAGATGAGGTCGTGCAGGAACTCAAATCTGGGACAATATGACTGTAGATGTTTTTGTGTAACTGTACAAGAATATGTTTCATTTATTTTTCAATCAAATACATTAGTGTTACAGCAACAGCAATGACCTTTACAAATGTTCTAACTAACAACCAATGCCATGACCTGGTTAGCACCTTTCCCAAAGCCTTAAACAAAAGAAACTTTACCCAGACATCTGAAGAAATATAAATGATACAATATAAGCATTTGCTAGCATAGCCACACTGCAAAAAAGGAAAATCTAACATAGATTAATATGCTTCATTCAAGTCATTTTATCTTAAAAACAAATTTTAAGATTTTTTTTCACTGTTTAAGACCAAGTCTTAAGATTATTGGACTTGTTTTAAGATATTCTATCCTATATCTATATTCTATTCTATCCTTATCTAGACATAAAAACATATTTTAAGCAAATTTGTATCAGTTTTCAGCCATAATTGCTTGAATCAAGAATAGATTTGCTTAAAAACTTTGTCAAGAGAACTTGAAAGTAGCATTTTCTGCTCAAAACAACTAGGTTAGTCACATTTTCTTACTGCACTGAAGGAATATTTCACTTGAAATAAAACATTTTTACCTCAAAATAAGCAGACCAGTCTTGGAGTCTCAAGACAGCTTTTGTAAGGTCTTGGTCTTGTCTCAGACTCAACTGCATTTGGTCTCAGTCTTATCTTGGTCACGAGGTTGCTTGGACTTGTTCTTGTCTTCTTCTCAGGGTCTGACATCAAGACCACATTTCATCACCACTGCGCTGTCCCAGGCACAGTTTGTTAAAAGTACTGCACAATAAGATCATATAGACACTGATAAATGTAGAAAAATGACAGAAATAGTCTTGATTTGGTCTCGATGGACCATTGTCTTGTATTGTCATCAGTCAGGGCGTTTACATGGAGGCCAGGAAAACCAGATAACTAGCCTAGTCCGATTTAAACCAGTTTTCCAAAGCGCATGTAAACCCGGGCAGACCTATTGAGGAGCTGTAAACCGGTTTTCGGAAAACCAGTTGGTGCACGTGGTCCCGACCGATTGTAGTCTGATTTCAGACTCATGTAAACAGACAATCGGTCTGCAGCTGGACAAATGCAACTGAGCGTGCTCACAACCCCTATCCACAGCACATTTCAACCTTAAATTAAGAATTTTAGAAGTATAAATGCCTTGCACAAAGTGGTACACACAATCTCACATTTACCTCCATGTATGCGCCGGCGTCTTGGTTGCCAGCGAGACCGAGCTCGTAAACAACATTATATTATTACGTATAGCATCAAGGATCTGATCTGGTTTTATTGTTTTTAGTTGGCTTTTATTGCCTTTTATTTGGATTTTATTGTTTTTACCAGTGGATGCTTGGATTTTAACGTTTTAACCAACCAAAGACATTACAGCTAGCCAAGGCTAGGCTAGGCTACAGGTGAAGCTATGCCTTCACTTACCTCCACATCATGTGAGAGCTGCGCAGGACTGAGCCAGAAAGTTGCCGAGCTGGAACAACAAATCACCACCTTGTTTAAAATCCAAGAGGAGCGCGATCTGGATGTAATCCTGGGGAAGACTCGAGCCGCCGCCACCAGTGCTCAGCTAGCAGACACGGCTAGCTATTCCACCAATGCCTCTGAGCCCCAGCCCTCCTCATCGTCTCCCGGTGCAGCAGAACACCGCTGGATCCAGCAGGGAGCTAAACCGAAGGTGCTAAGCTCCACTCCACTCCGTAAGGACCCGTGGACTAAAGTCGAGTCCCGAAATGGTGGTAGGGCGCGAGAAAGCTGGCGCTCACGTCCCTCTTCTCCCGGAGACATCGCCCTGCACAACAAATTCACAGTCCTGGACGACGAGGAGTTTCCTCCGCTGAGAGCAGGTCAGTCCCAGCAGCAGCCACCTATAGCCCGCCGTCAAACACGTCCTGGAAGCATGCGCTTCACCCGGCTCCTAAACATCACGGGGCGCGGAGTAAGGACAGCAGATCACCGCCGCCTTCTCTGGGTTCGCTGACTGACTTCCCGCTGATGCGCTCATCCACTCCACCTGCGCCAACGGCCCCGACTGGAGGCTCAGCGGCCGTGCCCCCGCACACGTCGTGCGTGACTGCGCGCCGTGGGTCGGGTGGCTGTGCCGCGTCCTCACAGCGCACGCAGAGCCCGGTCACTTCGTGCGATCGAGGAAGCAACTCTGCACCGGCGGGTGGTTCTACGGTACCGCGGAAAGACCCAGCTCACGTCCCTGCGGCCGCTCCTGCCTCAGCGCCCAGGCCAGGCCCCTCCGTGCTGATACTCGGCTCCTCCTTGGTCAGACACGTGAGAGTGAAAAACGCCTACACCTCCTGTCACCCCGGCGCTCTCGTCCAGGACATCAAAGACTCCGCCCCCACCATCCTCCGTCAACATCCCACAGTCTCAACAGTCGTCATTCACATTGGATTAAACGATCTTCGTCTTCAACAGTCAGAAACACTTAAGGACCATTTCATCTCACTCATCTCCACCATCCACAGCCTAAATAAACAGTGTATAGTTTCTGGACCTCTCACACCACCTTGCTTTGGAGACATCAAATTCAGCCGCTTAAGACTTCTTCACACCTGGCTCAAATCCCACTGCACTGCACACCATATCCCCTACATTGACAATTTCCTTCTGTTTTTCAAGAGACCCGGACTATTTAAAAAGGACCTTCTCCACCCCAATCACCTTGGTTCCCGTCTTCTGTCACAAAACATTCAACTCTCAATAGAATCTACATGACAGTTCCCCACAGAAACCTCCTCCTCATCATCATCATCGTCGACACCAATAAACTCATCATTACAAATCCCGGTAATTGTCAGCAGAGAGCGGCCTGTGCACACAAAGTTTTACAATTACACAATCAACATCAATAACCTTACATACCCAACTAAAACTAATTTATCAAAAAATCCTCAAACTAATCAGTCACTCTCAACAATAAACATGGCACTTTTAAACGTCCGCTCTCTGCTGAACAAGTCTTTTATTGTCAATGACCTGATTTTAAATTACAAACTTGATTGCTTATTTTTAACTGAAACTTGGCTGGGTGCAGATGCACCAGTTGTTCTCAACGAGGCCTCCCCAAATAATTTTAACTTTGCATTCTCAACTAGAGAGGGTAAAAGGGAGGTGGCACTGCTTCAATATCCACAGATACTCTAGCCACCAAACCTATTTTATTTAATGATTTTAAAAGTTTCGAATACCATGCAGTAGTTTTTAAAAACCCTCCAATTTTATGTGTCACGATATACAGACCACCTAAAAAGTGCAGTCTTTTTATCAACGAATTTTCTGAATTTTTAGCAATTTTACATAGCTCCTACAATATGATCATTTTAACCGGTGATTTTAATTTGCACATTGACGTTTTAGATTCTTTTTCTATTGAGTTTTTAAATGTTCTTAATTATATGGATTTTACCCAGCACGTGACACAGCCGACTCACAACAGAGGACACACTTTGGACCTGGTTATTACGCATGGCCTGTCTGCGAGTGTGTCCTCTGTTGTCGACTTGGCTGTGTCAGATCACTTTGGTGTGTTTTTTAATATCACTGGTTTTATTCAGCGGGAGACCTCTGTGAGAACTGTGAGGAAGCGTCATCTTACCCCTGAAGTGGCTGCAAATTTTATTCATGTTTTAGAAAACACCCCTCCAATTATTTTACCTGCCCCCTGTGATTTTATTGTGAACGATTTTAACAGTAAACTTCAAAACACCCTGGACAAAGTTGCCCCATTTAAATTAAAAAGGCCCCTCCAAACCGGTGGCCCCCTGGAAAAATGAGGAAATAAAACAATTGAAAAGAAATTGCAGAAGGGCAGAAAGAAAATGGAGAAAAAATCAAATAACTGTGAACTATCAAATTTATAATCAACAACTAAAAACTTACAATACTGCAGTCAGAAACAAAAGAAATGCATACTTCTCCAAAATAATCTCAACCAACAAAAATAACCCCAAAATTCTTTTCTCTACCATTGATCATCTTATTAACCCTGATTTTAACAGCTCCAAACTTCCTCCCACTGATGCTCTTTGTGAGCAGTTTGCAGACCACTTCATGGGAAAGATAAACAAAATCAGATGTGACATTTTATCTACTCGAACCACTGTTTTTAACACATCTGATTGTTTATCTTTACCAGAGGAAACACTGGACAGTTTTGTCCTGGTTAATGCAGAGATGCTTGATAAAGTTTTCTCGTCAGTGAGGCCCACCACTTGTCTTCTAGACCCCGTCCCAACTCAGTTTTTTAAGTCATTTTATGAATCTTTTAGAGACGAGCTTTTAAACATGATGAACTGCTCTCTTCAGACAGGGGTCTTTCCTACTGCTTTTAAAGCTGCAGTGGTCAGGCCCTGCTGAAGAAGAGCAATTTGGATTTTAATGATTTTAACAATTACAGACCGGTATCTAACTTACCATTTTTAAGCAAAATTTTAGAAAAACTTGTTTTTACTCAGCTAAATTATTTTTTAAACTCACACAACGTTCTTGAAGAATGTCAGTCTGGTTTTAGGGTAAACCACAGTACCGAGACAGCCTTGACAAAGATTTTAAATGATTTTAGACTAAATTATGATTCTAAACAGGTGACCGTGTTGGTTCTACTGGATCTAAGCGCTGCCTTCGATACAGTAGACCACACTATTCTTTTACACAGACTCAAACACCTGGTCGGCCTCTCTGGTACTGTGCACAAATGGTTTACGTCCTACTCACAGACAGATCTTTTATGGTAAGTTTAGATACCTGCTCCTCTCAGGTTCATAAAATCACATGTGGTGTGCCCCAGGGTTCCATTTTAGGTCCTGTGCTTTTTAACCTGTACATGCTCCCTCTTGGTGGTGTCATCAGGAGACATGGAATCAACTTTCACAGTTATGCAGATGATACACAGCTTTATATCTCCATGTCTCCTGATGACACCAGGCCAATGGATGCTCTTTTTAACTGCATTTTAGACATCAAATCCTGGATGGCAGAAAACTTTCTCCAGCTTAACCAGGACAAAACTGAGGTTTTAGTCATCGGTCCTGAGGTCCAGAGAGAGAAACTTTTATCCAAATTACAAACACAGTCTTTTAATCCATCCTCACAAGTAAGAAACCTGGGCGTTATTTTTGACTCTGAGCTGACTTTTATTCCTCACATTAAAAATATCACAAAAATAGGTTTTTACCATCTTAAAAACATTGCCAGAGTCCGTCCCATTCTCTCTCGGGCCAACACAGAGACGCTGATGCATGCTTTTATCACCAGTCGTATAGACTATTGTAATGCCCTGCTCTCTGGTCTTCCCAAAAAGACCATTTCAGGTTTACAGTTATTACAAATTCAGCAGCACGTGTCCTGACTAAGACCAGGGGGCGGGACCACATTACACCGGTTTTAAAATCGCTGCATTGGCTCCCTGTGTGTTTTAGGATCCATTTTAAAGTTCTTTTATTGGTTTTTAAGTGTCTTAATGGTCTTGGGCCTTCTTATCTTTCAGAACTGCTTTTACCTTATGAACCCTCGCGGACCTGCGCTCCTCCGGCAGCAGGCTCCTAGTCATTCCCAAAGTCAGGACACACACTCACGGTGAGGCATCTTTCCAGTTTTACGGCCCCCGTCTATGGAACAGTCTGCCGGAGGACCTCAGGGCCGCAGAGAACATTCAGGTTTTTAAGAGCAGGCTCAAGACCCATCTTTTTAGCTTAGCTTTTGATTAGTATTTATTATTTAACATGTATTTATTTAGTTATTTATTATATTTATTTATTTATTACTAGTGTTAGATTTTAGTATTGTTTTTCTTAAGTTTAGCTCTTGTTTGTATTTACCTTTTTTATTTATTTTAATTTTCTTATCACTTTTAGGTTTCCCAGTGTTTCCTCTGAGGAGCCTCTGCACCAGGAGCTGTGGTCGGCTGTGGTTGTTGGGCTCTAGCTCATGGGCCTGGAGGTTTGGTCTTGACCTCATCTCCTCTCTGGGCCCTGGGCTGGTGCCCTGTGGCTGCGGGTGGCTCTGCTCCTGGTGCAGACAGCTCCTCTGATGATGCTTTCTTTGGTCCATCTGTACCCGGCCTAATGTATGTGAATGTATTTTAGTGTTTGGGAGTGTGTGTGTGGGGGCGTGTGTGTGTGTGTGTGTGTGTTGGGAAGGGGTGGGGGGTGGTGTATGGTGGGGAGGAGGGGTAGAGGGTGTGTACATGTATGGGGATTGTCTTGGGGGTGGGGGGTGGCGGCAAGCGGGATTGTTTTTAATGCACTGTGAAGCACTTTGTGTTACATTTTATGTATGAAAGCGCTTTATAATAAAGTTTGATTGATTGATTGATTGATTGATGTTTAACACTGTTCTACATGTTAAAACAGTCCTCTATGTTCCAGAAAAAAAACTGTGTGTCATTTAACAAACAGTATTACAAACAGTTAATAAAAATAAACAACATTACCAATGTTAAAGTAGTTCAACAAATTACAGCCTCAATCATGCAGTAGTGAATCTGACACAGCAGGACTTGTCTCTCCAGGGTAATCGGTTTACTCTCTCACATGTAAACAGGAGCAAAAGTGATCCAACCGGTTTGAGGGGAAAACCAAATGGAGTCCGGTTTTCTAGCCTAGTCTGATTTCCCTGATCATGTAACCGCAGTGTCTGTTTTGACCCTCAGTTGTCTTGTCTCGGAGTTTGGAGACTGGCCTCGGAAAGGTTCTGGTCTCAATTAGTGTGGTCACTCGACATAGACAGGAGTGTTCAAACTTTGTTCATACTGAGCTGGAGGCCATGGCTGTGAAGTAAATATATATAAATTCTGCATTTGACCTAATTTTAATGAATCACCACAATTTTGATAAGACATTAAACATTGATTTTAGGTTTATATAACATCAAAATGTTTGTTATTTTGACTATGATAGATGAATTGCTTCAAACTATGCTTTTTGTAATTTGGGCCAATCTAGCCGGAAGTCTGAGGGCCTAAAGAAATTGGTCCAAGGGCTGCATTTGGCCGATCCATTTATTTTGCTTCTGTATGTTCATAGAGTCTAATTAAACTTTCAGTATTTTGGACATTAATATTATATAAACAAAAAACTTTTAACATTTAAACATTTTGAGCTACAGAAATATTCTGAAAAACAAAAAACAGATCTCTAGCATTGAGCAGTTAGAAATTAACATTACATAAATGAAAACAAACAAAATGTAACACATTTTTGAATATTAGCAAAGACTCTGTATTTAATTGTAATCCATTACCCGTAGGACACATATTAAAAACATTTTTCTGAAGAAAAGTTCACATTATCCGGTGTGCATCTTAATGTAGCGCTTTTAACACCCCTGAAACCAGGAAGTGCACTGTTAGCATGCTAATGTTTTGTCAGCATGACCTGAAAGTTAGCTTGTATAACCTGTAAAAAGCTTTTCTAAACTCACAGTGGTGAATAAATGGTTGGCTCAGAAAGCATTAGGTAAGTGTTTGTGGTAAGTGTTTAAATGAAATCGCCTGTTTTGTAGCTTATATCTGACTTGTGTTTATCTCTTCCTGACACATCTTCTCTTGACTGGTGAGCTGCTGGACTCTCCTCTCGACTGGTTTGGGCGTTTTTTCTTCGTTGGAGCAGATCTCTTCTTTCTGCCGCCTGTAAAGTTTAAATTAAAAAACATGAATAGTCGGGAAATTATTAACTCTTTGCCTGTCAATGACAAAAAAAAAAAACAAAAACAGAAATACAGTATGTTTGTTTTTTATACAGTATATACAGAGTAAGTGCTCACTTTGAGAATCCGGTGTGTTTGGTGTTTTCCTCTTCACAGGCAGGAGATTTTTTGGGCCGGGTTTAAGAGTCACTTCTACAGGATAATGATCACTGATGCTAAGAGCCTGAATAAAGAACAAACAGAAGAAAGGACTGTTGTTATTGAGCTGTAAACAATTTATAGCTGGTTATAGATGACATGACAGTGTAACACAAAGTGGCCACAATAGTCACACTTGGCCATAAAACTCACTATGTAAATGTGTAACCTTGTCTGTATCTGCTCTGCGTTGTGTTGTGTATTTTTGCGGTGCGATGCTTCAGAGAGCCACAGGACACGGGAGGAGTTTGAAATGAAGTCTTCGTTTAATCTGGTTTAACAATAAGAAAGCACAGTCACATGTGCCGTTCGGACAAGCCCACATCTCCGCTCAACCAAGAGATAAGCAAAAGGCAACTTATTTAACATACCTGGTTTAACAATAAGAAAGCACAGTCACATGTGCCGTTCGGACAAGCCCACATCTAAAGGAAACACAATAGCTAATTAGCATATGCTCCGCCACCCTCACGCCCATAATCGATAATACAGGAACAACTTTGCCATGAAATATAACATTAATTAATTCTGCCATGTCGTAATAGTGACATATAAAGAGCCAATATTAACAAAATATAATAAAAACCAAGGATTGAATTGGATGCTTACCTCCGCTCAACCAAGAGATAAGCAAAAGGGACCAGAATGGGGCGGAGCTTACAATTTATACTCGGGTGCTAAAAAGGACCCAGAGGGCTGTCCGAAGCAATGCCAGGTAATAAATAGTAATAACCTAATAATACGATTTTGTGTAATTATACTGTCACTATGAACATGTTACATTCACCCCTCTAGAATTACACAAAATACTGCCAAAGCATGTACAGGGAAACCAAAACAACACCGTTCCCAATACATTTACAGTTGAGGAATATATCTGCAATTACAGTTACAAGACCCAGTTACGAAAACCATCCCAAAGGATCAGCGTGAGAAAAGGAATGGCCAAAACCCATCTACACACATAGGGAAAAAGAATATGCCAACTTACATATTCCATATATATGCAACTGTAATACAAGACCTCTTGAAAATTACAAAACTCAAAATTACAACATTACAAAAATGTTGCAAACCCATGTACAAAACAAAAACAGGGAAAAACATAAATCCCACACCTACACTTAAAAGACTAATGCAGGTCTCTGGTGCATCATTTCAATAAGTCTAGTAACTGGTCTCAGTAAACGTCCAGCCCTAGATCTACGGTCAGGTAGTGCAACAACTGCAGTCACTACATGGTCAACAGACGAGTCAGGGTCAGGGGCACGGTCACTGGGTCTGAGAAAGGGGCAGGTACAGGACTACATTGTTCAACAGTAACTTCAGGCGTACTTTCAGGAACTGTTTCAACCAGCTGATCATCGTCCTCAGCATGTGTAACACTGCCAGAAGTAGACGGTAACTCAGACACCCAAACTCTTGTTCTGAACTCAACTGACTCAGAGGAAACATCAGTTGCAGCTGACTTGTCAACACTGAGATCCACTGAACTTGAAACAGTGGACACAACATCCGGCTCTTGAACATTCAAGTCAGAGTCTGCAAGAGGCAAAAAGTTCACAGGCATAATCAGATTACGATGAACAACTTTTGTCTGGCCACTTGTGGGGTTTTGAATCTTAAACGTGTGACATTGGTCATTTTTCTCAATCACGACATAGACTGTGTTTTCCCAACGATCGGCAAGTTTCCTTTTTCCACGTTCTCCTTTGTTGGCTAAGAGCACACGATCATCCACTTCCACAGGAGCACCACGCACCTTTCTGTTGTACAGGTCAGAGTGGCGTTGGAGTTGCTTTGTTGCCATCGACTGTGCCACTGCCATAGCATCTCTCATATCTTTACGCAGGGATGCAACATAACGATCATAGTCCACAACCTCCGGATCATTGAGAACAGAACCAAACATGACATCCACCGGCAGGCGTGGCACTCTCCCAAACATGAGTAAGAACGGGGCAAAGCCAGTCGTCTCGTGTACAGTGCAGTTATAAGCAAACGTCAAAGACTTTAGGGCATCAGGCCAACGATGCTTTGCTCTGGGAGGCAGCGCTCTAATCATATTGCCTAGCGTACGGTTCATCCTCTCACATGAGCCATTTCCCATTGGGTGATAGGGCGTAGTATGTGATTTTTGTACTCCGGCAACACACAACAACTCTGCGATAAGAGCACTTTCAAAGTTGGCTCCCTGATCAGAATGCAATCGTTTCGGAAATCCATATATGCAGAAGTAGTTGTTCCAAAGTTGGTGCGCAACTGCTTTGGCTGTCTGGTTGGGACACAAGAAGGCGTGCGCCATTTTGGTGAAGTGGTCAGTCGCAACGAGCACATCCAGGGACCTGTTAGCGGAATCTTCAGCAGACCAAAAATCAATACTGACAAGCTCAAGTGGCTCAGAGGTATGAATGTTCTCAAGTGGCGCTCTAGCCTCAGGCTCAGGGGATTTACTAACAACGCATCGCCTGCAGCGCTTTACATACTCGGCTACATCACTACCGAGTCCGAGCCAATGAACCTCTGTCTCGCTAAATAAAGAGTTCTCTGCTGTCCCTGATGGCCAGCCTCATCGTGGACGCCTTGCAAAACTTTGTGTCTCAACGAAAGGGGAACAACGAACAGATAGCTTTTCTTCTTAGTCACTGGGTTCTTTGCAACACGATACAGAACTCCATCTCTCATAGTTAGTTTTCTCCCAGTTCCTTAAAAGTTTGATCACTCCAGCAGTTTCTTTGGGTCGCTCTCTCCTAGTTGGTCTCCGTCCTCTTTCCACAAAGAAAATTACTCTGTTCAAATCCAAATCATTTCTTTGTTTGTCCTTCAACTCATCATGACAGAGAACTTCCGAGCCAATAGTCGGTGGCACCAGGACTGACTGGGGGAACTGAGGCAAAAGCAAAGCGTGTGGGCACAACTCCGAATCACGGCTCTCAAATTTATTGAGGACAGCGGCAACATCTTGAGACGACACTGAACCAGACTGAACAACTGTTGCGCACTGTGAAACAACAGGTTGGCCACACACAAAAGTCATGTCAGGTGGGTTGACGGACCACCGAAATGCGTCCTGGACTCCAGCAGCGCCCACAGCAGCAGCCTCAGTGAGTAACTTGTCATATGGCACTCTAGTCAACAGATGAGACGTGCTGGATTGTACAAATGGCACCCTGCTTAAGGCATCAGCGACTACATTACGTGGACCCGGAATGTACTTAATATCAAACTGAAATGGCGCAAGCTTAGCGATCCACCTCTGCTCACATGCATCTAAACGGGCTTTGGACAATATATAAGTCAACGGATTGTTGTCCGTCCACACGGTGAACTGATGACCTCTTAACCAGTGGTGGAACTTATCGCACACTGCCCACTTAAGTGCGAAAAACTCTAGTCTATGCGCAGGATACTTTGACTGAGCATAACTAAGAGACTTGCTTGCGAACGCGATCGGCCTGGCTGTTTTGCCACCAGCGGGTACTTGTGACAGGACGGCGCCTAACCCATCAGAAGAGGCGTCGACTGAAAGCAAAAATGACTCACTAAAGTTCGGGTGAGCAAGAACGACTTTGTCTAATAAAGCCTGTTTCAGCTTGCTAAAAGCTGACCTACACTCATCAGTCCAATCATCAGCATTTAGCTTTTTCTGAATCTTGCGTTTCCTACCAGCTCCGCGAGGACCTTTAGGACCAGACGTGAGTTTAAACAGCGGCTTGGCTATAGCAGAACAGCCTTCAATAAACTGCTGGTAATACACTACCATACCTAAAAACGAACGGACTTTGCACTGAGAAGGAACGTTTGTGCCGTCTTCCATTAAGTCAGACTCTGTCAAAGACGTGATGGCTGCAACTTTATCTGGGTCGGACTGAATACCATCCGCGCTAATGATATGGCCCAGAAACTTAACTGAACGTCTCAAAAAGTTGCATTTCTTTGGCGCGAGCTTTAAGTTGTGTGACTGTAACCTTTGAAAGACCATTTCCAAACGTTCAAGGGCCAGACTTTCTGAAGGGGCAAACACTAATACATCGTCAAGGTAACACAGCAAACTGAGGAAGTTCTGGTCTCCAAAAATACCTAACATCATCCTCATAAAAGTTGCCGGACTGTTACAAAGGCCCTGAGGCATCCTATTGTACTCGTACAATCCGAACGGAGAAGGAAAGGCTGTATATTTTCTGTCATCTTCATGAACTTCAACATTGTAGTAACCTGACGTTAAGTCCATTGTCGAAAGAAAGCATTACCACCCAATGCAGACAACGCATCGGCAGGATGAGGGAGTGGGTGCGCGTCTTTTACTGTGCGAGCATTGAGCCAGCGAAAGTCATTGCATATTCTTAAGTCACCAGTTTTCTTTGAGACTATCACAAGGGGTGACGCATACTCGCTGCTCGATTTCCTTATTATGTCGCGCTCCACCATGTCATCCAAAACTTCTCTTAGTTTCTCATACTGTGTCGGTGGTATTCGCCTACATGGGAGTTTAAAAGGCTTTTCATCTGTGACTCTGATACGATGTAGGTAACCAACTGCTTTGCCACAATCCAACTTGTCTCTGGAAAATATGGATTGGTATTTCACAACAAGCTCTGTTAACTTAGCCTTGTACTCAGGGGAAACTTCACAGGACTCAATGTCTACATCTGACAAACCAAGTTCACTTAACCTTGACTGAGGTGAACTGGTTTCTGTAAACTGTGGCTTGACTTGAGGGTAGTCTGGCAAAGTAGACGTGTCAGACACCAGACTGGGCACAGTTCACAGTCGTTATGAAACTGCATTTTCTGACTAACAGATTGACTATTACAAAACTCTTCAACTGACTCACAGAAAGATACGTCAGCTAACTTAGCATTGCGTTTAATAGTCACATGCTTGTGAGACGGATTGATCACTTTGAGAGGCAGCCAGCCATCTTCTCTCATTATGGCAACTGATCTACCAACGATCACTGTCCTAGGTCTGGACTTAGCATTTGTAGGCTCAATTAAAACTTCACTGCCTGCAAACTGTCTGTCCACGTGCTGCAGTTTGGCCCACACTAAGTGTTCGGTCATTGGCTCTAATGTGACTGCTTTCCTGGTTTTGACAGTTCCAATCACGTCAGGGACATCCTCGATCTCCACTCCAGCCATTAAACTCAACAGTCTGCGTTCTGTATCACTCCACAGCTGTGCACTGCCGTTTTCTGGCCCTGAAGTTCCTTTTTCAGTCCACTGATCACATAACGTAACAGGTTACTGCCAACAATCAACTCGTCACTTTGGCCATTCACAATCAATGTTGGGACTATCACTCTGCATCCGTACAGTTCCATCTCAATATCACATACTCCGGCGGGCAAACTTTGGAGCCACCACATCCGATTAACACAGCGTTTGTAGGCTGAAGGGTGGGGCCTCCAACACCGCTTGCTGCAACAACTGGGGGACTACACTAGAACTCAGGGTGCAAGCCATCGAACCACTATCTAGTAACGCAGAAACAGTCACTTTTCCACCCAGTGTCACTTTTTCATAGAACAGGTCATCGTTTTGTTTGAGTCTCTGGACATTTTGAATCACAGGTTTGCGTCCCATATTTCTCTCTTGGCAAACACTTTGAAACACGGACTCCATATCAGCATTTTCATTTTCAGGGGAAACACAATAAGGCCCAACACTTGCCCCACCACATGCAGGCCATCTAGTTTACCTGCTGCTGCACTGTTTGTTTTACTGCACTTGGACATTCTGCCTTTGTGTGGTCTGGTGCGAAACAGCTAAAACACAGACGGTCAGTTTTGCAGTGCTGTATTGTATTGTGTCCACTATCTCCACACACAGCACAGGGCACATTGGATTTACTTTGGGTTTCTGTGTAGTTACAGCGTTCTTACTGGGAAACCTGGGCTGTTGTTGCTGTGCAAGGACACGTTCAAGCAGGGCAATAACTCTGTCTAAGCGATCTGGTGAACTCATAGTTGGCTGTCCAACAGGAGGCGCGACAGCAGCTAACTTTACATCAGGAAGTGATACATCTTGCTTTCTGGACACTAGAAGCCAAGTCACTCAGTGCTGATTTCGGCTTATGGTCTCTACAATGTTTCAACTAGCTTCTCATGAACGTCTGCAACTGTCCATTGTGCCATAGGCTTACACTTTAAAATCAATGACAGCTCAGGGTCCGGACAGTTCTGAATAAACATTGTGGCCAGCTCACGTGACAAATAGTCAAAGTCTTATTTTGTCTTTTCAAAGAGTCTTCAGTCGTCTCAAGAGCTCTGTTAAGTCTCAGCCAATAGTCAAAGGGTGTTCACCTGAGTGGGGTTTTTGTAGCATAAAAAGTCAGCTAATGGCAATCTAGAGTTCACTGTGTCACTGAAGTGTTGTTTCAATAACTCAAAAATTGGCTCAGGGCCGTCAGTCAAAGTCAAACCTGGTGTACTACGTACACCACTTTAACTACTTCACGCGCCCTCCCAATTAACTTTGTCAAAACCTCATCAGCTTGCTCAGACACAGGAATATTTCTCTTTCTCANCCTCAGCTAGTGTAGTCCTGACCAAACCTAACAAGAACATCTGGAGATGGGTCCCCGAGCGCTGCAACTGCGGCGATCACTGCTCCTGAGGAGATGCCCCAGAGGCATTGAAGGATGGGTTAAATGCGAGGACAAATTTCCCTACGGGGACAATAAAGTGTACCTTAACCTTAACCTTAACCTTAACCTTAAAATATTATTGTTTTTTTTATTACTGAACATTTCCAAGTTTTCAAAAACACAAAATCAATGTAAATTACCCACACAGTCTCACTAGAGGGCGTACTTTTACCACGACAAAAACAGCGTATTTGGACTACGACTTCACAGCTATTTTTAGTACTTATGTTACGCCGTGCATTTAGCACGATATGAAAAAGCGTAAAAACGACGAGATTTCACAGCCTCAAAATACAGAGTTTTAATTGTAGCCACGTGAGGACGTTTTCTTCAAGTGAAACGGGTAAGTTCAGGCATAAAGTTACTAAAATGGGTAAGATTAGGTCTGGGGCTTGGGGCAGGTTAAGATTAGAATCAGGATTTCATTAATATTCATAAATAAGAACACGTCTTTAACAACCACCATTGAAATGAATGGGGACTGTGACGCTTACTATAATTACGCAGGACGGCCGTGAACTCGTGCTAATCATACCTAATTTACATATTGTGTAATGTTGTGGTAAATGTACGCTTTCTTGTGAGATCGGGCTCAAATTCTGACCTACATACTGTATATTACAGGTAATCCCTAAATACAAAAACACAATAGGTCCTCTTTAACGATGACAGGAAGGCCTTTTAATTAGATTAGATTAGATAGACTTAATTGATAGAGTGCTATTTCAGAAAACACATGTCCAGACATAAGTAAAAAAGACAGATTTAACCAAAAAGACTGTAGTCCCTGGGCCATGGTGTAAAAAGTAGAGATCGCCCAGGTTTTCTTTAGTCAATGCTGATACTGATATTTCAAAATATAAGTAAGTAATCTTCATTTGTATAGCGCTTTTTGAGTCATAAATCGATGGCTGATTTTCAAGGCCGATTTCTGAAGCTGATGTTCTTATTTTAGTTCTAGAAGCAGAGCTGGGATGAAAAAGCATAACCAAAAAAAAAAATTGTTATTATACTCTTTCACATAATGTAATGACGCTCGATTGTATTTTGGCCCAAGAAACAATCATTTCATAGTGTCATGAAAGACATTCATATTGTTTATATCGATCTATCTCTAGTAAAATGGCAACTAACAGCCTTCACAACTGAGCAATTAGTAAATGAATATTGCTGTGTAATCCATAGTGTGTATATTTGCAAGAGTGAATTGGGAAAAAATATTGTGCATAAATTAGATTGTGTATTACAGGCCCATCAAAAGGTTTTGTACCTGTAGGTCCACTTGTGTTTGTTATAATACAACTGTCTCAAACGGTATCAAGTATCACAATAACATTTTAAATAATTTGCAATCTTGTGGAACCCTGTTTGTGAGTGGCATTTAAAGCAGGCCTAAATCCTAATCCCTTGAAAGCAGTTGATTGTGGTGTGAGAGTCTCTGTGCACCTGCAGTGATGTGACGAGGCCTGAATAGTTCTATTGTACCAGTGTTACAGACGCCGTGAGAAACAGCGGATCAGCCTCCAAATGCAGTATCACTGACCGACTTTGAGCAGTCACACAGCCCTTTGGAGCTCCCATTCATTGCACTGTTATTCTGTTTGTAATTGACTTTTTCTGAGAGTTCATAGATATGTATTACTATTTCTCACGTAACCCAACTATACCAGGCTTTGGACTGGCACAGAAGAGAGGCTGGTGAATGGAACATACTGTAGATCCAATGCCATACTGATTTTCATCTAGAAACAGTAAGAATTCTCTGCCTAAACCTTAACATGACTCATAGTAGTTTTAACAAAGAACAAAATGCGTCTTAATTACATTTGTAAAGGGTTAGGGTGTATTTGTCTTGGTCACAGGAAGTCCCACAGCTTAGCTGATACTGTGTATTAAGAATTGTCAGTCAGGGGTCACGAAGTCACCCACAGCTACCACCCTGGAGCCCAGAGCTGCCCACAGAGCTGATACTGACCACCACTTGAGTGACGCATTAAGTAAATACTGAAGGTCGTCAACTTCACTTTCGTAAGAGCTCACATCAGGCGAACATGCTGTCACAACTCTGTTTTATCCAAACACAAGAGCTTAGATTCATTACTCAATCTGACAATGGACTATTCAATCTAATGGAGCCACCTGGGACAATGACTAATATGGAGCTAAGTTGAATTACTGCAAAATCTGGTACCACTATGTACTACATCTTCATTCACCTTAGTAAAGCATGACTAAAGCATGAATAAAGTGTTAACTATTCTTGAACAAATTGTGAATGAATAAAACAGTTGATCAAGACTTAAGGAACTTCTTAGTCTACAATTAAAAAGCTGGTACCACTTTACAATAACTACACCTTAATTCACCTTAGTAAAGCATAAATAATACATTAACAAAGCCTTTATTATTCATGAGCAAATGGAAAATACTGATCTAAAAAGTTTATTAAGGCTTAGTAAAAAGCTATGGTTAGGACTGAGGGTTGGGGGCAGAGTTTTGATGTAACCAAGTACTTACTAACCCTTAATTAACTTTTTCTTCTATTAATTAATCATTTGTTCATAATGAATTACAACTTTATCAAAGTTTTAATAAGGCATTATTAAGGCTTACCAAGGTGTAGTTCTTATAAAGTGTTACTAAAAAGCCTAAGGTGAGGATTTGGGATTGGGCGATAGGAATCAGTCTTATGTTCATGATGAATTCAGTCTTTATTAGGGTTTTATTGAGGATTTATTGATGCTAATTAGGTGTAGTTAATATAAAGTGTTTCCACTTGGATCTCTCTTTTCTGCAGTTTAACTCTCAGTTGTGTTTTTCCTCTTTTATGGTTGAGTTTAGTTGATACAATATTTCGTCCATAATTCTGACTCCAACGTGTATGTAACTGTGCCCTTTCTCTTGACAAAAACACGATTTCCCCGTCCCTCCCTCGACTCCCTGCACTTACCTTATCGATGAAGGACGCGAAGCGGTTGTTCAGACTCTTGATCTGCTCCTTCTCGTGGGCACGGCTCATGGACAGGCTGGGGTCTATCTCCAGGTTGAGCGGGGCCAGCAGGCTCTTGTTGACCGACAGCGTGGCCAGCGGCGGGCTCAGAGCGTGGTGCCCGTTAGCGTACAGGGAGCTGGAGCTGAGAGACACCCGCTGAAGCCCCCCGCGCTCGGCCATAACCGCTGACCCTCCTGGTGCTGCTGCTGCTCCGGACAGAGGCGCTGGAGCTGATTCTTTTGGTGCGGCTAAGACTCATGATTGTTGGAAAAATGGAAGAAAATGCAAAGATAACTGTGTAAGTTGTAGCTGCGAAAAGAGCAGGTAGGTTGTGGGACGTCCCGTGTGAGAGGCTCAGGTGTCCTTCTTGGTTTTAAAGCAGGGGTGGGTGGAGCCAGGTCAAACGCTGCCTGGTGTCAAATGAACGGGACGTTAGGGAGAATGTGGAGGTATTGTGTGTTGGGAGACGAGGTGGTACATAAACTCAAATCTGGGACAATATGACTGCAGATGTTTTTGTGTAACTGTACAAGAATATGTTTCATTTATTTTTCAATCAAATGCATTCGTTGAAGTGTTACGGCAACAGCAATGACCTTTACAAATGTTCTAACTAACAACCTATGCCATGACCTGGTTAGCACCTTTCCCAAAGCCTTAAACAAAAGAAACTTTACCCAGACATCTGAAGAAAATATAAATGATACAATATAAGCATTTGCTAGCATAGCCACACTGCAAAAAAGGAAAATCTAACATAGATTAAAATGCTTCATTCAAGTCATTTTATCTTAAAAACTAAGATAAAATATTTAAGATATTCTATCCTATATTATATTCTATTCTCCTTATCTAGACATAAAAACATATTTTAAGCAATTTGTATCAGTTTTAAGCCATAATTGCTTGAATCAAGAATAGATTTGCTTAAAAACTTTGTCAAGAGAACTTGAAAGTAGCATTTTCTGCTCAAAACAACTAGGTTAGTCACATTTTCATACTGCACTGACAGAATATTTCACTTGAAATAAAACATTTTTACCTCAAAATAAGCAGACCGGTCTTGGAGTCTCAAGACAGCTTTTGTAAGGTCTTGGTCTTGTTTCAGACTCAATTGCATTTGGTCTCAGCCTTGTCTTGGTCATGAGGTTGCTTGGACTTGGTCTTGTCTTGACGCAGGACCACATTTCATTACCACTGCGCTGTCCCAGGCACAGTTTGTTAAAAGTACTGCACAATAAGATCATATAGACACTGATAAATGTAGAAAATGACAGAAATAGTCTTGATTTGGTCTCGATGGACCATTGTCTTGTATTGTCATCTCTGTTTTGACCCTCAGTTGTCTTGTCTTGGACTTGGGAGACTGGCCTCGGAAAGGTTCTGGTCTCGATTAGTATGGTCTCTTGACATAGACCAGGAGTGTTCAAACTTTGTTCATACTGAGCTGGAGGCCATGGCTGTGAAGTAAATATAATATAAATTCTGCATTTGACCTAATTTTAATGAATCACCATAATTTTAATAAGACATTAAACACTGATTTTAAGTTTATATGACATTAAAATGTCTGTTATTTTGACTATGATAGATGAATTGCTTCAAACTATGCTTTTTGTAATTTGGGCCAATCTAGCCGGAAGTCTGAGGGCCCAAACAAATTGGTCCAAGGGCTGCATATGGCCGATCCATTTATTCTGCTTTTGTATGTTCATGAAGTCTAATTCAACTTTCAGTATTTTGGACATTAATATTATATAAACAAGAAACTTTTAACATTTAAACATGTTGAGCTACAGAAATATTCTGAAAAAAAAACAAAAAAACAAAAAAACAGATCTCTAGCTTTGAGCAGTTAGAAATTACCATTACATAAATGAAAACAAACAAAAATTAACACATTTTTAAATATTAGCAAAGACTTAAAATCCAAAAGGCTTAAAATCCATTACCCGTAGGACAGATATTAAACACATTATTCTGAAGAAAAGTTCACATTGTCCGGTGTGCATCTTATAGTGCGTTCCAGTGGGACTCGGAGCTCGGATCATCTGAGTTCCGACTTGTTAATTCTCACTAGAACAGCCCTCAAAGTCGGAGTTCTCACTCGGATCCTCGGAGAGAATTTCAGCGTCCGAGGTAGAAAATCGAACATGGCAGCGCCCTGCGTTTAGAGAAAGAAAAACCTCCGGACAGCTTCACTACTGATCGTACCTGTGTTATTTTGTCTTTAGTTTGTACAGTTCACCCGTCTCTGTGACTTTGCTCCTGCGCTGCTGCATGCACGTCTGCCGGTTATAAACCTGCTGTTTTGTGCTGCAACGCTAATGTTGCTAACGGCTACACGGAGCTAATGTAAACAAAAGCAGAAATTCGCTCTTGCAATGTTTTTACAAACTGTAAATGTAACAGCCGAGTTGTCCGAGTTGATAAACTGACATAAAGAGATCTGTATTTTGGCTGTATTGGGCAGTTTCCAAGCTTTTTATAACTTGATTGGCTAATTACTATAAAAGTAATCCGATTTGACCACTGGAACACACAACACTCGGAGAAAGCATCACTTCGAGGTCCGAGTTCCGACCTCCGAGGACGACTGGAACGCACCATTAATGTAGCGCTTCTTACACCCCTGAAACCAGGAAGTGCACTGTTAGCATGCTAATGTTTTGTTAGCATGACCTTGAAAGTTAGCTTGTATAACCTGTAAAATGCTTTTCTAAACTCACAGTGGTGAATAAAGTGTTGGCTCAGAAAGCATTAGGTAAGTGTTTGTGGTAAGTGTTTAAATGAAATCGCCTGTTTTGTAGCTTATATCTGACTTGTGTTTATCTCTTCCTGACACATCTTCTCTTGACTGGTGAGCTGCTGGACTCTCCTCTCGACTGGTTTGGGCGTTTTTTCTTCGTTGGAGCAGATCTCTTCTTTCTGCCGCCTGTGAAGTTTTAATTAAAACATAAATACTTTGGAAATGATTAACTCTTCCCCGTCAATGACAAAAATACAGAAATACCGTATGTTGGTTTTATATATACAGAGTCAGTGCTCACTTTGAGAATCCGGTGTGTTTGGTGTTTTCCTCTTCACAGGCAGGAGATTTTTTGCGCCAGTTTTAAGAGTCACTTCTACAGGATAATGATCACTGATGCTAAGAGCCTGAATAAAGAACAAACAGAAGAAATGACTGTTGTTATTGAGCTGTAAACAATTTATAGCTGGTTATAGATGACATGACAGTGTAACACAAAGTGGCCACAATAGTCACACTCGGCCATAAAACTCACTATGTAAATGCACAAAACGAAATAGTTTGCATAAAAACACATCAGAGAAGAGCTTCCATAAAAATGTAAAACAGGATCAGGCTTCACAGACAAATAATAATGACAATGATTATGCCCATGTAAAAAAATATAGATTTTGTTTAAAAGCAGTCAAATATGTGTTTTCAGACTGGATTGTGTTTAAAGCAGAGGTCTTCAACTCTTGTCTACTTCTGCAAAAGAAAAATGTCCATGAGCATCTTTTATTATAGTTGCAAAAATGAGCTTAAGGCATAGTTAGGTGTCTATATGAAACATTGAGCATTATCTATTTATTAGTGCACACAGTTACACATCTACTGGTATATTTAGAATGCTAAAGGGCATATAAATAATACATAATACTACTAATACCAGAGCGGGAGCTGAGTAAGTTCAGCTTTGAACTTTGAGCTTTGTCGGATTCCCTCAGGGCTGCCCTTTGTCACCGGTTCTGTTCATTGTTTTTATAGACAGAATTTCTAGGCACAGTCAGGGACAGGAGAATGTTAGGTTTGAAGATGATAGAATCTTATTTCTATTGTTTGCAGATGATCATTTGAGCTGGGTGTGAAGGGACTGGGATGAAATTCAGCTCTTCCAAATCCAAGGCCATGGGGCTCGTCAAGAAAAATATGTTCAATGCCTCAACTAGAGGAATTCAAGTATCTCAGGGATGGAAGGATGAAGTGTGACATTGACAGGCGGATCTGTCCAGTGTCCACACTGATGCGTGCACTGTATCAGACTGTTGTGGTGAAGAAGAAGCTGAGTCACAAGGCGGTCAATCTACATTCCAACCTTCAGCTTTGGTGAGCGAAAGAACATATCACAGATACTAACAATAATTGTAATCAGTTTCCTCTGCAGGGTGGCTGGGTGCTTGGAGCTTAGTCACACGGGATAAACATAGAGTAGAGAGGAGTCTGCTTAGATCACTCGGGCATGTGTTTCTGATGTCTCCTTGACCAAGCCTCCCCCCAGGTAAGACCCAGGACACGATGAAGGGACCTCGGCTTCCCCCCAGAAGAGCGAGAGGAAGTGTGTGTTAACAGGGAAATCTGTGCGTCCTTGCTCAGACTGCTGCTTTTGCGACTTGCCCCCGGATGCAGTGATAGAAAATGCAATATGTATGATTCCGAAATTCTTTGGGGAGCTATTGCTAAGCTCAATAAAACAAAGACAATTAAATGTAATTTTGAATGAAACTTTTGCAAACATAATTTTTTTTTTTGAGGTTTCGGTCAGAAAAGTTCATAAAGTCCTGATATAAACAATAAAGCATTAGTAAACAGCTGACTCACAGTGTCATCATCGAGCTTGAACTCCTTTTGAAAGTTAAACGTCGTGGCAGAATTGGGTACAACAGCCTGAAGCATTTTCTCTCCAAACACCACAATCCTGAGGAAAACACACACTGGTGTTATAACTATCGTCATGTGAAGTGTTGCGTAGATCCGTCAATCACCTGTCGTAAGTGTTGTCGTTACGGTTACTGCTCGTGGTGTCGACGTCCATCTTCGATGAGCCAATGATACGCCTGGGAGCGGATTCTGATGCTGTCCAGTTTCTTTTGGAGGAGATAACGTCCATCTGCGTTAAAGTCACCTAAAATCATTATATTCTGAAAAAACGAAAACAGAATATCGTTTTTAGCAAAAACATATTTTTTTGAAGTGTGTTAGCAGTAGCTTTTGTGATATTTGTAGTAATTAGGACTATTTTAAGAGTAATTTAAGGCTATTTAAGTTAGCTGCAAGTTCTGCTTCCACTCCTCACGTCTTATTAGTGTTTTAGGCTCTGCAGTGTCATAAAGCCCCTATGACACATTATCACATTTTGTAAGCTTGGTAGTCCTTGTGCTCTCGCTTGGCCCAACACACTAACACTCACACTGACTGTAACTCACGTCGCTTCCCCAGGTGTCTCGAATGACTTGAACGACGTCGTGCAGCTCATCCAGCTCCTTCAGGGAATCCTCTGGTTTTGTGTGGACCGGGATCAGAACTAAGTCTTTTATAACTGCCCCCAAAACAGAACAAAAACACTCAACATCAGCTTAAGCAAAGACTATAGTGTGTTGAGCAAATATGTGGACATCCAATCTAGACCACAGAAAGTCCACAGACCTGTTGCCGGACAGCTGAAGCGCAGGACAAACGGTTCTCGAGCGAAAGCATCTGCATCTCCGACCTGGTTGTCCTCGTACTGGTAACAGGCTTTCAGAGTCACCTCGTCTTTCTGAAACACACGCAATTCACTTTCATTTGTGTAATCTTTTTCTATTTTTGGTATTTTACTTTACATTTGATGATAAGTGTTGAGTTGACATCATTAACAATGTCCATTGACAATTGTGTTCAGACTTTCTTCTCCCCAGACACTTCTACATGTCTCTTGTCATGTTGTTTGTGGTGATGTGCTTCCATGCTTGAGGGCCCTTAAAGGTGGGGTAGCTAACTTTTTTGGTTGCAAATTAATAAACTTTGTGCTTTCCAGTAAAAAAGTATATAGTAAATACAGCACTTTGGAAAAAATGGGACCTCTGTGTACTGTCTGAACTGAATAATAAAGAATTTTATTTCTAATCAGGAGCCAAATGCTCTGATTGGCTGAGCTGGGGTGGTCCTCTCCAGTTTCAGTTTGTTGTTTGTAAAAAAAACGTTTGTAAGCCATAAATGCAACCAAAATGAATACATGTCATATTAACTATGTGTCGAAGGATTTATGAGAGGAAGCTGTCAGATTTACATTGTGGTTGCAGTGTAAAACCAGCTACCCCACCTTTAAGGGTGATTTCTGCTCCAGCCACGTGGACAACTGCACGTTTTGACGCTACATTTATACTCCCCTGTTACGCTACGTCCTCGCACAGGCTGCCATTGGCTCCTCTGTCCTTTGTTTTTATCCCCAGGGCTTCTGGTAGCCAATCAAAAAGCTTACAACAAAAGCAAGCACCGTGTTCGTACTGTTCTGGTGCTCTTAAGGCTGATTTAGACTTCCCCGTTGGGTGAAGTCCTTCCAAGGGCTGCCATTGGAGCTTCTCTTCAGAGCTAATCAGGTTCCAGGTGCGTCTAGTCAGTTGCACCAATCACAACCAGATCACAGATGAGCTGTGCGTTTTGACGCTATGTGACTTTTGCACGTAGGAGCATGAAAACAGCACGAACACGGCGCAACTGTTGTTGCAAGCTTTCTGATTGGCTACCAGAAGCCCTGGAGAAAAAACTTGAGACAGAAGATCCAATGGCAGCCCTTGCCTGGACTTCAACCAACGGAGAAGCTTAAATCAGCCTTTACGCACAAAAGTCACACAGTGTCAAAACGCACAGCTGATCGGTGATCTAGATGTGATTGGTTTAACTGACGAGACACACCTGGAACCTGATTAGCTCTGAAGAGAAGCTCCAATGGCAAACTCTGCGAGGACCTGAGCACGTGACTGACCTGACGGAGATCTCCGGGGAAGAATAAATCGCCCTTAAGTGACTTTTGTGTGTAGGAGGCACGAATGTTGTTGCAAGCTTTCTGATTGGCTACCAGAAGATCCAATGGCAGCCTGTCTAAGGATGTAATGTAACAGGGAAGCACTGTTTAAATCAGCATAATTTACATTACATTGTTTTAGAGTTCCTTTGTAGATAGATATAATACAGGTAAGTGTTTGTATTTGTTACATTACATACATACACCAGGCCATGCCATTAAGTTCACTCAAAACAATTGGTCAAAAACAGCTTTTTTCACCTGAGGAACTTTTCTAAGGTGCAAAAAATTGTTTCAATGTTTGTTTTAAAATTAAAACAAACAAACAAACAAACAAACAAACCAAAAAACAAAACAAAACATCAAAATAAAAAAGTAGATTTTGCATATGTCCCCTTTAAAGTAGAAGTACTGGTGCGTTACCTGTAGAAGCAGACAAACTGCTCCTTGTAGCTGTCTCGTCCCAGAGGTTACTGGACACCATCAAATATGGATGCTTTTTGTTTGAGCTGTAAACACACAACAAACAGCGCACCTGATAAACCCACTAGATTTAAATAAGAACGTCTCATGAGCACATTGCCAGCCGAGAGCTCATATAGAGCAGTGTTGCACTTCATCAGATCTACCATAAACTGGCTCATTACAACCAGGCTTACCTAGTCCCTCAGCAATTCTTCATCAATTAAAATTTTACTTCAGCGATTAAGCATATATGAGTATACATCTACAAGGTTACTATGGTTACGCATTAGGAGGATTAGGGTAAACTACGAACTACTGTATATGAATACTTCTTTTATGATGACGTCATAACAGAACTCTTGTGTAAAACAACACAACTAATAAGCTTCACCTTTTCATACTGGCATTTCACAACGAGCAACAAATGATTTACTTTAGAACTTATAGGTGCACAAACTTTTGGGCAAAAAATAGATTCTTTGGAGGAATAAAAGATATAGTATGATTATTTTTGTCTTCCTCTAGCTTAAATCTATCCTTTTTTAATTTTCTTACTGCAAGTATGAGATTATGATCAGTCACATCTTATAACGGGCCACTATCAATAATAATCTGAAATCATGCTCAGGGGCCACATGATATCTTCCTGAGGGCCGAATTTGGCCCCCGGGCCTGAGTTTGACACCCCTGCACTAAAGTAATTGTAGAAAATTGCATTTTTACTTAAAATGGGTTTGCATGACCGTAAAATGGACGGCTATATTTGTCTTGAAAGAGGGCCCGAACATCTTTATTTCAATACAAAGTTGATTAATGTAGCTGTATTTATTCACATTATGGCATAAAATGTATTGAGACCCATTCAGAATGCCCAAACTTAAGGTTTTAGCTTTCTAATTCTAGTAAATTGTGTGGTTGACTTATCACCTCCAGAAAGTTACACATTGCACCTTTAATCTCAATTCAATGCAGGGATGTGGGCGGGGTCAAGTGAAAGGTAAAACAGGAACTTTCTGAGTGTCAAATATTTATGCAAAAATCATTGACATTTTGCATGACATCTCCTTTAAAACTGATAATAAATATGTAAATACGCAATATACGTATGCTGAAGCTATTTGTAATATACAGTATAGCGCTGAGTTTTATTAGTTTAAATGATGGATTCACTCACCTCAGACTGTTCAGCTCCTCCAGTAGAGTTTTCATAGCTTTGCCACTTTTGTCCATCACTCCAGGACCACCACCACACTGTAGCGACTGAGAATCTGCAACACAAGTCACATTTACGCTCAAAATAAGACAAAAAAACAAAACCTAAGTGAGGTTACATTACCTTGGTCAGATACGTCCTCACGGTTTTATTTGTTACTTTCTTTATTCCAAGGTTTTTAGCATTGAAGGCTGCAATCTTCATTTCGATGGAGTTTATCTACAAACATAGACAAAATAGTTACTATACATTTGACATAGAGAGAACGAGTGGAGAGAGAGAGAAAGAGAGGGAAAGAGGAGAGAGAGAGGGAAGAGAGCAAGAGAGAGGGAGAGAGAAGAGAGAGAGAAAGATAGAGGAGAGAGAGGGGAGAGAGCAAGAGAGAGGAGAAAGCAAAAGAGAAAGAGAGGAGAGAAAAAGAGAGAGAGGGGAGAGAGAGAGAAAAAAGAGAAGGAGAGAGAGGAAACAAAGAGAGAGAGACCAAGAGAGAGAGAGAGAGAGAGAGAAAGAAAGAGGGGGCGGCAAAAAAAGAGTAAGAGAGGGGAGAGAGCAAGAGAAAGAGAGAGAGAGAGAGAGGAGAAAAAGAGAGGGAGAGAAAAAGAGAGAAAGGGGAGAGGAGAGAGAGAAAAGAGAAGGAGGGAGAGAAGACAGAAAGAGAGAGACCAAGAAAGAGAGAGAAAGAAAGGGGGGGCAAGAAAGAAAGAGCAAAAGAGGAGGAGAGAACAAGAAAAAGAGAGAGAGAGGAGAAAAAGAGAGGGAGGGAGAGAGAGTGAGAAAGAAAGAGGGGCAAAAGAAAGAGAGCAGATAGAGGAGAGAAAGGGAGGCAAGAGAGAGAGAGGAGAGAGAGAAAGAGATAGGGGAGAGAGCAAGGGAGAGGAGAGAGAGCAAGAGAGAGTAGAGAGAGAGAGGGAGAGAGCAAGAGAGAAAGAGAGAGAAAAAGAGAAAGAAAAGGAGAGAGTGTACAAGAGAGGAGAGAGAGGGGGGCAGATAGAGGAGAAAGAGAAAACAGAGAGAGCAGGAGAGAGAAAGCGGGAGAAAGGGGGGCAGAGAAAAAAGAGAGGGAGAGACAGAGAATGAGCAAGAGAGAGGAGAGACATACACAAAGAGAGAGAGAGTAAGCAAGAGAGAGGAGATAGAGAGAGAAAAAGAGAAACTCACGTATTCGTTTACTTAACCCTTATGAGGTTTTTTCTTAATTAATTCATTTTTTCCTACCATCTAATAAAAAATCAACTCTCAAGCTCTCTGAAATGTTATAAACAAAAATCTAATGTAAACCCTCTTATTCACAGTCAAACCAACCATTGGCTAGGCTGGATCAGAATCAGTTTTTACTCTAAACTTACAAATAAAAAAATATCTAAACAATTCTTCATGATTTAATAGGAATTTTATTGAGCTCTGCCTAAACTTTTTAAGTTAATACAGGTCCCTAAAACTATTTTTAGTGAAAATAGCTTCAGCTTTTGAAGAGGAATTGTCCAAACCCAAAATATGTCAAATCTAGTGTCATTCTGTCGATGGCTAGTGACACCAGCTATACTGATTCTTACATTTACACAACAAATTTTAGGCGGACTTTAAAACTTGATGTTCTTTTGTGCAGAACCTCTGCTCATTTAAAACTAGAGTCAGTCAGACATCAGAGGCTAAAACTACAGGCCCTCAGCTTTACAAAGAGTCCAGCCAATTGTTTGTGCTCCAAAGGGTTCAGAAACAGTTTAAATTTGAATTTTAGACGATTTTAGTCAGACGTTTTAACAAAAATGGCCCTCCTTCTTAAGGGGTTAACATAAAACAGAAATTGTACTTGCATTATGAAGTGCCCTACATTTTAGATCAGTGGTACGTCCTAGAAAACATTTGGCCACCAGGTGCAAGTATGAACTAAAAATGTTGTAATGCTGCCCAATGAAGTACCGTAGTTTGAGAAACACTGTCCTAGATGAAGATGATTTGAATGAATTATAAACATCTTTGGAACAGAATAGACAATTGTGTTGGATCCATGACTAAACTGGAACAACAAAGTGACCAAAAGTTGTGCCTGTAGCGTCTGTTTAACCTTCTTGTGTATTTTCATATTATAAAAAAAAGTTAAACAGTCCAGACAGTTTACATGTGCATATTTGGGTTAACAATGTTGTAAATATTGTATGAATGCGTCTGAAAAAGTCTGAACTTACTTACCACGATCACACAGCCGTTCCAAAGTAACAAAAACCCAAATGTGCCGAGTTGTAAAACACAGCACTTATCAGGACCACAAAGAGGAAGTGTGTCTGTCTGCTCATCAGAAGAAGAAGAAGAAAAAAAACAACTTTAACATCCGGAAGTCCACGGCAAGTGTCAATAACAGTGTGAGGGTTTGTAAATACTGCTGAGAGGTGAGAATATTCAACAGTTTACGCCCTTTAACAAATACTGACACAAGTAGCAGGTTTGCGGCTTAAAAATATATTATGCAAACAATCAATTTGTCAAACACATCTTTAAATATATATTAGTTGAGGTTAAATAAAGGACACATATTATGCAAATCCACGTTTGGACTTCTAAAAAACACAGCTAGAGTTTGTCTGTGAGGTACATTTCATTCTCCTCTGAGCCTCAGAAAGCACTGTTCTAAATGTTCCTAGTTTGTGATGTCATAGGTAGATATCTGAGTCTCTCCTGCGCTGTTTTCAAGTCTGTAAGTGTCCTGATTCCTTGGAGCATTTCAGTCACATTAGCATGTCGGACAAATATTGATTATTTCCCTGTGTAATGTTTGATTGAGTCAGTAGATGGAGCTCTAACTCAATTCTTTATGTGGGAAACACAAGACGTGTGATTATATTATGCATCTTTGATTGTCAAAATGTTTACTTATTTGTTTACTTCTGACAATCTTGAGCGAAGAATAATAAACTAACTACATGGGATTCTAAAGTGGGGTGCTAATGCTGCATTCCAGGCAACTGGGACATTTCCCAGTTGAAAATACCAGTTCCCAATTTAGAGTGTTCCACCTAATCAACTCGTATGTAAACATTATGGCTAATGCTAACCTTTAGGCTAAACAAAAGTAACGCTAAATAACCTGTAACCAATGTTGACATTGTATTTGTGGCAGTTTAAGTTCAATTCATTTTTGTGGTGATTGTTTATCTTGTATGTGAAGTGGACTTCCTTGACCAGGTCCAAGTTCACAAGTGGTGCAGTTCGAGTGGCGATCCAGCACATTTGTACAAGTGGGAAATATCCCAGTTCCCTGGAACGCACCATGAGGTAGTATGTTCAGTTAGAACTGCAAATAATTGAACAAAATCTAGATGAATGGTGAGCTACTAGTACTACTGGGGTTTTGAACTGAAAGATCAATAACTAATCCTTTATCAGTAAAAACTTGTGGTTTGGAGCAGAAGTCAAACTTAGAGTCAAATGCTAAAAATAATAATTAATAAAAATCTGTTTTTGAAAAGGTAAACAAAATCAAATCCAAATCCAAGAATGATCAATATGAGGAAAAATAATCTGGATTATATTGTTCCTCAGATTGGCCCCATGTTAATTGAATTGCAACAACATAAAAATACATATTTGATCACCAAAGTACAACCATACCACTTCACTACCTTATTTGAAAGTTTACACTTTAATTTATTTGATTTATATTTTTAATCAATTTCAGCATTTTTTTTTTTATTATAAACCATGTTTTCAACTTTTGCATATTTTCAAAACAGCATTTTAAGCATAACATTAACGTCTACATATGGCCCCCTTTTATTTATTGTACCATCTTCTTTTACACTGAACACATTCTGTCTTCTTTATGTGATATATTAACATTAAACATCTCATTATATATTACAGATTTGGTCGTTTGAACATAGTCATGCTCGTAAGAACTGTTACGCTTTTAAGAATCACAACCATGTACGTTCTCAGTTATTTATTTAATTACAAACATATATGAAAAACATCCTTGCATTGATATTACATTTGAAGATTTAAACGATTCTTCCACCCACAATACTCACATCTGGCAAACACCTTCTACTTGACAAACAAATCCATCTAGAACATGTTTTCTCTTTAAGAAACGGTGTCAATATTTTAAGATTATTCTGAAGAAGCACTGCCAATCTGCAAAATGAAAATAACATTGGTTTCAAAGGGAGGAATGTTCTGTTAGTAAAGAATCGTGGATACGGAGGAGATGGTAAAATAGCACTACAAGTCAAAGTTTATACAGAATAAGACTGAAGATTTTGTGATTTTTGAAGAAAATGATGGTCTTTCAGAAAAGAATAAGGCTTAGCAATATGGTGATTAAAATCATCTGTCTTTTCAAATTGCGATTTTTTTTTTCCCAAGCCCACTTTTCTGTAGAGACTTTGGGCATTTTCTTTCAAAGTTTCATATGAATTTTGAAGGTTGTGTCTTTTGGGCTGCACTTTCACTCATAAAAGAGGAAAAAAAAACAGTTTGATTTACTATAATATATCCACTTATGACTGAAACATGAATTTTTAGAATATTTTCATGTGTAAAAGTCATTATTATTTGAAACTTTTTTTGTGGCGACTAAATAAGTGATTGTTTAAAAAGGTACGCTGTGTAACTTTTTGGAGCAAAACTAGACTTAAATAATACCGTGTTTTTTATGGTATAAAACATACTTATATCCAGCCAGAATGTTCCAAGTATGTTGTGTGGTTGAATTTTCACCTCCAAAAAGCTACACACTTCTTAATTTGTTGAAGGGTTGAGAGATCACTTGCTTCCCAAAAAGCTTGGTCGCTTGTTTTTGTCCGAAAATCTGGCAACACCTTTCAGATGTGTCCTGTTCTGAGTGAATGACAGTTGGATTAGCCGTTGACTGTGAAGAAGGAACTGGGAAAGAGCAGATGATTGTATTACCTCAAAGGCAATAAAAAAAATAAACAATCTACACATATAGTGATAAATCCAAATCATTGCCAGTTGCGTTCATTCAAGTTGCATTTTCCATTTGATTGCAGCTAATCTTAAACAATACTTTGAGCAATGTTCGTAATGTTTTGAAAAAATTCTCTTATTGCTCTAATTACCAAACAGATACTATATTTCTCTTGTGGTTGCTGGCTGATGTTAAAACGTTTAAGTGTAAAAGAGAACACTCAATTTATTTGTTTCAGCATTTTATTACTTTAGAAATATTTCTAGTTCTATTTCAACTTTGGTACCACTTTATATAACTACACGTTTATTGGCCTTAGTAAACCATGAATAAAGCATGAATAAACCCTTAATTATTCATGAACTAATGGTGAATTATGAATGAAAAAGTTTATTAATGCTTAGTAACTACTTAACTAAGGAACTAGGTTAGATTTAGGGTTAGGAGCAGGATTCGAGTAATTAAGTAGTTACTAAGCATTAATAAGCTTTTTCTTCTAATAATAATCATTTGTACACATTGAATTAAGTCTTTATTAGGTGTTATTAATGTTTTATTAAGCCTAATTATTTGTTGTTATTCTAAAGTATTACCTCAACTTTTAATCTGTTAAAAAAAATTGGTCGCACAAGCTAGAAATGGAACTACAGGGTTCGTACAGACTTCAACTTCTCCATGATTTTTCCATGACTTCTCCCAAACAATTTTGCAACTTTTCCGTGATCTTGTTTAACATACTTTTTAGTCAACAACCACCTTGCATTAACTGTGCCAAAAAAGTGCAAAATCTTTTGTTTAATAAAGTAACATGTTTTTCCCAATGTTAACAAATTGCTTTTTATTCAACTGTATTCAGCTTTTCCAAAACAAAATAAAAATTTATTGAAGTAATAATTTTATATGACTCATAATTTAATAAAATAATATAATATATATCAATATTCTGCCTGAAAGCTTGGCTTTTTAGACTGGAATCTCTTGTTGTTGTTTTTTTTAATTAATTGCCCTGCCTTACCAGCAGAACAGAACAAATTATCCCCAATTTATTTTTGAATCTAAAACAATTTCGATGTTTCCAAAACTTTTCAAAACCCATAGAATTCCATAACTTTTCCAGGGCTGGAAATTAGAATAGAAATTCACAAGACTTTTCAAGGTTTTCCATGACTGTACGAACCCTGGAACTAGCAAAATGGCACCTTAGACATAAAACTCACTAAGCCAAATATTAGCAACGTTTCATTATTAAACTGGTTGAAATTGTCTTATATGATACTGTTGTTAAGTTTTCATTGAGGGAGGAGGAGGGAGGAGCCTGTTGGTCAGTTACGGCGGCCATCTTGTGAGTGGAGAAACACAACTTCCGATTAGTTTAAACGAGATCTTTAGCAGACTCTCCCTACACAAGACCGCTGGCCGGAAAGGACATTTGTTGCTGAAGTTACGAAACATAAACACGTCAATTAAAATCCACGTTGAGGTACGGATAAATTCCACAAAATTATAATTTATTGACAATGTAAACGGAGTGCATCTGCTAAAACCATTATCCCAGTAATATTTGCCTTCAGCGGATAAATCAGCCTTATCTCGTATCCTCTTTTGGTGTCGGGAGTCCCCAGAGTTCGATTTTTAGGTCAAGGTAAATAGCGGCTCCTTCCTTAAGCGGTCTGGTGTCACTGTTCGTTCTGTGCGGTGTCTGTGATGGTGGACACGGCTCCTTGGCCTTTGCTGACGTCGCTGATGCAGGCCCACTGACCGTCCATGGACTCCTTCCACAATGTTACCTTAGGAAAGAAAACAAGAGACAGAATGAGCTATGAAATGGTAAAAGAGTATAGTGGCTAATTTTAACATGCACCACATATCAATAATGTGTGCAAAAAACAATAAAATCACACTCCACATAAGAAAGTTTCAATCACTTACAAGCTTGTTTTAGTTGCTAGAAGATTTTTTTTTTTTTACTTTTTTTGTACTAACTTGTATTTACCTTATTATCTCCTCCGGACACAGCCAGGATGTTGCCGGTGATGGACCAGCTCACGTGCCACACCACATCATTGAATTGTGCAGCAGTTTGGCGGACCATGTGTTTCCAGCCGGGTCGTCGCACGTCCAGATGAAGACGCGACCATCCTGGAAGAACAAATTAATCAATGAAATTAAGACTTTGTCTGTAGCAAAAGGGTGGTCTGTGAAACTGCAGTTTTCCATTCCAGATTTCTTTTTGGCAAAAGTGACAGAACCTCGCAAGCTCGAGTGCATGCCGGGATTCACAGGTGAGAGGCATTGTCCCTCGCTGCGTTTGTAAGCAATAACAGCCTGCTAACTGTAACTTGACCTTAAACTGGCTCAGTTTGCACTAACAATGGCCAAAAAATTACTCAGAACAGTAGGCAATGCTATTTAAACACCATATACACAGCTTACTTGTTGTAAAGTACTAAACTTTGTATTTTCTAAAACGTATATGATTAATGCAGCACTTTGTGAAAAACTCAATTCAGACAGCACTGAGTACTGTCTGAATTGAATAATAATGAATATTAGTTCTTATCAGGAGTCAAATGCTGCGCTGATTGGCTGTTCTTGAGTGTCTCCAGTTTCACTTTGCAGTTTGTAAAAAAAGGTTTATTGAGCATAACTGTAACCAAAATGAATATATGTCAATATTAACTATGTGTCCAAAAGTTTTATGAGGAAAAACATTCTGTAAAATAAAATCCACGTATGAATGAAAATAGTCGATTAATGTAAACTTTGCAACTGACATTGCAAATTTTCACAGAGAGGTGTCGATATCAAATGTCATATGGTATTGGTGAATAACGTACACAATTTTATGAACATCACTCATCCCTTAATAGCACTGAATCTAGATTTTTAGCTCCATCTGGTGGCAAAAAAGAAAGAACAAAAATGCAACTCGCCTCCATAAAAGAGAAAGTGAAGATATTGAGTTGATACCTGGGAGCAGCTGGCGATGGTGCTGGTGGGCAGTCCGATGAAGGAGCCCAGCCAACATCTCGGACCCAATCGCTGTGGGCTTCCAACTTCTGGTCCTCCTTCCACTGACCATCCTCCTCCCTAAAAGCAGTGTCACGTAATTATTATAAACATCACCTTTAGAGGGGAAATGCAACAAAGTGTAGGAGAACTGTACTGCACTATAGAAAAATATCTCCAAACAAAAACAGAAAATATTTTTTAACTACACTGAAAAAAGTAGTAGTTTAATGACAGGCAGAAAGTTTTGAGTTCTGCATCTGTACTTTTACTTAAGTAACAAAATCGTGTAGTTCTTTCACCAGTGCGTTTTCAAACTAATACAAAATAGAACTTACTTCCAGAGTTTGACAAGGTTGTCACAGCCTCCAGAGACAAACGTTTGACATAGTTTGGTTTCTGTCCTGTGGGCTGGTCAATCAAGCTGCCGGGGACAACTGCAGGGCCCAGCTCACTGCATTACAACCAATCTGGAAGACAGCAAATAAATAGAATATAGAGAAGCATTATGAAAGTAGACATATTTACCAAGTTCAAATAAAAGGATTAATATAAAAGTCAAATATCTTGCAGAATCAACTGTTTTGGAGTTTTTAATCCTGTTCTAGCATTGCTTCTCCGTCATTAACTCAGCTGAAGTTTAAAATACATGTTCTTTATAATGATTGACGTCATTCAAGTCTGCGATTGTACACATGTGAGTGAAGCTTACTGTGTGCGCGTTGGGATCTTCTTTATGTCCCACTGCTGATCGCCAGTAAATGTGAGAAGAGAAATGGCTCCATCGGAACTGCCACAGGCCAAGATTAAACCAAATTCATAAGGACCCCAACAGACTGAATTTACTGCACAAACAAAACGTAATCTGTAATCCGTTCTGGTGAAAATTTCAGAGATTTGTACATTGACAAATAATACCACCAACCTGACGACTCATGACCGTGTACTCGTACATCTTGTCCCATGTGCCGTTCTCTTCTTTCCATATAATTACTTTCTGTCGTAGGAGCAAGAAGCTAAGACATTGCCAAACATTGGATGAGCCCACGCCACTTGCCACACAGGCCCTTCGTGGCTGCAAAGAAAAGAGATTGTGTGTCAATATAAGTTATAAAATTTCCACAACACTGAGAATAAAAGAGAAAATAACAATAATAAAAAAAGACACCACAAACTGAACCAAACAAAATGCTTCACATGATTTCTTTATCTTCACAAATTTATAATGGGACGTTACGTTATCTCTTGAAAATGCTGTTCATAATATAAAGATGCACTGTGTAACTTTTTGGCCCGAAACAGACTTGAATAAAAGCATGTTTTATTATTTAGATTTCTTTGTTGCACTAAATAAATACATACAAATCTGCAACTTTACTTCGAACAGGCTTGTATGGCCACAGAATGCACAGTTATTTGTCCTGGAGGAGGGCGCACTCATGTTTATTTCTATAGAAAAGTGGTTCAGAAAGTCTGTTTTTTACTTTCTAATTTTTGTGTAGCTGACTTTTCACCCCCAGAAAGTTACACAGTGCACCTTTAAGAAGACACATCATTTTTGTGGAGTTTACAATTGTATATATTTGTCGGAAAGCAGTGTTTTAGTCAGGTCTCTGGCAAAAACAATGTTTTTTTTCTACAGCTTACCCTCTAAGATCTGCCACTAAAATCTGTCCACCATTTCTGACATCAAAAATCTTCACAGTCCTGTCAGAGGAGCATGTGGCTAGCCGTGTCCCGTAGTAGTCCATTTGGGCATCGTGCTGAAACAAATATACAAGGTGTTATTGAAAGAAGGAAATTGAAAAATTAAAGAATTATTTTGGTCTGACTGTCAAAATATGAACCAAACAAAGCTACTGTTCACCAATTTCTAACTGAAATAATGTTTTTCAGGTTAATGTTTATTACACTTTTATCTTGTTTATCTTTTAACATAATTTTATTATAGATTGCCCAAATACATTTGAGATTTACAAAGCAAAAAACTAAGAATTAAAATACTTAAAACTTTTTAAGATCTAGTTTTTAAACCGATTAATGTACACATTAAAAAAGGTTTACATTTTACATTGATACACCTGCATTAGTGGATTAAAGGTATAATGTAAAATGTATAATTATTGATTTTTGGATGTAACAAGAAAACAGAAAGAAGAAATGCTAACGTGTCAGGCCTATTATTATCCGCTAATTATTTACAAATGTTCAAAATGAATAAATTAATGTGCCAATAAAAGTAACAGTTTTTTGTATATGCTTTTAGTATGGACAAAAGGCAAAAGTGGCTCACATTAGATTATTTAATGTAAACAACAACTGTCATTAAGTTTTAGCTGTGCCAGATCTGTATGCTAAAGCCAAAGCTTGCAATGTTCGCTATTAAAGCACTCGAACTTACGATCATATCCTCGTGGGACGTGTCCACTGTGTTGATTACAGACACCTGAAAGCACGAATAAGGAAAAATGAATAACAAATCAGTAAATTCTAGGATAAAAATGTCTTGTACACTGTAGAATGAGTGCTAACTAATGCTAACAACTTGCACCATCTACGTCAGCGTCAGATCAAAAACAGCCATCAAAGTATACGTCGTACAAAAAAAAGAAAAATAGATTATTAAAATACTTACCATGGTTGACTACACTTTTAAAATCCACAAGGGGCAATTTTTATCCAAATTTATTGAATGAATAACCGGGATCTTTACACAATCCGACGTGGCATCAAGCAGCCGCTGCCTAGAGCGTCTGTCCGTCCGTGCGTAGCTTCCGAACGGAAACAAGAACGGCGAAGAAAAAGTTCCGCAACATGACTCCGGCGAAAAAACGACGTTTAACAATATTGTATGTACCGTTTTATAATTTACTCATAATTTTAGCAATGAATAATTATTTAATGCGGCTTAGCGATATAATGTTGTCAAATATTTTAAGTATTAAATGGGAAAATTAAACTTTATGATTTTTAGTGTATTAACGTTAGCTTCAATTGTAACCGTTACACTGCAGTGCTAACGTTACATTACTTTATTTCTAGCATTAAGAAATGTGTGTTCACTTGACAATAAAAAGCTTTATCGATTCACTTTTCTTTATGCATTTTATTAGTGTAAAAAAAAAAAAATCTTTGTCCACACGATGGCGACATTACACAGGGATTTTTGTTTATGTCTATTTTTATCTGCGCCCACCAAAGTGTCAAGTTCCCCCAACGGCTGTACCTCCTCGCCATGTTCTTGGGTTAAAACTTACTTTATTATCCTTTCAGGGGTGGTGACAACTGCCAAAACAGGACGATGTCGAGTGTGACCTACCACATCTCCAACTTACTGGAGAAAATGACCTCCACTGATAAAGATTTTAGGTAAGAAGAAGTGAACTTAGCCTGACCCAGCCTAACTGCATGACACCAGACATGAGATGACAGTTTTTGGAGAGGCTATTGTAGGCTCCCACCACAGACGACACTGACATAGCTTTCCTTTACTAATAGTGTGTTTCACTTTTTTATTATCATCACATGTTCACTTAAAACTATTTTGTTATGGGTCCCAAAGTGTTCACATTGACAGACACTTAAATCAAGGAAGAAATGAATGGCCTATTTGAATATACTGTAATCTTTAATCTTTAGCATACTCACTATTTAGAGTTAACATCACTTTTAATAGTTTGATAGGTCCGAAGCCATGATTGCAACTGCGCAAACAATCCATTCAACAGTGTTCTCTCATCATTAGTTTACTCAAAGTTGTATTCAACTCGATTCAAGCATGTTTGAGTAAGCTTGCATTTTTCTACAACTGATGCTCCAGTGCACAGAAAATCCCTGTTTTCACCTACCACATATCTCCACCCTCTTGTCTGTGTTTATTTACTTGCAATTACTCAAAAATATTGGATTCAGAGTAAAGCATGAAAGAGTCTAGTGGTCACATAGCCACTTTCCAACAACAAAAACAAGTAATTTAAAATCTGTAGTTTATAAGTAAAGTTTTATACAAAGACAAAATCTGTTCTGCAGTTTTGAACAGGAAGTCAATGGACTTATTTCCCTTTCTAAGTTGTTTTAGGTCATTTTGTGTAATGAATGAATGAACTGTAAATTACTGATCTACATATCATAAAGCATATTGAATGGCCATTCATCTACAAAGGAAGCTTACTTTGTACTAACTTTATGACAGAAAAGTGTATTGTTTCAAATTACATTGACTCACTATTGATAACAAGTAACCTAAATTAATTGTCAGTATGTTTTTGTAAAATTGCGCTACACAAATGACCAGATTTTGATAATTCTTTTAAATCTTTGAAGTAGTTATAGGCAATAGTGTAATAAATATTTTACCCTGACCTTCATACAGGTTCATGGCCACCAATGACTTGATGCTAGAGCTGCAGAAGGATAATATCAAACTGGACGAGGACAGTGAGAGGAAGGTAGTGACGATGCTCCTGAGGCTGCTGGAAGACAAGAATGGAGAAGTGCAGAACCTGGCTGTCAAATGGTACAAAGTTTGGGTAATAACATCAAAATAAGTGTCATTCTATAGAAAAAAAAGTCCCTAAAATAATTTTATTTTTAGATGCTGAATATATTATCTCCTTATCATGTTTTTTTACACTATCCATAGCTTTTGTTTACTTTTTAGGTTAAAAATGTAAAAAAAAAAATTAGGATGACCATCGATACCTGGATCGGATATCGTGCATCCAGACATTTTGCTGGATCGGTTCGGCTCCTGATATCGGTCAGCCGATTAGTGCTGTGCTTTAATTGACATAATGAACTATTCTACAGGCTGGTGATCATTACTTTCATATTGGCATTTATTCAGATTAAGTTGTTAAGTTGTAACTTGTACTATAAACCAGTGACATAAAGCAATATACAAACGTATTAAGTTTTATAAGAAAAGAAGCAATTTCAGTCCTTCCTGTATCGTTATATCGGGTATCGGCAGTAGTTAAGCAATATCGGATCGATATGGAACAAAAATTCTGGATCTGCATCCTTAAAAACAATTGTTACAAAAGTTAAAATGGATTGTTTTTACTAGTTTGACGGTGCTTTTTGAAAAGTGCTGTTTGACAGCTTTTGCCACACTTAATTTTAGTCAACTAACATGAGATATAAGTTTAGTCGACAGAATTCTTGGTCACTACAATCCTAATTACAAAGGATGTGTCTTTACTGGCAGTACAAAAACAACTTTAATTCCTTGTTTCTTGCAGCCTAGCTCCTCTGGTGAGTAAGTGAAGGAGCCTCAGGTGGAGACAATGGTGGACACTCTCTGCTCAAACATGATGTCTGACAAAGAGCAGCTCCGAGACATCTCCAGCATGGGCCTGAAGACTGTCATCGCCGAGCTCCCCCTCTCCACATCAGGTACATTTAATACATTTTATTTATTGTAATAAGAAAAATATGTCCTTGGTTTAAGAAAGGGTTGTAAAAAGTATTGAAAACATATACTGAGCACATTTTACTCGTTTCTCGACATTTTAGCTTGATTTACTAGACATTCTTTATTTAAAATTGCCTCTCAACATTCTTACTGTATTGGAAAAACACCTGATAAAATATGTTTCTTAGCTACTTTTTTTGCTTATACTTTCTCCTTGGAGAGTTTGTTTGGCAGGAAATATAGAAACTAGCTTTTCTGTTGTCATGGCAACAGTGCAGACTTTAGCCATCTTGTTTGCTAACGGCATTCGGAGATTTAGGAATTTTTACTGTTGAAAAAAAAAAAAAAATCACTAATCAAACTGATTAAAAAACAATATTTAAGCACAAAAAGTGTCAACAGTGTGGATCCTAAAGTGTTCCTGTTGTTTTTCTGCTTTTTTGCAACTGTTTATCTGATTTTTCTAGTTGTAGTTATTTATATTTATTGATTCGTGACAGCACTAGGTTTAACCAGTTTGTGTGTAGGTGTGAATCTGACCACTGGGGTGTGTAAGAAAATCACCTCTCAGCTGATTGGAGCCATGGGAAAGCAGGAGGACGTGTCTGTTCAGTTGGAGGCTCTGGATATTCTGTCAGACATGTTGGGAAGGTAACTGGGAAAACATTTATATCTTTTTGTCTGGGGAATTGAACTCAGATTTGTATACAGATTCTGTTTTCTTCAACAGGTTAAGTGGCACATTGGTCAGTTTCCATGGGTCTTTGCTGTCTAGTCTGCTGCTCAGGTAAAGACCACTGTACACATGTCAGTGTATTTTAAAGCAATGATTTTCAACCAGTGTGTCGGACAACAATAGTGTGCCTAATCAGGTGAGACTTGAAAAAATTTGATCAATATTCAATCTATGAAAAAAGATCATTTGCTATTTTAGTGTTTGGAAAAAGTTTCCAGTAAGAATGAATGCTGGGGTAGCTAACTTTTTTAGTTATAAATTAGTAATCTTTGTGCTTTCCAATAAAAAGTATGCAGCACTTTGTGAAAAAATTAGACCACTGAATACTGTTTTAAAGGTGGGGTAGGTGATTTTTACACCGCAAACACATTTAGGTTTTAAATCTGGCAACTTTCTCTCATAAATCCTTTCACACATTGTTAAAATCAATATGTATTAAGTTTTAGTTGCAATTTTGACTTAAAACCTTCTTTTTTTCTCTTTTAAAGTGAAACTGGAGAGGACCACCCAAGCTCAACCAATCAGAACGCTGCATTCTGCTCCTGATTAGAACTAAAATTCTTTATTATTCGATTCAGAGTGTACTCTGTGGGCTAATTTTTTTCACAAAGTGCTGCATTTTTCATATACTTTTTAGTGGAAAACACAAAGTTTACTTAATTACAACTAAAAAAGTTAGCTACCCCACCTTTAACTGAATAATAGAAAGTTTTTATCGCTAGCCAAATGTAGTTCTCTGGGCTGTGCTTGGTGGTCCTCCCCAGTTTCACTTTGTATTTGTACAAAGTGTTTTTAAGTCATAATAGCAGCAAAAATGAATACATGTCCAATAGTAAACAATCCGACCTGTACTACGTGGCTTTGCTGTGTCACATGCTTTTAGCGATACAAAATACAAAATGTTGGCACAGGCCCTCCACCAGAAAAGTTTCATAGTGTCACTTATGAAATGTAGTTGTTTTCCTACATAGTTTTATTTGGTCATATTTGAGGTGGTGTGTCGCAGGAAAATTTCAACCAAAATAATGTGCCATGACTCACAAATGGTTGTAGTGTTTGTATTGTTATTGTTAAAAAAGGTTTTTGATTAGCTTTGCTTTGCCGTTGTATGTTAGACTACAGTTTTTCAATAAGAAATAGTAACATGATTATATTGACACAGAGACATTTGTGAGGCTCAGAGTCAAAGCAACTCATAAACAAAGTTAACAAAGCAAATTAGAGATGGGTGGAATATTGGAATCTATTGGAAGAGGAAGTTCTCAGTGTGCACATGTGTCTGTCCCAAATTGTCCACAAAGCATTACATTTATTATTTTGAAAAGACTAAACAGTAAAAGTGAAATAAACAAAGTAATAAATAAAAAATGTCTGTGTATTACATTTACCTAATAATTTGACGGAACTGTTCACGGTTTCTCTCAGTTGACTAGTTCCAGGATGGCTGTGAGGAAGCGCTCCATCATGGCTCTGGGTCACCTGGTGCCCTGCTGTAGCCCGCCCTCTTCTCTCAGCTGACCACTCACCTGATGACTGAGCTGGCAAAGGCCCGCCCACATCCCTGTCCCGTACTTACATCCAGTGCCTCGCTACGGTCAGTCGTCACGGAGGACATCGAGTTGGTAAGATACGGTGCATTTCTTCAACATATTTAACCTATACTGTACTGAAATCTCCCAAAGTGTGTATGACAGGTGAGACTTTTTTCACTAAGCATTTTATCTGTTACGCAATTTGACTGTTTTGATGAGGTAATTTTCTCTTTTGACCAGCAAATGTAGAGCTGTTACATGGCAACCACTTTTTAAATATGGGTCAAAATCTACATAAAAAGAATTTAAAATGTGGCAAAAGATAATGGTAACACTTTCATTTGTCTAAATGGTTGCTTAAACCAGTGTTTCCTAACTGGGGGTACGTGGACCCCAGGGGGTACTCGACCATTTGCCAGGGGGTACTTGGGATGATTGCAGATTTAAAAGAAAAGTAATTGCAAGTTTTCTAATGTGAAACATGTTATTTGCAGCACATTTTACATGTTAAAAGGCAACAGTTTGACACGAAATACATTAAAACAATAAAATACAATGGTTATAAGGAAAATATAGGAGTAAAGATAAAATAGACCTAAACAACAGATGACATAGGGCAGGGGTCTGCAACCTGCAGCTCGAGGGCCACATGCGGCTCTTTAAGGACATCAGTGTGGCTCTTTGAGATCTATTTTGAACGAGGATTCATTATTATTTTAGTATGTGTTTGTTTTAAAATAAACAGTTGTTTAATGCAGTGTTTCCCAACCTTTTTTGAGTCACGGCACACTTTTTGTTTCCATTTTTTTAATAGCAAGCAAAAAATCTAAATTATTTAATGTTATTACACTTAAAATTTGGAAATTGTGATAGTTTGGTTTTTGTTGTTAGTCAAAAGGCTTTTCTGGACACACCAAATGGCAAATTATTTGCTAAATCTGTTTTGATAAAGTGAAATATTTAAAACTGAGAACATTTTTCAAGGCACATTTGGTAGTATCTCAAGAAACACTAGTGTTCCCTGCCCTGACACACTGCTTTAGTGTGTATACTGCTTTCTTCATCATTTCAAAATGTATTGACGGCTGTAACTGGAGTTCAACTTTCTCTTTCAAAAATGCACAAAAGTAAGTGAAAAACTGTTTATCTCGCCATCAAAAACTTATTTGCGAATTAATATAATATTTCAGTGTTTAATTTGGTAAAACATCGAGTAAATTCACTTGACTGTCTAAACATTTTGTTAGACTAAATATAGTTGCGGCTCTTTCCTACTTTGATTTAGTTTGAATTGGGCAAATGTGGCTCTTTTGCTGTCAAAGATTGCAGACCCCTGATATAGAGGGTACTCCATGTGTGAGCTCATGATTAGGGGTACTCAAGACGAAAAAGGTTGGGAACCATTGGTGTAAAGCATGTGCAGCAGGGCGGAAAGTGACATCGACCGAAAATCCTTCTTCACACTGTAAGGACTTGGACTTGGATGGGAACTAATAATGAAACAATAGTAATATACAATGTATAATCATTCATGATCATTATACAGCTATGGAAATGTGGATTGTTTGGTCTGATGTATGGGTTGTCTGCTTTGTGTAGTTTGCAGTGGTGGTTTATTGTCACTCATACAGGACTTTAAGTGGGCCGGAATGCACCAGTACTCAGTTCCAACAATTCTAAAAAAGGCCCATTTGAGTACCTGCCACACCCACAGAGATTGTGAGTTTTATTGATTTAATCCGACTCGACTTGTATTGCCTGCAGTTAAAATTTTAGATCGACCAATATGGGGTTTTCCGAGGCCGATACCGATATTTAAATTTTGCTAGTCGATGCTAATATCAATGGCAGAAGCTGGGATGAGATAATATATAAAAAAAAAAAAATCAACCTAAATTATCATTCACCACGGCACGCGTGCATCTCTTTCACACAATGTAATGACGCTCGATTGTTTAAATATTGTTATGAAAGACACTCATCTTGTTCATATTGACAAACAAACAAAGTTATTAAAGCTTGTGCTGCAGCCAAAGTCATAGAACAAGAATACAACTTGGAGACATGTTAATGACCAAATCAAAACTGTAGACTTAAAAAAAAGTCTTATTATTTCTCTCCAAACCAAGGAAGGCATCAATGGACATGGGGAGAACATGCAGAGTCCACACAGAAAGGCCCCGAGTCGACTGGGAATTGAACAAAGAGACTTTTTGCTATAAGGCCAGAGGCTAACCACTGCACCACTGCGTCGCCCATGTTTGTTTTTGACCAAAACATAAAGACAAATATGTTCCAAACCAAACAGTTTTTTTCTTTGTAACGGCGGATGCGCTTAAAAATGTAAAGTTGTTTAAGTAACCTGTGTGCATTTTTCAGGTGAACATTTAGAGAAGCTTGTCCCCATGGTGGTGAAGCTGACCAGTGTGGAGGACGATGAGCTCACAGAGTACTGTTTCCAGGCATTTGAAGCTTTCATAAGAAGGTTAATCACTTTTGCATTCTATATAAATCAAAGTGCAACTCCTTTTCAACAAGAAATATCACAGAAATTATTTTGTTTTCCAGGTGTCCCAAAGAAATGTCACCACACATTTCCATGTTGACCCAGCTGTGTCTGAAGTTCATGACCTACGACCCAACTATAACTATGATGATGATGAACAGGACGACAGTATGGATGTAGAAGATGGGTTTGGTGAAGGTGCTTGCATTTTGCTTTCAAAAACACATTTGACCAAAACTTGTATTTAAAGGTGCAACAAAAGAGAGAAAGATTTTGACATACTTTCTTAATCCCGCATAAGAGAAATTCATTCGCTACATTGACTATATCCTTCAGTGCTACTAGCAAACCTAACAGGGGCAGTTAGCAGGTCAAGTGAAAGTGATAATATGCCCATTTCCACAGAATACTCAGCAAATATAGGAATGAAAACTCAAAGACTTACTTTCTGTTTGTACTGGGGCTGAGCAATTTTATCTCTCATATTGAACAATTTGATTGTCGATATAGTATTTATGTTGAGCCTTTTCAAAAATGGAACAGAAGAAAAAAAAATCCAGAAACTGATGTTTCTCACAGAAAGATAAACTTTATTTGAATATAAAAATATATTTTTATTTTCTGTTTCTCTTAGGTTTTTTGGCTGCATGTAGACACTGTTGCAAAAGTATTCCTAGATATTGCAGGTTTAGACTTAGTGGTAATAATTGTGGGTTCCTAATGTTATTTAAAGCTTTGGAGTTGCTATGACATATCTTTTTAAAATATTTTACAACATGAATTCAAAGTTATCTAAATCTAAATCTAACGGTAGAGTAAACCTTGTATATATTTTAAAATATTCTGTGAAATGGAACAAATTAAACTTCCTTTTCACTTATGTTCATAAAACCAATACTAAAGCACATTTTATTTTGTTTTTAAAAAGTTTAAGCAAAATGTAATCGTAAATCAAGATTGATTTGTTGTCCAGCAATACTTCTGACAAAATATCAGTCACCGCACAATTGCGTGTATGACTGACTCTTCTGACACGCAGTCTTTCAGGAGTACAACCTCAGCACATGTTCAGCTTTGTAGGTTTTGGGCGTTCTTGCCAGACACAGTCTCTGCTAGTCGGCTTGGTTTTGCATCGATTGTGTTTCACACTGTGTCTGCTCTGACACAGTGCTGTTGGTTCTACATCAGCCTGCTGTGGCCCTCTACTTTTTCTTCTAGGCTTCTCTTTTGTGTATCGATGATTTACCTTCTGCCACAGTATATACAGTATTTAGCATTATAATGTGCAAAAAATGGTAATTCAGTTTTGTAGTTAGTTTTAGTCTATAGAAAAATTCTGGGTTGTATTGGTCTGATACTTGTCTGGATGATTAGCTCTGGTTCAGTGCTTGACTGGAGTGAAAAGTGTTAAAAAAAAAGCTCTAAAAGTGTTTTATGGGTTTCTCTTCCAAGTAAGTCAGTACAAAACTGATAATTTGAGCCCCTTTTCCTCCAGAGTCAGACGACGAGTACAGCGACGATGACGACATGAGCTGGAAAGTGCGGCGCTCTTCCATCAAGTGTCTGGAGGCTTTGATCCACACGAGGAGAGACCTGCTGCTGACTTTCTACTCCACCCTCTGCCCCGCCCTACTCGCACGCTTCAAGGAGAGAGAGGAGAATGTGCGGGCCGATGTCTTCTCCGCCTTCTCTACTCTGCTCAGGCAACTCGAGTGGGGAGCAGCCACGTGGGGCTGATAACTGAACAAGGCGACGCCAGAGAGGAGGAGCCGACAGTTACTATGCTGAAGAAACAGGTAGGTATGAGTAAGTATGTGCAAGAAACTTTATGACAGTTTCCGTATCTTGCCAAAAATGACACACTCAACCAGGCATGGGACGATATTAAAATAATCCAAAATAATCACGATTAATGATATTATCACGATAATTTACTAAATATAAAAGTGCACAGATTTAAAATCACTGAAATTTTATTAGTGCACAATATGTCTGTGTTTAAACAACTACTTATTGTATTTTGGTCTAAGTACAATCAATAATGATTCAAAGTGAACAAATGTTTACAATGTTGAGCAAAAATCTACTAACTTTGTCTCAAAGTCATGGATTAACTTTAATACATGAACCTTTTCTTTGTTTAACCATAAAACAGCTTCTTACTGGGTTCACAGCAGTCAGATTTTAGTTGCTCTTATGAAGCCACAGGTGTGCTCCTGCTGCTATAATTGCGATTATCGTCACGTACGATTATCACGATTATGAATAAACGCCACGATTATTTAATTGCAACCCTTAATTATCACGATTAGCGATAATATCGTATATTGTCCCATCCCTACTCAGCACTCACATTTAGAATACTGTGATGTCACCTGCATAACCTCTTTTCCAGTCTTTCCCATTAACAGAGGAGACTACGGTGGCCCCCCATCGTCTAATATTTTCCCTCCATAGTCAAAGACAACAATAAACTAGGGATGAAACAAACAATCAGTGTTCCAGAGTGCTGGAAAACCGGGAACATAATTATCCCATTTTCCAGTCATGGAAAACAATAGAAAATGAAACAAACAAACCAAAAAAAAACAGCCAAATGTCATAGAAAATACAAAGTTATCCTGAAAAATGATTTAGGCCTTTCATACATGGGGTCAATAGTTACCACAAAAGAGAGGTCAACTGCCGCAAAAACTATGCAAACATTAAACACATTACAGACTGATATATACACTATGTGATTACAGGTTAAATCCAACAATATTGTGTTTCATGTTCACATTTGTTTTTGCCTTCGCTTATCATGTTTTTTTCAATATTTGATTTTAGTTTTTGTTCTTCTTGTTTTGTGGTGTATAGGTACCGGTGATAGTGAAAGCTCTGCACAAACAGCTAAAGGACAAGAGCGTGAAATCTCGTCAGGGCTGTTTCTCCTCCTCACTGAACTGGCTCACACTGTCCCAGGAGCGCTGGAGGAACACATCCCTGCTCTCATACCTGGTAATGAGCTAAAGCTTCTCCGAATGGAAACAAGAAGAGTTATTTAATGTCAAACTTTTTACAACAGCGCAAAGACCCTCGGCATGTACAACAATTCTACCTTTTACCGTAACTCTGCTTCTTGCTCTCTTCAGGTATAGTTTCTCTCTGACGGACAAATCTACCTCCTCCACCATGAGGATCGACGCTCTGTCCTTCTTTAATGTCCTCCTGTCGTCCAACCATCCACAGGCCTTCCAACCACACATGCAGGTGTCAAACTCAAATAATGCTAAGCTATATAGGTTCTATTCACATCACATCACAATACTAAAAGAACAAGAACTTTGTGAATTGCTAAATCAACCTTTTGGTAGCTTAATTGTGTATATGGTGCTTAGACAATCTTAATCTTAACTTTGTCCTCCAACCTGTCATTGGCATTGGTTATTTGTCTGTCATAGGTGCTGCTGCCCCCGGTGGTGGCCTGTGTGGAAGACTCCTTTTATAAGATCACCTCAGAGGCTCTTCTGGTCACACAGCAGCTGGTCAAAGTCATGAGACCACTGGACCAGACGACCGCAGGTGGAGCGTTTGACCCCAAACCATTCGTCAAAGGGGTAACTCTTCATTTGACACTATTTATGACTCATACAGTATGAACCTGAAGCCATGTACTTACGTTGTTTGAACTAGCACGGTTCTTTATTCACTAATAATGTATTCTGTGAATAACAGGCTACGATATTTTAGTAACATAGTTAAGATATATTTAATTTTGTAGTGAACATTTTGCTATAGTTTATTTTCACACAATTGGGCTACTTTGATGAGGTTTGTAATGGTCTTTGTCTATGGATAATGGAAATCAATTGCACCAACAAAATGATTCAAAGGACATACTACAGTGAAAATGAACAAAGTACAAAATAAAATAAAATATATTGAAGAGATTGTGGATACAAACGCAAAGCTAGACCGGTGCTCTTTGGAAGGGGTAACTTGAACTGGAAAAAAGATATGGGACAGTTGTCTGCGTATTGTAAAGTTATAAAGCAGACAACAAAAACCAAGCACTCAGTCTGTTTAGAAAGATAAAAAGCCTTTATTCAATCATGGCTATAAGATTAAAAATACGCACCAACGCGTTCGGCCCACACGGCAAGCTAGCTTTCAGTCCTTATTGACTACCCTCATAAACTGCTCTATCGTCGGGACTTTTTACTTGCTATATTGAAACGCAAATTCATTTTTCAATAGTATTTTGAACGCCTGCTGATTTATATTGTATGTAATTGTTAGAGATTTGGGCCTTATCACTGTCACTTTAAGTATAGGGGCGTCGTTGCTTCACACCCTTTACACACTCCTTTTAGGTGGCACACGTCAGCCTGGTGTGTCCTTATGCCCTGATGAAGGCCGTGTGGGCCGAAACGCGTTGGTGCGTATTTCAATCTTATAGCCATGATGAAATAAAGGCTTTTTATCTTCTAAAACAGTGCCTTGGTTTTTGTGTCTGTCTTTATAACTTTACAATATGCAGACAACTTCCCATATATTTTTTCCACAAAAGAAAATACTTTCAGTGTTTCTCTCACCATAGCTGGCAGTGTGCCCCACGCTGCTAACAACACCCACCACTCGGCTACACCTCAAGTCTATGATGATTTCACAGCACATCGCACAATCAAAGACTCTTGACAGATTTTGGAACCAAAAATATAGATATTTTATTCATTTAAGCACACCAAATTTAGAAATATAAATGTCTTTATTAGATTTATCACAGCAGTTTAAGTAAGTAAAAGTCACCAGTTATCAATATATGTAAACTTGCAGTGTTTACTGTAGGTGTATATTGTGCTAAAGTGGGTATACTAATTTCTAGATTATAAGCAGCTACTTTTTTATTAGCTTTTTTTTTTGCTTTGAACTATGCGCTTATAAGGCAATGTAGCAAAATTATAGATTCTCATAGACTTACTATTAACAAGTGCGGCCTATATATGTACTTTATCATTTTTCTTACTTATATCTAGTGGGTGCGGCTTATATTCAGGTAGGGCAGAATTACAGTAGTTTATTTTAATGAGGTAAATTGTCAAATATAACATATGTAGAGGTAATTCCACAACTGTTTCCTAACAACCTTGCTTAAGTATGAGCCAGTATCCACATAAATGACACAGACGTTATGATTTCACTATGAACAAAAACTTGTACACTTTATTTTGTAAATGATTTCAACTCCAGGAAACTGTGTCAGTTGTATAAATGGTCTTCTTTCAGCTTCTGTTTGTCAATTCCTTTGTCTCATTTTCTCACTTGCAATTTTCTCTCAACAATGAAGAGGCTAAAGGCAACAGACATCGACCAGGAAGTGAAAGAGCGGGCTATTTCCTGCATGGTCACATGGTCTGTCACCTAGGCGACCACTTGGGCGGAGTTACAAGGCATCTTCAACATCTTTCTGGAAAGACTGAAGAATGAGATCACCAGACTGACCACAGTGCGAACCATCACTCTGATCACGACGTCGCCACCAAGTTCTTTAACAAGCAGACTTATGTTAGTAGTTGTGACTAGTCCTCAGACAGAAGCCAGGCGCTGTTCTACACATTATTTTAAAAGTATTATTCATGTTCAAACAAGAGGGAGAAAAAGTTTTTATACAGATATAGGCCTTATTCAGTTTTGTTGCTATCTATTAATTATCACCTCAACATAGAATACTACCATAATGATTTTGACTGATATACTCAATGATTGAAATTATGTACAAACTATGGTAAATACTTTTTTGTTTTAAGAATCTTTATTAGAATTTGGAGTGGAAGGGATATTATTAATGAGAGAACAAAGTAAGATTTGTATTTTATTCCTGCATTTCAACACAAAGTTTCAAGCAGCCTGAAAAGTTATTACATTATTTTTAGCGTGTTCATGGTGTTGGTCTTGTTAAAAGTTTGAATCCAGCTTTAGAAACAATATTTGATAAAATGACTTGAAACATTAAGAATTCAATTCAGCCATTTCAACAATCTGGTAATTCTTTATCAAGGAAAACTTCATTTGACTAGAGCAGGGTGTGTCAAACTTAGGTCCAAAAATTATTTCACGTGGCCCCCCTAGAGAGTATTTTATTATTATGATAGTGGCCCCCTGAAAAAAGCACATTACAATTTGACCTGCAGGTCCCATGAATGCACTGCAGCTGAGCACTGACGAGAGGAGCCACATAGGCCAGAATGGAAAATTAAAATATAGAAATATAAAGACTTATTTTGCTGAGATGTCACTATAAAACCTAAAATGCTCTGAAATGCAGCAAGTCGCAGACAGTTTCTTGGAAGGGCAGTCTGTACAATATAATATAATGTAAGCATAATGTAATTTGATAATTCTGGACATAAAGTAAATGTGTTATATTAGTTTTATAAGCCTAACCATACTGAATTACTGTAACACAGACCTACATTTAAAAGTGACTCCGATTGATTTGTCTCCAGCTCCATTTGGATTGACTCCCCTGGACAAGACAAAATCTGTGTACAAAAAAACTTGCTTTTATGCTCTTGCCAAAAATATGTATTTTTAATGGAGTACATCAGTATAATTACATTCACAAATTGAAAACATTGCCCTATTTTTGATCAGTGTGCTCAGGTATTAGAGATAGATTAGCCATAAACCAGGCTAAAACATCATTTTAATTTTAAGCTGCAAATTCCTCTCGTTTTGGGCTTTGATATTGTCCTTGTCAGGACGTTGGTGTAGGACAGGGGTATGCTTTGGAACAATTATTAATTTTCCTTTTTGCTGTTGGACAATCTGCTTCTGTCTGAGTAATGACAGATTTTTACATCTGTATATTGACCAAGTGTTGTCTTGTTTGATTTCTGACATTCTGTTTTGCTGAATCAACAATCTTGCGAACTCCTCTGAGATGACTGTCATTGTGAATTTGGGCTCTAAAAAAATACATTAAAATGAACTGAATTGCAACAAAGACAATAAACTAAAGTATGTGTATGTTTTTCAGATTGACTTATCCTGTGTTTTGCCTGAAACCTTGTCGGTCCTGGGCTCTTTCCTGCGTAAAAACCAGCGAGCGCTGAAGCTGGGGACTTTAGCTTGTTTAACAGCTTTAGTCCACATCAGGCCTCCAGCATCAAACCTGCAGCTCTGGAGCCTGTCCTGAGTGAACTGCCTCCTCTAGTGGACGAGAGCGACATGCACGTGTCACAGGTACCAGCACTCACCTTTACAGACAGTGAGTTTGTTATTGAGGAATTTGGATGTATAAACATTTACTTGACAGAATAGTAGGAAAAATACTAGAAATCTATTAGCATAATATTTTTCTACTGTTATTTATGGTATCTTATATGCAAAATACAAATATTCATGTAATATTTTTTCTGCAACGTGAGAGGTTTTGGATTAATGTATGTTTGCTATAAAACATACAAAAAAAAATCTGAAAGTACATTATAGACCTCAGAAACTATAATAAAAGAAAACAAACATTTTTGTAAAATGAGTAGTCTGACCGGTTACAGGACCTTAAAGTTTTAAAACAATGGTAAAAAAAAAAAAAAAGTACCTCCTAAATTTTGGTTCGCATGTCAAGTACCCCCCAACTTGTGCTTTTAAAAAACAAATGGATTTTCTTGTAGAATACGCCAGTTGTTGCTATACATTTTCTTGAGTAAAAAGGCTGTTTTAAAATGCCTCAAAAGCATTAAAAAATATCACAAATAAAAACTTTAAATTTATTTAAAATACATTTAATTAAAAAAAAAAATCGGAAATCAGCACCCCCTGGTGAGGGCTTGCATACCCCGAGAGTCCATGTACCTTGGTTGGGAAACACTGTTTAAAATGCCCAGCCACTTGAATGTCTCTTAGTCGAAAGATAGTAATAACCCAGACTGAGTCTCAACTTTTTTAAAAGCTGAACTCAAGCATTATCTTATCTCTGTTTAATTGTTAAAACCACACTTATCTAAGTCTTATGACAGGATGCTATTATTATGGGTACATTATAGTTAATTGTGAGGTACAAAGATATATTGATAAAAACGGTGTTCAGAGTAGTTGCTGCAAATTACCCAATTAAAGCACTTTTGTGAGACGCTTCGCTGCCGTACTACAGAGACATCCATCGCATCTAAAACGGCTATTGAGGCATTTCAAAAATCGTGTTGTATGTCAGATCTTGGTCAAAACAGTGTCTAGATGGGTAACAGCCTGCCATTGTCTCTTATCCGAAGCCCAAGAAATTAGTATACATAAATATATAAACCCGACATGATGGAGACCCAGAGAAACCATGGCAAAGATACAAGAGCCGATCTCGTTCTATCCTCTTTCCCGCGCCCAACCTACTGGGGATCCTGACGTGTGCCACAAGCAAACCTACCCACCCTCCCCTAGAAGCAATCCAGTACCACGGCCAGGCGCCCCGCAGAATGACGAGCAACACGCCGTCGCGCACGTCCCACTTGACTCTACTTACAACCAAACCCCTTTANTTAAATTCTTGTTTCCACAAAACGGTATAACAGGGTCTTGCCCCGTGAATCTTTGGTACAATGGGGGAAATAGTTCATCACCCGTTAAAACAGAAGGTCTATCTATAAGTGGCGGAGAAGAAGGAACGCCCCAACTGCCACCGTCCAGGGAAATCATTACTGGGGAGGAGGGAAGTGGGTCGGCTCCAAGGAGTACGGCTACAGATGACCTCACACTGGGGCATCTGCAGCCTCCTTGGCAGATGAGTTTTCTTCCACCACTGTGGAACGACAGGGGGTTACTCCTAATCTATGAGAAGATTAGTAGAGGCAACCTGGCCAACGGGATGACCTCCGGACTTACCACTCAGCAGGACCAAGGGTCCATTACCCTCAGTATAGACTCCCGTGCAACCAGCACATACTTGCCCCAGGGACATCCCTGGTAATACAAGCCCCCACTTGAAGTGTGGGCTGCTTGGGAAAGACCTAGTGGTACAGAAATTGTACTGTCAGTGGATCCCTATAACGGGGAGTGCTGCGACTCAGAAACCCTGATAAAAATGCGACAGGCTAGTGACTGGGCCTACGCACAGATTTGCAAGGCACCAGATGACATCGAGGCCAAGCATCCAGTTGGTCCAGTTACTTCGGCATATTTAACAAAAGAATGACTTCAATATCCTTAGTTCAAGCGGACATGAGACCAGACCCCTGGAGGATTCAGTTTCATGCCCTGCGGTATGAGAGGGGGCAAATGTTAGCTGTCAGTATTCACTAATGCACCGAGTCACTGGAAGGGGTGGACTCAGGAGTCAGATGAGTATATTAGACATCAGACATGCCAGAAAATAGATAATGACTATGTCCTGAACATACCTCTAATTGAACGGATAGAGCAGGAAAGGTGGCAGAATAACACCTGGCCAGAAAAAAGACATGGATCCTTCACAGTCGTTTCCAAAACCTATAAGTAAACAGCCACTCGTAGACTTAGGATTAGTGGCAATAGCAGACCCTGATGGGCGAGATTTCCACTGGAGGTATGCATCCTCAAGCACATCTACTACTGCGCTGCAAGGAGCCCGAGACATACGGGGGTATGGTTAAAGAATCGATGCACCCGGAGCAATATGCAGGATCTACAAGGCAAATAGACCGTTTGGTACGAGAGGTCGCGGCCGGCAATCACACCGAGTGTAAATATATACGTGTAGTCAGTGGAGAAGCCGCTGAAATAAAGAACTGTACGATATATACCAATACCAAATCGGGTGTTTATAAATGCTGGAACCTGGACAACACTGGCGGCCTGGTACCTTGGGGGTCGCCCAGTGTCGGGACTGCCATGTGGATCCATGGACTCCATACCCGGGATTAAAGACCAAATATGCGCCAACCTCGGTGTTAAATATCGACACACGGGATGATGCAAAGAAAAACGATGCGTTTAGAAAAATAAGCCAGTGCAACTACACTCGGGATTGTTACTCCCTAAGGACGGACTACAGGGAGTGTATTGGAACTGGCAGATGTTTGTGATACCCAGCTTTCATTGGCTGAATGATAGCGATAAATATATCGCGCGGTTTATACATAAATTTCCGAGAGTTCAGCAGAGAGTAATGTGGTATAAGCCCATGCAGAGGTTTTATGACGACAAGTTATGTTCTGGGATTAATCCAGGGGATAGCACAGGGACCTGCTTTAGAACTACTGTCGGAATCAGTGTGCCTATGGGTACAAAGGCTCCGTGGGAAAATTGGGTTAGAAATAATGAGACCAAGTGGTTTAAGGGGGCGGTAAAGTGCCTCGCCACTGTCACAGGCCAAACTGGCCTGGTAAACGTGACAAAGGCTCAGCAACTAATAAATTGGTACACGCGATATAAGCCGCAAAACGACTCACTCGGCAACATGTCATATGCAAACTGCCTGAAAGACAAAAACCAACGTTGTAGGTTCGAGTTACCCTTTAGGGACATAACCTGGGATGAGGCCATGTACAACTGCAGTAAACACCTGCCTAACGATCTAGCAGCGATCCGTAATCAGTCGGCCTCAGACCCACAGGTATTCTTCGAAGCCTGGTCTTGGGCACAATTAGCGGGACTTACCTCTGGTCTAGAAATGGCTATTGCTGCATTTGACACAGATACTCTCAGGACCCTAGTTGTCCCATATGTAGTGATGACCAATAGATCTACGGACAAGAAAAGGTTATCCATCACGTGCTATTGTCCTACCCGAGCACCCCAAACATGATCAGGGGTACCATAATGGTAAGGCGACGGAGGAAAAAATGGACCTTTATCCTAATAGTATATATGAAGAGAAATTGAATAGGAGCGCCAACAAGCGGTATACTAGGATAAAAGACACACGCCAGGGAGCGAGATATCTTGAGCATAAGATAGCGGATGACTGGTTCCATTGGCCCTGGTTGAAGAGGGTGATGTATGGCCTGGATAATCAAGGCCACGCACCTACACAGATCCATAACTATGCCCGCTTTATGCGTCGAATAGAAAAAGAGCACCCTGACAGGAGAAAACAACCTAATGCCGTAGTGATTGCGGCCTGGCTCTCAGAACATACGGAGATACTAGGAAATGTCCGAGAGGAGAAGAGCCAGACCTATAAAAATAATCCAATTATCTCTACCAGAGGCAGTTATTTCTGTCCCCACACATATTGCATACAATGAAAAAATATGAGGGAGAGCCAAACCATGAGGATAAGCCAGCTCAATGGTCACAAAAGGGCTTTCTCCAGAGTGCCTTCCCAATAGGACATACTAGCGTATGGGCTAATGCCCGGTATGTACCCACCCGGGTTACTCGGTACACGTCTACTTGGAACGGGGTGGCTGCCAGTTTCGACCAGTGGTATACGCACGATCAATATCCACAATTGGAAATAACACCTTGGATAAATCCTAACGAAACGTGGAGAAGCCGAAAACCCTATTGGTGCCCTTGGGGCGACACAACATCCAAAAGCTGCGCCTTAGCTCAAATAAATACTACCATGGTCAATAACACATATGCCTGGGGCACCCTGGAATTTTATAGCAGGAATGTTAAATTGTACCGGTGCACTGATCTTCGTATACATAGGAGATTGGCACACTGGCCTACTACCTCAGCTCCAGTCGGATGGCTGCAGGGAGTGGATCCAGGGAACATAGGATATCATAGGTATAGATTTGTACTCCATCATCTATGTTCGGAAGACAGGATTCTGGGACAAATGGCTAAAAGGGATGAAAGCACAAAATATGCCAGGGAAATGTGGGGAAAAGATTTTCCCTATCAGGTGGCCTCCCAGAATTCCCCCTGGCATTTAGAATCCGCTAAACCGTGCAATCATTACGGACAGGACACACAGGGAAGAACGTTTACAAGAACCAAAAACGACCCCCCTTATAAATTGGAGGGTTTGGACCACGACGCCTGTGCTAGACGGAAGTTTCACTGTGGCGTCTTTTCGGCGTAGCCTTTAGAAGTCTAGGGTCAGATATAGCCAGTACTATAGATCACGTAATAGCCAAAGTCGTTGAAGCCTGGGACTGGTGGGTCCAAATATGGACCTATGTCTGGTATGGACTAATATGTTTGATTATTATAATCGCACTCTCTGTAATGCAGAGGCTGTGCGTCTATGCTCTTTCCTCTGTCTACCCTGTAGAGCCATTAGAGCCTCACGTTTTAGAAGTAAGCAGGAGAAACTCTTTGAAATGATGAAAGAAGAAAGAAAGGAAATTCTAAAAGCTAAAAAACAGCGTAGGAAGAAAGACAGAGAGGAGTTTAAAAAATTAGCGAATAAAATAGTCAAACGCCAGGAAGGGGGATTTAGTAACTTTAATACTGAAGCTGAAATTCTTGTGTAGATCCCCTTCTCGGCTGCGATGTCCTGGTACCAGATGGTAAAGAAGCCTGTGAATGGACAACAAAGGCTGCGTCAAAACCACACAATTTATCATGGGTTCATGCTCATGATAATATTAATGGGAGTGGCCGTTATGGAACAATGTTGACATGTACTCTAATAGATCAAAATATATCGGAGTCCGCGGATATAGTGAAACTAACTAATAGATCAGCCGCTATACTCGAGTTCTCCTATCCTACGGAGTAATAAGTATGGAAAAGCCTTTAAATAGGGAAGTACAATATTGTAGAAATAAAACATTTACAGTGCAAGGCACGTCACTCATGGGCTCCATATTAGCCACTCGTAGCTGTTACAGCTGCACATATTTAAATAACACTTGGCACATTTTGATCCCAGGTAGGTGCTTCTTTAGAAGAGAAGAAGTTACCCGTCTGGATAAACTTAATGTAACTTGGACCCAGTACGAGTTAAAAGCGAAACCAGCGCCCTACCCGCAGATGGAATACTTCTGGGGCCGCTCGGTTAAAATAAACGGGGTAGAGCTTCAGAATAAAAACGCACTTACCTATCAGTTTAATTTGCTCTCGGTCCAGAGTGACAGTCAGGTCATTTTTGTAGAAATAATCCTGCCGTTAATCTTGTTCATATTAGTTGCAGTGTTTGCGGCAATAGCAGAAGCGAAAGTGCGACAGACGCGACCACATCCTCTTACAGGAAACGCAGCCTGCGTCAGAGGCGGAGGTTTAGCATTTCCTGTTACAGCTTAAATAGCATCAAGGTGTAGGAAGGGGGACAGATGACAGAACATGTGTTTGATATAAACATCGTTTCAATGCCCTTCCAGCACTAATGGCAGCAAACACAACATGCAACATGACTGAGGCCCCACCGAAGACGGTAGATATGTTTATCCCAACTATGCAATGGTGGAATTTGCTGGTGCTTATGATCATAGTTTGCATCTTTGCTCACGCTAGTGAATCAAAGAAATTTTTATGGATAAGAAATATATTGAACATAACTCTAATGTTCATTACAGGACTGCTCCGGTTTTTTGTTTTAAACCAAAGCCCGGTGCACTCCTCTATAGCCCTTGTGGCTGCAGGATGTCTGCCAATACCGATTAAATCGCATATTTGGCTTATTATAATGACAATATTATATGTGGCAGACACTATACTTACCCTGATTGGTGAAACACTTTTTATTAAATTTTATTTAGTAGCCAGAATGATCGTGTAGGAATTTATCTGATCTTCGTGGCTATAGCATTGATAGTGTTTCTGTTACAATTGGGAGCTAGAAATAAGAAACCAGCTCTATATCTGGCCTTCCAATGGTCCCTCTGTTTGTTCTGGGCAGCAGTTAATGTGCTGCTAGGACAAAAGACCACACCTGTAATGTACTTTTATGTAGGTTTCTGCTTAGGAGCAACCACAAAAGTGATTCCACCTTTGGATTATTATAGTACAATTAGGAAAATGAAAATAAGGTTGGAATCTGTCAGTGGAACTCCCGCTACGGCCAATACGGCTGTATAACAGTCTGTTCTCTGTTACAGGTCTTCTTGGGGGTGACGCCACTCACCTTGGAGACTCTGCCCAAAGAATGGGTACTGGAGGAGAAGGCAGTTCACAGCTGCTGGACCAAGCTTAAGCTCACTGTGGCAAAACCAGTGGGTGTTACTAGTCTGCCCTCTGCAGGAGTTCTTAATAATGAACCACCTACTCCAGCGCTACGATCATATAGAACACAGATGACCCCGCATCCGGTCAGACATGTGATATGGACAGGAGTGTCAGATGAGGTGTTAGACATGATATTTAACCAACCTACTAAAAAGAAGAGTACAGGCCAAAATAAGACTAGGGACCGAAAGGTTAATGTGACCTTTACAAATACTAAGGTCATGCTTCTTAGACGAGCATTTAGAGAGTTAGGTCAGAAGCCCATCTATGGAGTGGTGTTAGGGTTGGACCATAAGAACCATCCCTTCATAAGCACGGAAGTAGATCTGCCCTGGCAGCCTACTGCCGATATGGATATCCCATTAGATATGGGGATATGCAGAAAAGGGAGAGATGTTGGATGAGTGAGGTTTGTTCCCTCAACATCATATCCACTGAAGGGCAACCTATGATAGGACCTGATGGTGTGGATATAGGGGGAATTACCTTACGCGGACAAAGATTTTTCTTAAGTGGATTTCGGCCTGTGGCCATGAGCCTCTTAGCCGTAGGAACTACGGGTGGAGACCAGGCCTCAGCCCTGTCCAGTCCGGTGGGAATGACTCATGTGACTCAGAGCTTCCCAGCTAAATTTGAATATACAGGCATCAATGAGAAGAAATCTGATGGAGGGTTGCCCAGCCGGGCTGATGACTGTCTGGGTGCATGCACACAGACATGCTACAGAGGAGCTTGGGACAGTGACTATCAGTATTGTAATGCTCTGATATTTGCATCTAACACCCACATTAGACTGATGAATAAGTATAATCTAAAGACTAATATATTACGTCACCAAACAATAATGGAGTCTCAGGGTTTCCAGTTGAGCAACCCTAGTTGAGCTAGGTTCGGATGCCCTCATGAGAGAGGATTGGAGAACAGGAAAGAGACCATTGTGTGACGAAAAACATGGAATAAGACGAGGTGAGATGCTTAATCCTAGAAGTAATGACCTGATGAGCTTGAGATTTCCACCCGCTCTTAGGCCTAGAGACCCTAGGGACAGGAGAACAGCTAGACTGTCATGCATGGACCAATGGTCTTTTGGACAGTGTCACATGATGATGAGTCAAGATTACGAGATGCCTAGTCCCTTAGTAGAGCAGCCAGAGCCGGAGGAAAACCAGTCGTCAGGAGAAGACAGTAACACTGCTGATGAGGAATATGAAAATAAGGGGCCTCTCCAGGTAATTATCAGGGAGCGCCGCCTGACACCTGTTCCATTAATGGATACAGTGTTGTTCATACCATATCCTACGTCATCAGGGTTAGATCAATTAACGGCAATAGCAGAAGGAAGGCCAATGTTAGGCTATGAGGATTTAGATCCAGCTGACGACCCATCAAAGGCAACCGACATCATGACTGCGCAGGAATTACGAGCAGAAGCCCCTGAACTTTGCAGTTTGCTGGACACTGTCTCGACCAGAGAGGCAGATCGTTCTGCTGCTGTAGAGGAGCTTTTCCCCAACAGTGGCGCTGTGCCATTGGTGCCTTTACCCACCTGTGTTCGTGACGACATAGATTGGGATAGGTTTGCCGGGCCAGTGATCGCTATGGAGGATGATGACGAGTTCTGGAAAGATCTAGGTCTCAGCCAGCCGAAGCCTGCCCCTTCTGTCTTAAATGCTGTGGGAATATCGGATCCAGGATCACCTGAGGAGCCTGGCATAAGTGCATCAGTGTCCACCATGAGTACAACATTGAAGAGGGTCCGCCTTCATTCAGAAGATGAAGCCCCTCCTCCTAAATGGGCTCGAGGAATGGAAGAGCCACTGCACACGCCAGAGCCGCCGCCCTCTGAGAGTGGAGCCCCAGTGGAGACAGATGAGGAGGAAGAAGAACCGTTGTTCTTCGATTTCACCACACCAGAGTTTCCACCCACAGGCTCACACTTGGGAGGACTTTCCTGGGGAGATTTTCAAGATTGGCATGATAGAGAAATGGGCAATGAAAATGCCGGAGAACATTGATACCGACGGACTGCCTATTGTAGCATCTGAGGAGCCATCTGAGGGGGATGTAAGCGATTCACAGAGGCCACCTCTGAGATGCATTAATTTCATATTGTAATGAGTTGAAATGAGTCCTTTTTATTTTCTATTGTGTCATTATATTAATTAAATGTCAATGTATTAAATGTATAACGCTGTATGAGCGGATGTCTGAACAAATATGGTAACAGGATACACCTGTTTCCTGTGAGAGGATATCCTGCTCTGCTTCCTGTAAGCGCTTGCAGTAACATCTTAATATGGGCATTGGCTTCCGTAGTTAGTTGTATAAATATGAGTGTGCTGGAGCACAAATCAGACCTTCTTAGGGCTCGCTAACTGGTTGCAGCTAGTGAGATTTTGCGTAAGCAATTATACTGCTGGAAGCCATCTGGAGTTTTATCGAGACTTTACTTATTAAAGTACTCTGGTGGGTTATGACTTATAACCTGACTGAATTTACTTTGTATCTGGTTTAAGCAGAACAAGTCCGTCTGTTCGCAGCACTTGATCTGTTAAAAACCTAAATTAGAGAACATATAGAGATTAGCCTGTGCTATTTGATAGTAACAGCCTAATACTCGCTTTGTTCTATTACATTTATCTTTGAGTGTAATATTAAAGTTGTTATTTTATTGTACTGTAAGATTATAAGTAATAAAATTGTGTCATCACTGGTATACCATAAACCAAGTGTGAACACCTAGTTTTATTTCTTCGGCTGAACCAACCAAACGGTAAGTCATCTTATCTCCTGTTGCGCAATCTGAACCATTGATAAGATATTATCCCCTTCCTATAGTTTGAGTTAATGGGTAATTAACTTAGACGAACTAAATTAAAAGTTGAAGTCAGTAAGTTGAAGTCAGTTAGTTGAGATTTACTACAAGTAAACAAACTGTGACAAAAAGACACTACTACCCGATAGTGTGTGCATTCGGTACCGAGGCTTAGCGTGTTTTACGATAACTAGTAGGTACCCTCAACAAACCTAAATTACCATTCACCATGGCACGTGTGCGTCTCTGTCACACAATGTAATGACGCTCGATTGTATTTTGGTCCAAAAAACAAACGTTAAATATTGTTATGAAAGACACTCATCTTGTTCATATTGACAAATAAACAAAGTTATTAAAGCTTGTGCTGCAGCCAAAGTCATAGAACAAGAATAAAACTTGAAGACATGTTAATGATCAAATCAAAACTTCAGACTTAGGAATGGAAGAATAAAAAAAGTCTTATTGTTTCTCTCCAAGCCAGGGAGGCATTAATGGACATGTGGAGAACATCCAGAGTCCATACAGAAAGGCCCCGGGTCGACTGGGAATCGAACAAAGAGACTTTTTGCTATAAGGCCAGAGGCTAACCACTGCACCACTGTGCCGCCCATATTTTGTTTTTGACCAAAATATAAAGACAAATGTGTTCCGAACCAAACTGTTTTTTTCTTTGTAACGGAAGATGAGCTTGAAAATGTAAAGTTGTTTATGTAACCTGTGTGCATTTTTCAGGTGAACATTTAGAGAAGCTTGTCCCCATGGTGGTGAAGCTGACCAGTGTGGAGGACGATGAGCTCACAGAGTACTGTTTCCAGGCATTTGAAGCCTTCATAAGAAGGTTCATCACTTTTGCATTCTATATAAATCAAAGTGCAATTCCTTTTCAACAAGAAATATCACAGAAATGATTTGTTTTCCAGGTGTCCCAAAGAAATGTCACCACACATTTCCATGTTGACCCAGCTGTGTCTAAAGTTCATGACCTACGACCCCAACTATAACTATGATGACGATGAACAGGAGGACAGTATGGATGTAGAAGATGGGTTTGGTGAAGGTGCATGCATTTTGCTTTCAAAAACACATTTGACCAAAACTTGTATTTAAAGGTGCAAAAAAAGAGAGAAAGATTTTGACATACTTTCTTAATCCCGCATAAGAGAAATTCATTCGCTACTTTGACTATATCCTTCAGTGCTACTAGCAAACCTGTTAGGAGCAGTTAGCAGGCCAAGTGAAAGTGATAATATGCCCATTCCACAGAATACTCAGCAAATATAGGAATGAAGACTTAAAGACTTACTTTCTGTTTGTACTGGGGCTGAGCAATTTTATCTCTCATATTGAACAATTTCGATTGTCAATATAGTATTTATGTTGAGCCTTTCAAAAATGGAACAGAAGAAAAAAAATCCAGAAACTGATGTTTCTCACAGAAAGGTAAACTTTATATTAATATATAAATATATTTTTATTTTTGTTTCTCTTAGGGTTTTGGCCTAACTGGGTGATCTGGCTGCATGTAGACACTGTTGCAAAAGTATTCCTCGATATTGCAGGCTTAGACTTAGTGGTAATAATTGGGGGTTCTTAATGTTATTTAAAGCTTTTGAGTTGCTATGACATATCTTTTTAAAGTATTTTACAACATGAATTTAAAGTTATCTAAATCTAAAGGTAGAGTAAACCTTGTATATATTTTAAAATATTCTGTGAAATGGAACAAATCAAACATCCTTTTCACTTATGTTCATAAAACCAATACTAAAAGCACATTTTATTTTGTTTTTGAAAAGTTTAAGCAAATGTAATCGTAAATCAAGATTGATTTGTTGTCCAGCAATAGTTCTGACAAAATATCAGTCACCAAGTGTGCGCTTACTGACTCTTCTGACACGCAGTCTTTCAGGATACAACCTCAGCACAGGTTCAGCTTTGTAGGTTTTGGGCGTTCTTGCCAGACACAGTCTCTGCTAGTCGGCTTGGTTTTGCATCGATTGTGTTTCACACTGTGTCTGCTCTGACACAGTGCTGTTGGTTCTACATCAGCCTGCTGTGGCCCACCACTTTTCTTCTAAGCTTCTCTTTTGTGTATCGATGATGACATTTTACCTTCTGCCACAGTATATACAGTATTTAGCAGTTATAATGTGCAAAAAATGGTAATTCAGTTTGTAGTTAGTTTTAGTCTATAGAAAAAATCTGGGTTGTATTGGTCTGATACTTGTCTGGATGATTAGCTCTGGTTCAGTGCTTGACTGGAGTGAAAAGTGTTAAAAAAAAAGCTCTAAAAGTGTTTTATGGGTTTCTCTTCCAAGTAAGTCAGTACAAAACTGATAATTTGAGCCCCTTTTCCTCCAGAGTCAGACGACGAGTACAGCGACGATGACGACATGAGCTGGAAAGTGCGGCGCTCCTCCATCAAGTGTCTGGAGGCTCTGATCCACACAAGGAGAGACCTGCTGCTGACTTTCTACTCCACCCTCTGCCCCGCCCTGCTCGCACGCTTCAAGGAGAGAGAGGAGAACGTGCGGGCCGATGTCTTCTCCGCCTTCTCTACTCTGCTCAGGCAAACTCGAGTGGGGAGCAGCCACGTGGGACTGATAACCGAACAAGGCGACGCCAGAGAGGAGGAGCCAACAGTTACTATGCTGAAGAAACAGGTAGGTATGAGTAAGTATGTGCGAGAAACTTTATGATAAGTTTCCGTATCTTGCCAAAATGACACACTTAACTCTTACCAACAATTAAATGAAACAGTTAAATGAAAATTAGTTTGGATTCTTCAAGGAAAAGTTATAAGTTTCTGAATGAATTGGATTGTATTACCATTACGACTCTGGTGCCTAAAGGATTAACGTTCTATTTTTGTGTTGTTTCACCTCCAGAAAGTTATACAGTGCCTTTACCAAGCAGCATTTTTTAAAGTACAAATTTTGGAAAGGAAATTCATGAAAATTTTGAAACTTTGATTTTTTTTTTTTTGAGTAATTGCAAGTAAATAAAGACAAGTGTGTGGGGTTGCAATACTCAAAGTTGCAATTCCAGTCTTTCCCATTAACAGAGGAGACTATGGTGGCCCCTCATTGTCTAATATTTTTCCCCCCATAGTCAAAGACAACAATAAACTAGGGATGAAACAAATAATCAGGGTTCCAAGAGTGCTGGAAAACCGGGAACATATTTATTCCATTTTCCAGTCATGGAAAACATATGGAAAATGAAAAGAAAACAAAACAGCCAAATGTCATGAAAAATACAAATACATGGAAAAATGATTTAGGCCTCACATACAGGATCAATAGTTACCACAAAAGAAAGGTCAACTGCCGCAAAAACTATGCAAACATTCAGAAAATTACAGGCTGATATATACAGTATATGATTACACGTTAAATCCAACAATATTGTGTTTCATGTTCACATTTGTTTTGCCTTCGCTTATCGTGTTTTTAGTTTTTGTTCTTCTTGTTTTGTGGTGTAGGTACCGGTGATAGTGAAAGCTCTGCACAAACAGCTAAAGGACAAGAGCGTGAAATCTCGACAGGGCTGTTTCTCCCTCCTCACTGAACTGGCTCACACTGTCCCGGGAGCGCTGGAGGAACACATCCCTGCTCTCATACCTGGTAATGTGCTAAAGCTTCTCCGAATGTAAACAAGAAGAGCTATTTAATGTCAAACTTTTTACAACAGCGCAAAGACCCTCGGCATCTACAACAATTCTACCTTTTATCGTAACTCTGCTTCTTGCTCTCTTCAGGTATAGTTTTCTCTCTGACGGACAAATCTACCTCTCCACCATGAGAATCGACGCTCTGTCCTTCTTTAATGTCCTCCTGTCGTCCAACCATCCACAGGCCTTCCAACCACACATGCAGGTGTCGAACTCAAATAATGCTAAGCTATATAGGTTCTATTCACATCACATCTTAATCTTAACTTTGTCCTCCAACCTTCATCAGTCATTGGCATTGGTTTTCTGTCTGTTATCTTTTGTCTGTCATAGGTGCTGCTGCCCCCGGTGGTGGCCTGTGTAGAAGACTCCTTTTATAAGATCACTCAGAGGCTCTTCTGGTCACACAGCAGCTGGTCAAAGTCATGAACCACTGGACCAGACCGCAGCTGGAGCATTTGACCCCAAACCATTCGTCAAAGGGGTAACACTTCATTTGACTCTATTTATGACTCATACAGTATGAACCTGAAGCCAAGTACTTACGGTTGTTTGAACTAGCAAGGTTCTTTATTCACTAATAATGTATTAAACTGTGAATAACAGGCTACTATATTTTAGTAAACATAGTTAACATCCATTTAATTTTGTAGTGAACATTTTGCTATAGTTTTCACACAATTGGACTACTTTGATGAGGTTTATAATGGTCTTTTGTCTATGGATAATGGAAATCAATTGCACCACAAAATGATTTAATGGACATACTATAGGTGAAAATGAAAAAGTACAAAAGAAAATAAAATATATTGAAGAGAAGAGCTACGTGGATACAAGTAAATGTAAAGCTAGACCGGTGCTCTTTGGAAGGGGGTACTTGAACTGGAAAAAAAGATATTGGGACAGTTGTCTGCGTATTTGTAAAGTTATAAGGCAGACAACAAAAAACCAAGGCACTCAGTTCTGTTTTAGAAAGATAAAAAGCCCTTTATTCCTCATGGCTATAAGATTAAAAATACGCACCAACGCGTTTCGGCCCACACGACTAAGCTAGCTTTCAGTCTTATTGACTACCCTCATAAACTGCTCCTATCGTCGGGACTTTTTACTTGCTATATTGAAACGCAAATTCATTTTTCAATAGTATTTTGAACGCCTGCTGATTTATATTGTATGTAATTGTAGTGATTTTGGGCCTTATCACTGTCACTTTAAGTATAGGGGCGTCGTTGCTTCACACCCTTTACACACTCCTTTTAGGTGGCACACGTCAGCCTGGGTGTGTCCTTATGCCCTGATGAAGGCCGTGTGGGCCGAAAACGCGTTGGTGCGTATTTTCAATCTTATAGCCATGATGAAATAAAGGCTTTTTATCTTTCTAAAACAGTGCCTTGGTTTTTTGTTGTCTGTCTTTATAACTTTACAATACGCAGACAACTGTCCCATATATTTTTTCCACAAAAGAAATACTTTCAGTGTTTCTCCTACCATAGCTGGTAGTGTGCCCCACGCTGCTAACAACAGCCCACCCCAGCTACGCCTCAAGTCTATGATGTTATCACAGCACCTCGCACAATCAAAGACTCTTGACAGATTTTGGAACCAAAAATATAGATATTTTATTCATTTAAGCACACCAAATTTAGAAATATAAATGTCTTTATTAGATTTATCACAGCAGTTTAAGTAAGTAAAAGTCACCAGTTATCAATATACGTAAACTTGCAGTGTTTACTGTAGGTGTATATTGTGCTAAAAGTGGGTACTGTAATTCTAGATTATAAGCCGCTACTTTTTTATTAGCTTTTTTTAGCTTTGAACTATGCGGCTTATAAGCAATGTAGCAAAATTATAGATTCTCATAGACTTACTATTCACAAGTGCGGCCTATATATGTACTTATCATTTTTCTTACTTATATCTAGTGGGTGCGGCTTATATTCAGGTAGGGCAGAAATTACAGTAGTTTATTTTAATGAGGTAAATTGTCAAATATAACATATGTAGAGGTAATTCCACAACTGTTCCCTAACAACCATTGCTTAAGTATGAGCCAGTATCCACATAAATGACACAGACGTTATGATTTCACTAATGAACAAAAACTTGTTACACTTTAATTTTGTTAAATGATTTCAACTCCAGGAAACTGTGTCAGTTGTATAAATGGTCTTCTTTCGCTTCTGTTTGTCAATTCCTTTGTCTCATTTTCTCACTTGCAGATTTTCTCCTCAACAATGAAGAGGCTAAAGGCGACAGACATCGACCAGGAAGTGAAAGAGCGGGCTATTTCCTGCATGGGTCACATGGTCTGTCACCTAGGCGACCACTTGGGGCGGAGTTACAAGGCATCTTCAACATCTTTCTGGAAAGGCTGAAGAATGAGATCACCAGACTGACCACAGTGCGAACCATCACTCTGATCACGGCGTCGCCACTCAAGGTTCTTTAACAAGCAGACTTATGTCAGTAGTTGTGGACTAGTCCTCAGACAGAAGCCAGGGCGCTGTCTTACACATTATTTTAAAAGTATTATTCATGTTCAAACAAGAGTGGGAGGAAAAAGTTTATACAGATATAGGCCTTATTCAGTTTTGTTGGATACCTATTATTATCACCTCAACCTAGAATACTACCATAATGATTTTCACTGATATTCCTCAATGGTGGAAATTCAGTACCAAAACTATGGTAAATACTTTTTTTGTTTTAAGAATCTTAATTAGTAATTATGGAGTGGGGGATAGTTATAATAAGAGAAAAAAGTAAGATTATTATTTTTTATTCCTGCATTTACCACAAAGTTTCAAGCAGTCTGAAAAGTTATTACATTATTTTTAGCGTGTTCATGGTGTTGCTCTTGTTAAAAGGTTTGAATCCAGCTTTAAGGAAATAAAATCATTTTGATAAAATTACTTGAAACATTAAGAATTCAATTCAGCCATTTCAACAATCTGGTAATTCTTTATCAGGAAAACTTCATTTGACTAGACCAGGGTGTCAAACTTAGGTTCAAAATGATTTCACGTGGCCCCCCTAGGAGGATTCTGATTATTATTGATAGTGGCCCCCTGAAAAAAGCACATTACAATTTGACCTGCAGGTCCCAGAATGCACTGCAGCTGAGCACTGACGAGAGAGCCACATAGGCCAGAATGGAAAATTAAAATATAGAAATATAAAGACTGATTTTGCTGAGATGTCACTATAAAACCTAAAATGCTCTGAAATGCAGCAAGTTGCAGACAGTTAGTCAGACAGTTTCTTGGTAGGGCAGTCTGTACAATATAATAGAATGTAACATAATGTAATTTGATAATGATAAATCAACAATCTTGCGAACTTCTCTGAGATGACTGTCATTGTGAATTTGGGCTCTAGAAAAAACATTAAAATGAACTGAATTGTAACAAAGACAATAAACTAAAGTATGTGTATGTTTTCAGATTGACTTATCCTGTGTTTTGCCTGAAACCTTGTCGGTACTGGGCTCTTCCTGCGTAAAAACCAGCGAGCGCTGAAGCTGGGGACTTTAGCTGTTTAACACTTTAGTGCCACATCAGGCCTCCAGCATCAAACCTGCAGCTCTGGAGCCTGTCCTGAGTGAACTGCCTCCTCTAGTGGACGAGAGCGACATGCACGTGTCACAGGTACCAGCACTCACCTTTACAGACAGTGAGTTTGTTATGAGGAATTTGGATGTATAAACATTTACTTCACAGAATAGTAGGAAAAATACTAGAATCTATTAGCATAATATTTTTCTATTGTTATTTATGCTATCTTATATGCAAAATACACATATTCAGTAATATTTTTTTCTGCAACGTGAGAGGTTTTGGATTAATGTATGTTTGCTATAAAACATACAAAACATACAAAAAAATCTGAAAGTACATTTATAGACCTCAGAAACTATAATAAAAAGAAAACAAACATTTTTGTAAAATGAGTAGTCTGACCGGCTACAGGACCTTAAAGTTTTAAAACAATGGTAAAAAAAAAAAAAAAAAGTACCTCCTAAATTTTGGTTCGCATGTCAAGTACCCCCCAACTGTGCTTTTTAAAAACAAATGGATTTTCTTGTAGAATACTGCCAGTTGTTGCTATACATTTTCTTGTTTGAGTAAAAAGGCTGTTTTAAAATGCCTCAAAAGCATTAAAAAATATCACAAATAACATTTTTAAATTTATTTAAAATACATTTAATTAAAAAAAAAAAATCTGAAATCAGTACCCCCTGGTGAGGGCTTGCATACCCCCGAGAGCCCATGTACCCTGGTTGGGAAACACTGTTTAAAAATGCCCAGCCACTTGAATGTCTCTTAGTCGTCTACTAGTACTTCAGACTGGTCTCAACTTTTTTAAAGCTTTTATTTTGTTAAATTGTCTTTCTAAGTCTTCGTGACGATGATTACATATGTATTTTGGGGTATTTGAAGCACTTGTTCAAAGTGCTTCAAATACCCCAAATTTAAAGCACTTTGTGAGACGCTCGCTGCGTCTCACATCTCACATTAAAGGTTGTATGGAGGATTTTCAAAAATTGTTTGTTGTCAGTCTTGGTTAAAAACAGTTGCATAGATTTGTAACAGCCTTGTACTTATGCTAAACAAAAAAATAATTATAAAAATATATAAACTGTGGACATGATGAGACCAGTAAAACATTGGCCAATAGATAACAAGGTGCCTCGTTATCTATTGCCTGTTAACCTGTCAAGCAAACCCTCAGTGTTCCTAAGTAGCTCACTGAGTTGCAGTGAACACATGTGCATCGTTTGATAAACAGCAAACAGTTGTTGAATTGAAAAACCCTCCATACAACCTTTAGTACGGCAAATTCATCTTGTCTGTGTTGCCACCGTGCCGGCTCTAATTACTCTCCGAGAAAGTCTGGCTCTTTTAAATACACAAGCTGTAGGGGAGCACTACCGCTGAAACTGCTTAGTCTCATCTTGGACTCGAGCACATTTGAACTCAGTCTTATCTTGCTCTCGGGGTTGCTTGGACTTGGTCTTGTCTTGGGTCTTGAGGTCTGACATCTATCCCCATTTCTATAGCACCATAATCTGCTAAACTTGCATCAGGAGTTCATGGCCTCAGTGCAGTGACCTGTTTCAGGTACAATTTGCAATAGGGACTCACAATAGACAATGCAGACAATATAATTACATAGATGGTCTTGATTTGCTCTTGATGGACTGTAGTCTTGGTCCTGGCTTGGTCTCAACTTCTAAAGTCTTGTCTTGTTTGCTTACTTGTCACTAAACTGTAAGCACTATTTCAGTCACTATAATTATGTCTTTGTAAATTCTATCCAGTTCATATCATTTTAGATTGAACACTTTTACATGTTCTAGGATTCTTTCTTCACATATAATTGACTTCTGCTGTCCCTGCAGTTGTCCATCACTCTGCTGACCTGTGTGGCCAAGACCTGCCCCTCGTCTCTGGCAAAGATCAGCTCCTCTGTGCTCCCCGGAGTCTTCAAACTGGTTCACTCTCCGCTGCTTCAAGGAGGAGCACTATCAGCCATTTTGGACTTCCTCCAGGCTTTGGTGCTGTCCAAAGCAACTAACCTAGGATATAGGTTAGTTGCACTATACACAAATAAACAGCCAGAAAAAGTCGATTTAGTGCGCAACTTCACTATAAGTCTCCCTCTTCTCTCTCCGTACAGTCAGCTGTTGAAGTCCCTGATGGATCCTTTCCACAGTCCCCAGTGTCTGTCAGACATCCACAGACAGTCGTATCACTCAGCTGCTCGCTGTGTGGCCGCGCTGTGCTCTGTCTGTCCCAAAGAAACTCCAGGGACAGTCTCCAGCCTCATACAACAGGTCCGCTTAACACAGATTTTTATCTGCAATGACAACTCACATATTACCACATATTATTATATATATATATATATATACATACAGTATATATATATATATATATATATATATATATATATATATATATATATATATTATATATTATATTATATAATATATATATATATTTATATATATATATATATATATAGTGGTGAACATACTGTATAAAACACGCACAAAACAAAGCTAAACCAAGTGAACCAATGTTAAACCAAAATCATTTTCAGGTGTTTATCACTTTGACATGAGAGAATGAGCTCCCATGCATCCTGGAAAAGCTGGAAAAACTGAAAAAATATTTAGTCCATTTTCCAGTCATGAAAATGCATGAAAAATGAAAAAAGAAAAACAGCCAAATGTCATGGAAAATAAAATGTTGTCTTGGAATATGATTTAGTCATCATAAAATAATGCACAAACTACATTTTTACTACCATTTCTAATATAAGGTGAGAAATATAGATGATGTCATTAGCAAAGTTTGGTTGTAACTTATAAGCCGATAATAATAACTGTTACTTTTATTTTTCACTGAAAAAGAATTTGTGTATTACTACCTTAACTAAAATCTTATTATTCATTGTTTAATCAATCAATATGTTGTCTACTTGGTCAGACTGCCAAAATTAATCAGAATACAGAAAATATCATCATTTGGCGTCAAATTTTCCTGAGGTAAAACCCCCCAGACCCCCCACTTTTAGGTTTCATCCTTTTATAGCTATGGCCCTTACTGGATAGGTTAAACATCTGGCTGACATAGACTTTGCAAACAGTCTAAAATGCTAATGTAGATGACAAAAGCTTCATATTATTATGTTATATTGTTCACTTTTGTTTCAAAATCAGTATGAGTAAAAGTTATACGTGCTGAGCTTTATAGTCAATAAATTTCACACAAACATCATCAGGGAAACGTTTTAATGAGATAAGAACTTGGAAAGGGAATCAGATGTCCACAAATTACAGATTCTTCCTTCTAAACTCCTGAAAAGCAAGGCCGGGCCACAAAATGGTCGCTTAAGTTTATTGGAGTTGTTTTTTAGATGTATGATTATTTACGACCTAATTAGTGCCAAGGATAAACCACAGAAGATATAACTCCAACTGTGTTTTCAACGAGGAAGCAACGTGAGAACAGGATTAAAAACACAAAAACGTGAAAAATTCTTTTAAGCTTGCACATTATTTTGAACGTGACTTGTGTTTTCCAGGTGAAAAGCCACAGTTCCCCTGAGTCGGCCGGGTCCTGGCCCTCTGTGTTTGGGGGAGGTGGGGAGGAGCGGCAGTTTGGGAGGCAGTAAGGAGGTGCAGGCGGTCATCCTGGATGCCTTCTCCTGCTCCAGTGAAGAGGTGAGCTTGGACGCTTTTAGATTTGATATAATTACAGCTCATTTGCAGCATAATGGAAGGTGCCCACTTAAACAGAGTGATATATGAAAAGATGTCACTGTGTTAGAATCTGAGTATTAAGATGACATCAAATGAATGGCTGGTTTTACTTGAGGTAAAAAGTACACAAGTAAACCTGTGTAAGAACAATCAGCTCTGCTATAACTGCTAGAACTCCAAATATTCATCTTAATTTTAATAGTTTTAGCCAGACTAAAATAAAATGGCTAAAATTTGGTAGCATATTTCACATTTTCAAGACATATCTGGTTGTTTTCAAGAACATTGAGATTGAGTTGAATTTGGGAAACAAGTCAAATACCCTAGATCCATCAAGTAAAACCATCTTAACCAGAAAAAAACAAGCAAAACATAACATAAATATAAAAATTAAAATACAGATTTTGAGACATACAAATCTAGAAATACATTTTGTGCAGTGAACTAAGTTGGTTTGTATTGTTGTGGACTATGAGATGGACTCCACAGTGAAATGATGGTAATGCCTATTCTAACTTTTGTCATGTGATGCAATTATAACATTTTTGGTGATTTTTACACTTGGCACGGCATTTCTGCACTGGCAGAATAAAAGTCACCAGATACTCAAATACTTGCCATTTCTGATCATTTCTGTATACTGTATCTTAGAATTTGTTTGTATGTTTTATGCTTTATCTGTCCCATGACAGCAGTACCTGTCCACCAAAACTGAAAAAAACAATGACAGTACAATGTGGGAAATACACAAAAGCTACGACTAAACTGGCTTTGAAAAAGAATACACCATTGCCACAGTAGCTAAACTAAGAAATGATTCAAAGAAGATACAAAATGTGAATAAAAAAGATGAGACGAGACGAGAGCCACTGCACAGCAAAGAGACACATTTTAACATTTTATAGATAAATTCTTTATTATATATTACAATATTATTTTATTTATAGAGAGTTTGGTTTCAAAAATGAATGCAGCTTTAGTGTTACACAGTGAATCTTTGTGTTTCAGATAAAGACTGCGGCGTCCTGTGCTCTGGGCAGCATGGCGGTGGGCGCGCTGAACGACTACCTCCCGTTCATGTTGAAAGAGATCGCCTCACAGCCAAAGAGACAATACCTGCTTCTGCACTCGCTCAAAGAGGTCATCAGGTCTGTGACGGAGGCTAGTAGCTACAAAAATGTCTGACTGGGCACAACTAGACACTGAGCTAGTGCCGTAAGAGTCGAAGAACTGTTTATTTCTCCCATAGCTGTTAGCATTAGCCCTCAAAAAATGCAAGTTATGAATGGTCCAGAGAGTGTCAGCTGGTACAAAGCTAAACCTCAGAGCATCACTGCTAAACACTGTTGAGTTCATGAATCTTTTAGAGCATGGGTGGGTAAGTATTTTTACCCAAGGTCACATTCAAACTCAGACAAACAGTGAAGGGCTGTATTACAGACCCAAGAAAAAAAGTTGTCGCTTTTTTGTTGCGCTTTTGTCATGCTTTTATCATTTTTTCACAGTTTTCTTGACAATAGTCTAAGCCACGGGTTTCTCAAGATTAAAATTGCATCAAAGCTTTAGAGAATGTCTTCCGTGCCTGTTGTCTGTTTTCACGTAGATAAATCAAACATTTGCATACAAAACACCATATTTGTCAAACTTTATAATTTTGTTTTTATAACAATGTCCCACTGTTTGCACGTTATCGCCATGAACAAAATCATAATTTAGTCTGAGAAAAGTTCAAGTTTTATCTTGAAAAATTGCAGCTTTTATATTTGACTTTATTCTGAGCAAAATGCTTCTTTTTCCTTGTAATTGCGTGAATTTATTCTTGTTAAATTGCAAAGACTATTCTCATGACATTGTGAGTTTAATCTCACAATGTTACATGTTTATTCTCGTTTTTATTTTTTCCTATTACTTTATCATTTTTTTCTGTTTCTCTGTTTTAGAGGAACATAGCATCGCAATGTTCATGTTGTAGCAACTGAACAGAGCTGCTGATTGCGTATCTTCCAATTTATTGTCTACAACTCTAAAACAACAACAAGCATAGTCAGAAAGTTACAACATCTTACCCACAATCTTCTGCTTTAATGAACTGTTTATGTGCAGTGCTTGTCCGGCCTCCAGCCTCTGCCCACACTTGGAGTCCATCTGGGCGCTGCTGTTTCAGAATGCCCAGTGTGCAGAGGAGGGCACCAGGAACCTCGTGGCTGAATGTCTGGGAAAACTCACTTTGGTCAACCCCGATCAGCTGCTCCCCCGACTCAAACAGCAGCTCAAAGGAGGTACGAGATGTTGTGAATCAATGAGTGCTCAATTACTGCTGTTCATAGTGACTTGTCTGAAGCTGCCTTTTTTATTATTAAAATGTATATTACCTGCTAAGTCAGAATCAGAAATTAAGTTATATTGCCATCCAGTGTTTCCTCTGCATTCATTTGTGCGTGATCCTGGCCCCACTGTAAAATGTTCTTTAAAATTAAGTTGCCCCGCATCTGTGGAGTTTACATTGGTTCTACGGTGTCTCCAAACTAGGAATAAGCTTGTGTGTCGTAGTAATGTGTTTTGCCACGCGTGCAATACCACAAGTTCAATGAAAACATAGTTGTAGTGTTTTTTGTTCATCAGAGGGGTCACTCTTTCTCTCGCTTTGCACCACTCTGCCTCCTGTGGCTGGGAAGAAAAGCATGTGTTTCTGAGAGCACACACCACACATACGCACCACGCACACACACATACGCACCATGCACACACACTTACGCAGCTGTATAAACTTACGCATCCTTATAAACACTTTAGTCCGTGGTTGCTGTTGTTAGCGAGGGCAAGCTAAACTGCTCTAGCTCCAACTTATCAGTGTTAAAGTAGTGCATTAGTGCTCAAAACTGGTCTTGAGACTGCTTTTTAAGGGGTTGGTCTTCTCTCTTGGTCTTGAGGGTGCTTGGACTCAATCTTGTCTTGGACTCGGTCTTGTCTCGGACTCGGTCTTATCTTGGACTCAGTGTTGGACATTTCATTACCACACATTTTCTAATAAGCACTGCCAATAAGATCATGTCTGATAAATGACATTGATAGTCTTGATTTGGTCTCGATGGACTGTGACCTTGGTTTTGTCTTGATCTTGACCTATAAAGTCTAGCTCTTGTCCCCGTCTCGACCCTCAGTGGTCTTTTCTTGGTTCTTGGAACACTGTGGTCTCGGAAGGTCTTGGTCTTCGCTAGTACACTAGTAAATAGGCTATGAAATTCAATAAAAAAAATAAATCAGACTCAAGTTGCTGTGTGCGGAGTCATGCATGTTTGCATAATAAAATTTGTCTTGTAGTTCAGCTCAGAAAATTATTGTTTTCACCTTAAAATGACCAAGTTAAAATTTGCTGCTTGTTGAAGTTCAATTTTACAATAAAGAGAACAAGAATTACTGTGACGACAGAGAAATAATGGAGAAGTGTGCTGCTCTTGCTCTCCTTTTTGCTCATATAAACAAAGGTATTATACTACTCGTTCAGGTGTGCTCTTGTCGGCATGACAACAGAAGAGACAGTTTTATAGAGCGTCTGAAAGTTCTGGCCTTCTGGAGGTATCGTGAATCCAAGCTTTGTGACCAAACTAAAATAAGGCAAAACTTTTGAATGTTTTAAGTCCAGTTCTTGGTGCGCACTTTTGTAAATCAACTCTAACTATTTATATTTCTTAGCATCTTTCATGTTGCCCATTCATTCATCCAATTTGCTGTGAAGTGAATCTAGTCTTGTTGCTACTAAAAACATACCGTTTTTTTTTGTAGGATCTGCACTAGCCCGTTGCACAGTGGTAACAGCTGTAAAATTCACCATTATCGATCACCCTGCTCCCATTGACGCACTCCTGAAAGACTGCATAGGTAACGTGCGATCTTAAATCTTATTACACGCCAACATTGGACTGATACCATCACTTATCTCTTCTTTTGTGACAGGTGACTTCTTATCCACGCTCAAAGACGAAGATATCAACGTGCGGCGCGTGGCTTTGGTCATGTTTAACTCTGCAGCTCATAATAAACCCTCGCTCATTCGAGGACTCCTGCCGAAAGTCCTGCCCCATCTGTACAAAGAGACGCAGATCAGAGAGGACCTGATCCGAGAGGTCAGTTATTATATCACTTTTCTGAGTTTTTAGCCATGTTATTGCAGTGTTCTTTGATCTTTAGTTTACTAGTTTAATGTCGTATTAGGATTGATTCACACATGTCTGAATAATGTTATTTTGTCTTGGAGTTCAACTCAGAAAATTATTGTTTTCACCTTAAAATGTACAAGGTAAATTTTAAACCCTAACCTCTGGCTATGCTACTAGGTGTGTTATACCTTGCTTGTCATAATTGTGGACTATAGAGCTCCTGCACCATGTGACTTAATTCGCCGTTACGGCAGTGACGCTACCATTGAATCTAAAGGGAAGAAATCTAAAATTTAACTCACTACTAGTTGGTTTAGCTGTAGAAATCCACTTTTTTTTTGTCAAAATGGCGTCCGTCAGTTTGCGGAAATGGCCTGGCTTTCTTCTGTTTTTGATCATTTTTAATTCCTAGTGTGCAAAAATAATCCCTATTCCGTAAAAGTAAAATAAAGTTTGATAATCCAGGCAGGTGAACTTGATGGTATTGTCACTGCTGGCCCGAGAATACACAATGCATGCTGGGATAGCGTGATGTCAGTTGCAGGAGCTCTATGGGCTGCCAAAATGATCTAAAAAATATAGATGTTGTAATTGCATAAAATCCACATAACAAATGTTTTTTTGAGCTATGATTGGGAAACCATTTTTTTAGTTTACATTTTTATGTCTTGTTCTAGTTAAATTAAGGATAATAAGTAACATTTTGTTGAAATGAACTTCAGGTGGAGATGGGTCCTTTCAAACACACAGTAGACGATGGCCTGGATGTCCGTAAAGCAGCGTTTGAGTGCATGTACACCCTGTTGGACAGCTGCCTCGAGGGCCTGGACGTGCTGCAGTTTCTGGACCACGTGGAGGAAGGACTCAAAGACCATTATGACATCAGGGTGAGACTGTCTGATAGTTTGAATTTGTTAGAACATTAGATGTGTGTTGCTAATTTAATGTCATATTGAGATACAATCAGATGTCTATATTTTTTTATCTGTAGATGCTGACCTTCTTGATGTTGGCCAGACTAGCTTCTTTGTGCCCAGCTGCTGTTTTACAAAGACTAGACCGACTGGTGGAGCCCCTTAAGGCCACCTGCACAAGCAAGGTAAATCTGCACGGTAATACTATTTGTACTTTCTGACATTCAAGTGAATGTGTCTTGACAACAATAAAAGGAGTGAAAAGGGGTTAGGTGACATCCAACATTCTCCAAGCCTGCTTGAAAACTATCACCTTATAGGCCATCACCGTATTCTGGTTGTGTTTTGTCACACAAAGCTGATAATCTCAACAGTAAGTTATAGTGTGTTCAGTGGTACTCGGAGCTCGATCTTCCAAGCTCCAACTGAAACAGCCCTCCAACTCGGAGATCCTACTCGGATACTCGGAAGATTTTCAACGTCCGAGGTAGAAAGTGGAAGATGGCAGCGCCTGCGTTTTGAGAAAGAAAACCTCCGACAGCTTCACTACTGATCATACTGTGTTATTTGTCTTAGTTGTCTCTACAGTTCACTCGCTTCAGTGACTTTGCTCCTGCGCTGCTTATGCGCGTCTGCCGTTATAAACCTGCTGTTATGTGCTGCAACGCTAATGTTGCTAACGGCTACACAGACCAATGTAAACAGAAGCACAAATTCACTCTCTTGCAATGTTTTACAAACTGTAAATGTAACAGCAAAGTCCGAGTTGATAAACTGACATAAGAGATCTGCATTTTGGCTGTTCTGGCAGTTTCAAAGCTATTTATTACTTTATTGGCTCATTATTATAAAAGTAATCCGACTTGACACTGGAAACACAACACTCGGAGATAGGATCACTCCGAGGTCTGAGTTCCGACCTCCGAGGACGACTGGAAGGCAAAGGTTCATCTGGAGTATAGCAGGAAGACTTTTTCATTGTTCTCTACTTAAGAGAACAGAATACTCACTCAATTAGAAATTCATTTATAAAGTCATTTATAATCTAAATAAGGTAAAAAAAAAAGCTATGACTAAGTTCATGTTTGTTGAAAATTAAAAACTTAATGTCACATTTTGTAAATTGTTAAAACATTTGAAGTAAAATTGTCCAGAATGATACTTTGTAAGGATTGTCTGAGTTTCAGCGCAGTGAGTGAGTGCTCCTGTTTGTTCTCGAGGATCTTTGATGTATTTTCACAGTTGAGAATCTGACTTTTCCACAGCAAAATGTGCTTTGAAAACTGTTCTTTACATGCTAAATGAGCTTTTTATGTTTGAACCTTGGTAAACTTTCATCTGTTTAAGTGGTACTGTGTTCACAAGCACTTAGTTTAAGGTGACTTATTATGTGTGTATTCATTGTTTTCAGTAAACTTGGAGTTACTTATATTACATTTTGGAAAACTCATATTAACTTAATTTTGGCTGCTCAGGTCACAAACCTCTGTGACCCAGGTCCTAAGCGTCGTCATGAACAGAACATGCTACCTGTTACTGTTATAGTTGTCTTTACTTTGAGAAATGTCTTTCACTTTTACTACCTTACATTCTTGAACTCCTGTTTTTTACTTTTATTTGAATAATACTATTTGGGAATCACTTTACTACTCTGGTAAATTCCCCTTACATAAATTGACTAGGAATATACAGTATTTGAGATTGGGCATATGTCTTCTGTCCCAGGTGAAGGCCGGCTCTGTGAAGCAGGAGTTCGAGAAGCAGGAGGAGCTGAGACGGTCTGCCATGCGCGCCGTCGCCGCCCTGCTCTCTGTGCCCGAGGTGGAGAGGAGCCCCAGCATGGCCGAATTCGCCAACCTCATCCAAACCAACGCGGACATAGCCTCCATTTACCAGAGCGTCCAGGGAGGGGAAGCACCGGCTTAGGCCCAGCGGAGAGCATGGACCTGGGCTAGGTTTGACTCACAGTACACCAGCTTACCACAGAATGCTGAGTTTTTATCTTTTTAGACAGATTTTGAACATTTTTGTATGAATTCTCTTTAGCAGTTTTGCTTCTAGATTTCTTGAATTAAAGAAAAAACGTCTCATTGAGAAAGAATGACGTCTGTCTTGTTTTTCAACCTGCTTTTATTTTTACATTAGGCTTTAGTAACAGCAAGAAATAACTCCTTTATACAAATAATGTAACTACTCAAACACTCAAAACAATGTAAAAGAAAATACATATTATATAATATAAAGCAATGCTGATGGTAACAAGCAGGTGACTCCAACAAAGTATAAAAAAGGCATGTGATTGTAGAAGAGACACATACACCTTACTAAGAGTGCTTTCACAGACTGATTTCGTGCGCACCAACAAACTGGACCATGACCTACGTTTGGACCTGATCTCGATCCGTTTCCAAACAGACTCCAGCGTGGTTCGCTTGGGAAGTGAATGCTAACGACCTCGATTCCGCCCAACTTGCACTTATTGGTCTATAAAAGTTTCGTAGCGCGCAGAGTGCAACTTAAAAACTCAAAAATGACAATTAAAATTGGAGAAACAAGCTGCAAGACGTAATGTGGTGGCGCAGTAGTAGTTAATAATACACATTTTTGGCCTTTTTTCAGACAGATACATGCTAGATTATCATGCTTATCCGTGAAGATACAGATTTGTCCTATTGCAATAATCCAGCAGTCTGTATAGTCTTGTTTTACTTTGGTAAATTGAGCAGCAGTAATAAAGTTTTCTCAAGGCCAATCACGTCTCCTCAAGGAAGCTTGTTCCTGCTCTGAAATAACGTCAGCTGCTCCCAAGGATCCAGTGAGAAGCGCACTAAGACATGTTTGTTTAATTCAAGAAGAAACTCATCTTTTCATGAGCTGACACAAATCAGGTAGGGACTTTTCCTTCGGCCATTCGGAAAACACTTTTTCTACTGTCATTTTCTACACTTTCTTTCCAGTTCGATGCACAGAACCACCACAGGTAGGAGGATTTGTGTTTTCTTTTGATTGAGTTTGTTTCAGTATAATGTGATGAAAACGCTCCAAATGAAACTGAAATATTGTTTCAACTTTTAGCGCCCGAGCAAACTAGTTTAGTGGACATCAGCTGTGAAAGCACCCAAAAAGCCCTTTATGTTCAGTCTTTTACCTGTACATACATTATAATATCATCGTTCACATGACATAACATTTTATGTAGCGCAATAACATTAAATGACAGTTGTTTAATGGCAGATTTGTTGTAATGCAAAAAGTGAATGGGCCAAGCCACTAACAGACATCACAAGCTTTGCCATCATTGCAAGACAAAATATCACGTTTTAGTAATTATTCACGATTAGGGTTGTCCGGACCAAAAACAGTAAAATCTTTTGTTTTTCATTTATAATTTATATCTAATTTACGAAAGCTCAGTACTGCCAATCTCTACTTTATTTTTTTTCCCAGCTGTATCACGAAATTTCATGATAACTATCAGGTAATAACGTGATACTATCAGGTAATAACATGATATTAAAAAAGAAAAAAAAGAAAAAAAAGTTATCAGGTAAAAACGTGATACTATCAGGTAATAACGTGATACCAAAAAATAATAATAAAAAAATTATGATCATGTTTTACCTGATAATTTTTTTCTTTTTTTTTTTTCGTATCACGTTACCTGATAGTATCACGTTATTACCTGATGGTTATCATGAAATTTCGTGATACAGCTGCAAAAAAAAATAAAATGGGGATTGGCAGTACTGCGCTAATTGAGCTAAAATTTTTTACGAGAATTTGTTCAGTATAACTTCAAAATCAGAATTTAGCTTTTATCAAAAAACCCTACATATCCATCATATCTCATTATATCAAACAAATTGTCCTTCAAGTTACACTGTGTATCTTTTTAGCCAAAAATATGCTTAAACAAAAGAATCAAGAATAGTCTAAAGAATATGTCTGCCTCGCCCAATGTTTTATCAGTGTTGCCAAAGATTAGAGTAGAGCAGATCCTGTGATGCAGCTGAAGAGATGGTGCATTTGTCGGACTTCTTACTGAACACGGCGCTGTAGTTAGAGACGTGGGCTTTGGGCTGTGTAGAGCTGGGGTCTTGACCAAAATCAAGGGTGGCATACTGGATGGAGTCTTTAGCGGCCTCTGCTGTGGCGTATACTGTGGTTACTGCATCCCGAATCTCCTCATACACATTTTCCGGCTCCTGTTGGCCGAAGAGATAAAATGGACAGGCATTTACGGAACCACAAGTACTTAATTTTTCTTTGTAAAAATAGGTCTTTCACCCGTCTGGCAACTTATGCTGACGGCTCTCGTGTATTTGGTGTGAATGGGGTTGTCGAGGGTCAGAGGAGCGCGAAGCAAGTCATGGAGGCGGGGTTTTGACGACTTGCTTGAAAATTGTGCGTTGCCCGCGGTTGCTTGTTGTTTGGCCCGAGGCTACAGGAGAACTAGTGAATCGGTGCACAGGAAAATTGTGCGGAAAACCAATAATGACGCTTACAGCCGCGCATTGATTGTTGTTACACGGGTTCAAACGGTACGAAAGTACGAAGAAGAACGGCTACATTTGGACCAAGGAAAACAAAGACGGAGGAGTTGCAGCGACCGCAGTACGAAGGCTGAACTGTAGCGGGAAATGGAAGTTGTGCTTAATTCATGAGGTAAGATTAGAAACATCTGTTTGCCATCAGAGTTTGACAACTACTCGCGTGCAACTTTTCTATTTTTCATGTTTGGATTGTGTTTGTGTGAATGTTCTTTCACATCGGTGCGTCTCAAAGAGACAAGAACAGACGCTGCGTTGCTCCACCTTATCGACAGCGACTGGGGTTGTGTTGGTGTGAAAGAGCCTTAATGGAGACAAGCAGATGGCCACTACAGTAAGAATGCATGGTTTATAAGTTTATATATAAATCTATTGTAGGGGCCCAAAATGTACTTTTTCACTTGCAATGGTGTGGATTAAATCAGCCAGAAAGCATTTGCTTATAGAAGGGCCTTCTATGCACCTTGTGTATTCATAGTGTAGATTTCTGGTTGTACACTGAAGGTAATTTGGCAAAAAATGTTAGAAATAAAAAATATTCTTTTAAGGAATACATTTGCTCAGGTGGAGTCCAAATATAAGTCTTCATGAAAAGAACACTTTTTTAACAACGAACAGATTCAAATCATACAAATAATAAATAGTTAGATAGTATTTACTAAACAAGAACATTAACTAAGGTAAGGTTTATTAAGGACAATGTACAATTACATTAAGCACAATGGCAGAGATGCTTGTACCAGATTGTAGCTTAAAGCTAATTTCCATCTGTAGTCCTGGGAAGGGTCAGGGGAGGCACATTGGACATGTTTTTAGTTGTAGGATGAATAGGATGAAACCGGAGTACCTGGAGGAAACCTACGCAGACACGGGTAGAACATGCAAACTCCACATAGAAAGGCCCTAGGCGGCCCGGGAGTCGAACCCAGGACCCTCTTGCCAGGCCAGAGCGCTAACCGCTGCGCCACAGTGTCGCCCTAATCATTTACCTCCAGCCCCTATTCTAAAGCAAACCTGGGCAAACTGTGGCCTGGGTGCCAATTTTGTTGGCCCTAAAGCCTTTTGCACACTACAGGAGTTTTGGCCTGATTTTAAGCCCGATGTGCCCATCTATGAGTTCGGGGAGGCATGGCCAGAGTAAGGATTTTTGATTATTTTCTCTCCTTATGTCTGTGCGTCACTGCAAGTATTTGTCAGGGCGCATCATGGTGAGATTCACATGCTGCATGAGCGCGAGGACCTTTACATCTGGTGCATCTGTCTTGTGTCGGCGGCTCCTAAAATTTAAAATAAAGTAGAAACATTGCCTCGCCGTCTGTAAATAAATGTAACACTTTGTGCATGTGGTCAAAGTTTGAGATTCTTTTTAGGAGCATGACACACTTCATCTCCAGCACACCTGATCCTTAAATGCCATGCAAACACTGACTTTACTCTAATGGCCCTCTGCTCTCCTGTGACTTTTATAAACCCACTTGTGTTTTGCTTTTATAACTGCGCACATAAAAAAACGAAACACACGCACTTGCCTGTAATTTTAAAAATCATGACAAACCTTTCTGTTCTGCTCGGAAGGATCCTTTCTGCTTTTGCCTGTGGAAAAGCATAAATGTTTTTAGCAAATTCCTATATTGTACAGAATTTCAGCTCTAGCTTAGAACTAAATCTGATCTAAAATAGAGCCATTATACTATTATACTACTTCTAACACAAATATAGACTCTAAATTCTACAAATAAATGAAGTGCCAAACATATTTTAAGGGCAGGAGACACAAAATAAGGAGTTCAATCGATTTTTATTAGATTTTTTTTTTCTTCTTTTCTTTGGTTCCTCTTAAAAAACAAAACAAAAACAGGCCGTAGAAGCCAACAATCCTTAACTATAAAACCAAAACCCCAACTAAACCTATATGAAAAGAAAAGTAAAAATGTGCTAGGGTGGGCACCAAAAATAAAAAGACGTCTGGAACCCCAAACTGCACCAAAATATATATATTAAAACACATATTACAAAACTAAACTACAAAACTACAAAAAAGCAGAAATATGAATATCAAAATAGGAAAATTTTGAAGATACAAAGCGAATCTACAAAAATATCTAGAAAAAAAATATATATGGAAAAATATAACACAATACTCACATTTAAGCACCCAAATGACCACCACCAGCACCAACAGCACAACCAGAGCGACGGATACACTGAGCGCGATAGTGACATAAGGAAATCCTAAATCAAATTACATCAGTTAGAATTATTCATGTTTGATTTCTCATACACAATGGGAAAAACAATAACTTACCAGCAGTGTTGAGCTGGTCTGCAAGAGATTTGTAGAGAATACACGTGATTAGACTTTCAGATTTAAAAACGGCATTACAGCGCATTGACAGATTAGTGATTTGAAAATGTTTTATCTAGCGCAAAGAAAAAAACTGGTATGAAATGTGGGACATGATTTAAGATATACTGCCTCAGAGGTCAGTATGATACCCTATTTTATTGTCTTTTAAATAAGTGTAATGAGGAATTGAATTAGAACTTCAAGTACTGGCTGCAAAAGCAAAGGGTTTGGAAAATAAAAACGCTTGTTGTGATATTTGTGAAATCACAATAACAAGAAAATTCATTTGGGTCCCCACTAACCGATTGGTTTGCCGTCTGAACCACTGGTTTAACGGCCCAATCACATCGCAGCAGAGTTCTTTATGACGGAAGAGGCGTCCACAGGCGACACTTGTTCTATCCCATACGCACATTGGGTACATTATTATGATTCATTGCTGTGATTGGCTACGCACAAACTTAAAGTTAAGCCATACACCCAACCAGCTCAAAATATTTTACTAAACGTCCTACTTTTTCTCCAATGCTTTCAATGGGGAAGTTCCAGATGGATAATGTGGAAGAACTCAAATCAGAGTTCAACACAGATCTATGTGGCGTGAACCAGGTTCTCTAAAACGTAGATATACAACAAAATGTCAAAAACGTACGATAGGCACATTTTCACGCCTTTTTTATGTCAATATGTTACGAAAAGCCAAAACGTAAACTAACCACATATTTTGCTTGAAGCCATTTGGCGACATTTTCTTTGGGTTTAACAGGTAGCCTAAATATTAATCTGCCCCAAGCCCCAGTCACTAAACTTACCCATTTTAGTAACTTGAAGCCTAAACATACCCGTTAAATCTAAAGAAAATGTCAGCAAGTCTCTTCAACCAAAATGTGTGGTTTTACGCTTTGGCTTTTCGTAACATACTGACGTAAAAAAGACGTGCAAAATGTCCTTATCGTACGCTTTTGACATTTCGCTGTTTATCTGCATTTCCTCCGGAGACTGTGTTGATTTCTTGCCTGGAAAATCCAGACCATATAAAAAAATATATCAAGATACGCATTGTCTCTAGTATGAACACAAACATGGCTGCAACATTGATGTTTGATCAATTGACGATCTTTGGTTGTCCTCGGAGACAACTGTTGTTTTCCTTTTGGGCTATAAAAAACAAGTTAATTTAATTTGATTCTGTTTGGGATTTTGATGACAGTTTCCTTGTTAGAACTCAACCTTAAAAAGGATTTTCAACAACTAAAAACACAAATCAAATAAAACATGAAGACTTGTCATTAAATTTCACTTACTTATCGTAGTTCCAGTCGAGTAAAGATTTTTTTTCCATATTGAGTTTCAGCTCCAAACCAGTAGATTCCTGTGTCCTCCTCTGTTGTATTGTAAATTGTAACACATATCTTTTTATCGTCCTTGTCATTCGTCTGAGCGTACTTGTCAGGGTTTGTACTCAGCCTTTTGTCACCAAATACGGGCAACCAGTGGATCTTCCCCTTTGCAGAAGAACAGGCTCTTAGGGTTCCTAACATCATAGTTGAAAGGTGCTGGAAGTCCTGTCCAAGAATCAAGCTTCTCTTGTCATCACTGAAGCCTGTAAAGAATGACAGACATGCACGTCTCATGTATTATGGAACTCAATTAGGTGTTGTCGAGTTTAATCTGCTCCTCTGGATACATGTGAATATTAAGGATACGCCAAAGGGTTTGAATTTAGATTTTTATTTTCTCTATTAAGGTTACATCGTAATTCACTGGCTACAGTAGAATTACAATGGAAGGTTAAATACATTGCGTTTGCCTCCAACAAGATAATGTCGGCACAGTTGTAACGAACATGATTTGTTGGTAAAAATGCTTATACAGTGAGGGTACATCCGGTTAGATTCTCCTTTCCTTCTCAATGACCCAAACGTTCATCACTGACAAAAGCATTCAAAATGACCAGTTATTTAGAAAGGAGTAATTTGCTCCTTTCACAGCTCCTTTACCATGGAAGCTCTGGAGCTTAGTAGCAGCAATATGGAGCAGTGAGCATTTCTACCGACCACCGCATAAAGATCACAAAAATTCTGAAAAGTTTTTTTTTTTTCAAAATAACTTACATATTTGCAGTTTGGTCAATACAGTTGTCTGCTCTAGTATTTTAGTTTTGTTGAGTTTAACAGAACTAGCTCATTGCATACTGTGTGAATGTCAGCTCTGTTTCGTCTGCTCATGATGTCACTGGAGGTAGACAACACACTTCACACCACAGTGTTTACACATTATGTGCTGATCCCGCTACATGCAGCTCCGATCTGCTCCGCCCCAGTCCGCCTCCGACAGCTCCACAGACCCTATCCCACTGTCTCCACTCCAGTCTGCTCTGCAGGGATGTGTACGTACAGTAGCTCTGAGGAGCTCAAGAAGAGCATGCGCCAAAAACACGAGTTTGTGAAATAAAAGTCCTCGTTGAAGATCAAATAACTATATCAGGAGCACAGACGACTCCAGTGTTTCATGAGATCACAACAGTAGGACGTGTTTTCTTCCTCCACTGAGGGTCGGCTTTATAACTGTTACGAGCACAAACTCAATCACGTTGTCCTGTCCATGTGTCAGTGAAATTGTTTGTAGTTAAGAGTCTGCTGTGTCCAAATATCAAAGAAACTTTGTAAAGCTACGAACTTTTCATTATCTGATCAATACAAAGTACGTGCGGAGTGATTATACTTTGTAATTCCAGACATACTGTAGTTCACTTTTTTGGTGCATTCTGATCTGCCGAGCTTGACATGGCCGGACTCGGGCGCAGAAGAAAAAAGCCTTGGCACACCATAAAGTCCGGTGCTTTGCCTTGAGGTGCTTCGATGGTCTGAACTCTTTCCATTGAAAGGAACTATCACCGGACCGCCAGAACGGCAGAAAATCAATTCCTGTGAGAGCACACAGTCTTGCAATCAAATGAGATGATAGCAGCTGCACTGGAGGAGCAGCTTACTGAATGTGAGCTATTAGGTTCGGGAAGCAACTGCGGTTACTATGGAAAGAAGAACAAATCCGCCTTGTTTGTTGCAGTTTAGCAGAACTTCCATAGGAATACATTAGACAAAACGATTAAAAAAGTAAACAAAACAGCCGTGGAACAGCCCCATAAACTGCTGGGTCAGTACTGGTAAATTTATCTATCACTCTGTAATGCCAAAATATGATTTAATTAACGCTATTTTCAAAATTTGGCGATTTAAAATCTCCATTGGTTTAACATCGGACCAACTGAACATTCTACAGCTGTATGATGTCACGATCCCGAGCCTAATACACTCACAAAAAAAACATCACGTGACCATGTGTACTGTGTTTTGTTATGTGTTGTTGTTGTGTGGTTGTTTTTTTTTGCTTTGCATTTCATGTTCGGAAGAGCGAGTGGCAGGGCGCAAAAATGACAATAAATCTTTCTGTTCTGTTCTGTTCACTCAGCGAGGACTGGACCAAGGCATGAGCTGAGCTCAACTGGATACAGTCTGAGCTCGGTGTGAAGGGTCTTTTACACCAACACAACCCCCAGTCATTGTTGGAAGATTGGAGCGGCGCAGCGACTGTCAAGTCTCATTGGAATGCACTGTTGTGAAAGAACATTCACACAAACACAATCTAAGTGGCCATGAGTCACTAAACAAATGCAGAGTGGATATGCGCACATAATGTTTGACAAAAATTTCGAAACATAAGTTGCATGAAGTTTTGATGTGAAACTATGAAGGAGAAAGACAGTTCCTAGTCACGCTTTAGTCTACAAACAGAACTCAACTTCTATTTCCCGTTACTGTCCAGCTTTCTTACAGCGGTGGGTGTTATTCTTTCTGTCTTTGTTTTCTCTGCACAAATAGTAGCTATTCTCCTCCATAATTCCGTCCTGTTTGAATCCGTGCAAATAACAACAATAGATGCTTTGCTAAATACGGTTCACTTTGCACACAGTTAGTCTGAACCACCCTAATTCTTATAAAATATTGACCTTTTGTAGTTGTCACATTATTTGTTTTACTTTTCTGTTAAAAGGAAACTTGAGTCACTCACCTGATCGAACAGAAGGAAAACTTTTTTGTAGCTGTTATTGAAGTAGTGTCCTTGTGCAACACACCAGTACGTGTCCTGGTCTTCAGGAGAACCTCAGTGATGGTGATGGAGAAACTATGACTGGTCCTGGAATAGTTTGCACGTTTGTTGATTGTTGTGATATCTTCACAATTAAATCGAATTTCTTTGCATAAAATGTGTTTTGGGCGAGATAACCGGGTAACCACATTCAACTGTAGTGGTGCATTTTTGTAGGCAGTGTTGAATAGATTGATTACATTCACTGAAAACAAAAATAAATATCAAAAATATACCATAAACATTTACTCAAGTACAAAATTTCTCCTACCAACTTGAATTGTTTGTTCTCTTTTTCCACAAATAGGAATATGTCGTTTGGATGGAGATTTTCAATCACAACTATTAAAACCTTGAGCTTCATTTGGTGTAATCTTTGTTCTTTCCATTGGGAGACTTGCATTGTTCAGGTCTTTACAGGTCATGTTGATCCATCCTCCTTTACATCCAACCCATGAAACCCCAGAGCACTGCCTAAAGAGAACAGAGCACAAATGTTTAGTACGTTTATTTATTTTCACTGCCAGACTTCTGAGTATGTGTGAAAAATAACAAGCATAACAATCACACTGCAGAATTTTCCTGGCAAATATGACTTCTGCTTGGCCTCTCTTTCTCAGGTCTCAATCTCTCTGTATTTCAGGTGTGAGGGGGTTCCAAAGAGCCTGTCCAAAGCTGTTAAGCAAACTGATCTTCAGCAAATTTCTTTAAACCCATAAGAAACCATAAATAAACTTGTCATCAATTCAAAACTATCTGAAGTATAAGGTACGCTGCTCCATGGTACGTTTCAGAAATAGTGTGTACCCAATCAAACTTCCGTAGCAAAACCTGAGTCTGACCAACAATAATTCTGACCTGAAGCTTAAGCTGTACTTTGTGCTGCTTACTGTGAAAGTGAGGAAGTTAGATCAATGAAGCGACATCACTGAGACTGAGAAACAAACAAATGTGCACTTTTGGGATCAAATGTAAAGTGCAATACAAATAAAATGTGTTATTACTGCTATTATTGTTATTAGAAACAGTTATCATTGTTCTCTCTTGTTTGCTTCTCCTTCGTCACACTTTCTCTCTCCAGACAGTGAGAAGTTTACTGTATATTTATCACATGTAGTTGTCTTAACTTTTCCCATAAAAGTATCATGTCATGAAAAGTAATAAGTCATTTAAAAAAATAGTTTCTGACAAAAGAAGGCATTTGAACACGTGCACGAGCTACAACATTTGATTTAAGTGATAAGTGTTACGTTAATTTGATGATTGATTTTGCAGGCAAAACTCAAATCGCTTTATCCTGACCAAGTTGGAGTTTCTAACATACAAACTCAGTCAGAGCTACAAAGCTTTGGCTCTATCTACATTGAAACCCTCATATCATCTCTTTTTGTCACTGTGCAAAAAAATGCTCACAAGCAGCACACTATAGATCTAAAATCTGAAGGAGAGACAAACAACCAGACAGTCTGCCTGAACTATGAGTGGTGAGTCTTCATTGTACTTATCAGCATCTGCACCTCACTCATGACAGTTCTCGCATATGAGACTTCTCACATAGTCTATAAACATTTGGACACACTCGCACAGAAACGAATACTGTCAGTATTTTTTCTCTCTCTCGACTATCATCTCTGTTTTTACACAAAAATAAAGTCCCATTTATACGTTATGTGGCTCCTTTTCACGCTGCGGCTTGAATATACTGTATGTACCAGCGGAGTTACAAAGCCAACAGCAAGTTACAGCCAGAAAATCATTTGTAGCCAGTTCAGAGCTTCACATACGAGGTAAATACTTCACCATGTGTTTATAAAATCTGCCATTCTGTCGCTGAAGCTAGTGCAGCTAACCTATATTTAATTCCATTATTAATGTTAAACTAAGTCTACAAACTAACTACTTTACAAAAACACTCCGCCTAGAATGCATGTATTTTATCAAATGGTCTGCTTTATATTTACTCTAATTTAGTTGTTAGCATTAGCACTGCGCCAAAATTACAAACTTTTATAAACACACAGGCTTTCCATGGTAAATTACCAGTATGTAAAGCTCTGAACTTGCTGCCAGAGTTACCTAGTGTAAATCTGCTCTCTGCTTTTTAAAATATTATTTAAATTTAGCGCATCTCAGCAAATTCTCTATAAGAAATAAATGTAACAAAAAGGAACTTTCCACAGGTAAACCGGAGCTAGCGTAGCAGCAGCGTGAACAAGGCCTGTTGTTGTTCTTACCAGACTAAAGGAACCACAAATTTGCACTTTTAATAATGAACCAATACACTTATGCAATGACTATTTACAGTTTTCTTTTAAAAAGGCCTCTTACCTGTGATTAGGGACAAAACAAGGAGAAGATGGATGTTCATGTTGATGTGTTGTGACATCTTCTCTCAGTCTGTAAAAAAGTCGTGTTTATCTGTTTCCTGATCAGATCATATTTCCTCTGTAGATCTTTTTCCTTTCTGCATGTGGTTAAAACTGTCACACATTCACTGCTGTGGGCAACTTTTCGTCTTCATTTTGAATATTTGTTTAGTAACTTTAAATGGCAGTATTTTGCTAAAGAAAAATCCGTCAGAACAGCAACAAATGTGAGGTCAATTTCAGATATTCTAAAATATAGCAATTCTTTTCAGTCTTGGGCTGCTCGATTATGATGCCGATTATTTGCTTAGAGAGACTGCAGAGCGTTAATGTCCCTTAAAAACAGAGAGTGAAGAGATAAATGTGACAGATCTCAGAATTAAACGTAAATGTATTCTACAATTGTAAAGAAACTACCTACTTTCCATATCAAGAGAATTCATGAGCAGGCTTATGAGCTACAGTCAATAATCACGATTGATTAATTGCACAGCCCTATTTTAAGCTATTGAAATTTTGGGGGAAAAAAACATACAGTAATTTGCAGAATCTCAAACCTTATGTGTGACTGGATTGAGTTAAAGGAATGACATTTGGCTTTTATTAGATTAAATCTATTAAATTATTAAATAAATGTTATACCTAATTCAGATGTAGATACATTGAGAGTGCATTTAACGGTCATTTTGCTAATTATGACCTTGATTATTCCTTTCGATTAATCAATAATGTAGATACGGTCAGCATCAGAGGCCACGCCCACTAACAGACCTCTGTGGGGGAAGCATAACATGGACAGTGCATCAGAACAACAACTACAAGAACAGCAAATGTGGACTTAAGGAAATATTTTCTGTCAAATATAGACACGAAGACATGGAGATGACGATAAAGTGATCCAACGTTCCAACTATGTAAATTATGTATCCAACAATGCTAATGGTAGCAACAAGCTAAATGCTAATTCTGCCAGGTGAATCTTCACAGCTACATAATTTTTTTTTTAACTTTCCTGATAACTCCACATCATTAACTTCTATTTATGCTTTTTTATGACTCGACTTGAATTAGTTGTGCTAAAAATACAATACGAGGTAAAGTTCGGTGTTTTCATCAAAAACACAAATTTTACACACTTCTCTGGTCATTGCTGTAGCCTATTCATAGAACAATTAGCGATTTTTTTAATACTAAGTTAATTAGTTGCGATTATTTTCCTAACTTGTTGCAGCCCTAAAATATATATGCTTAAGATTAAAAATAACATAAATCTACACATTTCAAATATTACAGTATTTATTGAATAAAGCAGAGTAGATTTACAATACAGACATTTCAAGAACAATTGGTAGATTATTTTCCTACAATGCGATAGGCTACTGGGACAAAATGCGGCTTATATACAACAAAAATGCAGGTATACTTTTTTTCTGCAATAAAAATAAGTGTAAAGGCTCTCTATATATTAATAAATGATCAAAGAACAATACTACTTATCTATTGTGTAGTCCACACACAATGTACATACTAAATATACAATAAACTTAGCTCTACTAGATCAGCTGCTACTGCTACTTTCCATCTGCAATCCCTGGGCAGGTGAACACTGTAAAATAACATTGTACAATTAATGTATTACTAGTGCACAGTCAAAGCCATAGCTCATTATAAATACACAAAGAATCATCAATACAATAGACGGTTTCCTAAGCAACAACAAGTGCGCTATCTTTAGCATTACCGGCACTGCACCGTCTTTATTCCTCAACTGAAGAGTCTTTTTTATGGCTTAAAAGTCACTTGTTGAAGCAATAGTCAGCATAATGTATTCTGATGTAAGAAAATTAAGTTATTTGTATGACAATGTGGAAGCGGACTACTTTTTTTGTTATTTTTGACTGATTCTGACCAGTTTGCAAAGTCCAAAAGTTGGAGAAGGAAAGTTAGATTACAACAATAACCCCCCATGAGCGTCCTATTTATTTTCTGCGCAATTCAGATATTCCTTTATTTCTCAAAAGCCTGTCCAAGTGCCTTACACTTTGCCCTTATACCAGCATGTGTTATGTTATGCTCCTTCTATGTGTTATGCCGTTTGCAAAGCTAGATTAGACAGTATTTACTCTTTTTTTTTTAATCACTACATGTACAACATTCGTCTGATGTGTAGCAACAAAACTTATGTAAAATAAACACAAATATTTACAATAATGCAGTGAACAAGGATGTACATTTGGTCATTTATTTCCGCCCAACTAACGCAAGAGAATTTGGTCCGAGCCACTCACATACAGTATAACAGGCTGCCTGCACTTGTAGAGACAACCTCGGAGAATTTACAAAACACACTGAATGGATATGAAATAATACGCAGGTTGTGAGGCCTCTTAACAGTAGAAATACTGTATAATTAGTAGACACGCAGTTCAACTCTGATACAGGTGGTTAACAAATATTGTAGTTTGATAAATATAATCGCAAAAGTTGTTAAAAAAAGCAGTTTGTTTTGCCTGTGGTTTTGCTGAAATTGCTTGTTTTAGCTCGTTTTATTCATAAAAGTGGAACTTCTACCATTGTGTTCAATGGATTTGCGTCTCTACTGGAGGATTATGGCGTTGCGCTGTTCGTGTTGTAGCAACAGGGCATAGAGCCCCTATTAATAAACCCTTGTACTAGGTATAATTAAAAAATGTGTGTTTCATACGACAACTTGTCATCTGATTGGCTCTATGAATGCTATAACATAACGTTGGAGCTGCTATATCTGCTAGCCACAAAAGGCTTCATTGGCTAGTGCAGTATCACATCCTTACATCGACTTATTTATAGGTTTTTGCTAATAGGCCTTTGTTATAACTATCCACATGAAGTTTTTCACATTGAACCCCAGCTCTGGTTTATACCGTGGTTTCTGCCCTCTCGATATCCTGCATCTCCTCCTCATAGACCACGTCCTCCTGTTGACCAAACAACACTTAGTTGGTATAACCCAATTCACACACAACATAGGCCTAATGCTATGATTCCATTTGCTTTTTTTGTTGTTGTACATAACCCTGATATGTCACACATCCTTTGTTACAACGTGTCTATGGGCATCTGGCTGCTTATACCGTGATTTCCGCTCTCTCAGTATCTTGCATCTCCTCATTAACAACGTCCTCCTGTTGGATCAAATAGAAAGCAATAATGAGCAGGCACTTCTAAGTGAAAAAAAAGCCTAAAGCATCTGTATACCCCGGGCTCACACTGCCTCCAGTCCAGATCCAGATCCGTCTGTGTCCGATGGTCACTCATATGTATGCAAACAAAGAACGCTTGCACAGTTTCTGTCGGGGTCGCGACTTGGCTACATTGTTATTTTGTGGATCTCTGTCTGAAATGTTTGGAAACCACTACTCTGTGTTATAGTCGCGCATGTCGAGAATTCTGACGTATTTGTTTAATAGTAGTTGCGTAATCATTTTGTTTTGAAAACCACCGGATTCACTTCACCCGCGCTTGCTAGGTTTCCTGATTGTTGTGTCTTGTTTTCACAACTTCATCAAAAAGAGCTCCGAAGCTTCCAGCAGTCCGGAAAAAGCCTCAGTACACCGGATCGGAGTATGGACTGGATGCAGTGTGAGCCCGGTGTAACAAATATAACAATTGCACAGGATCCCAAAAACTAACTGGTATAAACTGTAGTGTAACTAAAATCTGTTTAATCTGTGCAAAAAAAAAAAAAAAAAAAAAAAATTAGTTTGTTATTATTTATTTTTTTTAACAGGCCCATGAACGAATGCATGTGTGCCTCATATGTTGCACATTGTTTTCTTGTGAGCTTTTTGTATGTTGATATACTGTACCAGAATTTGTGCTCTCCCGGTCCCCTTCATCTCTGCATAGACAACGTCCTTCTGTTGACCAGATAGAAAGCAATAACGAGCAGTAAAAATAAGCAGCATGCATTTGTGTAGCAAAGTATGTCTGCTTCAAAACATCACATAAATATACTTTTTGCCAAACAGAGGAACATTCCTGCCACAACATGTCAAAGAAACAAGTAATTCATTTATTCATTTTCTACCGCTTAATCTCGTTAGGAGTCGCGGGTGACTGGAGCCTATCCCAGTGACTTTGGGCCTAAGCAGGGAACACCCAGGACAGTGGCCAACTGGTCGCAGAATTACACAGACAACCATTCACTCTCTCACTCACTCACAAGAGAAATTTACAGTGATGCCCAATGAACCTAAACATTGGAGGTGGGGGGAAATCGGAGAAAACCCACAGTGACACGGGGAGAACATGCAAACTCCACCCAGAGAGATTGTGAGATGTTGATATGGTCCGACCCAGGAATCAAACCCACAACCTCCTTATTGGGAAGCCAGAGCTCTAACCACTCTGCTACCCTGCTTTGGGTGTTTTGTTGCACTAAATATATTATTAAAGGGACCGATTATGTCAAATTAACTTTTCTATGTTTTAACCTTGTTACGATGGCCTTCCTTCACTATTAGTTTACTCAAAGTTATATTTGAATTGATTCATACATGTTGGAGTAATCTTGTATTGTTCTTCAGCTGGAGCTCGAGTGCTCAGAAATTCCTGTTCTCACCTACCACCTATCCCCTCCCACTTGTCTGTATTTACTTGTTATAATTCAAAAGATTAATGCTCAAAGTGAAGCATAAATGGTTCAGAGCTGCCCCATATCCACTTTCCATCAATAAAAAACAGTTTTAAAAAATCTGTAGCTTTTTACAGTTACATTTTAAAATGAAGAGGCGGGCTTATCAGATCTGCAGTTTTGAACAGGAAGTCAGTAGAGCTGTTTCTATGTTTAAGTTGTTTTAGATCAACTTTGTGTTTTACAATGAACAAAAGTAAATTACTGATCTGCATATGTTCTAGTTTCTTACTGAATATTAAAAAAAACACAATTGGTCCCCTATTTGCATTGTTTCATGGAGGGCTTCAGAGACTGCACTGCAAAAGTGAATGTCAAGACAAGTAAAAATTACTTGATAGGATTTAAACCCTAACTTCAAGCATTTTTTTTTACTAATTTTAGTCTATTTATTGTAGACCTAGATCATTTTTCTTGTTTCAAACTCACTTGAACTCATTTCAACACATTACTTCTTATTTCGAGTCAAATGATTTGCCACTGGGTCAAGAAAATTGTCCCATTGGCAAGGTTTGTTTTTATTTTAAGCCAAATTCACTCATAACGAGTCAGAAACGCCTTGAATCATGTGAGATATTCTACATTACATAAACAATTAAATCTTATCCAGATAAAACAACTCAAAAACAAATTCCAATTCTTAATCCAAGTCACTTTAAGCAAGTCTAGGTGTATAGTTTGTGCAGTGTGATCAGCTCTGTTATAACAAACTATTCAAAAATTAAATCTTGGAAACAGGGTGAATTGCAAATACTCTTAATTATGCTAATTACTGTTAATTATTAGCACTTTGCTCTTTCAAATATTCCTAAATGAACTTATGTTATCTGATCTCTAGTTACAACATACATACAAAACATTTCTGACAGAACACACAATCCTAAATGTACCAGTATAAAAAACACATGTAACAATTAACTACATGTACTTCTTACTCATAACTTTAGAACAAAAAGAACATGATACAAACCTTTATGTTCTGATCAGAAGAGGCTTTTCTCTTTTTGCCTGTGGAAAAGCACAAAAGTTTTTACTGTACAGTAGCAGCGATTCTTTTTTCTCATCCCACACCACAGAAGCTTTAGCGTTAGCATTTATACACATCCTTTTATAGTCATATTTTGGCGAAGCATTCCCCTTGATTTATAAACCAATTGTAGACTAAGGTGAAAACATGCGGGTAAGATCATTGGGCCTCATTCATGACACATTCTTACGAACAAATTTGTTCTTAAGGGAAAATGTTCGTCTGCAAGAACAAATCCTAAGAACACTGAGGAGCACTTGTAAGAACAAAAAAATCAGCTGTTTCAGATTTTTATTTCTTCTATAGTTCAGTCAAAAATTGTAATTCCTACATGATTGTAGGTTATGTATTTTTGCAAATTATTGTATATAAAATAATTTTAGAAACAAAAAAAAATTCAGTTATGCAAAAAAAAGACTCCTTTAATAAACCTGCAGCAGCCTGTCCCAGCCTCAGAGCCTCTGTGTTCTAACCCCCACAGGACTCAGGACCCCCTGTGTCCCCCAGGACCAGAGCCACTGTGCACTGACAGTGCTCCCCTGCTACAGCGCTGATCTCTTTATGTCGATTTATCAACTTGGACATTGCTGTTACATTTACAGTTTGGAAAACATTGCAAGAGAGTGAATTTGTACTTTTGTTAGCAATAGCTCTGTGTAGCCGTTAGCAACTTTTACACGGCAGCACATAACAGCAGGTTTAGTCACAGACGTGAGACTGTAGAGAAAATAACAGGTACAATCAGGCCCTGCCATGCTTGATTTTCTACCTCATATGTTTTTTTTCGTGCTCGAATGCCTCATTATTTGGCGATAGATTGCTAGCAACATATGGACATTTTTGTTGTTGCGCAAAGAACCTGCACACTTTTAGGTACAAATAATCCATGCAAGTCTATGCGGGAAATCCAAATGTTCAGCACTTTTCTATGGCGCTCCATTGTACTCACAAAAAATAAATATTTATCTCGTAATGACGAGATTTTTTAAAAATTAAGAAATGTATATGTTTTTTTAGTAAGAGATAATTTCCGCACTCGAACGCCATCATTTGACTTGCAACATACGGGCATTTTTGCTGTTGCACAAAGTACCCGCCCACTCTAAGTGATCTATGCGGAAGTGTAGCAAATGTGCAGCTTTTCTCTCCTTTATGGCCAAAAAAATATAAACCCAGACGCTGGCAGTTGCACATTTCTAAGGATGTGTGAGACTTCTGTGAAAAGTCGAAGAAGATTGTGTTTTATTAAAAAACCTGCCAATTACCACTAGCTTCCCACTGGTGGGTGAACAGCTCCACACACTGGCCGTTTTTAGAATACCCTGCTAACAGTAGCTTGAGTCCACAGACACGTTAACAGCTAGTTTCATAGACCATAAACATTGCAGTGAAGACTGCAGGCAGAATTTAACATAACGAAATCCACAAGCTCATAGCTATTTAGAAACATCAAGCTGCTAGCACAGAAAAGACTACTCATATTGTGGAAGTCACTAGCTTAGCGGTACAAAGCGTGTGGGTATACAGAACGCCATAAAAACTATCTCGTAATTACGAATAGCTTTCTCGTAATTACAAGATAAACATTTATTTTTTTGTGAGTACAATGGAGTGCCGTACTTTTGTCCTTTTTGGCCAAATAAACTGAAAACCAGCCAAGAGCACCATAGAAAAACAGCCACATATGTGAGACTAACTGCCAACAGTCGAAAAAGATTGTCCATCCATCTATTTTCTTTTGTTTCATTTGTAGTCGTGTCGCGGAGGCTGCAGTCTGAGCAGGGAGCCCAGACTTCCCTATCCACACACACCTCCTCTAGTTCTTCCAGGGGAATCCCCAGTCGTTACCAGGCCAGTCGGGAACGACTCGGGATTCCCCTGGAAGCCACCACGGCTGGCTCCTCTCAACATGGAGGAGCAGCAGCTCTACTCCGAGTTCCGTGTGACTGAGCTTCTCACCATATCTCTAAGGGAGCGCCCAGCCACCCTGCGGAGGAAACTCATTTCGCTCGCTTGTATCCGCGATCTTGTCCTTTCGGTCATTACCCAAAGCTCATGACCATAGGTGAGGGTTGGAACGTAGATTGACCGATAAATCGAGAACTTTGCCTTTCGACTCAGCTCCTTCTTCTCCACAACGGTTCGGTACAGCGACTGCATCACTGCAGACGCTGCACCGATCCGCCTGTCAATCTCACGCTCCATCTATCCCTCACTCAAGAACAAGACCCGAGATACTTGAACTCCTCCAGTTGGAGCAAGGACTCTCCACCCACTGGAGAGGGAACGGCACCCTTTTCTGGTTGAGAACCATGGCCTCGGATTTGGAGGAGCTGTGTTTTATTAAAATACCTGCAGATAAGCACTAGCTTCTCTCTGCCTCGGGTAAACGGCTCCACACTCTTTAGAAGTAACTAATTTATTCAGATTAGTTTAGTAATTTTATGACAAACAAATGATGTAAATATTTGACCAGCCTCTGTGTGTTTGATATTAGATTATTTTCAATCTGAGTAAGATTTAAAATGACCTTGGTTGAGAGTTGAAACGTCTTGATCTTTGAAAACGCTGTCCAAATGACAACTTTGATGCCTTCCTACTATTCCTTTTGTATCTTATGTGAGAGAAAAAACATACTATCTAATTATTCTATGTTTGATTTGATTGTGAAGTATTATTAGGGGCCTCGTACAAACTTCGGGCTAATATGCAGCTCTGGGAGTTTGAGAATGGCTGCTCTAGTCATAATAACTCAATGGTTGACAACATTGCGAGACAATCGTAAGTTTATAATCTATCTATGAAATCAAAAACTTCACAAAAACACTCACAATATTTAACCAACACCACAGTGACCACCAACAGCACCACCAGAGTCCCAACAACCCTCAGCGCCATAGTCACATAAGAAAGTCCTGTTCAAAAAGACATCAGTTAGAAAAAATCCTGTTTGATAACTCATATACATTAAGAATTAAAAACGACCAGCAGTATTGTCCAGGGGTCTCGTTTATGAAACAGTGCGTGAAAAAGTACGCTGCGGCAAAATCCAACTTTCATTTACGTAAAAGAAAGTTGAGATTTACAAAAGCCTCCGTGCGCACTCCTGCAGGCATGCTCAAATAGTTGGTCTGTACCTATGGGATGCACGGACCATAATTTAATAATCACAGTTAGAAGAGTAAAAATGGATAAGTCTAGACCAAACATTGTATACAAAAGATCATATAAAAGTTTAAACAGGATTGTTTTCTTGCAGATATTAAAAAAGCCAATTGGTCTGTGGTAATAAACCAAGTGAATGCAGAACAAGCTGTTCAAGTATTTAATAATATTTTTCAGTCAATAGCAGAAAAACATGCTCCTCTAAGAAGGTTTTCTGTAAAGAATAAAAAAACACCATGGTTAGACACTGAATTGAAACAGTTAATAAAACAAAGAGAGCAGGCCAAGGAAATGGCCCTACAGTCAGGAAAAAATGAGGATTGGGTTAAATACCGTAAACTACGGAATAATATAACCAAGTTAAACAAGAACAAAAGGAAACAATATTATGCGAAGACAATCAATTATTCTCAAAATGACAGTAAAAAATTATGGAATACAATAAATGAATTGACTGGAAGAAATAGAAAATTAACACCAGCATTCATAGAAGTCGATAATCATTTTATAACAAAACCAAAAGACATCGCAAATTATTTCAATAGTTATTTCATAAATAAAGTAGAAATACTGAAGAACACAATGTTTAACACAGATAATGCCGAATCAAATAAACTGATAAAAATAAAATTATGGGAAATAAAATATGTAAATTTAATTTAAAGAGTACAAGCATGTATCAAGTTCAGAAAATTCTTAAAAATCTTAAGAACAAACCATCAGGTGTGGATGGAATCGATGCAAATTTAATAAAAATAGCAGCTGATATAATAGCACCCGCAGTATGCCACATTATCAATTTAAGTTTCAATAATGGCCATTGTCCTCAAGAGTGGAAGAAAGTAAAAATAATTCCATTACCAAAAAACAAAAAATTACCTTTCTCTGGTAAGAATAGTCGTCCAATAAATTTATTGCCAGTACTGGCAAAAGTAACTGAACATATCGTATACGAACAAGTGAACAGTTACTTCAATGAACATAGTTTACTGACTCCTTTTCAGCACGCTTATAAAAAAAGCATTCCACTGCAACAGCACTAACCTATATGACTGATCAATGGCTTGCAGAAATTGAAAAGAAAAAGTTTGTCGGAGCAGTTATGCTCGATTTTTCGGCTGCCTTTGATCTACTGAACCACAAATATTTACTAGAGAAGCTTAGAAGCTATGGTTTTCAGGAGATCGCAATACAATGGTTGAGAGTTATCTAAAAAATAGAACACAATTGGTTGTATTCAACGGTTGCTTTTCAGATGAAAGTACTGTAACCTGCGGAGTTCCTCAGGGCAGCTGCCTAGGACCCTTGCTTTATAACATTTACACTAATGAAATGCCATTAATTGTAAACAGAGCAAACATTGTTATGTACGCAGATGATTCAACACTATTTGCCTCTGCAAACACTATAAATGAACTGCAAAATGTTCTGGAAGAGGAGTCAAAAAAGATTACAACCTGGACGAATTTGAATCACATGGTTTTGAATACAGAGAAAACATGCACAATGCTAGTAGGATCAAATCACTGCATAAATTCAAATCATGAATTGATTTTAAGAATCAACAATGTCCTTATCAAACAGGTAAAAGAGACCAAACTCCTTGGCGTTATAGTGGATCACAAATTAGCTTGGACAAAACATATAGAATCCATAAGTACAAAAATGGGCAGAGCTATTACTATGATTAAAAGATACTCACAATTTCTTACACAAAAATCAATTGAACAAATTACTCAAGCGTTAGTTCTCTCTCAGTTAGATTACTGCCCAATGGTGTGGTCAAATTCCAAGTTAATCCAGCTAAAAAAACTACAGACAATACAAAACAGGGCAGCTCGGATGGTGTTAGGATGTGAGTACAGAACCAGCTCCAAAGTGATGCTTGATAGACTCAAATGGCTCTCAGTGCAGGAGAGATTATCATATTCAATGTTAGCCTTTTTCAAAAATATCCTTGAATCTAAGCTTCCACAGATAATTTATCAAAATATTTCTTTCAGTGATGACAAGCACAATTATAACACCAGGCATGCCTCTGCAAGAAAATTTATTTTACCAAAAACTAAATCAAACTGGATAAAAAAGACTTTTATTTATAGAGCGATGCACAAATGGAACACTCTTCCCAAGATAATAACTCTAGAGGGGAATGTTACAAGATTTAAAGTATTACTTAAATCTTTTTTAAGACATAAATGAGTTTGAAGGTTTTTACTTCACAGAATGTAAGTTTTCATTTTAGATAATTGTCGTCCAGATCAATGTTGAGAGATAAAGCACAGATCGAGAAGTATGTGTGTGCTTATTGGTACTGTGGTTAAATTTTATGGTTATACGGTCACGTGTACTATACACTTCTATGGATGTAAACATGAAAAATGTATTGTGAGATGTGAGAAATGTAAATTATTGGCTTTTGCTTCTAATATTTTTAATATATCTAATGCATATCCGTAATGTATCTTCAATGTATCTAATGTTTATCTGTAATGTAGGATAATTTTTAAGGACCCCAGGAAGAATAGCGTCAGCAAGACTGCGCTAATGGGGATCCAAAATAAACATAAAAAAAATATTTCCTCCTCACTTTTCGGCACAGCTGGAAAAAAAATCTGCGCACCGGACCCCGCATCACGTCACGCCCTCTTCACGCCTCTTTTCAGCATAAAAGGCCCATGTAAAGTGTCATGCACACATTCATGAACCGATAATGAGAGAGTTTGTTTGACTGACACACAGAGGGAAAGGGGAGGAGAGAGACGGAGCAGCAGCAGAGAGGATTCTGAAGTGAACTGTGCTGCTTGTCTGACAAACTTACCGGCCTGTTTTAGATGTGATGACTTTAGTTTAGAACTGTGCTTTACTGTTAAGGCTCACACAACAACAGGAAATGCGATTTCATATGCGTGATGTTATAAGTGTGTGAGCTGACGAGAGTCCGGGATGTGCTGTGTGTGAGATGTGAGAATGTAAAGAGGGGCAGCGAGGGCGTAGGCTTGACGTTTGAGTGTGCGCGTGAAGTGGGATATTATCCATACTACTACAGCGATGTGTGTGCCTGTGTGCGTGCGTATGCCGTGATGAGTGTGTCTGAGCGCACGTATACCGTAATAAGTGTGTCTGTGCGCGCGTACGCCATGATGATGTGTGTGCGCTGGATAAACCATGCGTGAGAGAGCAGGGAGCCACTCGTGCGTGATCACAGGACCTTTGTTATAAAGCACACTTATGGACTTAATGTCCAGTCATTCTATTGGTTCAGATTCTCTAAATAAAACAGTGTGAGTCATTCGCTCCCGTGCACGTAAGCACGGCTTCTAAATGACAACACTGACCTAAGCTTCATTTTCTACAAAGTAGTTGTGATTAGATTAAGGTTATTATATTTGTTGGAAATATGAACAAAAGTCATGTACCTCATGTGCACTAAACACAAACCTCCTTAGACTGTCTCCTCTAAACACAGATCTCCTTCTGCTTTGTCTCTGAAAGTGCGTACGATAGCTCCAGAGTTTGCGGTCCCATCTGCAAAATCCCACGTCAAGTCTTTTTTTCATAAATCCCAAAATTGACTCACGAAGCTACGCAAGTAATCTCCCACGTACTTTTGACCCAATTTCGTACGTACGCCGGTTCATAAATGAGACCCCTGGGCTGTAGGAGATTTGTGGACATACATGATGTGATTAAAGTTTGTTAATACACTGACAGGTTAGTAAACTGAAATATTTTTGAAGCATTGTACAAAGAAAAAAAAAAACTGGTTTGAAATGTTGGGAATATTTTTCATGATTTATGCTCAATCAACTAGTAAATTTTGACTTATGTCTCATTCACATGGGGACAATATTTACCTTAATACCTCACGTAAATACCTTCCGTGAATTTTACCTCCTGTAATTCTCCAAACTCAGACGTCCTCATGTAATTCTAGTCCTGTGTGACGGTGTATGTCTGTGTTTTCAATACGTGAATTGTTTAAAATTTAATTCATAATGATTCCCTGATCTACCTTCAGAGATAAACTACATTTTTATTACTATTTGCCACAGATCATTCTCCAATCAAATTGATTCTCTTTTCTACACTAGGGGTTATGCACTAACGCAGTACTTCTCAAAGTGTGAGGGCGCCGAAACTTTTCTAGAGGAGCGCAGGGAGCAGTGCTGATAAATGCGCTGAAAATACGAGTGACTAATTCAGAATCTGCACTTTTCCTGCTGTTACAGCCGTTGCTGCGTCTATATCAGATGACAAAAGATAGCGTTTTTTTAAGAGGATTGCCTCAGGACTAGCCCAAAATCTTTTCAACTGTGTCACTAGAGACCTATGTCAATCTGAGACCAGAAGATGTTAGTGCATCACCCCTATTGATGAATAAAAGTGGAAAATTACAGAAAGTAAATTGAGTTTTATATTCAAAGTGTGAAATTGAAACACACCGTTGACCCCAAAATGTCTAACTGATCCTGGTTATACCAGTGTTCAATTGACCTTTCGCCGAGCTCCGCCCCAAAACGGCTATTGTCCAATCAAACATCGCAGCAACCGTTGCTATGTAAATATGGTCCGTCAAATCTTGAGCTCCAAGCAAGATGGTGAAGCAATGCGCCTATGGTTTTTGTAAACTGGACCGCAGATACCCCAAAATATTGACCGGAGGAGTTGTGTTCTTTCCACTTCCAAAGCGAAGACAACTTCAGCAGTGCCTACAATGGATTAAACAGTACGGGCGGCTCGGGACAGCTCCTCTACCAGCTAAATATATCAAACAAATGTCTGCTCAAAACTAATGTTTAACTATAGCTATGGACTTACTGTGTTGTTAGATCTAGAGGCAAAAACACAAACGAGACCAAAGTTATATTACGACGAGGATATAACTGCAGAAGTTACGCTCTAAGCTGCTAAGTTTAGCGAGCCTCTTAGCTTTAGCCAACACTAGTAGGTTTAGCTTGCTAACATAGCCTCGTAAATGACCAATATTCTTGCAATAGAGAAAAATAGACCTTAACATATGAAAGCGAACTTACCCGGCAGTGAAAGAGCAGGAGAAGGCTGTGCTTGTTGCATTTGAGGTAACGTTAAAAATCACGAGTTTCTCTGATTTAGCTTGAGACCAGTAGCATTAGCCTCCATAGGAGTTATGTCCCCTCCGTTGTGTATTTTAATATTTTGAATAAATCCCTCCGCTGCACACTGAACCTCTTCTGCCTCGATTTAGAGGATGTCGCGGAAAAATTGCTTTAAAAAAGTCACTAAGGCGAACAGGTGTACTTCTTTCTGTCATTGAAGTCTATGGCACGCTGTCATATTTGACGGACGTAGCAACAGTAACTAAGGGGGGCGGGGCTCGGCGAAAGGTCAATTGTCCTCACTGTATTTGACTAAAAATGATGTAATTAACTAATAATTAATTGTTGTTTTGTTGATACACAGGATGCACATTCTTCACACAAGTACACAACCCTAATTCTTATAAATATTGGCCTTGACCTGGTTTCACTTTAATTTGGTTTTCTTTTCTGTTCAAAACACTTATAAAGGAGACTTGAGGCACTCACCTGAGCGAACAGAGATGAAAACTCTTTTGTAAGCCCTATTGAAGTAGTGTCCACTCGCAACACACCAGTACGTGCCCTGGTCTTCTGGAGAGACCTCAGTGATGGTGATGGAGAAACTATTAGTGGTCCTAAAATTGTATGCACGTTTGTTGATTGCTGTGATATCTTCACAATTAAAATCAGACGTTTCTTTGCATAAAAATATGTTTTTTAAGTGAGGGTAACCACATTCAACTGTAGCTTGTGTGTTTTCGTAGGCAGTGTGTTGAATAGATAATTGACTACAGTTCACTGAAAACAAAAATAAATATTAGAATTTTGCCATGGACAATTTACTCAAATACAAATATTTCTCTTACCAATTTGAATTGTTTGTCCTCTTTTTCCACAAACAGGAATATTGTCGTCTGGTTTGAGATTTTCAACCACAACTGTAAAACCTTGAGCTTCATTTGGTGTAATCTTTGTTCTTTGCAGTGGGAGACTGTTCAGGTCTTTACAGGTCATGTTGATCCATCCTCCTTTACATCCAACCCATGATGACTCCAGAGCACTGCCTAAAGAGGATAGAGCACAAATGTGTGTTTTTGTTTTTTCATACAAACGGCGACAATCACTGAACCAGTGTTGCCAAAAGTTTTTCCACCTCAAAGTTCACGTAAAAAATGCCGGCTCACAAAAAAAAAAACTTTAAACTCACTATTTGGTGCAAAGGCAAAATCATAAGCAGAGCCTGCGACAACCAGAGTAACAAATATAGCCACGAAAGAACTGTGTTAAATGCTCAGATGCCCCAATGAATTAGAGCAAGTTAGTCTATTTGTAGACACGTTACAAATTTTCCGACACAAAACACCAACTTTTCTCAAACGTGTGCCTGTTTGTGCCATAGCGCATACCTTGTGTGTGTGTTGAGAGAGTGAGCAGAAAAGCAGGAGCATAATTTGCATGATGAATTGAAAAACAGAAGACCAAGGCTCTAAACAAGACCAGGGCAAACTGTGGCTCGGTGACCAGGTGTGTTTTAATCTGGCCTCCCTGGTTTTTATGTTTTTTATTTGATTGCCATAAAATAGGTGATTAAAATGCCTGTTTAAAAAAATAAAAAGTGCTGAAAATAAAGATAAGTTGTCACGCGAATGACCACAGTCCGGCCCTCCACCAATTGTCCAGGTTCGAATATGGCCCTTGGGAAAAAATACTTCCCCAACCCAGCTCTAACCAATCACATGCTTTGAAAAACATCACTAAACAATGTATTACACAGTATTGAAAGAAATTGCATTTTACATTTTATTCAACAAGACATCAAAAACAGTCCAAAATATACGCACCCACCCAACGCACTTTTTTTCCCCTACCGGGAGCAACTAAACGGCCAAAAAGCAGTGACTGTTATGTCGAAAAAGTCTCCGCCTACTTTGAAGTGGACAAACTCCCATGATGCGATGTCAGACGGTTTTCACAAAGTGAAATGAAACCGGCTGAGGGTTGAATTCTCAATTCCGATTTTTTCATTAATTCCGATTATTTCATGTTGTCGTTCACATTACTCAAAACATGCGACTTCAACTCGTCGCTGGTTGAACAGGATGTGGCCGCAAACAAGACCCACATGCGCAGTAAAGAGCACCACGTCACATGTACACTGTGTTTTGTGCAAAACTGGAGCCGCAAAAACCAAATACTATCACTGAAAAGTTCTGCTAACAAGTTAGCTCATATTAGCATGTTCTGTTTCCTGTCCAAAATAAAGTCAGTCATTTTGAGAAGCCCAAAGAGTTGAAAATATTCAGAACATTACACTATTATGCCTATACGTTCAAAGTATGTGTAAAAAGTGGCGCAGTATCTAGGGCTGGGCACAGAAAAACAGATCCTATTTGGAACCGACCGAGAACGTTCGGGAAATACTAGAACCGAAAACATGACGCACTTTCTGTGCCATTTTTCAGTTCCATGACTTTAAATTTCTGCGTCAATTAGCAGACAACAGAAACAACAAACATGTCACACGTGCGCTCCCTACAATGACGTGAACTACGCTCCACAAACAGCAAAAACACATAATGACAGAGGGCGCAACAGGACAATTTGAAGTCGGCAATATCAGACCACTGCAAACGCAACAACCACATAATGGACTAGGACAATGCACGGATTATTAATCAAGAAACCAACAAATACAAACGATGGATCAAAGAAGCAATAGAAATCAGAAAGCGAGGTCCACGCACTTTGAATCGAGACGAGGGAGCTTTCCAGAGACCACTGAGCGGCGGGGGCGTGGTCAGCCCTGTAGACCTTTCGAGTCCACTGGGCTGGCCACCCCTGGGAACAGCAGCTGATAAGACACGTCACCTAGGCGACGTGCCACGCCTCTGACGAAGACGAAAGTGAACCGTCGGAACTAGTTAGGTAATAAACCATCTCTTACCGATATTTGTCTGATACAGAAATCAGACTACAATCGGTTGGGACCACGTGCGCCAACCGGTTTTCCGAAAACCGGTTTACAGCTCCTCAATAGGTCTGCCCGGGTTTACATGCACTTTGGAAAACTGGTTTAAATCGGACTAGGCTAGTTATCCAGTTTACCTGGCCTCCATGTAAACGCCCTGATTGATGTGCAAAGTAACCTGGGAACCAATCTCATATTAAGTGTTTTGTATTTTACTGATTGTGCGGCCCTTGCTTTGGGCCTCGGCCCTATGGTTAAGAATTACTGCAATACACAAAAAGAAAATGCTACTTTATTTGAATCGCATCAAGGCCCCACACAAACAAGCCTGGTAATAAGTTATACAGTTGTAAAGACCACGTAGCTCCCTACAAAAACCTTGTGTCACTCAGCAGGGGTGAAATTTGGCTGTGATCATTTGTATGTGTAAAACAAGGTCCAAGTTGAGAAACTATATTGTTATTGTGTAATATTATGAGTATTCATTGTTTAATGGCGCCATCTCCATTCATAAAGTATTTAAGCGAGATGGTGTGCGCGCGGGAGCGTGCAGTGGGGTGACGTCACACGCCAACTGAGGAGACTATTGACGATGGCACATGTTGAATGTTGTTTTTCTCCTATTGTGAAGTTTGTGAATGGGAAGCGCTGGTGCGTGGGGTGGTGTGGCCGTTCTTAATAATCCTGGCAAAGTAAATAAAAAGCCGGTGATTGTGGCCAAAAACAATTATTTGTATTCCTAATATTTCCCCCTGCTGATGTGAATGAATCCTCCCACGTCCTTAAAATAGCGTTGTAGCAGTCGCTTTCTAGAAAAGGACAGGTGAATTGTTACACAGTGAACAGCAGCATCAGTGGAATGTCTTTTTCTTGAGAAAACACAATGTTTGAAAACACCTCATACATTTGCAGCATTTTAAAGGAGACAACTTTAAGCTTTTACCCTTTTATAACGTCATAAGTTTTGATTCCGGCAAAACTAAATCTTGAACTGTACTAAACTAGTACAACTGTACATACAAACTTCTATATAAAAACAAGACTAAAAGCACAAGTTCACAGCTGTTTTTAGTACTTATATTAATTACACCGTACATTTAGCATGATATGAAAAAGCGTAAAAAAGATTTTACAGCGTTAAAAAAAAACGGCTGAAAAAAAAAAATTGGGCTTATAATTAATATTTGAAAAGGAGCAAGAATTGAAAAAAGAACTGTTAAGGAACCGGTCCTGAAAAGCAAGTACCGTTAACGTACCGGTACCGAAAAAATTCTAACGGTACCCAGCCCTAGCAATGTCACAGAAAAATGCGTTTGAAGCACAGAAAGTTGACGACACTGACAGGAAGTAGTCCAGTGATAGAGAGGTAACTTGACAAAGACAACACAAGAGGGACAGTTTCGTACTTTTTGGCTTTTCTTTTATCAAACAACACTTCTAAACGGATTTGCAGCGATGTTTTGTGGACTTTATGTGACTGATTTATGCAGAATGTTTGAAAGGACCTGGATGAAACTACAGTTTAATCTGAAAACTTTCCAGAGGTGAGTGAAAGATTCTCCACCGTGTTTGTCCTGCATCTCTCCCTCTGACTGACCTGATGCTCTGCTGCAGTAGTTGTGATAAGCGTGATTACTAAACAGGCTCTGGATGATTTAGTTTTGCTTCATCTCTTGTCTTTTCTTTAGATTTAACGAGTATATCTTAACCTACCCCAATCAACAGTCCTAAACTTACCTGTTAAACCTAAAGAAAATGTTGCCATGTGGCATCAACAAAAATATGTGGTTATTTTACATTTTGACCGTAAAAAAGGTGAAAACGTGCTACGTCTATTTTATTTTATTTTTTCTGAGATTGTGCTAATTTAATAAAAAAAAAGTTGAAAATAACAGTAAGTAAATTTAGTTCTAAATTGGAATCTTTCCATTAAAAAGTGCCAACGTGCAAATACAGCTCAAAATAAATAAATAAATTCACTACATGAAGGTAAGAGTATTTTGTACAAGAACTTTGATGAATTTTATAATGTCACTTCCTGGTGGCAGATTTGACAAACAAGTAATTCCATAACTATAATCAGTCAAATTGTCAGAAAATTGTTCTTCCAATTAGTCCTACATTTTTGGATTTTGTGTATTAATGACATAGAACTTAGCCACACATAGCACACATTCTATTCCACTTACTTAACGTTAGTTCTAGTCGACTGAAGATTTTTCTTCCATATTCTTTGTGTGTTTCTGCTCCAAACCAGTAGATTCCTGCGTCCTCCTCTGTTGTATTATAAATTGTAATACATATCTTTTTTTCGTCCTTGTCGTTCGTCTGAGCATACTTGTCAGGGTTTGTACTCAGCCCTTCTGCCATCAAATACTGGCAAACCAGTGGATCTTCCCCTTTACAGAAGAACAGGCTCTTAGGGTACCTAACTTCATAGTTGAACATGTACTGGAAGTCTTGTCCAAGAACAAAGCTTCTCTTCTCATCACTGAAGCCTGTAAAGAAGGGCAGACATGCAAGTGTCATTATGGGTGAATAGGATCTAGCCCGTTCCTCTGGATCCATGAGTATGAATTATTTCTTCTGTTTTATAACACATTACTTTATGTGTGTCGGGTTTTTACCACGTCAAGAATTGAGTTATAGATGCATTTACTGGCTACAGCAGAGAAATATTTGGCAGATAAATAAACTTAGTTTGCCTCCAATACAGGGGTGCACGGTAGCAGAGTGGTTAGAGCTCTGGCTTCCCAATAAGGAAGTCGTGGGTTCGACTCTCGGGTCGGACCATCTCATGATCTCTCTGGGTGTAGTTTGCATGTTCTCCCCGTGTCACCGTGGGTTTTCTCCGGGTACTCCGGTTTCCTCCCACCTCCAAAAACATGCATGTTCAGGTTAATTGGGCATCACTGTAAATTTCCCTTAGTGAGTGAATGAGAGAGTGAATGTTTGTCTGTCTAACCCTGTGACGAGTTGGCCACTGTCCAGGGTGTTCCCCGCCTAAGGCCCAAAGTCACTGGGATAGGCTCCAGTCACCCGCGACCCCTAACGGGATTAAGCGGTAGAAAATGAATGAATGAATGCCTCCAATATTGTTCAGAGATAAGGTACATTCTGTTTAATTAAATATGGCAAGGAAGCATTTTTTTTGTACTTATCAGTGACCCAGAGGTGCGGCAGGCTTTGGTGCAACCATTTGTTGATAAGTTTTGGCAACATGTTCTCATGGAATGCGTAAAATAGTCACGACGACGCCCTCTGCCTGTTTAGGCGTGCAATTACACGCTCGTTTTTTCCAGCGTAGTCTGGACACTCCTAGTGGTTGACGACAAACACAAGGTTTTTCAAGGGATTAACAGCGAAATTTAAGTCTGAAGTTACAACAATGGGTAAATTTAGCTCTTTGGCTTGGAGTTGGTTAAGATTAGGATTAGGATTGTGTTAGTCTTTATGAATAATAACACCTGTTAACATTCACCATTGAAATGAACTGGGACAGAAACGCGTCAAATACAAACGCACAAAATAGAAGTAATGTTCATATGACACGCTGTTTACAATAGCGTGGTATTCACACGCTTATCCATGAGAACAGGCTGGTTTTGGATCAGCCAAAGTGTAAAGTTAGAATCCTGAAATACTTAGTTGACCCCAAAATGTCTGACTGACCCCAAAGTTGTGTAATTCTTTGTTGATACACAGGATGCCCATTTTTCACACAAGTACAATGAACACAACCCTAATTCTTATAATATATTGGCCTTGACCTGGTTTCATTTTATTTGGTTTTCTTTTCTGTTCAAAACACTTGAAAAGGAGACTTGAGGCACTCACCTGAGCGAACAGTGAGGAAAACTCTTTTGTAAGTGCTATTGAAGTAGTGTCCTCGTGCAACACACCAGTACGTGCCCTGGTCTTCTGGAGAGACCTCAGTGATGGTGATGGAGAAACTATTAGTGGTCTTGGAATAGTTTACACGTTTGTTGATTGTTGTGATATCTTCACAGTTGAAATCTGAAGTTTCTTTGCATAAAAATGTGTTTGGGCGAGAGTAATCCGGGTAACCACATTCAACTGTAGTTGGTGCATTTTTGTAGGCAGTGTGGTGAGTGGATGATTGACTACAGTTCACTGAAAACAAAAATATCAGAATTTTGCCATAAACCATTTACTCAAATACAAATATTTCTCTTACCGATTTGAATTGTTTGTCCTCTTTTTCTACAAACAGGAATATAGTCGTCTGGTTGGAGATTTTCAACCACAACTGTAAAACCTTGAGCTTCATTCGGTGTAATCTTTGTTCTATGCAGTGGGAGACTGTCATTGTTCAGGTCTTTACAGGTCATGCTGATCCATCCTCCTTTACATCCAACCCACAATGACCCCAGAGCACTGCCTGAAGAGAATAGAGCACAAATGTTTTACTTTTTGTCAAGTGCTGAATAAAAAACTGCCAGACTTCTGAGCATGTGTGAAACATAAATCGCTTAAAGTCACACTGCGGAATTTTCCAGCCAAATATGACTTGAATACTTCTGCAGCAGGACCACATCTCACACCTGACCCTTTAGAGACGTGTTCCTCAGATGTCGCAAAGCATGAAGATATTGATGATAAATAAAAGTTGGAATTCTAAATTGGAATTTCTCCATCAAAAAGGTGCCTAACGTGCAAATACAGATTCAAGTAAATAAATAAATAAATTCACGACATGAAGGTAAAAGTATTTATAATAGGTTAGGGATGTTTATCATGTTTTCTTCTGTATCAGACAAGTATCGGTAAGACATGGTTTATTACCTGACTAGTTTCGACGGTCACTTAAGTCTTCGTCAGAGGCGTCGCACATCGCCTAGGTGATGTGCGACGTGTCTTATCAGTTGCTGTTTCCGGACGTGGCCAGTTCAGCAGACCCGTAAGGTCTACAGGGCTGACCACGCCCCCCGCTGCTCGGTGGTCTCTGAAGAAGGCTGCTCCACGTACAGGAGAGTTGTAAAGCTCCATCGTCTCGATTCAAAGTACGTGGGATTCGCTAACTGATTTCTGTTGCTTCTTTGATCCATCATTTGTATTTGTTGGTTTCTTGATTAATAATCCGTGCATTGTCCCAGTCCATTATTTCGTTGTTGCGTTTGCAGTGGTCTGATATTTTGCCGACTTCAAATTGTCCACCATCATAAATAATAAACCATCTCATACGATACTTGTCTGATATAGAAGAAAACTTCATAAACTAAGTAATCCAATAACTACAATCAGTCAAACGGTCAGAAAACTGTTCTCCCAATTATCCCTAGATTTTGTATATTAATGACATAGAACTCAGCCACACTTTACACATAGCACACATTCAATTCCACTTCAGCTCCAATTTAGTGACTTTTTTTTTTTCTTTTTAAAGTGCATAATATTTGTCTTTGTCAGCTCCAAAGGCTGAAGCTATTTAAATTTGCTTTTGAGCACAAAAGAACCAGAGATATATGATGCAGTACCATGTTGGATACAAAATGGTGTCACACAAAACATTTCTCAAGATGAATCTGTTTTAATATTGTTAATAACTGCTCGCTGTTAACATTGTTGACTAATGATATTTTGTGTTTTTTGGGGAAAAGAAGAACAAAATATTGCCTACATTATTCCACAAAACCAGAACTAAGCTGGGTCTAGGACTAGACTAGATACATATAACCAGCTTTGAGCAAAGATTAAACCAGAATCTAATGTCTAAACCAGGAACAAACCAGGTCTAAGCTATGCTGACAAAGAATTAAAGACAACACAGATTTTTTCTAATGTTTGGGGGCCGGAATTAATGTCTAGGCTGAAAGATTTAAGTGTTTTATTTTGACAATGTTAATATAATGTTGACAGCTTGATCCTGACCAGGTCTCATCACTGGTTTTTCCTAACATACAAGCTTTATATCTACAGTGAATACAGTACTTCAGATCTTCTGTTTGTGTCACATATGGACACACTCGCATGCTTGCAAAATAAACACATTTACATGCGTTCTGAAGTTCTTTGGTTCTTATTAGTGAACCTAAGAACTTCCAAATTTACACAGAGCACGTTTAATAACAAACCAATACACCTTTGCAATTACTTACAGTATTTTTTAAAAAGCTTCTTACCTGTGGACAGGGACAAAACGAGGAGAAGATGGATGTTCATGTTGATGTGTTGTGACATCTTCTCAGTCTGTAAAAATGTGGCGTTTATCTGTTTCAGATCATATTTCCTCTGTAGATCTTTTTCCTTTCTGCATGTGGTTCAAACTGTCACATGTTCACCGCTGTGGGCAATCCTTCGTCTTTATTTGGAATATTTATTTTGAAACTTTAGATGCCAGTTTGTTGTTACAAATCATCAACAGCAACAAATGTATAATGAGAGTCTGGATCGACGGTTCCCAATCTTTTGGTTCAAGTAACCCCACTCATAATGGGTTTCAAAGTGATATAATGTCAATGTTATGACCCAGCGAAGTGTCAAGCATGAGACACAAAATTTGGAGTTCAGTCAGTTTTATTTGAATTTCTTTCTTCTTTTCTTTTGTTTCTTCTTGTTCTTTATTTAAAGTTTATTTATAAAATGTATTATTTAAAGTAAAAAAAAAAAGATCAACAAATTCTTTTTAAAGGTTCATTCAAAGCAAAGATGCATATTTTTAATTTTAAGTTAATGCAACCAAAACATTTACAAAAACATGCTTTATTCAAATAAAAAATGTACAGTATATCTTTAAAGACATATACATACTGTATAAGCTAAAATATTAGAGTCCATTAGCAAATGTGTGATATTTTGTAAATGTATTGTAATCAAACAAAACTAAAATTGGCTTGTTTGACATCAACATGTTTGGATATAGAAGAAGTCAGAAAACCCAAAGAACAACATTCTAACAGTGAACCAAATGCTTTTTGGACTGTTTCTCCTCCATAGGAACAGGCAGGCCTTACTGCAAGAAAGGCAGAATGTGAGGCAACATTTTGAGGCAAGAACACACACAGTCTTGAGAAGCACCTCAAGCTTGTGTCTTGGGCCCTCTCCTTTTTTTCTTTCTTTTTTTTTTTTTTTTTTTTTACATTCAATCGTACTGCCTAACTGCTCACATGCTATCTTTAAATTTGTTTACGACACCACCACCACCATGAGACTGATTACCAAAAATGATGCAAAGCCTTCAGAGAAAGAGTCTCTGAATCTGCACGGAGGAGAGATCAAAAACCAGAGATACTGTAAGTGCGCAAACTTGGTACATACATCTAAAAATAGGTCTGTAATAACCACGATTATGCAACAAATCACTATCTTGCTTTGGGGATCAAATACTTATTTCCTTCTACAAAACATACAAGAAAAATAACATTTAAAGATTCTATTTTTTGTTTGATTTCTTTTTATTACAAAAACAAATAGAACTTTAGTACTGGAAATCACAAAATTAACAGGAAATCTAACTTTTTACTTCTTGCAGCTACAATTAGACATTTCATTCCTTTACCAAACATGTATATTAAAATGATAAGTCTACAAATCCATGCTACGTCATCAACATTACACACAATCTTCCTCCTAGTGCTCTGTGACAGTTGAGTAAATGTCACCTTCAGCGGGTTTCCATCAGAAGTCGTGGCCTGTTCTGAAGCGGGATGGTTCACGGTGAAGTACACAGCATCAGTTGGAGTGTTGTAAACCTGCCTGTAATCAAACTCGTCAGACTCTCCGGTTGGGAAGGCTGCAGTGTCATAAATGGTCTTGATGGCTATTCCAGAGTCCGGTGTTTGGCTGGGTTCTTGGAAGTTGTCGTAAAAACAGTCCTTCACGAAACAAAAAGTACATTTGATAAGGCAAACTTTGAGCAGTTCTGCCCCCTGTCGTGTTAGTTACAGTGGATATTTTATGCTTCAGAGTTTGTAAGTATATTCTAGCAATGTCTCTCATCATTAGTTTAGTGAAAGTTGTATTTGGATTGATTCATGCATGCTTGAGGAATCTTGTATTGTCTTGCAGCTGATGTTCGAGTGGCAAGGCAAGGCAAATTTATTTGTATAGCACAATTCATACACAAAGCAATTCAAAGTGCTTTACAAGGCAGGAAAATGCATCAAAATTACAATACAACATTATTAAAAAAATATATATATAAATAATCGTGTGCTCAGACCACCTACTCTCACCCACTCTCCTCTGGGTTTACTTTGGATTACTCAAAAATTTATAAAACAGTTAGGGTAGGTAGGGCTGGGCAAAATAGTCGACTTATAGTTTTAGAAATTTGAGTTTTTTCGACAGATTTTGCAGAGCTTGCCTCTTTCTTACTGATTTCCAAATAGCATTGTGCGCTCAGTTCTCTTTGTCCTCATGCAGCTGTATACACATTAAAACTGCGTTATTTTGTTTTCAAAAAATAATTTTTATTAACCAAAATTGATCTGTAATGTTGTCATGCCTTTTGTAACTCAGCGTCTGTGCAGTGCCTATGTTTACAAAACAACTCGATTGGATAGTGCGGAATCTGAGCTTTAAAAAGAGGCATGACATGTCTCTATCCGTCTTATTTTGCCCCACCCACTTTTTCTACCGTTCCAAATAAGACTCGGAAGCGCACTTCCAGTCAGCTCCTCCGCTATTCATTTTATTGAAGTAAAGAGTCGAGAAGACTTGAAAGCTTGACTTTGAAAGCTAAAAACCTGTATAATTCAGTCGCAGGGTTATTTTAACTGTCAGTGCATCTATTTAAGATTAGCCTACAAGATAGCACAGGTACAGCGTTAGCTACCTTAAAAATGTTTTTTTATATAACAACTTAATCTGAATAAAATGTCCAATAATAAGAGACATTCTGGATCAACACCAGCAATAAATTGTCTTAATATGTCCAATTAAAGGCACAACTATGATATTAGCTGAACCGATATCATAGTTGTGCCTATCATACTCGATCCAGCAAATTTTCCTGGATTGGCACCGATATCCGATCCCAGTACAGGATCGATGCATCCGATATCTAATACATTAAGGTATTTTAAATTGTCTTAAAACATCGAATATTGACTAGAAAATCTAACTCATCCCTACATTGTTTGTTATAGTTCAATTTTAAGACAAAGAGGCAAGGCAGTTTAGAACCTGAAGTCAATAGGGCAAAGCACAAAACACATATAAAAACATGCACACAAATTCAAATCCGTTCTGCTCTAACATACACTGAATTCACTGAAACAGCTCTACTCCGAGTCACCGACAACCTCCTGCTCTGTGACGACACGGGCAACCTCAACTTACTCATCCTTCTGGATCTTACAACCACTCCATCCTCCTATCCATTCATGTACAACTTCACTGACACTGCCCTCACATGGTTCACTTCCTATCTTACTGGCAGACACCAATTTATTTACATTAAAAACTGGAAATTTCTGTCAGCTAGTCTTTCTCATGGTGGTTCAGTTGTTGGTCCACTACTATTCATACTGTACATATTTCCTTATGGACATATCATCTGCTTTCAGGTTCACACTGCTACTGTACTATATAATACTTTTGCTCTCCAGCCCCCAACGCATCCACTTTAAGCCCCTTGCCATTGTCTTTCCATACCCTGACCTCCAATTATCTCTCAGAGCTCTTTCACCAGCACATGTTCTGGTCCCAAGCCAATGCCATGTGTTTGAGTTCAGGTTTGATGCAGAGAAAATGTGATTAACAAACCTCTGCATTGTCTGGCGATGTCCTCTTGCAGTAGTTGTATTCTGAAAAAGGAATTGCTATTGTTACAAACATGCTGCAATAATGGGTCAGTTTGTCCTGACACATATTCACTGGTCTACTAAGGAAAGGGGCTTTTAAACTGAAAATGTTTTGTTAGAAAGAAAAAAAACATGCTATAATTTTATGGTAAAGCAGTAAGTGTTATCCTAGTTTTGATTTTGATTTGATTACAAAAAATACTAAGATTATGCTGCGTTCCAGCATAATCTTAGTATAAATACCAGTTCCCTTTTTAGAGTGTTCCAACTGAATCAACTCGTATGTAAACATTATGACTTATGTTAACCTTTAGGCTAAAAAAGTAACCTGAAACCTTAGCTTACATTGTTTTTGTGTCAATTAAACCCTTCAGATTCACTTTTTGTGGTGATTGTTGGGAAGTGGGAAATATACCAGTTCCCAGTTGTTATTTATTTTTAAATTGTCAAACTTTAGATAAACACATCCTTTTATAAACACACATTGGTACTTTGTTGAAGTTTTCTCCTAAATTGTAAAGTTTTTGAGAAAACCAATCACAACTCGCAGTTCCAATCATAACTTACTGTTCACTATATGATCTAATGTTTTTGTTTTTTTTTCAGACTGAGGTAGTGAAAACCCTTAGAAATGAACTAAACAGGAAATGAACATGCCGGCAAGATGTTAGAATTTCTAAAATAAACAAGCCAGCTGACGTTCTGTGCACAGAGTCAATTGTGATATTGACCTGATACAGATCATGTGGCTATACCAGTTTGCTAAAGCCTGATCCCATCAGATCTCAGAAGCTAAGCATGTTGGCCCTGAGCAGTACTTGGATGGGAGACCTCTAGAGGAGCCTCCAGACACTTCACCCACATTGCCTAGTTTGGATCTGGTGTGAGTGTAAAAGGGTGGTGGTGGTCAGAGGGGCTGATGGTGCAAATTGACAACCTTGCTTCTGTCAGTCTGCCCCAAGGCAACTGTGGCTACACCAGTAGCTTACCAGTACTGAGTGTGAAATGACTGAATAATGCATAATGTGGAGGAGTGTCTTTTGGGTGTCACTGTATAAATCCAATGCATTATTGTTATTATACCAATGTTCTGTATTACATTGAAACTGTAGAAACTATCTCACAATAAGAGCAATACAAATCTGCTGTAAGTAAAGAAATGCAATAGGCTTAATGCCAAATACCAGGGAAAGCAGCAACACTCTACCAGAAAAGTTACCTAGTGCCCCTTTATATTTTTCTGCATGAATCAAAAGCATTGGAATGTTTAACTCGCCCATGACTAATCCAGTGTGGAGTATGAACATGTGCACTTTGTTAAGCATTTAGAGAATAATCACACACTTGTGTATTTGCGTCTCTTACGAGAAAAACTTACTTTTGATGATGTAAAAAACAGCAATCCCAATCCCCAGCAGCAGCACAACAACTACTACACACACAGGGAGGGCAACAGACAAAGAGTCTGAGCGGTGAGTATCAGTAGTAGAAACTGCAAGAAAAAACAAAAGAAAAACAAAACAGGAATGAGTATTTAGTGTAGTGTTTTCTCTCAAGGTCTCAAGACATCAGGGTGTTGCTGAAGAAGGCTGTTGCGAGCCGCTCTGCATGGGAAACAGATCAGCACATGCTTTTAAACAAATAATATTTTAACTATGAAATAGCCCAGATTAATAAAGGCTTTTTAAACTTGTATGAAGAATGCCTTGGGTTTATCCCTCTTTCTGTGACCTTGTGTTCCCAAATCACCAATGACCTTCAGACTTCATTGAATGTGAGATTTATATGAGCCTTTTTGGAACTTTCTTTTTTGATAATAGTTACTTACTTTGAATGTGTATTTTCTGTCTCGACACTCTGTAAACATCAGCTTTTTGACAGCCACGCCAGTAAATCCCCTCTTCACTCATGTCACTGGTGGAGTTACAGGTGTATTCACTCTCTTTACACAGAAAATGTGCTTCTCCAGCAGCACAGTCTCTGATGGTTGAGTTGTTTGACTCTCTTTTAGACACACAGACGCATCTGTAAAACATGAGATAAATGAGTGTTTTACAGTTTTTTTCAATCGCTTTTACACATTTTTTTGAAACTCAGTTTGTTTTGATCACTTGATTAAAACTTTTATCTGATTAAAGGTTGAGGTGGTCTTATCATTTGCAACTATTTCCATTCATTCACTTGTTAAACCCAAAGAAAATGTCGCCACGTGGCTTCAACCAAATGTATGTATGTATGTATGTATGTATGTATGTATGTATGTATTTATGTATTTGTTTATTAATTTCTTTTTTGCAGATGCATGAGTAGAATATTTGCTGTTGAATCTTTTCACTTAAAAATTTGCATATTTCTCTTTTTATCACAGCAAAAATGCAAAATAAATGTAAAGTGTATCTTACTTTTTAGGTCAAAATCTGCATTCCTATGAGACCCCAATCTGTAGTCTCCAAAGTCGTCCTGTTGAATGTCCCTCAGCATCATCTTCAGAGATTTCTGTGTTGTGTTGTAGCACAGAGAGTGCCTGGATGTCACATTTTCCCATTGGTTTCTCATGGTACTTGTTATGTTTGCTTTTGGAATCGTTACAGTAAGATTTCCATAGTCTTCTGTAAAAGTCCAGGTGAGTTCAACCCAGCCTCCAGAACATCCCAACACAGACACAGGGTCTGAGGAAACATCAGATGACACAAAACATTTAATCTTTCCTTTTCCTTCCTTCTCCTTTTTCTTAACTTCTGAGAGAGTTCAATTCTAAGGAGCAATAAAGAACAGTGAGAAGGAGCTGCTTTAGTGATTCCAAATCCTGAGGTACATACTTCACCAGAGAAAACCCATGTGTTTAGAACATGTGCCGTTTGTGTCTCAAATATAAGGCTAATGCTATTGCTAACCCATATTTAATTGAATTCATAATGTTTAGGTAACTCTACCCACTGAACTGGCTTTTTACGAAACAATCAGTTTGATATTCTATGTATTTTGATCAAATTGGCTACTTTATATTAAAGTTAATTTATTTGTTAGAATTTAGCATTGCACCAAAACGCACACAAAAAATTGGGTCAAATGTACGTGGGAGATTACGTGTGTGGTTTCCTGCGTCAATTTTGGGATTTATGAAAAGAAGACTTGATGTGGGATTTTGCGGGTGGATCCGCAAGCTCTGGTGCTACCGTACGCACTTTCCAGAGATGAAGCAGAAGGAGATCTGTGTTTAGAGGAGACATTCTGAGGAGGTTTGGGTTTAGAGGAGACAGTCTGAGGAGGTTTAGAGAAGACAGTCTGAGGAGGTTTGCGTTTAGTGCAAATGAGGTACATGACTTTGTTCATATTTCCAGCAAAACTAATAACTTTAATCTAATCACAACTCCTTTGTGGAAAATGAAGCTTAACTCAGTGTTGTCATTTAGAAGCCGTGTATACGTGCACGGGAGCACATGATTCACATTGTTTTATTTAGAGAATCTGAAGCTATAGAATGACTGGATGTGGGTTCAAAACTGCACGTGACCTGGCCAAGATGGCTAGTGTGTGAGCTCCGGTAAACCAATTGCACAAAACTGCTTTAAACTCATCACGCTAGGCATTTTGAATGGCTCTATGACTATGCCAAAACCCCTGCAAGCTAAGGGCAACGACACCGCGCGGAAAAATACTTTACAGAGTGCAAGATACTTTTCAACACGAGGACGCCGACGTGGTGGACGCTGACACTAACAGCAGCATGTCTACGCTACCTGATGTTCTAAAAGAGTTAAGGGAAGAGCTGAAAGCATTCCGCGGCAAACTCAACATGAAGCAGGACGAAACCAACAAAAAGCTTGATGATATAACTTCCTCAATCACGGCAATACAAGGGAACTTGGCAACATTACATTGATAATTTTGTCTAACACACAGCGAATCATGGAGGCAGAACAACACATCTCAAATGTGGAAGATAAAATGAACGAGGACAAAGCATCTTTAGCCTGTGCTATGAAGAAAATAGCAACGCTAGAGCCCAAAATTGTGGACCTGGAGGACCGCGGCAGAAGGAAGACATTCGGCTTTTTGGACTTAAAATCGAAGCGGAGCCAGGACACAATGCTGGAGTTGTGAGTAACATGCTTCCCAAATGGCTGAATTGGGCAAACTACACCGATATTCAGTGGCCTGTGACACTTGACTGGAGGGCTACATAACTGCAGATAACTAAGACAAACACTTACAGGAAATATTATCAACTTATTTACACAAATGAAGAAAACAGCCAGTAATCGGCTTAGAGAAAGACTTTTTCCTCCAAGGCTCAAAAGCATCAAACAAAGACACGTGTGTAGATGTGTCCACCACCACAACAACAACAACAACAACAACACACAGGCAAGTAAGTATCTTTGTGCAGAACGAGCCAAAGACATATTTACCAAACTCACCTGTTATTGACATACAAACACGTGAGCTACAAATGCATTATACACACTATGAACCGTCAAAATAATAAATAGCTGCACCACATGAGAAGAAAGTGTCTTGACATTCACCAAACTCGCTTAACTCAAGTCTTTTCATGGCTCTGTAAACTCCAAACTCTCATAGCTTTTCTTCTGCTGCGTTAGTTTTTGCTTCCATCACAAAAACTCGCCAAAAAAGAAAAATATATTCCTAAAATCGGCTTGTCTGCTGTATCTCCGCTTCATGCTCTGAAAGCAGCTGTACCAATGACGATCTGAACCAATGAAAACTGTACAAAGCACATGACGATTCTGAACAATGAATGTAGGACTTAGACCCGCCCCACTGCTGGCTTGTGATTGGTCAAACTAACTGCCAATCTCTTTTAAGAGCCAATGATGTGTTTTGGGCTAATTTGAATTAGCCACGCTGCTGAACTTTACACATGTGCAACAGAACAGGGGCGGGACAAGCACCTGTCAATCATCCTCCATAGACTCCTGCAGTTTGTGCTGAGCTGCTGGGGCTGGAGGAAATTAGCCCTGCTTTTGTTTTTTTAAGGATTTTTTCCAGCAAAACTGACATAATTCATTTCTGAAACTATAATAACTCATAGTAATACGTTTAAAGGTGATATTTTTTATAAAAAATTATTTTAGTTATAACCACATTTTCTTTCCTGAAATGACAGGAGGGGCTTAGCCCACCTAGCCCATTGATACCAGCCGTCCCTGCCGATATTAGAACGAGTGCACTGGTCTACACTGACTTCTGCAAAAAACCAACAGCGGTTTCTTCTTGTGCGTTTTTTGAGGTACCAAGATAAAGAAATGGTTCTACAAACTGCAAGAAAAAAAGAAGTGGTTTACGACGGTGTCAAGCTCGGCGTTGCAGGACCTATCAGCTGAGACAGTACGGCGGAGAAAAGAGTTTAACACCGCAAGATTAGTGGAAGACAGAGAAAAATAAGAAGAGAAAGAAAACTTCAATTAAGACACTATTTTTGATGTGGGTGAGTGAAAAATAAAACTGCAACAGACATTGCTTTGCTCTTTGAAAAGTGAAATGGACTCTAAAACTGAATACAAAGTAACAATTTCAAATGAGTTTGGGTGGCAGGTATGTAGGTGCAGTAAAATTTTAGGGTGCGGGGTTGGAATTAAGACACCTATGGAGTCATGCTTGGCCGGGACACTGTTAGGTAGGATGGGGATGTCTAATCAGGTTGGGGTTAGACCACTTGGGAGTGGTAGGATAGCGAGGAGAATGCACCTTGGGGGAGGGGGGCAGCTGGGTGGGAGGGAAAGAACAGGGGATTTAATTGGATATTGATGGGGGATAGGAGGGAAAGGTTGGGTATGGGAATGACAAAAGGGATCAAAGCGGGAGGAAGGGGTGGGGCGACATGGGTAAGGCAGGAGATAGATACTTTCATTGTTTTTTTTTTGTTTTTTTATTATTTTGTTTTTTGGTATGCTCTTTTTTCTTTTATTGGTCAGTATAAGTAAAATAATCACATGGCAAGTACATCAAAAGTGGTTACATTTAATGTCAAAGGTCTAAGGCACCCCATCAAAAGAAAGAAAAGGTTGACGTTGCATTATTACAAGAAAACTGTCCAGAGGGGAACATAAAAAGCTTAAAAGAGATTGGGTTGGACAGATCTATTTTTCTAGTTTTAATCAAATAAAAGGGGAGAGCCAGTTTGAATTAACAAGAATATAACATTTACGCTTAAATCACAACAGGACGATCCAGAGGGCAGATACATCATAATGAACGGAACCATTTTCAAAAATGACATTACAATTTTAAACATTGATACACCAAATGAAGATAGACCACAATTTATGATTGACATGATAACACTATATAGCCAATATAACACTAAGCTTGGGCTTATAGGTGGAGACTCCAACTACTGTATGGATAATAATTTGGACAGAAGTTCAACAAGTTCGGGTAACATAAGAGCATCAAAGGCTCTAAAAGAGGCAACTGAAAAGAGCTCAGACATTTAGAGATTAAGCAAATAAATCCAACTCCAGAATATACATGTTAAAAGAGTATCCTACCTGAAATCTTATGTAGTTTGACAAGTGGTAGTAGATTATAATTATTGAATATTACTAATCATTATAATAGATGCAGATGATTATGGATATGTTGTACGTAAATCCGACTTTGGTTTTTGTTCTAAAAGGGAATATCTTGCCTGTATAAAAAAAATCTGACCAATTGTGATGTACAATGCTGTTTACACAGTAGTGACGGTGATACATTCTCACTAATGTAAGTTTTTACTTATGTATTTAATTTATTTAATTATTTGGTAATTGATGTCGGAACTATTATTGTTACTGTAAATGCATAATGGTTTATATGTATATATGTATTATATGTATATGTATATACACTATATATATATATATGTGTGTATATGCACATATGTGCGTGTATGTACGTATATACGTTTATTTATTACTATTATTGTTATTGCTGTTATTATTATCATTATTAGTATTATTATTGTTACTATATAGACGAAGGAGAAGAAGAAAGAAGAAAGAGAAGAAGGAGAAAATGAAGGAGGAGAAGTAGAGGAAGGAGAAGAAGAAATGAAGACAAAGGAGGAGGAGAAGTAGACGAAGGAAAGAAAAGGAAAAAAAATAAATAGGAGAAGGAGAAGTAGACAAAGGAGAAGAAGAAGAAAAAGAAGAAGGACAAGAAGAAAACAAAGGAGGAGAAGACAAAGGAGGAGGAGAAGTAGATGATGGAGGAGATGAAAAATAGACAAAGGAGGAATGAAGTTGAGACTTAAAAAAAGAAATCTATTAGATCATAAATGATGCTTACGTGTAAAATTAATTTTCTGCCTTGACACCCTGTAATTCTCAGATGACTCAACCCCACACCAGTAAATCCCATATGTCACATCTGTGGTGGGTCACAGGTGTAGTTCTGCTGTCCGCTCTGTTTACATAGAACCTCCTTGGCATCACAGACATTAGTGAGTTGTGTTGTTTGTTTCTCTGTCCGACAGTCAGAATCCTCTGTAAAACATGGGCAAAATTAATACTGTTTTGAGCAATGTCTATCTACGTGAATAATTGTTTGAGCTGAAATGGGTTGGCGTATTTATTTATTTTTATTAAAAGTCTTGTTTAATAGAATCTTTTAAACTTGAACAGAGTGCCTTTTTTTTTTTTTGCATGTTAGGTAGTAAATTCTTCTATTTTTGTATTCACCATATCCAAAGAGTACCTGACTGAGCCTGAACATCTATACTGGGATAAAACACTGTTTTAAACAGTAAGCATTTGTAAAACAGCATGTCAGTTTTCAATTTGAAGTCCAAAGAAGAAACTAAAATTATAGCGCCAGTGTACTGTATAATGTAAGTAGTACTGCCCCTCTTCTCTCTCTCTCTCTTCTCTTTCTCTCTCACTTCTCTTCTCTCTCTTCTCACCCTCTCTCTCTCTTGCTTCTCTTCTCTCTCCCTCTTTCTCTTTTCTCTCCCTCTTCTCTCTCTCCCCTCTCTCTTCTCTCTTTCTCTCCCTCTTCTCTCTCTCTCTTTACCTCTTTCCCTCCCTCCCTCCCTCCCTCTCTTCTCTCCCTCTCCCCCCCCCTCTCTCTGTCTCTCTTTCTCTCCCTCTTCTCTCTCTCTCTTTACCTCTTTCCCTCCCTCCCTCCCTCTCTCTCTCCTCCCCCCTCTCTCTCTTTCTCTCCCTCTTCTCTCTCTCTCTCCTCCCTCCCTCTCTCTTCTCTCTTTCTCTGTCTCTCTCTGTAACTGAAGCCCAAACTTGTGCGTTAAACCCAAAGAAAATGTCGCCACGTGGCTTCAACCAAAATTCGTGGTTACTTTACATTTTGGCTTTTCGTAATATATTGACGTTAAAAAGGCGTGGATGCTCATCAAATGTTTTTGACATTTCTTTGTATATCTACTTTTATCTCTGAGATTGTTGTGTTTTTTACATGTCAGTTATTTATTTATTTGTTTATTCATTTCTTTTTTGCAGATGCATGGCTAGAATCTTTTGCTGTTCAATCTTTTGACTTAAACATTTGCATATTTCTCTTTTTATCACAGCAAAAATGTAAAATAAATGTAAAGTGTATCTTACTATTTAGGTCAAAATCTGCATCCCCATGAGACCCCAATCTGTAGTCTCCAAAGTCGTCCTGTTGAATGTCCCTCAGCATCATCTTCAGAGATTTACTTTGTGTCTGTGTTGTGTCGTAGTACAGAGAGTGTCTGGATGTCACATTTTCCCATTGGTTTCTCTTGGTACTTGTTATGGTCTGGTTTGGGGTAGTTACTGTGCGATGATTCTCCTGGTTTCCATTAAAAGTCCAGGTGAATTCAACCCAGCCTCCAGTGCATCCCGACACAGCCACAGCCCCAGATCCTGAGGAAACTTCAGATGACACAAAACATTTTATCTGAGGTCATTCATTATGAACAAAATTCTAAATTCCAGAGTAAAAATGAATAACATGATGCAGCTTGAATGGATTCACCTTAGAATATTACAAACTGAGCAAAGTTTAAGACAGTTTGTGAATGCAAGTAATGTACTCTGTCTTGTAACTCTGGATGTCTGGGTACAAAGGGGATATCAGAACAAACTTATAAGGTGCTATTTCTTTCTGTGTTCAAACTCCGAGATGTCAAGAGACTAAGTATTTTTACTCAAGTACTGTACTTAAGTAGTATTTTTTGAGTACTGTATCTGTACTTTGTGTGAGTATTACAGTTTTTCTCAATCGCTTTGACACATTTTTTGAAACTTGGTTTTAATTTGATCACTTGTTTCCAACATTTATCTGAATAAAGGTTGAGGTGGTCAGAACATTTGTCACAATTTTCATTCATTCTCACAGTTTTCAGACTATTTCTCAGAACAGCTCACACAGTTCTCATTTATATAAACTCACATGTTCAGTGAGTTTAGTTTGTTTCTCCAACACTACAGACCTGCTCACACACAGACCTGTTCACACAAGGTAAAGGACTTTTGTCAAAACACTGTTTGTTTTTATCTACAAACTCACACATCACAGCAAAATCTAAATTCACATGAGCAAAAAGATCAAACAACAAAGAATGAACACATGAATCAAACAGAACAATGGTCTGAGCAGAAAAACATTGATGTAAACGGTTTGTCACAGAGACATTGTGTTTCTGTTTGACGTCTCTGAACTCTCTTTAGCAAAATGTAAATATCTAAATATATAGAATGTATTTCACATTTCAAATTTACAGTAAATGTGTATTGTTCATCTTTTTTTTCTTGCCCAGTAAGATAAAAACAAACTTATTCAGATACTAAATCTTTTGTGTGAAGTGTGAATCCCAATGACAGACTGAACTGAACCTTTGGTGACTTTGTGTCTGAGATCAGAACTAAACATTCTGAGCTGTAAAGTCAAATTAATGATGAAACACATGAGAACACCTGAAGAATGTGTGAGAGTTTTTATGGTAAAACTTGCTTCTGAGGGGTAAATTTAACTGGGTAACACTTTAAAGTACCGCCCGCTAGTTAATAGGTAACTACGGGGGTACTTACTGGTACTTACTGGTACTTCTGGTGTTAGTACCGGTGGTAGTTACTGGTAACTACAGTGGTAATTGTAGTGGTACTTAGAGTCACAAGTACTGGTAACTAAAGTGATAGTTACCAGTATATTTAGTATTAACTATAGTGGTAGTTCACTGTCAGTTACTATAGTAATTGATAGCTAACTAACACTGACAGCGGGTCGTATTTAAAGTGACAAGGTGGTACTTCACTGTCAGTTACTATAGTAATTGATAGCTAACTAACACTGACAGCGGGTCGTATTTTAAAGTGGACAAGGTGGTACTTCACTGTCAGTTACTATAGTAAACTCACTCCCTCAGGTATAAGAACCCACAAACAAACTGGGCCAAGGGGAGCGTTCCCTTTAGCTCAATGCGTTTGTCAGGTTGACCGGCGCGTGGGAGACCCGGGTTCGACTCCCGCTCAGGACATGTGTAAGACCATACCCATTACACTATCAATTACTGTAGTAACTGCAGTGAAGTACCACCTTGTCCACTTTAAGTATGACCCGCTGTCAGTGTTAGTTAGCTATCAATTGTATAGTAACTGACAGTGAAGTACCACCTTGTCCACTTTAAAATACGACCCGCTGTCAGTGTTAGTTAGCTATCAATTACATAGTAACTGACAGTGAAGTACCACCTTGTCCACTTTAAAGTACGACCGCTGTCAGTGTTAGTTAGCTATCAATTACTATAGTAACTGACAGTGAAGTACCACCTTGTCCACTTTAAAGTACGACCCGCTGTCGGTGTCTAGTTACAGTTAATTACTATAGTAACTGACAGTGAAGNCCTGTTAACATTCACCATTGAAATGAACTGGACAGAAACGCTCAAATACAAACGCACAAAATAGAATAATGTTCATATGACCGCTGTTTACAATAGCGTGGTATTCACACGCTTATCCATGAGAACAGGCTGGTTTGGATCAGCCAAAGTGTAAAGTTAGAATCCTGAAATACTTAGTTGACCCCAAAATGTCTGGACTGACCCCAAAGTTGTGTAATTCTTGTTGATACACAGGAGCCCATTTTTCACACAAGTACAATGAACACAACCCTAATCTATAATATATTGCCTTGACCTGGTTTCATTTATTTGGTTTCTTTCTGTTCAAAACACTTGAAAAGGAGACTTGAGCACTCACCTGAGCGAACAGTGAGGAAAACTCTTGTAAGTGCTATTGAAGTAGTGTCCTCGTGCAACACACCAGTACGTGCCCTGGTCTCTGGAGAGACCTCAGTGATGGTGATGGAGAAACTATTAGTGGTCTTGGAATAGTTTACACGTTTGTGATTGTTGTGATATCTTCACAGTTGAATCTGAAGTCTTTGCATAAAAATGTGTTTGGGCGAGAGTAATCCGGGTAACCACATTCAACTGTAGTTGGTGCATTTGTAGCAGTGTGGTGAGTGGATGATGACTACAGTTCACTGAAAAACAAAAAATCAGAATTTGCCATAAACCATTTACCAAATACAAATATTTCTCTACCGATTTGAATTGTTTGTCCTCTTTTCACAAACAGGAATATAGTCGCGGTTGGAGATTTCAACCACAACTGTAAAACCTTGAGCTTCATTCGGTGTAATCTTTGTTCTATGCAGTGGGAGACTGTCATTGTTCAGGTCTTTACAGGTCATGCTGATCCATCCTCCTTACATCCAACCCACAATGACCCAGAGCACTGCCTGAAGAGAATAGAGCACAAATGTTACTTTTGTCAAGTGCTGAATAAAAACTGCCAGACTTCTGAGCAGTGTGAAACATAAATCGCTTAAGTCACACTGCGGAATTTCCAGCCAATATGACTTTGAATACTTCTGCAGCAGGACCACATCTCACACCTGACCCTTTAGAGACGTGTTCCTCAGATGTCGCAAAGCATGAAGATATTGATGATAAATAAAATGGATTCTAATTGGAATTCTCCATCAAAAAGGGCCTAACGTGCAAATACAGATTCAAGTAAATAAATAAATAAATCACGACATGAAGGTAAAGTATTTATAATAGGTAGGAGTTATCATGTTTTCTCGTATCAGACAAGATCGTAAGACATGGTTATTACCTGACTAGTTTCGACGGTCACTTAAGTCTTCGTCAGAGGCGTCGCACATCGCCTAGGTGATGTGCGACGGTCTTATCAGTTGCGTTCCGGACTGGCCAGTCAGCAGACCCGTAAGGTCTACAGGGCTGACCACGCCCCCCGCTGCTCGGTGTCTCTGAAGAAGGCTGCTCCACGTACAGGAGAGTTGTAAAGCTCCATCGTCTCGATCAAAGTGCGTGGGATCGCTAACGATTCTTTGCTTCTTTGATCCATCATTTTATGGGGTTTCTTGATAATAATCCGGCATGTCCCAGTCCATTATTTCGTTGTGCGTTGCAGTGGCTATATTTGCCGACTCAAATTGTCCACCATCATAATAATAAACCATCTCATACGATACTTGCTATATAGAAGAAAACTTCATAAACTAAGTAATCCAATAACTACAATCAGTCAAACGGTCAGAAACTGTTCTCCCAATTATCCTAGATTTTGTAATTAATGACATAGAACTCAGCCACACTTTACACATAGCACACATTCATTCCACTTCAGCTCAGTTTAGTGACTTTTTTTTTTCTTTTTAAAGTGCATAATATTTGTCTTTGTCAGCTCCAAAGGCTGAAGCTATTTAATTTGCTTTTGAGCACAAAAGAACCAGAGATATATGATGCAGTACCATGTTGGATACAAAATGGTGCACACCAAAACATTTCTCCAAGATGGAATCTGTTTTAATATGTTAATAACTGCTGTTAACATTGTGACTAATGATATTTTGTGTTTTTGGGGAAAAGAAAAACAAAATATTGCCTACATATTCCACAAAACCAGAACTAAGCTGGGTCTAGGACTAGACTAGATACATTAAACCAGATTTGAGCAAAGATTAAACCAGAATCTAATGTCAAACCAGGAACAACCAGGCTAAGCTATGCTGACAAAGAATTAAAGACACACAGATTTTTCTAATGTTTGGGCCAGAAATTAATGTCTAGGCTGAAAGATTTAAGTGTTTATTTGACAATGTAATAATGTTGACAGCTTGATCCTGACCAGGTCTCATCACTGGTTTTTCCTAACACACAAGCTTTATATCTACAGTGAATACAGTACTTCAGATCTTCTGTTTGGTCACATATGGACACACTCACATGCTTGCAAAATAAACACATTTACATGCTTTCTGAAGTTCTATGGTTCTATCAATGAACCAGACTTAGAGAACCTCCAAATTACACAGAGCACGTTTAAAACAAACCAAACACCTTTGTAATTATTACAGTATTCTTTTAAAAAGCTCTTACCTGTGGACAGGGACAAAACGAGGAGAATGGATGTTCATGTGATTGTTGTGACATCTTCCAGTCTGTAAAATGTGTGTATCTGTTTCAGATCATATTTCCTCTGTAGATCTTTTTCCTTTCTGCATGTGGTTCAAACTGTCACATGTTCACCGCTGTGGGCAATCCTTTGTCTTCATTTGGAATATTTATTTTGAAACTTAGATGCCAGTTTGTTGTTATAAATCATCAACAGCAACAAATGTATAATGAGAGTCTAGATCGACGATCCCAATCTTTTAGTCCAAGTGAACCCCGGGTCATTTCAAGTACCCCTACTCATAATGGGTTTCAAAGTGGTATAATGTTATGACCCAGAAAGTGTCAAGCATATTAAAAAAAAAAAAAAAAACACGAGACACAAAATTTGGAGTTCAGTCAGTTTTATTTGAATATCTTCTTCTTTCTTTTGTTAAAAAGTTATTTATATTATTTATTAAAGTAGAAAAAAAAATCCTGAAAACCTCTTGCTCGAAAAAATTCTAAAATGTAACTAGGCCTGAGGGTCAGCAAAAAAGAATAAGAAGTTGTGGCACCGGGTCAACCCTGTACAGGCTGTAAAAGCCAACAACCCTAAACTATAAAACCAACCCTCCAACCCCATCCAAAGAAAAGTGAAAATGTGACCACCGGTCCACCAGGCCAAACAAAAAAAATGGCTAACTGAAAAAAAAAAAACAACCTGCCAGAGAGCTGAGAGAACTGGAACCCCAAACGGCACCAAAATATTCTAAAATACATATTGCAGAACCAAAGCAGCTAAAAAAATAACTACAAAAATATAAATATATAAAATTGGAAGAATATGAAGATACAAACTAATCTTCAAAAACATATTCAAAAAAAAATATTATAGAAAATATAATAGTAAAAAGTGCTCGAGCCGTCATTTATTTAAAGCCTGGTCTATGTACCATGGGTGTCATGTGAACACATTTGTATTTTCTGTGTGCCTATCAAAGGTGTTGTTGCCCCAGTTCATATCTAGCGGAAATGTTATTGGTGAATTTTACAAAAACTCAATCTCCAAGCCCCAGACACAAAGCAAATTTACCTCACCACCATGTCATGAATGCTCCGAAAAAGCAAATGTGTTGTACGATCGACTATCAACATGGTATGAAAGACATGCATTCTTTGAGAACATGTAGGCTAGTATTCATTCATTTTCTGCTGCTTGTTACCGTGAATGTCGCAGGTGACTGGAGTCATGTGACTGACTTTGGGCCTTAGGTGGGACCGAGCCCGATCTCACAAGAAAGCGTACATTTACCACGACATTACACAATATGTAAATTAGGTATGATTAGCACGAGTTTACGGCCGTCCTGCGTAATTATAGTACGCGTCACAATCTCCATTCATTTAATGGTGGTTGTTAAGACGTGTCTTATTTATGAATATTAATGAAATCCTGATTCTAATCTTAACCTACCCCAAGCCCCAGACCTAATCTTACCAATTTTAGTAACTTTATGCCTGAATTTATCCGTTTCACCTGAAGAAAACGTCCTCACGAGGCTTCAATTAACTCGTGTTTTTTTGACGCTGTGAAATCTCGAGTCATTTTTATCCTTTTCATATCGTGCTAAATGCACGGCGTAACATAAGTACTAAAAATAGCTGTGAAGTCGTAGTCCAAATACGCTGTTTTGTGTCGTAGTAAAAGTACACCATCTAGTGAGACTGTGTTGGGGGGCCAACTCATCGCAGGGTTAGACAGACAAACAGTCACTCTCCCATTCACTCACAGGGAAATTTACAGTGATGTGCCAGTTAACCTAAAGATGCATGTTTTTGTAGAACCTGGAGAAAACCCAGAGTGACAGAGAGACAACACGTAAACTCCACTTATTAGAGAAAACATGCGATGTTAATTTGTCTCAACCTGGGAGTCGAACCTACGACTTCCTGATTGTGAAGCCAGATCTTTAACCACTCTGCTACTGTTCACCCAACATGTAGTAATTTATGCTTTATTGAATATTATTCCTAAATTCCCAAAAATATTCAACATTTTCTACAACATTTTTTTTAATTCAGATTATACCTACTTCTTTTAAAGGTTCATTCAAAGCAAATATGCATATTTTTATTATAAGTTAATGCAACAAAAACATGCTTTTATTCATATAAAAATGTACAGTGTATTACATACGTATAAGCTACAATGCAATATATCTATAGTTCATTAGCAAATGTTTGCCATGATGTATTGCAAGTTCACTGAGGTTGTCTTTTTAAGCAGATGCCGCCTGTTGAATGTGAGTGGCTCGGGTTGTATTCTCAAGTGCTAGCTGAGTGGAATTGGCTGTATTATTGTAATTATTTGTATTTATTTTGCATAAGTTATACATAAAACAAATGTTGTAAATGATTGTTTAAAAGTAATTTTTTTAAAGACTTCCCAAGCTTTCCAAACGCCATAGTACATTGAAAGATCATAAAAGTCTGATGCAGGGCCAAGTAGCACTCAGACATGCTTTTGAGAAATCAAGAAATCCCTTTACTTTTATAGCTGTTTGTCTTGGTACGGTTTATGTTTTTATACCTACAGTAAGAAATTGGCATTCAACATTTTGTTTATTAGAAATTAGTCCTGTAAAGAGTCTGTTTAATACAGCGCTCCATTGTACTCACAAAAAATTAAATATTGATCTCGGAATAATTTTTAAATTAGGAGATTTATATTTTTTGTAGGAGATTTTTTTCCGCCCTCTTTTAGGTAAAAAATATTTAATTTGATGAAAATCCCTGTTGATTACCGCCAGCTCTGCCTCGGGTGAACGGCTCCACACCTGGCCAACTTTAGAAGTAAGTAACTGATCTATTTGGATTAATTTAGTAATTTCATGACCAGTGTTGGGAGTAACGGCGTTAAAGTATAACGGCACTACTAACGGCGTTACTTTGATGAGTAACGTGTAATCTAATTAATTACTTCCCGTCAGTGATAACGCCGTTATAGTTACTGTCAATGTAACGCGGCTCGATATTTCCCTGTGATCAGAGCCACTGTCGTCTCATTCAAAGACTCATGAGAGCAGCTGACAAGTTTGTTTTGGGAAGTAAAAGAAGCCAGAGACGGAGAAGAGGCGCTGATTGGCTTAAACGGCAATAGTAACCAATCAGAAGCAGCGCTGGGCAGGTGTACTGACTTTTCTGACATTCTGATTGGTTTCTTCCGCTCACTTTCCAAAACACGACGAGGAAATCTGCTCAAACTAGTGCAGTTTAAGGGGATTTTTTGTTATTTTGCACAGCAGATATGCATGATGTGGAATCAGCCTGTAAATACTGTACAAGATATTATCTCCAGTTGTACTTGTTGTTTGTAAAAATACGTCTACAAGCCGTAATTGCAAGCATTGCACCATGTGTCGAAGGATTAATGAAAAGAAAATATCAGATTTAAAACCTAAATTGTGTTTGCTGTGTGAAAATCACCTACCCCACCTTAAAAAGACTCTCAGGAGGAATGGTAGAATGTGTTATAATCAAACAAAACTAAAATTGGCCTGTTTGACATCAACATGCTTGGATATAGAAGAAGTCAGAAAACCCAAAGATCACCATCCTAACAGTGAAACAAATGCGTTTTGGACTGTTTCTCCTCTATAGGAATAGGAACCTCACTGCAAGGAAGGCAGAATGTATGGCAACATTTTGAGGCAAGAAAACACACAGTCTTGAGTATCACCTCAAGAATGTGTCTGGGGCCCTCTCCTTTTTCTTTTCTTTTTTTTTTACATTCAATCGTACTGCCCAACACAGCTCACATGCTATCTTTAAATTTGCTGACGACACCACCACCATGAGACTGATTACCAAAAATGATGCAAAGGCCTTCAGAGAAAGAATCTCTGAATCTGCACGGAGGAGAGATCAAAAACTAGAGATACTGTAAATGCGCAAACTTGGTACATACATCTAAAAATAGGTCTGCAATGGCTAACCACGGTTTTGCAACAAATCACTATCTTGCTTTGGGGATCAAATACTTATTTCCTTCTACAAAACATACAAGAATAAACACATTTAAAGATTCTATTTTTTGTTTGATTTCTTTTTATTACAAAAACAAATAGAACTTTAGTACTGGAAATCACAAAATTAACAGGAAATCTAACTTTTTACTTCTTGCAGCTACAATTAGACATTTCATTCCTTTACCAAACATGTATATTAAAATGATAAGTCTACAAATCCATGCTACGTCGTCAACATTACACACAATCTTCCTCCTAGTGCTCTGTGACAGTTGAGTAAATGTCACCTTCAGCGGGGTTTCCATCAGAAGTCGTGGCCTGTTCTGAAGCGGGATGGTTCACGGTGAAGTACACAGCATCAGTTGGAGTGTTGTAAACCTGTCTGTAATCAAACTCAACACACTCTCCAGTTGGGAAGGCTGCAGTGTCATAAATGGTCTTGATGGCAGTTCCAGAGTCCGGTGTTTGGCTGGGTTCTTGGAAGTTGTCGTATAAACGGTCCTTAACAAAACAAAAAGTATATTTGAAAATGCCAAATTTTAGCAGTTCTGCCCCCTGTTGTGTTGGTTACTGAGGAGATTTTATGCTTCAGAGTTTGTAAGTATGTTCTAGCAATGTCTCTTATCATTAGTTTAGTCAAAATTGTACTTGTATTGATTTTCGCTCGCCCACTCTCTGTGTTTACTTTGGATTACTCAAAAAATTCATAAAACAGTTAGGGTAGGTAGGGCTGGGCAAAAAAGTTGACTTATAGTTTTAGAAATTTGAGTTGTTTCGACATAGATTTTGCAGGGCTTGTCTCTTTCTTACAGGCTTCCGTAGAGCATTGTGTAAATGTATTAAATTTATTGTTTGCATGCTGTGTCTTAAATCAATGCCGTGCAAAAAAGTGATTCACAAACCTCTGCATTGTCTGGCTGTGTCCTCTTGCAGTAGTTGTATTCTGAAAAAGGAATTGCTCTTGTTACAAACATTTATGGGTTGATAGTTCTGGGCGATACAGTATTGGCAAAAATGAATATTTAGAAAAATATTTGGCGAGTCTCAATAACAATATTTAGACAGTATTCTGTCAGTTCAACATAAATGTGTCCAAATCTAGTTACACTGGAAAAACTTTTTTTTTTCAGTAATTACTTTGAAATTTATTGCATGATGTAGTGTTTATCATGATTTGATTCTTTAAGTGAAATTAAATGTTTTACAGTTGCTTTGTTGGCAATCAGGGTCGAACTAATCAAAATCTACTCAAAACATGTAGAATACTACTAGGCACACATAGTTTCTTGTTTTCTCATTTAAGATGGTCTTTTTTTCTACAAAGAAATATTTGTCAAATTATTCTCTAAAGTGCTGCAAGCTTTCATTATAAACTCATTTTCCTGTTTTACAAAGCTCTTTGAATTCCTTAATCTACAAATTCTGATACAGTATATAGTTAAACGTGCTTTGTCTTTAAGAAAGTACAGCATCACTAATTTAATTTCTTTTGGAAATTCGCTCTTTTGAAGCATGTTTTTACTATGAATGATACAGACCTGAGCCAAATCTTAAGGCCGGTTGAAAAACAGCTAGAAATTGGGAAATTGGGAAAAATGGATCTGTAGGAAAAGGGTTTCAAAAACAAATAAAAAAAAAATACTTTAAAGACCTCATCTCCTTCAACGCCACAAAACGGTCAGTTTAGACTTTGCCAGGAGCAGCAAACATGAGACACTGAAAGGTGGAAATAAGTTTCATTCTCTGAGAAATAATTTAATCTTGACGGTCCAGATGACCAACATTACTGACAGGACAAGGAGCTCCACCTGAGATGTTTTCTACCCGGCACAGTGGAGGGAACTCCATCATGGTGTGGATGGACCGCTGGAGCTTCAGGTGGTGCAGGTCAAACGCTGGAGCTGCAGGTGGTGCAGGTCAAACGCTGGAGCTGCAGGTGGTGCAGGTCGTCAAACGCTGGAGCGTCAGGTGGTGCAGGTCAAACGGAGGCTGGTTACGTGCAGATGTTGCAGTAGCATCCCTCATGACTGAGGGCCCTGGTCTGTGTGGTAACAGCTGTTTTTTCAACGGGACAACGCTTTTGCATAATGTAGCTCTGCTTAAAACCTCATTATGATCCAAATGTGCAAAAGGTAAATTCTAGCCATTTTTCAACTGGTCTTCATGATCAGGTCTGTATACTTGATACTCAATTTTTGCATATCTTCAAAACAAAGTTCACAATGTTATCCACAATTCAATATATCGCCCACCTCTAATCTTGACACATATGTTGCCTGCGCTAATATCAAGTCATAACTGAGATATTTCTATAAACAAAAACAGACTTTTAAAGTGTCGTGCCCACCCAAAATGTTTGTCAAAAATAAAATTGACAGCATTTTATGGCATAGCACTGTGTAAAGTGACTTTGATCTGATACCAAAAAATACTAAGATCAGAATAGTGAAATTGATCTGATACTGACACCAATGAGAGAAAGTAGTGACTTACTCCACCAGAAAAGTTACAGTTTTCTTTATATTTTTCTACATGCATCACAAACACATACACATTATCAATCAATTAAACAACAAAGAACACACTTTTGCCACACTCAACACCTACTTTTCCTGATGAAAAGACCAATCCCCAGCAGCACAACAACTCCACACACAGAGAGGGCAATGCTCACAGCGTTCGAACTGTCACCTGCAACAAAAACATGAATGAGTGTAAACTGGAGTGTAGTGCAGGTTCTCAAGCTTTTTTCCAATCGGGCAGAGACATTGCCTGTTTGTTCACCCTGGAGAGACTCAGGCAACAAAAACGTTTTTATTGAGAGTTTAACTTTAAGGACATAGCGCTGATTATTAGCATAGCCTGATTAATAAATAATAAATAAAAAACACTGGTGCTGGAAGAACTCCAACCTATAGCTTGGGAGCTTCCTGTAGCTCACCACCACCTGTCAAGTAGCTCCCCAAAGGATTTTGGATCATACACACTTTACAACACTTTATTACACAAATGTTTATTTTAATACATGCCTATCTCTAGTGCTAATAGGCCTTTAGATGTCTAATTGTGTCCAATTCTAAAATTGACACATTTGCTTCATACAGGCATCTAACTGTGCCCCGTTTTACTTCAGTTTAATTTCATCGCTAATATTAGTGTAGTTTTACAAAAGCTCTCCTATCAAAAAATGTTGGAAACCCCTGTGAAAGAGGATAAACCAGAGGTGATTATTGAGATTCAGGTAGAAATCAGGAGCGACGATGGTGATCCAAAGAGAGGCCGATGAGGATGGCATTAAATTAAACAGAAATTGTCCCAGAGCATTCCCCGTTCATTCTTGACCAGGACTGAGTCACATCTATAGCTGTTATGAGTTTAAGTCTGTAGACTCAGAGTCCATAGGCAGAGAAAAAAAAAACGACTCATCTAGATGACGACAACTAACAGAGACAAGGAGGAGATGTGGGTGGCATGAACTGATCAATTAATGAACAAGAATGAACAGTCTGCATGTGGGACTTTACAGGTATGTCTCAAAAATTAGGAACAAGTCCAATATTTTTTGTGAATCAATTCTGAAAGTCAAACCAGTGCATATTATAAATTTGTAACACATGTGAAATCATTCTTTTATTTTTTTATATTTTGATAATTTTGATTAAAACAAAAATAAATAAAAAATCATGTCTCCAATTTGAATATTACATCAACATTATTGCAAACAAGGATTTTTTTCAAAGGAAGATCAGGTTTCTGAAAAGGTCTGTTCATTTCTATGCTCCAGTACTAGGTTGTGTGTCCTTTTGCAAGAGTTACTAAACCAGTGTGGTGAGGTCTGGAGGAGATCAGTCTGTGGCTGTGCTCAGGTCGACCTGAAGCCCATACGCCTTCAGCTCATATGCAGCATTAGGTTTGGTGTTTCTCATCATCTTCTGGACAAGATTTTATAGATTCTCTAAAGATCAGCTCAAGTGAGTTTGAAGACCAAGCAAACACAGTAACACTGTTTTGGTTTTGGTTCCTTTGCCTGTGAACATGAGTTAGGTCCTGCTCAAACATGAAAAAAGCATCTTCACAAGTTGAATATGTTGAATACTGTAAAGTTCTGGTGTGACTGAGAATTCAGTGAAGTCCAAACACAAATGTTTCATTTAAATGCTTAGGGATTTCACTGTCAAAGAATGTTCAACAGGACATACAAGACAGCATGTCTCTGCCTGCTCACAGACTTGGTGAAGTGGTGCATTCATCTACTGCCCGTGTCCAACCAGAGAGTAAAACTGTCAGAGGAAAAATTGGACTGAAACGGCTTGCTACCTTCTGTACCCAGCTCTCATCCCAAAGAGTCAAATAGTGACACATACTGCTCTGCATTAAAAGCTTGAAAAGACAAATAAAAGAAGATATTGTGATAGGTGAGAATAACATGAATGAATGGTTTATTTATACAGCACATTTACACAGATGTCTTTCAAAGTGCTTCACACAATACCCCCCACGCCTTTCTTGCTCAACAGAAGTGCTTCGCCTATACACCTGGCGCCTCAACCTCCGACCAACACCAAGCGTCCCCTAACCTGCATGTTATTGGTTGTCTGGAGGAAACTACCCAGACACGGGAAGAAACATGCAAACTCTACACAGAAAGGTCCGGGCTGTGCGGGAGTCGAACCGGTGACCTTCTTGCTGTGAGGCCACATTTCTACAGCATATTAGATCATAAAGTTCCTTACCTTGAATCTCTATTTTCTTTCTTGACACTCTGTAAACATCAGACTGACAGCCGCACCAGTAAATTCCATCTTTACTTGTGTCACTGGTGGTGTCACAGGTGTATTCACTCTCTTTACACAGAAAACGTGCCTCTCCTGCAGCACAGGTACAGGTGGGTTGTGTTGTTTGACTCTTTTCCAGGCACTCACCTGTAAACATGGGACAAATGAGTGCTTAGTAGTAACAAAAATAAAATAGTGTACTAATATACATGTTACTATAGCCAGATATAGAACTTTAATTTTAGGTCTTCTTCTTTTTGCACTAAACAAAAATATGTGTATTTATGTATATCTTGAGGAAAAACATGAAATGTTTTGAACATGAAATGTTTTTTAAATCTGATTTATGAAGGAATGTAACAAACATGCTACTTTTTAATCTATGTAATATTCGGTGTCTTCAAGAAGTGAAAATTTCCACTTAGATTGCAGACGAGAGCAGATAGCTTAAGACAAGGGGAGGAGATTCAACTTGACACTTGTTGCGCTCACAGAGTCAGACAGCACAGCTCTCGAGTTTGTTCAAAGTGTTGCACTGAATAAAACTGCCCACAGCTTTGTAAATGCATTTCTGTTTCCCTCATATATCACAAACTCACTCACACATCACCAGAGCAAAGATTAAAGAGCAGTACTAGAGCTCTGTCTGAGAGACAGTGACTTTCAGCTCATCAAGATCATGTACTAATAATACTGTGTAATCAGCGACGGTGAGGCAGGTGAGGCAGGACCAGTCCAAATGGGGAAAAATACTTGATGTCAATACATTTTTGTATGTAACATGTTTCATATTCATATTTAGTTGATTTCTTGTGATTTTCACTGAGTTTTGGGTTTTTAACTACAAAAATATAACTGATATAACAAAATATAATTGATGTAACACAGCCTCAGCGCTCTACAGCGTTGAGGCTCGTAATAATCTGTCCACAACTAGTACAGTAGCAGTCATTAGGTCTCCCGCACCGTGATGAGATCATCAGTCATTTAGCTCAGCTGGATGAGCGAGCGATCCGCGGTGCAAAGGTTCTGGGGATCAAAACTTGCATTCATTTAATTTTTTCTTTTCATCTTTAATTTTGCATGTAGAGATAAAATTGTTACATTAGATTATACTCTTCTGTTTCATATTATACATGTCTGCAAAGTCAGTAAAAAGGCATTTTAAAGTGAAAATAAGAAACTCGACCTGTGTGGTTCACAGTGCCTCATCAGTTGGAAATCTCTCGAGATTGCTGCAGCCTACATAGCACTGTTGTCAGACCCGACTTTCCTTACTGGCTAGAGGCGTCTCTGTACCATCTTGATCATTTTGAACACACCTAATGTTTCCTCGCTGCCTCTCTCCTCACAAGATGGCCGCCGCGACAAGTGCCACAACTGGCCCCACCCTTTTTCTAGTCATGTTCATGTACCTATGAGGGCCACAGGAAGCCTTGTGTTGTTGTCAGTAGAAACTAAGCCTGCATAAATGTCCAAAGATGTTTTTTTCATCATTCTCATGTGTCTTCAAGTGGTCATAGAAGAAGTGCTACTCTGTGTTCTAAACTCCACGCACCTACAGAATCTTTGAGACCAGTCCAAACCTATAACTGCCAAGGGTTCAAGCTACCGTTGTCGCCAGACTGAAAAAATACTTGTGCTACACACTGTATTTACGATAACATTCGTCTTAGCGTGTCACTGTTTCAGTGTCATTTCTAGGTATCTGTGATTGGTTGACTAAGCCCTCCATCCAAATTGAAACCCGGTGTTTTGATTCCAGACTCTCACGTCTTGGTAAAGTTGTCTCTCAAAGTGTGAAGGGACTGGCTGGTCAAGCAATGATCAAGTTGGAACCTTATTTTTTCTTTTGTAATCACAGCAAAAATGTAATAACTTACCTTGCCCCAGGTCAAATGTTTTAACATTCTCACTGGACCCATCAGATCTGTACGGCCCAAAGTCGTCCTGCTGAATGTTCCTCAGCATCATCTTCAGAGATTTCTTTGTTGTGTTGTAGTACAGAGAGTGTCTAGACGTCACTTGTTCCCATTGGTCACTCTGTGTGCTTGATGTGGTCTGATTTGTTGCAGTAGTAATGTTGGGTTTCTCTTCTGTATAAGTCCAGGTGAATTCAACCCAGCCTCCAGAGCATCCCCACACAGACATCGTTGTAGGCTTAGGTGTAGGCTCAGGTGTAGGCTTAGGTGTAGGCGCAGGTATAGGCGCAGGTGTAGGCGCAGGTGAGGACTCAGATACTGGGAAAACTTCACATGACACAAAACATTCTGAGCTTTTCCTTAGGTCGAAACAGTAAAATCTAGAATATAATATTCAGAACTATAAAAAATAATAAGAACAAGATGAAGAAGACAAATGAGATAGAGGAGAAGGAGAAGAAGACAAAGGAGGAGAAGTATAGACAAAGAAGAAGAAGAAGGAGAAGTAGAAAACAAAGGAGAAGAAGAAACACAGAAGGAGGAGAAGTAGACAAAGGAGAAGAAAAAGGAGAAGATAATTAAATAGCAGAGAAGGAGAATAAGAAAACTAAAGAGCAGAAGAAGAAGGAGGAGAAGGGGAAAACAAAGACAAAGGAGAAGTAGACGAAGGAGGAGAAGATAATGAAGGAGGAGAAGAAGAAGTAGATGAAGGAGGAATGAGTTGAGCCTCAAAGAATTAAATCTCTATTAGATCATAAATGATGCTTACGTGTAAAAATAACTTTCTGCCTTGACACCCTGTAATGATCAGATGACTCAAACCCACACCAGAAAATCCCATCATATGTCATATATGTGGTGGGGTCACAGGTGTAACTGTGCAGTTCGCTCTGTTCACATAGAGCTTCCATGGCAACACAGACACTAGTGGGTTGTGTTGTCACAGAGACAGTCTGACAGACAGAATCATCTGTAAAACATGGGAAAAATGAGTACTGTTTTTTTTGTCCTCCTATTATTATTGTGCCTTGCGAAAGTATTCACACCCCTTGAACTTTTCTACATTTTCTCTTATTATGACCACAAAAATCAAACATATTTCACTGAAACTTTGTGTGAAAGACCAACACTAAGTTGCACACAATTGTGAAGTGGAAGGACAGTCATACATGATTTATTTATTTTTTTTACAAATAAAAAGCTGAAAAGTATGTGTGCAAAATTATTCACCCCCCTTTTCTTCTGAGTGCAACACATTACTTTTAGAGGCTTTAGGAGGTTCCAATGTTGACCTAACAAATAAATAGAGTCCACCTGTGTGTAATCTACCCTCAGTATTAATGTAGCTGTTCTGTAAAAACCTCAGAGGTTTGTTTGAGAGTATTGGGGAGCGGTCAGCACCATGAAGTCCAAAGAACACACCACACAGGTCAGGGATAAAGCTGTGGAGAAGTAAAAAGCAGGATTAGGTTATAAAAAGATTTCCAAGGCTCTAAACATCTCACAGAGCACTGTTTACACCATCATCCATAAATGGAAGGAGTATGGCACAACTGCAAATCTACCAAGACCAGGCCGTACTCTTAAACTTACAGTTTGAACAAGGAGAGAACTGGTCAGAGATGTAGCCAAGAGGTCCCCGGTGACTCTGGAGGAACTGCAAAGATCTACAGCTCAGGTTGGGGAATCTGTCAAAGGTACAACTTTTAGTCATGCACTAAACAAATCTGGCCTTTATGGAAGAAAGCCATTGCTGAAAGAAAACCGTAAGAAATCCCGTTTTCACTTTGCCAAAAGCCATGTGGGGGACACAGTAACCATGTGGAGGAAGATGCTCTGGTCAGATGAGACCAAAATTGAACTTTTTGGCCAAAATGCAAAACGCTATGTGTGGCAGAAACCTAACACTGCTCATGACTCTGAATGCACCATCCCCACGTTCAAAAATACAAGTGCCAGCATTATTTTCTGCACATGCTTTTCTTCAGCAGGGACAGGGAATATGGTCAGAGTTGATGGAAAGATGGATGGAGCCAAACACAGGGCAATATTGGAAGAAAACTTATTGGAGTATGAAAACACTTGAGACTGGGGCGGAGGTTTATCTTTCAACAGGACAACAACCCCAAACATAAAGCCAAGGCTACATTGGAATGGTTTAAAACAAAACATATTCATGTCTTAGAATGGCCCAGACAAAGCCCAGACCTAAATCCAATCGAGAATCTGTGGCAAGATCTGAAAACTGCTGTTCACAAACACACTCCATCTAATCTAAGACTTCGGATTCCACCTAATCTTGAGATCCTGGACCTCGCTCATTGTTCCACTCCAGCCTCTCTTTGACTGTCTGTCTTCGTCTTGCTAGAAAAATCGTCTATCCTGCTAGAAAAAGCGTCTATCTGGCTCCACAGACTTAAACTTCTAATTACATCTGGACATACGTCAGTCCTGGTCACATCTACAGCCTGTCCGTCCATGGGAGTGGATCCCTTCTTCACTGTGGTTCTCCTCGAGGTTTCTCTTTTTCCCCAATGGGTTTTTTTGAGTTTTTCCTTGCCGAGAAGGAGGGTCTAAGGACAGGGGATGCTCTGGGACAAATTTTATTTGCCACTTTGTTGTTGTAACAATCTGCCTGCATTTCCTAATAATGATTGTTTCTAATTTTACATTGTTTCTGTTGACATTGACCAAATGTTTCACTGTTTGATTTTCTGACAAATCTTGTTTGCTAAATCAACATCTTGTGAAGTCCGCTGAGATAACTGCTGTTGTGATTTTGGGCTATACAAATAAATTGAATTGAATTGAATTTAATTAATCTGACTGAGCTGGAGCTATTATACAAAGAAGAATGGGCAGAAATGTCAGTCTCAAGATGTGGAAAAGCTGGTAGAAACATACCCAAAGAGACTTGCAGCTGTAATTGCATCAAAAGGCGGTTCCAGAAAATATTGACTCAGAGGGTGTGAATAATTTTGCACGCCTACTTTTCAGCTATTTGTAATAAATTAAATAAATCATGTATGACTGTCCTTCCACTTCACAATTGTGTGCAACTTAGTGTTGGTCTTTCACACAAAGTTTCAGTGAAATATGTTTGATTTTTGTTGTCATAATAAGAGAAAATGTAGAAAAGTTCAATATATATATATATATATATATATATATATATATATATATATATATATATATATATATATATATATATATATATATATATATATATATATATATATATATATATATATATATATAATCTCTTTGAAATCTCTTTTACAATCCCATATATTTGTGTGCCCTGAATGCTTTCTGTTCCTTGTGTTCACTGGCCTCAAACACAAAAGGAGATTGTCTGAGGTCTGCCAAAATGTTACCAACATTGTATGCATGCGGGTCACTACGAAACAGTGAGGTCTGATTTCTGTTTGATCAAAGAAAAGGTAATAAGATGGCCCTTAAAATGGTCATTCTCATTCGCAAGTGACTTACAGTTTTTCTTCAATCGCTTTGACACATTTTTTGAAACTTGGTTTAATTTGATCACTTGTTTCCAACATTTATCCAAACAAAGACTGAGATATGCAGAACATTTGCCACAATTTTCATTCGTTCACAGTTTTCAGACTCTTTCTCAGAACTGCTCACACAGCTCTCTTTTATAAACTCAGATGTTCAGTGAGTTTAGTTTGTTTTTCAAACACTACAGACCTGTTCACACACAGACCTGTTCACACATGACAGGACTTTTGTCACAACAGTTTATTTTTATCTACAAGCTCACACCTCACAGCAAAATCTAAAATCACATGAGCAGAAAGATCAAACAACAAAGAACGAAACAGAACAATGGTCTGAGCAGAAAACACAGACTGTAGGAAAAATTCAACTATCTTCAGCAAAGTGTAAATATCTAGATATAAAATATATTTCACAGTAAATGTGTATTTTTTTCTGGCCAGGTAAGATAAAAACACAACTCATCCAGATATAAATTGTTTTGTGTAAAGTGTGAATGTAAATAACAGATTGAAGTGAGGCTTTGGTGACTTTGTGTCTGAGATCAGAACTAAAGCTTCTGAACTGTAAAGTCAATTGAGAAAACACATAAAACACCTGGTAAAACTAGGTTTTTACAGGAAAATTTAACAGTTTTGAATGTAAATCTAAATTTAGCTTGAGTCGAAACTTAGTTTTGAAAAGCTGAAGCTCTGTTTAGGATTCTGTGTGAGCTGTTTTGCAAATTGACTTTTAGAATGGAAGAAGTGTGTGAGAGCGATTGAGAAAAACTGTAATACATTAAACAAACAAACAAAAAAAACAAAAAACGCAATTTTTTCTTTTCTATCACAGCAGAAAAGTCAAATAAATGTAAGCAATATCTTACTTTGTTTCAGGTCAAATGTAAACTGATTATATGTGTACAATCCAAAGTCGTCCAGTTGAATGTCCCTCACCATCAGCTTCAGAGTCTTCCCTATTGTGTTGTGGTACAGCCAATGCTTAGACAGCACTTGTTCCCATTGATTGCTCTTCGTACTTTGTGCTGTTTCTGTGATGGGCACTGATTGCTCGTTGTACTTCGTGCTGTGTTCTGTGATGGACATTGTAGTATTTCCTCATTATTTTTGTAAGCCCATGTGAATTCAGCCCAGCCTCCAGAACATACAGACACAGACACAGACACAGCCATTGAAGATACTGAGGAAACTACAGAAAACACAAAACATGTCAGAGGTCATCACTTATGAACACAGACCTTTTTTCTAAGATGAGACATAAAAAACATTTACACTAGAATTCCAGAATGGGGTTAACAGGAACATTATACAACTCAAATTGATTAAATCTCAAATCAAATCAAATTAAATTAAATTAAATCAAATCTCACATTTTTACAAACTGTGGAAAGTCAAGATGATTTTGGCAACATTACATACAAGTCATATCCGATCACAGACTTTTCAAAATTATATTATATAAACAGTATATTTATGTCCAATTCACACAGTATAATATTTACCTCGGGACGTCAGTAAACTACAAATTACCCCACAAGGTTTGACATTTGCACGTGACATTTGAAGTAGACTATTAGACTTTTTTGGTCTGAATATACAGTAATACTTCTTAATGTTAAAGGCAGGGTAATATTTCTGAATTTCCTAGAATCTGGAGTGTTTTTGACCAATTAATGTTTATCTTACAATTTTTAACTTAATTTTGTTCTACAAATTGTAGTTTACATCCTCTGAAAGATTCAAATTGTTTGGCGCACTGCAGTGGATAAAACTAAAATCAAGATTCAGACCAGTAACATGCTCAAGCAGGCTTCATAAATATAATAACACATCTAGTTGTTATTTTTTCAAGACAATAAAACCAGCCTGAGAGTCACAGTAAACATGGCCATGGTTGAAAACAAGAACAGAAAACATACAACTTGAGTCCAACTTGCCAAAATACACGCGATTATGCATTGTCTAACCTTTGTCTAACCTTTTGTTGTAATGGTTCTGATGCTTACATGTGATTTCAGGGTTGTATCTGTTTGAAAAAAGCTTGTTTGAGTTATGAGTATTCTGAGTTAAATCACTGACTGCAGTGTCTTTTGACTGCTTGACACACATGAACGTGCCTAGTAGTCAATAGAAGTGGAGGGTGCGATTTTAAACAAAAAAGAGGCGGGACTATGTATCGGCAACGAAAATAATCTCTCTGATTGGACAAGGATATTTTAAGACATTTTAATCAGGTTTAGTCAATTTTGATCAACTACACACCTTTCTCATTTTGTAGGCGGTGTGTTGCAACTATCGCCGTAGTGACGAGCCGTCCCTGTGTCTGTCTGTCATTTTGAACAAAATCTAACTTAAATAGTTTTTTGCTTCACTTGTTGTTTCTGTAGAAAGATGCAAAGTTTTTCAGTCGAAGTATTTCCTCCTAAGCAAGTTTTCTTACAAGATGATGCGTTTCTTTGATTGGCTGATTCATCTGTCAATCACGCCCACTGAAACTTGAGAGATAATGTATTGTAAAAGACAATGTATTTTTAATGTATTGTCTAAATTTTCTAGGCATCCTAGAGGAATTTTCAGTCGACGTACTGCGCATGTGTTATGCAGAGAGCCGCTCTCCATCTGGTTACATGGGGAAACTTCTTGAAGTTCCTTTTTTTCACCTGAATGTAACTTTTAAAGGGTTTAGGATCAAATTTCATTCACAAATGTTCTCACAGTGATAAACTCTTGTAGTTAGCTGACAACAGAGCTTTTTCAACTTGCTTCCATTGTTTGTGGATCCCTCTATACATTACCATTGAAACATGTCTTTATAGTAGTCGTTACATTGGTTGTTCTAGTTTTTCAATTGCTAAATCATAACTAAAATATACTGTAGTTGTAGCCTTTAAAGTAAGTGAAACCATGATTTGACGCTTTTTTGTTTAAAATCCACCATCCAAGATAATCAATAAAATCCATGAATCATTTTTGCAGTTAAGAACTCTTTTACTAGAGTACTTTTCTCATCAACAGGACATACAAAATGGGACAAAACAACAGGGATCACATAAAAAAGGGAAGAACAAAGGTCAAAAACTGTTTGGCTCCAAACTGGCCTGCTCTAGGGCCGCAGCTGAATGGTGCGGCTTTTAATGAGAAGCCAGAATCTACCAAAAATAACTTTAGCTAACCAAGAATACTCCAAAGAGATAACTATTACTTTAGCAAAAACAATAAATTGTAATTATGCTTAAACCAAATGTAACAATAAGCTAATAATCAATGAGTTATAAGAATATTCAATAACCAAAATAAACACATCTTCAAGAATAATAAGTATATCAAAAAACATAACTGAAACGTATAGAAAAAATAACAAAACTGTGTTCTGGCTTCAACAATAGTTTTAAGTTAGTATAGAAAATATAATGTAATGTTGTTAATACACACTGGAAAGAAGAAAAGTTGACTTTGCAATAGTTTTTTCATTTTAACAACAAATTCAATACATTTACTACAAAACGCTGCTAAATATTAATTCAAATTTCCATATTACCGGAAAAATCTAGCAAAACCTAAAAGTTTTGTTTCATTCGCACACGTTTAACTAATAATTCCAAATAATATTTTTTGGCTTTTTTTCCAGAGTCAACCACTTCCATTGAGGCACAAATAGTTCACACAAGACCCAGGTATATTGTCATTACACTAACAACATTCTAAAATGGCTGAAAGCTCAAACAAGTACAAAATAAAAGTTAGGCATTGACATTTAGAACTACATAACTTAAAAAAGTAATAATTTTAAACTTTACCTGTGATTATTAAAATGATGATGAGTAGACAGCTCCTCATTTTGCTGCTGTGGCTCAAACCCTCACAGGACAGACTGTCTTGTGAAAGCAGTTCCTCTTGGTTACATTACTGTTTTGTATTTCCCAAAGTAAATGTGAACTTCAAAACAATGCCTAGTTCTTCATTTGATTAAAATAAGGCATTCTGAAAACATAACACAACTTTATACACACTATAGGTTTGAGCAATATTGACCAAAATGAATATCTGATCATTTTTTTGGCAATCTCAGTTACAATATTCAGGCGCTATTATTTCAAACCAAGCGGAAAATGTTCAAACACATCTTTGAGTGTTTTAGTTAAAGTTTAATGATCAGAAAAATTAGGTTGTAGTTGACTGAATACACTTTTTGTCTTAAAAGTCTCAAAACTAGTGAGTGTCTCATGTTCTGACTAAATATCTGACCCAAACGTTCCTCACAACACCAAAAAACTCAGAGGTTTTCATGCTGAGTTACTATTCATAAGGAAAAAATGCAACTAAATAAGATTTTCATGTAAAATTGCTGAATAAATTTGTGATGTGCTTTAGTATAAACTATATACTTGATATTTATTTTTGCACTTCTTCAAAACATCTATGTAAATAATATCTAATCAATTATGCCTAACACAAAGTATCTAAAATTTGCATAGTGATTGGCCCAGCCCTATATTTTGTCTAATGTTAGTTAGCAGAACATATGAGTACCTTGAAATAGTTTAAAGCATTTTGCAATCACAGTGAGTGATGGAGAAGTAGACCAGAGACCAGACTCAGTTCACCAACACCTATAATTTTAATTTTGTAGTTTCTTAAATTTGGTGTTTTTGAGTTTGGATGGTTAGGGTAGGAAACATTATGTTTATGGAATATCCCTCATGACAGTGCGTACGATCAGAAAGTGTGTGGTTTGAATTTGAGTAGTGGTGTTTGTGTTGAAAAACTCTACCGGAGACCTCAGTCTGAAGACCAGACTGTGACTCTACTGGAGACCTCAGTCTGAAGACCAGACTGTGACTCTACTCCGGAGACCTCAGTCTGAAGACCAGACTGTGACTCTACTGGAGACCTCAGTCTGAAGACCAGACTGTGACTCCTACTGGAGACCTCAGTCTGAAGACCAGACTGTGACTCTACTGGAGACCTCAGTCTGAAGACCAGACTGTGACTTCTACCGGAGACCTCACCGTCTGAAGACCAGACTGTGACTCTACCGGAGACCTCATCTGAGACCACTTGACTTCTGAGACTCAGTCTGAAGCCAGACTGGACTCTACTGGAGCCTACTCTTAAGACCACTGTGATCTACGGACCTCAGTCTGAAGACCAGACTGTGACTCTACTGGAGACCTCCAGTCTGAAGACCAGACTGTGACTCTACCGGAGACCTCACGTCTGAAGACCAGACTGTGACTCTACCGGAGACCTCACCGTCTGAAGACCAGACTGTGACTCTACCGGAGACCTCAAGTCTGAAGACAACTTACTCTAGGACTCAGTCTGAAGACCAGACGTACTCGCTGGAGACCTCAGTCTGAAGACCAGACTGTGACTCTACTGGAGACCTCAGTCTGAAGACCACTGTGACTCTACGGAGACCTCAGTCTGAAGACCAGACCTGTGACTCTACTGGAGACCTCAGTCTGAAGACCAGACTGTGACTCTACTGGAGACCTCAGTCTGAAGACCACTGTGACTCTACTGGAGACCTCAATCTGAAGACCACTGTGACTCTACTGGAGACCTCTCTGAACCACTGTACTTATGAGACCCCAGTCTGAAGACCAGACTGTGACTCTACCGGAGACCTCACTGTCTGAAGACCAGACTGTGACTCTACCCAGGAGACCTCAGTCTGAAGACCACTGTGACTCTACTGGAGACCTCACCGTCTGAGGAGCAGACGGTTCCAGTCCTGCAGTCTTCCTCAGGGTCTCAAGACTAGACTGTCCCAGACTTGGAGACCTCGTCTCCAAGCCTGGTCCTCAGACTTCAGTAGTCATCGAGAGCTCTTCACAATCTCAACAGTTCTAGTTGTGGAGTTCTCAAAGTCTGAGGAACAAATTGTTTCAGTCTTGTTGTTTTAGCTGGAAGACAACATTGTCCCTGTTTTGGAGTCTTCCTCACAGTCTGAGGACCACTCTGTTCCTGTCTGGGAACATTTTAGTATCGAGCCAACACCACTCTGCATCTGATCAAGAGATTTGTTTGATCAGAAATATTTTTTACTGGTTCTGTATAAATGTGCATAGATCACTCAGATAGATCAGTTTGCGAAGCCAACTTAGACCCAACAATATAATACTTATATAACTAATTAGATTTTTAAGATCTGAAGCAGGGATTTTCTGAGCACTTGAGCTGCAGCTGAAGAACAACACAAGATTACTCAAACATGCAGGAATCAATTCAAATATAACCTTGAGTAAACTAATGATGAAGAGAGACGTTAAAACAGGTTAAAAACTTAGAAAGGTGAATTTTACATAATACAGTATGTCCCTTTAAGTTCAACAAACAAAAAACCTATGAGTTCAATCAATTGGTAATATCTATGTTACACTAATTGTGACTTTCAAGTTTATTAACTTTGAGGCAATCAATTACCTCAAATGTTTGAGTACTGCTAACTTGTTTGGGTTTACAGTGAATGTTGTGTTTTAGTGGAATTAGCCCTGCTTCTGAGCTTTACTGTGTGCAGCAGAATGGGCGGGACAAGCACCTGTCAATCATCCTCCATAAACTTCTGCAGTTTATATTGAGCTGCTGCGGACTGGAGAAAACTAGCCCTGCTTTCTTTATTTTGAAGACATTTTCAGCAAACTGACTTTCAATTGTGAAATTATAATAGCAACACAACAACTCATAGTAATACATTTAAAATAGATGTTTTTATAAAAAAAAAATTTAGTTATGTTACCACATTTTCTTTATTATTTTTATTATGAGAATTTTATTTTCCCAAAACCAAAACACAAAAAACGTACCAGACATACGTTACAGACACAAATAAAAAAAAAAAATACTTAAATTACATTAAAAGAAAGACAAACCAGTGAACAAACAGAAAAACAAAATCAAAAACACATAAACAACCACAAAACAGAGTAAACATAAACTACTACAAACATAATTAATACATTACAAAACATACTCTAAAAATAATTCTCATGGACAAATATATATTTGCAAAGACAAGTCTCTCTCCCTCACCTTCCATCCCCGCTCAAACTTATATAATTAGTGATAAAACTAATATTTAACAAAAAAAAAAAAAAAAAAATTCTTTCTATTGTTTCTCTACCATCGAAGCAAATTTTATAAATATATTCAAAAAATAATCTTGATAATAACAATAGTAACGAAACTACATCAATATGCTGATTTTGTCATTTCCGCTATACCCTACACTATACTATACACTATTTCATTTTATACTTTAGTTTTCTGTTTCAATTAATATTTTGCTCCCAAATCTCCCTAAATCCACTAAAACAGGGTCTCCAGCCTGTAGCTTGGAGCTCTTTACCTCTTTCTAAGTAGCTCCCCTAAGAAACTTGAAATTATACATATCAATTTAATGAATTACATATTTTAACCATTTTAAATGTGACTGTGGATGCCCAGTTTTAGAGTAACAAAAAGATAAATAAATAGTGTACTTTTTTTTTTTGCAAAAACTAAAAGACGTAACTCACTGGCATATTTTTTGTTGTTAAAAAGGTAACTTTAGCAGGAAAAAAGTTGGAGAGATCACTGCACTAAAATTATTAAAAATGTATAGGTGCTATTTAAATTCCATTTAATATTGAATTTCACCTTTTAAAATCTGAAACCCTTTCAGGAACCGTCTGGTTGGGAAGCACTGGGCTAGAATACAGAAATATCAGGCATTTATATGTCACATTATATCTGCATCCACTCTTGTCCAGTTGTCTAGACCTCTAAAAATGCACCAGAATGCTGGAAATGATGTATGTTCTTTCAAAAATCTTCGGGCGGAGGACCCCCAGACCCTACTTCATATGTGGGAAACACACAGAACCTTCTAGTTGACATATCTGTTTGGGCTGAGCCTCAGATGTCCCAGACCTTTTAAACACCTCTACTCCTGAAGTTCTGCTTCCAAAGACTTCAGTTCAGGTTGTTTATTTCTTACAGTAATAACAGCAAGTATTTAATTACGTATTGCATTGCGCAATGTTGCAACAAAACTGTCATCTTTTTCATCACCCATGAGTTTGCAGGTATGTTACTTGAAGGAGGAGAGTGTGATGGAAGCAGGAGACCTGGAGCAGAATGAAATGGAAGTCGACAATCAGCCATGAGAAGGAAAGACCAGAGGACAACAGCATCATCATGGCATCATCAGTGACTGTTGGACTGTTCTCCTGGGCCTTGGACTTGTGCCTTTTTGTTTGGACTCTCTTCCAGTTTGACTCTGAGCTACACAAAGAAACTCTGATACACCTTTGGTTGATCAAAGTGTCTTGATGGCTTTGGATGGACAATAAGGTACAAGTTCTGAAACAATTTGTAAGTATTTGTTTACTTCTGCATCTCACACTGTTGATGACACTTCATGTTTACTCCTGTAAAATTCACCTGTCACTACATTTGCTCATAGACATTTGAAACGTTGTGGTCTGTTGAGAATGTGTTTGAGATTAGTTATTTTTTTAAAGGTTGTATGGAGGATTTTTCAAATCCAACAACTGTTGCTGTTTTTCAAACAATGCTCATGTGTTTCCTCCCAGGGCCACCCTTCACTGTAACTGGGCCAATGAGTTACTTAGGAACACTGAACAGACCAAAAGATAACGATGTACCTCGTTTTCTATTGGTCAACGTTATACTGGCCTCATCATGTCCACACTTATATATTTTTATATATTTTTTTAGTGTAGCATAAGTACAAGGCTGTTACAACTTAATAAATACAAATGCGTGTTATTAGTAAATCAGTAAATATAGCTTGTAAAATGCGGACTGTAAACATTAGGTCAATTTCCTCTACATCCTCTTAGTCAATGAATTGATTACTGATCACAATATTGATACTTTTAGCTTTGACTGAAACATGGCTTAAAACCTGATGATTATGTAAGATTAAATGAGTCCACACCTCCAAGTCACTATAACTTTCAGACTGCTAGGAGCACAGGCCGAGGTGGAGGTGTGGCAGCTATCGCTCACCTAGTTTACTTCTCTGCCCAAAAACATTAATGCATTTAATTCTTTTGAAAGCCTTCACTTTGCCTATAACTTGTCCTAATTGGAAAAAAAACAAAAAGGTGTATTCTTTATAATAATGTTATCGACCTCCTGGTTCTTATTCTGAGTTTCTAAATGAATTTTCAACTTTATATCAAGCCTAGTATTAGACTGGGATAAAATAATTTATACTTGGAGATTTCCAATATTAAAATAGACCTGAATGATGATTGCCTAAGTAAAGCTTTCAGCGCTCTTCTAAATGACATTGGTTTCACCCAGAATGTAAATAAACCAACACACTGTCACAAGCACACTTTAGATCTTGTCCTTACATATGGTTTAGAGATCAGTGATTTAACTGTCCTCTCCAGAAAACCCAATATTATCAGATCATTCTCTAATTACTTTTCAGTTCATTCTAAAAGATTTCTCTGCTCCTCAGAATAAAATAATAACAAAAAGGACAATATCTGAAAAAACAGTTACATAGTTTAAAGAAATAATAGGGCAATATTCAGTGACATGTCATGTGACCCAGATCATAGACTTAATCCAATGTTAGTGACCAAATTGTTGATAAAACAATGGACTCTTTGAAAATTGTTCTTGATACTGTAGCTCCATTAAAACAGTAGGTTGTTGGGCTAAGACAATCTGCTCCATGGTACCGCAGATCGTACACTGAGCAGTCTCAAGAAGTATGGAAAACCTGCCTCCTGTCATATAAACAGGTTCTGCGTACGGCTCAAACCGGATACTATTCAAATCTAATAGAAGTAAATAAAAATAATCCTAGGTTTCTATTTAACACTGTAGCCAGGCTGACTAACTGCCATAATGCAGTAGAACCATCAATCCAAGTTCCTCTCAGCTCTGATGATTTTTTGACATTTTTAATAACAAAATAATCAATATTAGAGATAAAATAGATGAAGTCACTCCTGCTATTAGCACTGAATAAATCCAAGCTGTAAAAGTAGGGTCTCATTTAGATCCACCTGTAATATTAGACACCTTTGTCACGCTCAGTAAAGAAGATTCAATCTCAGCTTTTAAGTCTTCTAAACCTCAACTTGTATTTTAGACCCAATCCCAAGTAGGCTTCTCAAAGATACTCTCCCTCTGATAATAGATCCATTCTTAGCATAATAAATACCTCTCTGGTAAGTGGATATGTTCCACAGTTTTAAAATATGCTGAAATTAAACCTCTTTTTAAAATGCCAACCTTGATCCTGATGTATTGGCCAATTATAGACCTATTCAAATCTTCCTTTTATTTCTAAATTACTGAGAGAGTTGTAGTTAAACAGCTTTGTTGCCACCTACAGGAGAATAATCTATTTGAAACATTCCAGTCTGGTTTTAGAGCTCATCATAGTACGGAAACAGCCCTTCTTAAAGTCACAAATGATTTGTTATTAGCTGCTGACAACGGACTGATCTCAATCCTGGTTCTGCTTGATCTCAGCGCAGCGTTTCATACGATTGATCACAATATTTTACTGCAGAGATTAGAATGTGATGTAGGTGTCAGAGGAACTGCCCTCAACTGGTTTAAATCCTATTTAACTGATAGGTATCAGTTTGTCAATGTCAACCAAAGCTCCTCACAGTGTTCTAAATTAACCTGCGGTGTGCCACAGGGCTCTGTACTTGGTCCAATTCTTTTTACCCTATATGCTGCCGCATTGGGTAACATCATTAATAACATGGAATCAATTTACATTGTTACGCAGATGATACTCAGTTGTACTTATCAATGGGACCAGATCAGGCCAGTCAGATAGAAAGACTTAGTGCCTGTGTGAAGGATATCAAAACCTGGATGAGCCTTAATTACCCCCTCTTAATAACACAAAACAGAAGTGATTTTGATAGCCCCAGACATGAGACCCTTAACAGACAGATAATACCTTGGACAATGTGAAGTTGTCTCTAGTTCGACTCTAAGAAATCTTGGAGTCATGTTCGATCAAGAGCTCTCATTTAAAGCACACATAGCCAAGCGTGTAAATCGGCTACTTTCACTTGCGAAATAGCCAAATTAGAAATCTACTGCCTAAAAGCGACACTGAGAACGTATCCATGCTTTCGAGGCTAGATTATTGTAACTCCCTGCTTGCAGCGTGTCCTAAAACTCAATAAGAAGCCTTCACTTGTACAAATGCAGCAGCGAGAGTTCTAACAGCTATTAAAAAATGAGAGCACATTACCCAGTACTATAAACCTTCACTGGCTTCCTGTTGAGTCTAGAATTAAATTTAAAATCCTTCTTTTAACAAGGCCTTGAACGACATGGCTCTGTCCTATATTAAAGAATAAATAATTCCTTATCAGGCTAGCGTTCACTTCGTTCTCAAGACGCTGGACTCTTGGTGGTGCCTAGAGTCTCATACTGGTTATGAGAAACCAGGTATTCTCACTGGAATATTCCGATAATAACCACATTATTGTGCCATGACATTAATCAGCAAAATTAATCTTGAGTAATCGCTAAGCAACATTTTTACTTTGGATTTAATTAACAGTGTTGCTTTGATTTCAATATTAAGCCTTTTGTGGCATTTAACTGCCAAATCTTTTTATTTGAAAGCAACAAGTTTATGTGGAAATTGTTACGCTAAGATTTTTAATTAAAGCCAACATTTCCTTTCTAAGAGTGTGGAGGGCTGATCGAAAGAGCCATCACGTGGTCTGATCTGTGGAAGTTGCCTCAGGCTAGAGTAAGCGTCCTAATCAGGGCTACTATGACACTCTCCCAAGCCCACAGAACTTACACCAGTAGTATGGCTCAGAAGAACTTTGCCAACTCTGTGGGCAGAACAATCCAAGTCTCAACACGTTCTCTCTGGTTGTAAAGTGCTCTCACACAAGGTCGTTATGGGTGGCGCCATGACAGAGTCTTGCAAAAGCTAGCTGGAGTTATTGAGAAAGCGCAGGCTTGAGGCGAACAAAAAGCAAATCAGTAACATCAACGCATCACTCCATCCAGTTTGTCAAGCCAGGAGGGCAGCAGCAGGGGGCACCATCCCCAACAAATCTCTGCTGTCGTCAGGTGGAGAGTGGGAGCTGAGAGCTGATCTTGGTCGCAACTTAAGTTCCCATAGTAGATCACAATAAGATCCCTTCGTCCAGATATTGTCATTTGGTCAATCATAAAGAAAACTGTAATCATGGCAGAACTGACGGTGCCGTGGGAGGATGGGATTGAAGCAGCTTTGAAAGAAAAAAGGACAAATATTCTGAGTTTGCATCCAATGCCAACAAGCAGGTGGAGGGCTTATACCTTTCCTGTGGAAGTTGGCTGCAGAGGCTCCACCGGGAGCTCCACCCAGACATTCCTCAACAAAATCGGAGAAACTGTCGAAAAACCCTGAAAGACATGGCAGAAGAAGCAGAACAAGGGAGTTTTTGGATTTGGTTATAGGAAAGACAAAGCGTGGGGGAGAGATGGATCCTAGACAGCTGCAGGGGGTGTAGGGAGACGTCCCTGCCACTGCTTCACCACCTAGAGATGTTCCTGGATTAAAGCAGCGAAACATCTGTGAAGGGTGGCTCCCGGCTGATGACCCTGCAGCTGTCCAAATGGCACTGGCGGAAGTGCGTCAGGCAGAAATGCCCAGCAGCTAGTGTTGCCTTGCTCAGATCTTACACTGAAACTAAAGAACCTATCTCACAATAAGGATGCCTGTTTTAGCAATGAAAACCTGCTGTAAGTAAAGACTCCACCAGAAAAGTTACCTAGTGCCCCTTTATATTTTTCTGCATGAACCAACAGCAATGGAAGGTTTAACTCGCCCATGACTAATCCAGTGTGGAGTATGAACATGTGCACTTTGTTAAGCATTTAGAGAATAATCACACACTTGTGTATTTACTACTCTTACAAGAAAAACTTACTTTTGATTTTGCACAATACAGCAATCCCAATCCCCAGCAGCAGCAGCAGCACAACAACTACTACACACACAGGGAGGACAACAGACAATAAAGGGTTCCAGCGGTGACTATCAGCAGCAGAAACTGCAAAAAAAAAAAAAAAAAAAAAACATGTATGAGCATGAATATACAGTAGACTTTTTCTATTGTCATTTTATATTGTTGTCGAATTATTTTGCTACACACAAGACTGTCCTATTTTTTTTTCCTTTTTCCATTACCATCCACTACAGTGTTCAACAGTAATGAAAACATGTGTGATGCTGAAGAACAATAGTGTGAAAGTAGGTGTGGTTAAAAGGGCACTCCTTTCAAAATATATTTGTACTTTCTGTGAATTAAGTGATTTTTGGCAGCATTTTTTATGCATGAAGTTACAGATTCAAATGTTATAGCCTACCCCCAAAACAAAATACTTTGCTGTGGGCTATAATAGCATTTTACTACTAGATGTCATCCTAAACCACAAGCCTGAAAACCCAGGTCATGTGCTGTCCATCAGCCGATAGTCGTGTTCAAGATGGTCAAGGCGGTGCAGTCGGCTCGAGGCGTTAAGGGGGTCCTGTCAGATGACAGCGCGAGAGATCAATCAGCGCTACGGACAGTGCTGTCGTCAGACCCGACCCCCCTTAACGCCTCGAGCCGACTGCACCGCCTTGACCATCTTGAACACGACTATTGAAATGATTTTGCTTCAAACCAGGAGGTGTGTTCTCCAGGAAGTGGGCGTGTGCTTCATGGTCCTGGGAAGTGTGCTATGTCCTGGCTCCTTCCTGTATAATAATGAGGCCCCTTCTTCTTGTATGATAAAGAGCCCCTCCCCCTCCTCCATGAATGATAATGTGTGGAAGTTCACTGCTTACCTTGAATGAGTATTTTCTGTCTCGACACCTGTAACAGGCCTCGAACCATTAGGTGACTTAGCATAGCGCACCAGTAAATCCCTCTTCACTCATGTCACTGATGGAGTCACAGGTGTATTCACTTTCCTTACACAGAAAATGTGCTTCTTTGGCAGTACAATTCCAGATGGATTGTGTTGTTTGACTCTCCTCTGAACACACAGACTCATCTGTAAAACATGGGATATGAGTGTTTTGAAGCAGCTGGGCTATAAGTAATAGTATTGTGTCAGTTCTTATGTGTAAATGTAAATTAGTAAACAGAATTATTTCCTTTTTAGTGAAGTCAGAGCTCTAACCTCTACTATTTTGCATCCTGTTTTAACAAAGTTTTGCACATAACCTCTTGACCTGAAAACACTGTTCCACTTTGTGATGTCATAAATGACAAGAGAAGAAGTGCTCTTCTGTGTTTTAAACTCCACACACTTTCACAATCATTCAGCCACTTCCAACATTATAATTTCCAAGCGTTGTCGCTACTTCAATAGTTTTAGCCTAACTTCAACTTATACTATGTATATGATCTTATCTGAACAAAAGGTCAAACTAAGCTATTCCTAAAATCACGTTAAATATTAAATTACTTATTATGTTGCTGTTTATCCCCCCGTAAGATGGCTGACACAACTGCTACGGCAACAGGTCCCATTCTCTAAGCATTGAGTGATTATAATGACTAGAGAAAGAGGCAACCTTACTGCATGGTTACTGCATGGCCTGGACTTTCTGTATGGAGTTTGCATGTTCCTCCCCGTGTCTAGGTAGTTTCCTCCGGCACTCCAATTTCCCACCAACCAATAACATCCATGTTAGGGAACGCTGGTGTTAGTTGGAGGTTAAAGGTGACCTATTGTGTTTTTTTTTAAATAGTTATTAAGAAACTAGAACATACCGTATGCAGATCAGTAATTGACCTTTTGTAAAACACAAAGTTGATCTAAAACAACTTAAACATAGAAACAGCTCTACTGACTTCCTGTTCAAAACTGCAGATCTGATAAGCCCCGCCTCTTCATTTTAAAATGTAACTGTAAAAAGCAACATATTTTTAAAAACTAATTTTTATTGTTGGAAAGTGAATATGGGACAGTTTTGAATCAGAAATGTTTCACTTTGAGTATTAATATTTTGAATTATAACAAGGAAATACAGACAAGTGGGAGGGGATAGGTGGTAGGTTGAGCTGCAGCTGAAGAACAATACAAGATTACTCCAACATATATGTATCAATTCAAATATAACTTTGAGTAAAGTAATGATGAAGGAAGGCCATTATAACAAGGTTAAAAACTTAGAAAAGTGAATTGGACATAATAGGTCCCCTTTAAGGCATCAGGTGTTTAGGCGAATCATCCTCTGCTGACATTGAGTGGGGCGTTCATCTCACTGTGAAGCACTTTGGAAGACATTTGTCTCTGTAAATTTGCTTAATAAAAAAAATCATCATTATATATATATATATATATATAATATATATATATATATATATATATATATATATATATATAATATATATATATATATATATATATATATATATATATATATATAATATATATATTAGGGCTGTCCGTTTCATCGCGTTTTTATCGCGTTAACGTAAAACTATTTAACGGCGATAATTTTTTTGACGCAGTTAATCGCATGGTTATTTTTCATATTTTTCACCACTAAACGCTCCAAAAACGTGAGGTTCATTGAAAAACACAGTGCACAAGCAGAAAGAGACCTAAACAAGGCTCTGCTGGCTCACTTTTGTAGACTTTGGTAACGTTTCCACTCGATCGCACCACTGTCCAAGCGAGGATGTGTTGTTTACCTCGGCTAGTCCATGTGCAGCTCAATCAGCTGATGAGGAGGAGGCTGGTCCTCGCTCGAGCTCTGTACGTGTTTCCACCTTCCAATGTCTGGATAAAGTCAGGTCCGTGGTCACTAATGTGATGTTTGTCCACTCAAGTTGTTGATAATATCCAATGTCCAGAATAGGCTTTCAAAACTCCGGTAAAAACTTTCGTAGTTCACAATAAAAGTCTCATAATCTCCAGCTGCAGAAAGCGCTTTATTGTGAAAGAGCAGTGTTATAAATGCTTAGTGAGACACGTCAATACCACGATTTGGCCTAATGTTATGGGAAAGCATTAATGCTTTCCCATAACATAATAATATTATTATAAAATAATAAATATATAAAAAATGATCATAAATAAACTATATTTTACACTTCAAGAGTGTAACAGATTCTACAAATAAAGACATAATAAACAGGAATTTATATATATAATATATATATACTGTATATGCATGCATGCTCTGTAAAATTAACTTGGCAAGCTCAAACTGTTACATTTTCCAGTCAAAGGCAATCTGTATCTTTTACCTTACATTATATCATGTATCAGCTGATTTCATGTGCTTTATGTTTCATTTGATTTCACAGCTCAGAAGCTGTAAAATCAGTCATATCTCAGATGAAAAGTGACCTTAACTTCAGTTTGCAAATGTGATTCAACTTCACACTAATGCATTTGTATCTCAGCCAGTTGTGTTTTATTTCTAAAATCAACCCTATTTGTAAAAAGATGAAAATACAAAAAAAGAACAGGCCACAGACATGAGGACATTTACAACGATTATTAGTCTGTTAGTGGCATCATGTCACAGAAGAACAGAGACGACACAGACTTGTGGAGCGCAGCAGCGAGCGGAGAACAGTGTGTGTGTCATGTGATAGACTGCACAGGATTTTCTTTCATGTGCGCGATTTTCTTTCATGTTTCTTTTCTTGTGGGCGTCAAATAAAAAAGAAAATCTAAAAAAAAAAAAAAAAAAAATCTAGGAAAAGCTTTAGTCAGGCCAAAACTACTGTAGTGTGCAACCAGCTTTAGTCTTTGATTCATTCATTCAACTGTATTTACATATTTCTCAGATATTTACAGTTCGCTAAAGACGGCTAAGAGATGTCATTCACTTTCACACTTTATAAAATGTGAATGAAAAGTCATTTATATCAACATCACACACTGGAAACATTGAGTCTGTGCTTTACACAAATCTACAGTCTCAAATCATTCTCCCTGTTTGTGTCATGTTTTTTTGTAGAATTTCTCTGTTTTGCTGTTGTGTGTGAGTCTGTGCATAACAAACAGAGTTATAGCAGAAGCCACATGTGAACAGGCCTGTAGTTTTGTACAAACAAACACAAACAAACAAACAAACAAACAAACATAAACAATCATCTTTCTTTTTTTTATCACAGCAAAAATGTATAGTTAATATCTTACCAGGTTGCAGGTTGAATTTGGTCATATGCATATTCACACTGGACTTATTAGAGCTGTACAGCCCAAAATCCTTCTGTTGGATGTTCCTCAGCCTCATCGTCAGAGATTTTTCTGTTGTGTTGTGGTACAGAGCGTATCTAGACTCCACTTCCCATATATCACTCCTATTACTGTTTATGGTCTGATTTGTTGGAGTCGTTACTGTTACTGTTGGATTCTCAACATTTCCATTATAAGTCCAGGTGAGTTCAACCCAGCCCCCAGTGCATCCTTCACAGACACAGCCCAGATCCTGAGGAAACTTCAGACGACACAAAACATTTTATCAGAGGTCATTACTTATCAACAAAATTCTAAAATCCAGAGTAAAAAGTGAAGAGGAACATGCTGCATCTTGAATATATTCACCTTAGAATACTCTTAGTACAAAAGTTAACAGTTTTGTACAACATTTGTGAATGCAAGTACTGTGTATTCACTTGTAACTGTGGATGTCTGGGATCTAAGGGGTTATCACTTGGGAACAAACTTATAAGGTGCTATATATTCAAATTCAGAGATGGCAAGTAGCGAAGTATTTTTACTCAAGTACTGTACTTTAGTAAAATGACTTTATCTTTACTTTGATTTAGTATTAAAAACATTTCTGACTTTTTACTTCTTACTTTTTTTTTCAAGAAATATCTGTAATTTGTACACCCTACATTTTAACTCTTCCTGCCAATGAGGAATATTTATGTCATTGACTTTTATTCTCTGTGGCGATGTCGGTCTCTCTGATGCACGTGCTGACTTGTCTACAGTCATATACATGATTAAATTTACATTTTTTTTTTTATTTGCCAGACCACTTCCTCACTCTCACACTTCAGCACTTTGTAAAATCCACATACGTTCATTTTTGACTGGAAGTTACTTTACCCCATTTTTGCTTCTTTAAAAATGTAAGCAAATAGATATAATCCATTTGAAACCTCCTACATCAGTCTACACGTTTTGCCTAATACATTCTGAGTCTTCGAACTGTTTATCACAATGTGTTTTAAGCTTTTTTCACAGCTGTTAAAATTGAGGCATGCTGGTATGCTAATGAGAGTTAGCCACAATGCTAACACAATGCGGCCCTACAAAGGAAAAATGCAGTAAAATTGAGTTAAGACCCAAAATCTGTTGTGTATCACCTGTTTTATTTACTGTCCAAGTTTTACAGCTCAACTCTGCACTGTTTTTGAGAAATCTTCATCAGTCAAATTCCTCAGTAAAACAAAGGAAAAGTGCAGTAACTGCGTTTGAAGTCGTCAGTTAGAACCTTGCTGAGCTGCAGTTACTGCACTTACCTTTGTTTTTCTAGAGACAAGGGTTATGCACTAATGTCTTTCGGTCTCAGATAGACACAGGTCGCTACATCCAGGTTTTCATAAGGAAAAGTTGTATTAAAAGTGTGCACGAACTACACAAACAGACGCTTCGTGCACACACTGAGACTCACTGTACCCGTAAGTCCAGGCAGAGGGGCTGTGGACTGGTAAGAAGAGAGCACACTTATTGCTCAGTGTTGCCAGACTTTCAGAGAAACAAAAGGGACTAGCCCCAACCCACAGGACCTTTGCCTGGGCTCATGAGCACAGCCAGTCTTGGTGTGTGCGCAGAGCTTCTGTTTGTGTACTTCACTTACACTTTTACAACTTTTCCTTATGAAAACCCAGTTTAGAAGCTGCACTTTTCCTGCTGTAACAGCCATTGCTTCTTCAGGACTCACCCAAATTCCCCTGCTGTCCATCACATTTGGAGTAAACAGCTGTGTCACTATGGCAATTACGCCACCGGATGTCTATCCCGAGATTTTTATGGTTGTTAGTTGCTAAATATTTACTCATCCAGAGGTTTCACATAAACACACAAACATTAGTGTAGTTCTGACAACTTTAATGCTATTTTTCTCATTTTACTGACAGTTAAATTCTTACTGCATTACTGTTTTTTTCCTTTGTTTGGCAGAATAACGACGAACTTAGTGGTGACTAGTGACGAAATGGAACAATATTAGACGTAGTCAGGACATTGTGGACGATTTTGACCTGGGTAGATGCATTAACAAATTATTTTAACACATTTATTAAAGGTATTTCATTTCAAAAAGCCAAACCAAATCAGGTAAAGCCTCTTTAAGAACATATTTCTTACAAACATCAGAGTGAAACTGAAGAACAACCAAGCTTAACCAATCAGAGCAGTGCTTTTGATTATTCATGAGAAATACATGTTTTTATCGAAATAAAGTACAGTATGTGAGTGAAAAAAATACATTGAACAACAATCTCAAATCCTACAAAGCAAATACAATATGACTCAGTGTTTACAAGACTTAAGCACTTCAATCAAGTACGTAGCTGTTTCATGGTATTTTGAGCTGTGCAAAAGTAAAAAGCCATATGTGTTAATGAAACTTTTCTATTCCAGGTATGTTTTGAATGCACTAACAACATTCTAACACGACTAAAACTCACACAAGTAGAATTGACATCATATACAGGACATTTTAAAACACAAAATATCAATGTCTAACTTAATTACACAGAATAAGTGACAGAACTATACATCATAAAACTTATTATAGTAATGATCATAATGTTTACCTGTGTTCATTAAAATGATGATGAGTAGACAGCTCCTCATTTTGCTGCTGTGGCTCAAACAAACACAGAACAGACTGTCTTTGTGAAAGTTGGAAAGTTCCTCTTGGTTTCGTTACTGTTTTGTATTTCCCCAAAGTAAATGTGAACTTCAAAACAATGCCTTGTTCATTGGAATCAAACACTACTACAGAATATAATCCTAAATATTTAAAATTTTGCATCACTGAAGATGAGTCAAAAGCAGATTTGTTTTTCAAACACTATTAACACAGGTCACAGCACCAGAAGTCTGTGAGCTCATACACGGACAGTGACAACCTTAGACCTCACAGTCTGAGGAGCAGACTGTTCCAGTCCTGCAGTCTTCCTCAGGGTCTCAAGACCAGACTGTCCCAGTCTCAGAGACCTCACAGTCTGAGGACCAGACTACAAGAAGTCATCAAGAGCTCTTCAGAAGAACAACAGTTCCAGTTATGAGTTCTCAAAGTCTGAGGAGCACATTGTTCCAGTCTTGTTTTAGCTGGAAGACAACACTGTCCATGTTTTGGAGTCTTCCTCACAGTCTGAGGACCACTCTGTTCCTGTCTGGAGCTCCACTGTCAGCAGGATCACTACGTCCTACAGCGGTGAGAACATCAGTGGACACTGGAGTTCAGACTGCATACAGAACAACTGGAGTTTGACACTTTAGTATTGTGCCAACACCACTTTGTACAATGTATCTGATCAAGAGATAACATAAATTTAATTAATTATTATTATAATAATTATAATTATTATTAATTATTATTAGTTTGATCAGAAATAGTTCTGTATAAATGTGCATAGATCACTCAGACAGAGCAGTTTGCGAAACCAACTTAGACCCAATGACATTACAATACTTATAGAACTAATTTTATAAGATCTGAAGTAGAAGAAGCTAATGCAAAGATACTCAAGAGCACTTGTATAAACTATAAAACCGTAACTAAGAAACTATAAAAATCTAACACAAAATGTGTTTTTTAAATATAAATCTTTATACTGATCTTGATTCATCCCTAAACAGCTTTTTTTGACAAAAAAAAAAAAAAAAATTCTTTTTTTCTTTAGCATGAAACATCTACCGGGTCATTCAGTGGTCTGACAGATTCTTGGAGATTTTATTGAATAAACATGATGTTACTGGATTATTTAGTCTCAGAGTCAATAAATGAACCCTCGTTTGTTAAATGAACAGTTTTTCTAATATCTCCACTCAACTTTGCTTAACATAATATATCTTTCACTTTTTCTTCTCCAGCACTGCCTAGTTTGACAGCTCTGTTTGAAATGTGGTTAAGGACAGATTTCTAAGCAAACAACATATTTACCAAACTCACAAAGTTATTTAGACATTACAAACACGCGGATGCTTCATAACTGCACTCATATACTTGAAACTGGCAAAAATGCATTAAAATGTCTCACTTACATGAGAAGAGACAGTTCTACATTACCAAACTCTCCTAACTCAGGTCTGTTACTGCTCTGTAAACTCCAGACTCATGTGGCTTTTCTTCTGCTGCCTTTCTTTTTGCTTCCATCACAAAAACTTACCTAAAATCTGTGTGTCTGTTGTATTCTCCGTGTTCATGCTCTGGGAAGACGATGTACAGCGCTGCTTGTGATTGGTCAAACTAACTGTTTTCAGTAGCCAATGTTGTGTTTTAGTTGAATTAGCCCTGCTTCTGAGCTTTACTGTGTGCAACAGAATGGGCGGGCCAACACTGTCAATCATCCTCCATAAACTTCTGCAGTTTGTACTGACAGCTGCGGACTGCAGAAAACTAGCCCTGCTTTCTTTTATATTCTTTAGGTTTTCAGCAAAAGTTCAATTTTAAAACTATGATAGCAACACAACTCATAGTAATACGTTTAAAGATTATATTTTATTCAAATTAACATATCGGATTACAGACAAAAATCAGTGAACAAACAGAAAACCAAAACCACATTATCAAACATAAACAACCTCAAAACTGAGCAGAACATAAACTACTAGAAACATAAATAATAAATTACAAAACTTACACTAAAAATAATTCTCATGGACATATACAGTATATATTTGCAAAGACAAGTCTCTCTCCCTCACCTTCCATTCCTTCTCAAACTTAAATAATAAGCGATAATACTAATATGTAACTAAAAAATACACATTTTTCTTTCTATTGTTTTCTCAACCATCTCTACCATCAAAGCAAATTTTATAAAAATTAAAAAAATAATTTTGATGATAACAATAGTAGCGAAACTACATCAATAGGCTCATTTTGTCATTTCCACTATTACTACCCTACACTATATTATACTATATTCCATTTTTTCCATATGTAATTCAATCTCAATTTTATGTACATTTGCGAGTTATGGGTGGTACTTAATAATGCTTTTATCTGTTTAAACTCATAATTTTCACTGATAATCTACAATAACCACATTTTTCTTTCCTGAAAATGCCCACCTTGACACCAGCCGTCTTTGATTATGTTTATGTTTTGTATTAGCATTCCCCTCTACTAATGGACTCTACAGACTTAAACTCTACCTGCAAATGGATGGATCAGTTCTGGTCACGTCAGTCCGTTTGTCCAGAGTAGTGATTTTCTATTTCACTGTGGTTCTCCTCGAGGTTTCTTCTTTTTCAGTGGGTTTTTAAGAGTTTTTCTAGGGACAGGGGATGTGTTAAATCTCCAACTGCCATTAGCAAACAAGTTAATAAAGCTGTAGCATGACCTGAAAAGAGCGATTTACCACAACCTGAGAATATTGCTGAACTGAAAGAGTTTTGTAAAGAAGAACGGTCCAAAATGCTGGTCCAATCTGCGACTACAGTAAACATTTTGTAGAGCTTATTGTTGTCAAAAGAGAGTTACAAAACCAAAGATGACAACACTTTTCTAACCTGTCCCGTAAATGTTTTTAATAATCTGTATTTTGAGTATTATTCACAACATTCCTTCTACTGCTTAGTGAGCGAGTATATGACACTTTCATCAGGGTTTTCGTCAGACGTTGGGGTTTTGTTGACGTCGGTTGTCTTGGTGGTGGGATGGTGCACAGTGAAGTACACAGTGGCAGTAGAAGTATCAGCAGTAGTAGTAGTAGTAGTAGTTAGTGTAGGAGTGTTGTAGATGTGACTATATTCAGACACGGGAGGATCTACAGTGGAGAATGCTGCAGTGTCATAAATGGTCTTGATGGTACTTTCTGATGTTTGAGGAGGTTCTTTTACGTTGTCGTAAAGACGGTCCTTCACAAAAGAGAAAAAAAAATCACTTAGTGAGTAAAGATATAAAATTACATACATACATTAAATTACACAATTTGATCAATGTATTGTGAAGTTTTGTTGTTATACAGTATTAAGGGTCTTTCACACCAACACTACTCTCAGTCACTGTCGGTAGGGAGGAGCGACGCACCGTCTGTTCTAGTCTCTTTGGGGCGCTTTGATGTTAAAAAGCATTCACACAAACACGATCCAAGCAGCCAACAGTCGGCGAACAAATGCAGAGTGAGCATGAGCGTGACGTAACGCTTGACAAAAAAGACAAAACATAAGCTGCGCGCGAGTAGTTGTCAAACTCTGTGGCGAACAGATTTCTATCTTACCTCACAGATTAGGCTCAACTTCTTTTTCCCGCTACAGTCCGCTTCGTACTACAGCTGGTACTCCCTCCATCTTTGTTTTTCTCGGACAAATAGGAGCCATTCTTCTTCGTACTTACGTCCCGTTTGAACCCGGCAAATAACAATCCATGCTCGGGTAGATACTGTTTTTTCTTGCGCACTGATTTGCTGGCTACGGGCCAATCAAACAGCTGCAAATGTGGCAACTAGCGACCGCTGGCGATGCCGACTCTACCTGCAAGTCTTCAAAACCTCGCCTCGGTGCCATTCACACCAAACACACGTGAGCCGCCTGTCGGTAGAAGCTACCCAACCAGTTCTGACGGGCGACCCTTGGCTTGGTGTGAAAGACCCTTTATAGCTGATCACTTAAGCCAGGGGTTCTCAAACTTTTTCAGACCAGGGACCCCTTATTGGCTCAAAAATCTTCCAAGGACCCCCTATCACTTTTCGCTCTGGTATCACATTAAAATTCGGAAATTAAACTAAGCTATATATCCAAATTCAGTAAATAGTTAATTTCCTATGGTCATTTTTACTGGTTTACTTGTTTCTATTCAAAGCATCATTCAATCCAAAATTCTATGTTTAGGATGGTAAATCATAAGAAATTGTTATATTAAAAAAATTACCAATGTTTCAAAAAGAAATTGGGGGACCCCCTACACATGGTCCAGGGACCCCCAGGGGTCCCCGGACCCCACTTTGAGAACCACTGCCTTAAGCCACTTAGTTCTCTAGCACAGTGAAAGAAGGTGTTGTGTCATGCAGAGGGTGTTTAGCTTGACATAGTCCTCATCCTCCTTTCCAACATATCTCCACAGAGTCCACTCTTCATCACAGAGACACATTTGCTGATCAGCTTGTCAAACAACCCCAAAGGAAACAGCACTGGCCACCTCAAACTGACGAACCCGATCTCACAAGAAAGCGTACATTTACCACAACATTACAGGACATGTAAAGAGCGTATGTTTAGCACAATTTCGATGCTTTTTATGGTGTCCCAGGCATCCCAGTTCATTTCTAAGGTGGTTGTTTTTTATGAATATTAACAAAATCTTAACCCTAACCCACTAATCTTAACCTATCCCAAACCTCAGACCTAAAGAAAATATCCCCATGTGACTTCAACCAAAACTCGTGTATTTTTACACTTTTTCATATCGTGCTGAATGTATCGCGTATCATAAGTATGAACGAAAAAGGCATGAAATTGTGCTCATAATACGATGTTTTTGTGTCGTGGTAAATGTACGCTTTCTTGTTAGACTGTGTTGGACTGACAGATAAAAGTTGTAAAGCGTCTGATTGTTCACATCAAATGACTTGAGGCCTCTGAAGAAGGCTCAAGTGTGCTCTATTCTCTCTTGTACAGCACACTAACGTACTGACCAGTCCAGCTTGTGATCCATCCAATCTAATTCATTCCAAAACATATAGAGTTCCAAACTATCATGTGTCCACATCCAAAAATAAAACATCTGCTGTGTTGCAGTTAAATATATCATGAAGAGGTGATGCACATACTGTAAGTTTTGAGCAGGAAGTTAATGAAACCTTCTATAGTTTATATTTCTAAGCGGTCTTAGATCAACATTGTGGTTTTCTCTGAACTAAATGTAAATTACTGAACTACATAAAGGAATTGTTTATTACTAAACACATGCAAAAAACGAAATATGTTCCCTATAATGTACAGATCAGAGGATCTCACTGCTCAACCTTTGACGTCAGAGAGCTAAAACTAGACAGGAACTATAACAGGTTTGGCTGCTCATAGACACTTTATATTTCATTACAGTTTAGCCTCTTTTACGTTTTACTTCCTGATTATAAATGATGGCAGCTCTCTAGGATGTTACAATTACAAATACAATACATTTGACTTTTTAATAGAAATATAAGTCATTTGTTATGCTAAATGTTTACAGGTGTTTCTTACAACGAAACACATCTTTCCAGTGTGATGTTGTCACTTTACAAATCTGTTCTGCTTCCTGATACTTTGAATGTGTCTTCACAAGCTTGTTATTAATTCATGTAAAACTTATTTTTCCAACAGAGTTCAAATTTGAAAAGTATTGTTATTGCCATGTTATTGACTTCAGGTTTGGCAAAATGTGAAGTACAAACCTCTGTGTTTTCTGGCTGTGTCTTCTTGCAGTAGTTGTATTCTGAAAAAGTAAAGCTATTGTTACAAACATGCTACAATTACAAGTCAGTTTACAAATCGTGAAAGCAGTTGATCTGAAACACAGACGGGGGGAGTGGTGACCAGACCTACTCAATCATTTGCTAAAGCGTGGGCTCTGGATCTCAGGCAAATTGTCAGCCTGGTCTCACAGTTATGCTGCGCAATTTGAAACAATAAGTCATATGAACGCAATTTCTATTTTATTTGTTTGTATTTCATGTGCTGCTGCCCCAGTTCATTTCTATGGTGATTGCATGAACACCAACACAATCCCAACCATAACCAATTTTGAGCCTTAGAACTAAACTTACCCGTTTTTGTAATGTCAGACCTAAACTTTGCTGTTAACCCAAATAGAACCTCCTGTTTGTCCTCAAGCAAATCAAGTGTCTACACCAGTGTTTCCCAACCTTTTCTGACCCATGGCACAATTATTTGGTTGAGATTTTTTTGCGGCACACCACCGACTTAAATGAGGCCAAATCAAATAATTTTGGAAAACAACTTTACAGAGAAACTAAGTCACTTTTCTGGTGCAGGGTCTACCTACCTTTAGTATATTTGTGCTTGTAATGTTCCTCCAAACTTGGAGAGAAACATGTGACACAACAAAACCAAGTGGTACAGATCAGATCTATGAAGAGGCAACCTTGTGTAAGATTTTACTTTGGAACATTCCAAGATAATTAGCTTTTTGTGGTGACATAAACTCGTACATAACACACCTTTAAATTTTTCTTTAAATTAATAAATAGCAATTGTTTTACTTTCATTATGACTGAAAAAAGTTTTTCCGGACACTTCAAAATGGTAAATGATTCAATTAAATCTGTTTAAGTCGATTTTATAGTTTAGGTTTTGAACACTGATTCATTTTTTTAAGGCACACTTGACAGTATTTCGAGGTAATAAACACACAAAAAAAGGCAGAAGCGTTGTCATGATATGCAGTTTGTCATGACGTGGTATATACACACAATGAGAACATGTTTAAATTGTAGAGCACCCCATGCCAGTTCAATCTGTGTCAAGGGAACAAACTGTTCAATTTTTTTTAATATTTACACACTTTTGCATTTGAACCATGGATGTATATTTAGAACTGAAAGATGAATTCAAGATGGCGGCCTGTTTCTTTTTAATGGCTTTTGCACAGAGAAAGGTTTTTTCTAAACATTTATTTCTGAATACAGGCGAGTTCCTGTGACTTCACACTGCAAACAAGATTTAGGTTTTTAAATCTGAAACTGGAGAGGACACCCAAGCTCAGCCAATCAAAGCGCAATATTCGGCTCCTGGTTAGAACAGTACTCAGTGGTCTAATTTTTTCACCAAGTGCTGCATTTATCATAGACTTTTTTTTTGTAGAAAACACAAAGTTTACTAATTTACAACTAAAAAATTTACTTACCCCAACTTCGAGCTAGAGTAGGCCTAGTTCAGCTGGGCAACCGCTAATACAGACCTGGGCAAACTGCGGCCGGGGGGCCAGTTGCGGCCTCAGTCTGTTTTAATCAGACCGCCAGCATGTTTTACACATTACACTGCGAAACGTTATAGTCTCAGTTAAAACTACAAGAACTCCAAATATTCTTCCTAGTTTTACTAATTTCACCCAGATTAAAATAAAATTGCTAATATTTAGCAGCATATTTCACTTATTTTAAGATATTTTTGCTTGAATCAAATTAGCAAAATGTGAAATAATCTTGGTCCATCAAGGAAAACCTTCCTAACTAGCAAAAATAAACATTAAAATCCAGATTTCAAGACATTTTAGCAAATCATTGCAATTTTCTTTTATTTGACTTGGATATAAAGCATGTGTTTGTTCTTAAAATAAATACCCCATATTTTATAAAAATGTGCTCGTAACAAAGATATATTTTTATACCAATACCAATAATTGTGGTCCGGCCATTTGCCACTAATCTGGATTTGAATATGGCCCTCGAGGAAAAATAATTGCCCACCCCTGGACTAATACAACTCCCACAGGGCCAGAGGGGCGATATCTAATCCTGCTCTGATAACACATCCATAATTTGAACCAATGAACAGAAAAACCTACTTCTGATGATGATGATGATGAAAAATAGTGCAATCCCCAGCAGCACAGCAACAGCACAAACAGAGATGATAATGGCCAAAGGTGTCTTTGTGTTTTTGTCTAAAACAAAAACATGAATGAATTGACCTTGTAGTGTAGAGCACAGACAGACGTTTTTTATTTCCATGTTTCTGCTATGCACTGCTGTGAAATACTGTAAAAATGCAGGTACTGAAATGTTGAACAAGGAAGTAAAATACATAAATAGGTAGGTGTAGGCGTAGTCGTATGCACACCTGTAGTCATAGGTGTAGATGTAGTCGTGGTCGTAGGTGTAGATGCAGCTGTGGTTTTAGGTGTAGGTGTAGACATAGTAGGCTTAGTCGTAGACGTAGATGCAGCCATGGTCATAGGTGTAGATGTAGATGCAGTCGTGGTCGTAGGCGTAGATGTAGATGCAGTCGTGGTCGTAGGCGTAGATGCAGCCGTGGTCGTAGGTGTAGTCGTAGTCGTGGTCGTAGGTGTAGTCGTAGTCGTAGCTGGGGAAAATTCAAATGGCACAAAACATTATGAGGTCATATAATTATGAACAAAACTTGTTTTAGAGCTTTTTCTTAAAGTGAGGCTAAACACTCGTTCAGAGACTAACTCCGCCCACAACTGCACCTCAAACAGACTCGCAAAAGTGGGAGATGCCCGGAGGCCTTTTAAGAGACGCCCAGGTGGGTGTGAACAGAGTTTGATTGACAGCACCAAATATGAACAGTGAGCTTGGCAAATGATGTGACGGAGCGATCCGGGTCCTGACGTAAGATTTGCAGCGGAGAAAGCTGTACAGCACTAAGTCTTTGCTTACTTGCAAGTCTTTTTTATTATTTACTTTGCAAAACATATGTACTACACCTTTGCTTTAGTCTACATAAGCACATGAGCTTTTGATGAGATGATTTTCTAAAATGATAATGAAAAACAACAATGGAAAAACACTGACACGAGTTTCAAACTTGCGCATCGTTTCACAAGTGGTGGCACACCGCACCACTCGCTCAACAAGCTGAGCCAAATGACGGCTGATAACAATGCACAGTGGGTGATCGCTTTACAACTCTCTGCAGCAGCGATGTCAGGAGGAGGAGTTTAGATAAACCATCTGGGCAGCTCGTCTGCCTCGTCAAATCACTGTGACGTCAGTGTGAACTGAAAATGCACTGACAGCGTTTGTCCATCGTGGCAGTACAGCTGCCGTCTTTTCACACATAACTGCAAAATAAGTGAGTTTGCACAAAAATGTCCAAAAAGGCCGTTAGTTAATTATTAAGATAACATTATCTAATCATTACTAAATAATTACTAATAATAAATAAACATTTACTAATCATTTACTTCTGGCCCCTATTCTAAAGTGATGTGCATGTAGTGGTTAGATCATCTACATGTGACGGACAGCAGGGGTCGCCCTACTCCCAGCTGTAAGGTTTTACTTCCTCAGCCGGCGGAAGTCGGGGCTATAAAAGCGCTGAGCTCTCGTGGCTCAGTCTCGACTTTCGCTGGCTGGGGAAAGGTACGTTTTTAAATACTCTCTCCATTTTAGCGTTGCTTTTAACCCTCTACTGCATGACTTTTTATTTTAGGAGGAAAAAAATATTTCAAGATACTTTTTGAGAGCTTGTGGGTCCCTGACATTATATCAATTATAACATTTGACCCCCCACGCCCCCCCACAAAAATCTGGGTTTGTTGCCTCAGGGCAACAGTGTGCGATGAGGGTACTAAAACACCAAGGTTTTCAATACTGAATGGAATAGGAGAAAATAATCTAAAAATGTATCAGAAAAGGTTTTATTCAACATAATACTAAAATTTACCTAAAAAAGAGCCAATTTAGGAGAAATGACGTTCCCACTTGCACCTATATCTACCAGCTCAAGGAGTTGCACTATTAGCCCTGTGTAGATCTCAAAGTTATGTGGAATACCTTCAAAGCTGGCTAAAATGAGTATTTTGTATCCCCATTTCTTAGGTTTGGCTGGTAGATATTGCTTGTTCTTATTCTTTCCCTTGAAGGGAACTATCTGTTCATCCACAGCCAGCTTCTCACTCATTGGGATGGATTGCAATTTTGAAATAAGATGGTCTACCAGTGGTCAGATTTTGTAAAGTGGATCTGGACTTCCTGCAGGTATTGCCTCATTGTCGTTGAAGTGGAGAGCTTTCTTGATGGCCTCCCATCTGTTCAGACTCATGGTATCAGCTACTTGATGCACCCGAGAGGCCTTGGACCAAAACATCCGAGTGGCTGGTAACCCAAACAGTGACATGTAGACTACAGTACCTATGAACTGTTCAAGTTCTTTAGTGCTGAGTTTTAAAGGTCTGCTTGGGTTGTTTAGTTTAGTTTAGTTTATTAGTTTATTTAACAGGGACAGTGTGCAAAAACATTGAAGATGCTTTGCACCAGATTTTAGCCGTAGCTAGTTTCCATCTGCAGTCCCTGAGCAGGTGAGATATACAAAATTTAACAACAACAACAACAGTCAAACCTGTAGAGCATACAGGTTTGACTGCTCTGTGATCACTGACAGGATATTTTCTGAAAAAAACATCTTGAAGTAATCTTCTGATCTCGGAAGGCTTCCTTGCCATTCAGGATAGTCGGGGAAGTTGGCATTATGGGGTGTTCTCCAGCCATTGTCTTCCTCTGGTTCAAACACCTCATCCTCATCCTCATTTTCATCCCAACACACACACACCAACACACATCTTACAGAACCCTGACTGACCCCTGACCTACACTGAGTGTCAAACCTGATTCAGGGAGCCACTCTTCTCCACTATCACTCTCGTCCTCAAGCTCACTGTCTTCACTGTCGGATGGAACTTCACTACCATGTTCATTCTTGGACCCATAAAATGTTTTTATGTCCATTTCCTACAAGCAATAATACTCATTATTCACTCCAACACATCTCTTCTAAAAAGTGCTACATCTGCATGATGTTGCCCTAGGGCAACATACCTAAAACACAGTATTAGCATAAACATACAAGTAAAAATTATATGTAAACAATCAAATGTGCATCTTGACATATTTCTGGACATTAAAATATTTTTTTGTATCAAATTATTCCAATTTAACCCAGAGAAAAGTGTTATTTATCTTACCGTTACCTAGCACTGTGTCACATGTGACTTTGCTTCCAGAAATGACTGCTTCAGACTCAGTCAAATGTGCACACCCACTTCAGCCTCTGATTTTATTGGACAGAAACATGTCTGCTAACATTATAAAAAAACAAAAATAAAAAAAACTTAAAGGGCCAGTGTCCAAGCCAAAAAGTGGTTTGTTGCCTAAAAGCAACACTATGCGGTAGAGGGTTAACCTTTTAACTAGGGTTTTAATAAATGTACATTTGTTTTTAGAGTAGAGTCTCGGTGGCAGCTATTTTTCCGTCTGGATTTTACAATTTGCTTTTAAAGGTGGGGCAGTGTTTGTTTTACGTTGTGGTTTAAACTTATTTGCTTTTAACACTTGTCCCCTTTTAATTTGCAGAGTAGCCTGCTACTGTTTTGTTTTGGTTAGAGTTTTGTTTAAGGTTCTTTACGGTTTTTGTTATTTCTTTAAATTAAAATTCTATTTTGTTAAGTCTTGACTCTACTCTGCACTGTAGCTTTTAATATTGCAGTCCCTGGGTTTTTAGTTTTTAGTTTATCGTCAAATTTAGTTTCCCAGGGCGGATTTGGGAGGGGATTAGCCCATTTTGTTTAATTTTGCACTTTGGGATTTTGAGTTATTTTGATGTGATTGTCTGGTAGCACTTTCCGTTTTGTTTGGGGTGGGGCTAGCTCCTCTCAGGCCGCTCTTGTTGGTTTGTTTTTAACATTTTTCTCTTTTTTCAGATTTTAACTGTTTTTCCCACCCAGAGGCTGCAAGGTTTTATTCATTTTAATCTGATGGCCCATTTTAACTTGTAATAAATATTCTTAATTTTAACATTTTAATTGCTCCTTTTTTTAGTCTAAATAAATTTTAATTGCATATTTTAAAAAGTCTGTCTCTGTGTTATTTTACAAACTTACCTGTGTCCTTTTAAGCCTTTTTCACTGTGTATTTTAAATAGCCAAGTTTTACTGTTTTTTTAGCTATTTTAAAAGGTACCTAAGGTCACATACACTTTGGAGATAAACCAGTGTGGGATCAAAGTGAGCTCCTTCACTGGTTCTGTGACGTTTGTGACCTAACAACTTTACGTTAACAAACAAATTGGCTACGTTTAGGCACAATTCTAGGGTTAAGTTTAAGATTGGGGTGTGGGATGTTGGTGATGATATCGAGAATCGGATAACACAGTAAATCACTATACATTTTTTGGAAAACCTAAAAATGATCATCACTTTAGAATAGCTTGAATTCATTCCATGAAAGAAATAAACCTGAGTCAGAACAAAGCTTGATTTAAATGCTTTGCTTCCGCTAAATGTGAGGAGGCCTAGAATAAGAGAGAAAGAGTTTTTTTCTTTTTACATAATCAGTCTTAACGAGAATGAAGCCAAAGTGCACACGAACTATAGTTTGATTTGATTGAATGATTGTCACAAAGTTGTAACACGATCCTTCCCAAGTGTAATGAGAACGGATCAATCAGAGCAGATGTGTGGGTGTGGTTTGAAGGGTTTAGTGATCAAGCGTTTCTCTGGCACAAAAAAGCAGCACAACTCACATTTCATTTATGCTTTCATTCATTAAGTAAGATTAAGAAATATACTGTATTTAAGCTTGTAGATGCATGTGCAAAATAATTGTTTTATGTGGCTCTTTGTGCAGCTTGTTGTACGTCTGCTCTTATGAGGCGTCTGTCCACAGTGAGAGCCACTCCTGGTGCAACGGGAATAAAAAGTTCTTTATAAGTTGTGTTGCACAGACAGAATGATTTCACACAGTTGTGGAAGTGTGCAGGATAAACATGTGATTTAAGTGTTTCTGTAGATGTTTTATGAGACAAGTCTAAATAATCTTGAGTTAGCCTGGTCACGACCAGGTTTATGTCTGTGTACTTGTTACTACGACAACTCAGAGTCAAGTCTTGATAACCAAGTTACTGGAATGGAAATGGAGATTTCATAAGCCTCAACTGGCTTTGTAATCATCTCACTTCATGGAATACCGCCTAATGTGTAATGGTCTAATTTTTCAAAACTTTGTGTGAGAAAAATTAAATTGACTAAATATGAGGGAAAATATAGTTTGAGACCTTAATTTTACATAATACATTTTAGTGAAACAAGCGTCCTACTTGTGTAAATCATCTTAAATCTCTATTAGATCATAAACGTTCCTTACCTGGAATCTCTATTTTCTGTCTTGACACTCTGTAACCATCAGACTCATAGCCACACCAGTAAATCCCCTTCTCACTCATATTGCTGATGGAGTCACAGGTGTATTTACTCTCTTTACACATAAAATGTGACTCTTTGGCAGCACAGTCTCTGATGGATTCTGTTGTTTGACTCTCTTCCAGACACACAGACTCACCTGTAAAACATAATATATGAGTGTCAGTTCTCACGTAGAAGTCCAAATCAGTAACTTTCATATGCAGCATATAAAAAGTGTTGATTTGCCTGTGCCAATAGCCCAAAAAAGATGTTTTTAATGCCTGGAATTTCTTTTTAGAAATGTACTTTTGTTGTTGTTTTGCAGATTAATTCTTTGTTTAATTCTTGCTTCTTACAAAAACAAAACAAAAACGGGGATATTTTTCTTTTCTATCACAGCAAAAGTGTCAAATAAATGTAAGTAAAATCTTACTTTGTTTCAGTTCAAATTTAGGTCCATAATATTTATACTGCCCAAAGTCATCCAGTTGAATGTCCCTCACCATCAACTTCAGAGTGTTCGCTGCTGTGTTGTGGTACAGAGCATATTTAGACACCACTTGTTCCCATTGATCACTTATCGTTCTTGTTATTTGTGATGGCCTTTGAATTATGTCCTCTTTGTAAGTCCAGGTGAATTCAGCCCAGCCTCCAGAGCATCCATACACAGACACAGCTGTGTCTGAGGAAACTACACAAAACATGTCAGAAACCATCACTTGTGAACATAAAGTTTTTTAAAATCAGACACAAAAAATTTCCATTTAAAATTCTAGAATGGAACAAAAAGTAATGAGGACTATATAATGCAATTTCAATGGATTCACCTCAGAATATTTCAACCTGGACAGACAGACAAGATGATGCGATTATTGAGGAGATTATATCCCCCCCCCCCCCCAGAGCCTAGACACTGGTGGTGGTGAAGAGAGAGAAGGTAGAGATGCTACACTGTGATCTTGGAGCAGTGTGGAGCTCATGAACCAGAAGTGTTTGGAAGCTCCAATCATGACAAATGTGGCTTCATTACATCAACGTTTCGTTTTGAGGAGTAGGTTAAAGCCAAATACTGTTACAATGATTCTTTTCCTGAATAAAATCTAAACCATTAACCCTTCCTCACTTGCAGAGCAGTGGTGCGTGTTTTGTAATTCGCTTGTGGTTGATGTATTTTTTCATTGTAGTGGACGTTCAGATTCTCCAAACAGAGCTAAGGCTTCTTCTTCTCTCTGCTGTCAAATTAATTATTGTGTGATGGATCAGAATCAGTTTTGACACTAAAAGAACAAGGAATCTATCGCCATACTGAAGTATTTTGAGCAACATTTTCACCAAGAATGAAAGCAAAACAAGCACCATCTACTAATCCAGACCTAGGCAAACTGCGGCCCTTCACTTGTTTTAATCAGGCCCCCGGCATGTTTTTGAGAATAAGCATTACTCTTATGCTGCAAAGTCTTATTATCTATATTATTACGTCTAGGTTAAAACTACTAGAATTCAGAATATTCATTTTAGTTTGTTTTAGACATAATAAAACTGTTAATCTCTCGTAGCATATTTCACATGTTTGAAGACTTTTCTGACTGTCACCAAGATATTTTAGCTTGAATCAAATTTGCAAATCGATTTAAAGAAGACAGAAACACCAACTAAAACCATCTTAACTACAAAAAATATAGATTAAAATCCAGCAGAAATACTTTAGAATTACATTTTTTGCAGTATATTTCTTTTATTTGATTGACGTAGCTATGTGTTTGCGCCTGTTATAATTAAGTTAAATATTATTAGATAAGTCGCCTAATTTTTCTACAAAATGTGCTTGCAATAATAACAGATTCTTTTAATCATTGTGGTCCGGCCCTTTGTCACTTGTCTGGATTCGAATATGGCCCTCAGAGAAAAATAATCGCCCACCCTTATACTAATCTAAAGAATAATTTAAAGGTGCATTATACAACTATCCAACAAAAGGTTCTGTCTCTACTTTGAACATGTTTGCTTCTCCATAGACCTTGGCTTTGCTTCTCTTTATTCAGGAACATTGCAAGCATAGACTCTTTAATTGTGCTGTAATGTAAATTAATATATATACTTTTTTCAATATGGATGTGAAATAAAGAATATGCTGTATATAGTAACACAAAAAGCAGGCAATGTATCCTCTACCAGAAGTTAGAAAAAGTGTAGTTTGATTTGACCATATTTGAGTAGATGGTGTGCGTTGAGAAACACTGGGTTAATACTTAAAAATTGTCACTAGAATCACTAAAATATTTTCAGCCATAGATTTGCCAGATTTTGACGCTACAGCTATTGTTTTAGCCTTATTTAGATGAGGGCACAAGGTTATTCATTGGTGTTTGTCAGAGTAAAACTGCAATACATAACTTAAAATAGTAATAATCATAATGTTTACCTGTGTTTATTAAAATGATGATGAGTAGACAGCTCCTCATTCTGCTGCTGTGGCTCAAACAAACACACGACAGACTAAACTCTCTCCTGGTTACATTCTGGTTTGCATGTCCGTGGAGCTAACGTGGATTTGTAAACACTGCCTTGTTCTTGTTGTAAATATCAGCCTCAATCCGGAAAAAAACTCAAACCACTTTGCATACATGTTTCTTACTAATACAGTTGGAAACATTTTGCATAAGGGCAGAAGATGAGAGTGATAGCTGACTTTTGTCACACACTATAACTCTAGTTTGAGTACCCCACCAAGTACCACTCTGTACCACCTTAAATACCACCCGAAGTACTACTGTAACTACTACTAACTAACACTGGCAGTGTCTAGTAAGTGATACGGTAATTAACCATCATGTAACGTGGTGGTCTTTTAAAGTGCTACCAAAAAGATGAAATATTCCAATCTCAGACTTTTAAGAATATTTGCAGTTATTTTGGAGGTTCTTGACATTTATTTTTAATTCTTATTATCATCAGAAAGTGGCAGATTTTTTACTCAAGCATTTTCAAATAGGCCTGCTTTGTAAAATTTGCCTATTTTCATCTATAATTTAATAGTCACGGCTTTTTCTGACTTGAATTTTCTTTGAATTGTGGCTCTTTAGCTTCCCTCTGCCCTCCTCTCTCTCTCTCTTTTCTCCTCTCTCTTGTTGTCTCTCTCCTTCTTTCTCCTCCTTCTCTCTGTTTCTCTTCTCTCTCTCACACGCCCTCTTTTCCTCTTTCTTTTTCTCTTTTGTCTTGCTCACTCTCTCCTCTCTCTCCCCTGCTCTCTCTCTCTATGTTTCTTCTGTCTCTCCTCCAGTTTCTCCCCCTCTCTCTGATTCTCTCTTCCCTCTCTACTCTTGCTCTCTCTTCCCCCCTCTCTCTTTTTTCTCTTCTGTCTTGCTCTCTCTCTCTCTCTCTCTGACTCTCTTTCTCCTCTCTTATGCTTTTTAACTCTCTCTATTCTCTCTCTTGTTGTCTCTCTCCTTCTTTCTCCTCCCTCTGTTTCTTTTCTCTCCCACTCTCCCCCCTTTCTTTTTCTCTTTGTCTCTCTCTCTCCCCTGCTCTCTCTCTGTTTCTTCTCTCTCTCCTCCAGTTTCTCCTCCTCTCTCTGATTCTCTCTTCCCTCTCTTCTCTTGCTCTCTCTCTCCCCCTCTCTCTTTTTTCTCTTCTGTTTTGCTCTCTCTCTCTCTGACTCTCTTTCTTCTCTCTTTAACTCTCTCTTACTCTCTCTCTCTGTTTCTCCTCCCCCTTTCTTTTTTCTCTTTTGTCTTGCTCGCTCTCTCCCCTCTCTCTTTGTTCTCTTCTGTCATGCTCTCTCTTTCTCTCTCTCTGACTCTTTCTCCTTTCTTTTGCTTTTTAACTCTCTCTTCTCTCTCCTATTCCCCCCCCCCCGCTCTCTGATTCGCTCTTCCCTCTCTTCTCTTTTTTCTCTTGTCTTGCTCTCTCTCTCTCTCTCTCTCTCTCTCCCCCTCTCTATCATGCATGTTCCTTATAACTTAACATTTTAAGTTGGTTTAGACCATCTAAACAGGGCCAGGCACCTTTTCTGTCAAGAAGAGAGCTGATTTATATTCAACATCACACTTTTTTTTTTTTTTCAAGCACGTTTGATGCACATTTATTGGATGTTCAAGCTACAGTTGCTGTGATTAATATAAAGACAGTACTATTGGACTTTAACCAACACAACACTGTATTATTTCTATCACTTCTAACACAGACACACTACTGCTTTGTGACCGATGAGTATACGACACCCTCAGCAGGTTTTCCATCAGAAGTTGTGGTTTTGTTGAGGTCGGTTGTCATGACGTCTGCCTGTTCTGAGGTGGGATGGTGCACAGTGAAGTACACAGGGCAGTAGAAGTATCAGCAGTAGTTAGTAGCAGTACTTGTAGACTCTCCGGTGGGGAAGGTAGCGGTGTCATAAATGGTCTTGATGGTAGTTCCAGAGTCAGGCGTTGGAGTGCGTTCTTGTATGCTGTCGTAATGATGGTCCTTCACAAACAAAAAGTAAAAAAACCCAAAACAACAACATGTAGGGTTGAAAACAAGGAACATCTTTCGCTCTCTGATTGACTTAAAACACTATATCAGTGGCGTAGTTGCCATAGTGACACAGTTTTTAAATTGGCCCTCTAGTCCAGGGGCGAACTGGGAGACGTAAGTGGCTGGGAGTTAAAGGACTGAGCAGCCCATCTTTGATCTAAAATAAATATGTAAACACATAAACGCTGACATATAGTGGGGGTCTGGGGGTCTTTCCCAGAATTTTAGCTCACAATAGAGTCATTTCCTGCATTTTGGTGTATTTTAGAGTCTATTTGTGGACCTGAATTCACAGATTAACAACCACGCTTGATATTGGCAAACAGGTCTAACAACTCTTTATCCACACTGTGCCTTAGAGTATAACATTCTCTTGTGATGTAGGTGGTAGTTTTGAAGTAACAGGTATTGAACATGTGTCAATAAAGCAATTAGATCTGAAGTGTCTGCTCTACAAATCTGACAGCAGAAGTGTTAGTGCATAACATGTATTGTTATGTAGTCACTTTCCAACAGTATAATCTGATCCTTGTTACAGTTAAAGCTGGTGAACTAGTCAATCCACTAAAGTAGCACTGATTTTGTTAAATTTAGTTCTACAGGCTCATAAAGTGTGTTTCTTGTGAGAGAATTGTCGTTCTTGTTCTTCATGTAAAACTACAATGTATAACTACAACAGGTATTGATCTACCAAATTAAGCTAAAATTGGAAAGCGATTTGTTTGATGCAGAGAAAAAGTGAATGACCAACCTCTGTGATTTGTGGCTGTGTCCTCTTGCAGTAGTTACGTTCTGAAAATAGAGTGTTAATCATTACAAACATGCTGCAGTTATGGATCATTTTTTCAGTAAATCAGTTACTTTTTGGAGTAATGTGACACTGTACTTTGACTACTTGAAAATATTTAGTGCCAAGTACCAAGTAAAAAAAACGTGTTGACAAACAGTTACTCTGAAAACTAGGTCACCTGGTTTTCCCTAATGCAAAACAGGAAGTCAATATTTAAATCAGCAAAACTACTTCCTCCCCAAGTTATTCAGCACATTATTAATCCACATGCATTCATTTGTGGCTATTTGTACAGTACTGAACAGGATCAACCAAGCTCAGCCAATCAGAGTCCTGCTTTTTGACTACATAATAGTTTAATGATGTAATTCCGATTATACAGACTAGTCCATTTTTTCTCACAAAGAGCTGTGTTTCATGCTTTATTGATAGAAACATTTGCAAATTTACAAATAAAAAGTATGGTACCCCAACTTTAAAGTTACAGATTACTTGAGTAGCTACTTGTTTTCCTAAATACTTTTTCAGTACCTGAGTAAATACTGATTTATACTTTTAGTAGTAAGGTTAGTTTAACAACATTTCTCTTTTAGCTGGATGTCTTAAAGAGCTGTGGCTTGCCTTTACTCTCAATGTTTGCCTGTCGTACCTTCTACTTAAAAGGAAAACCATGAAGATTCACCATCTGTGAAAACCAAATGTGAATTGAAAGTCTTACGTCTTAAATTGTGTTATATTTGAGAACATACTTTTGGATTCCTGCCTCTGTTTAATCAAGAACGAACCCGTGTGTCTTTTAGCGTTTTCTTTTTGGTTTAATTTCCAGTGGCGTTGCTGGTTTCATTTACAGCTAAAGGTTAATTTATTCCATCTTTAATTTACAAATGCATCTGAAATCAGTTAACTGTTAAACCTCTCGGATGCCACACCAGTACTGGATTTGAATGTACCAGCTCACATTAAGAATGTTTTACCAATAAAATATGACATGAGGACAAAGACTGATCAGTTTAGATTCCAGGTTAAGGTAATAATCAATTCTCCACCAGAAAGACAATGCATATGTCTTTGCTGCCTTGGTCTACCTTCTGCTGCCTGTCCTACCTCCTCTTCTGCCTGTTCTACCTCCTCTGCTGCCTGTTCTACCTCCTCTGCTGCCTGTTCTACCTCCTCTGCTGCCTGTTCTACCTCCTCTGCTGCCTATTCTACCTCCTCTGCTGCCTGTTCTACCTCCTCTTCTGCCTGTTCTACCTCTTCTGCTGCCTGTTCTACCTCCTCTGCTGCCTGTTCTACCTCCTCTGCTGCCTGTCCTACCTCTTCTGCTGCCTGTTCTACCTCCTCTGCTGCTGTCCTACCTCCTCTTCTGCCTGTTCTACCTCCTCTGCTGCCTGTTCTACCTCCTCTTCTGCCTGTTCTACCTCCTCTTCTGCCTGTCCTACCTCCTCTTCTGCCTGTCCTACCTCCTCTTCTGCCTGTTCTACCTCCTCTTCTGCCTGTTCTACCTCTTCTGCTGCCTGTTCTACCTCCTCTTCTGCCTGTTCTACCTCATCTGCTGCCTGTTCTACCTCCTCTGCTGCCTGTTCTACCTCCTCTGCTGCCTGTCCTACCTCCTCTGCTGCCTGTTCTACCTCCTCTGCTGCCTGTTCTACCTCTTCTGCTGCCTGTCCCCTTGCCTGGCTTATTCTACCTCCCAAAAATGACCTGATAGAGCTTGTGATCTGTCATTGTTTGCTAACTGTTTTATGCAACTTGTATTGTACAGTATTTGACCAACATTTTAAAGCACTTTCTAAATAAAGTTTATTACTTGATAGATAAATGTGAACCAGTTACACACGCTGGTCCCACTACATACAGCTCTGCTCCGACTGCTAGATCAGTTGCACAGCCGACCAAAATACAAATCAAGACTACTGTATTTTCTTCTCCGCCTGAGTCCGGCAAAGTGAAGCTTTGCAGATCAGAACGCACCAAACAGGAAAAGAAAGTGAACTATGTCCGGATTTACAAAGAAGAAAACATTGTGATCACGTGAAACACAGGAGCTCCTGATATAGTTATTTGATCTTCAAGGAGGACTTTTATTTCACAAACTTGTGTTTTTAGCGCATGCTCTTCTTGAGCTCCTCGGGGACAATGGGCGAGGGGTTTGTGGCAACTTTCGGGAGGCGGACTGGGACGGAGCAGACCTGCATGTAGTGGGATCCCAGCGTTAGGCCCTTTCTGAAATCAGCTCCCGTCAGTTCTCCTCACATATCCTTGAGCTGTGGCTTTTGGACTCACTCAGACTGAAGAAAGACGCCCACTTCTGACGCAAATGATCAAAGTTTGTTTAAAATGAGATCATATTGACTCCTATAGAATTTTTTTTTTTTTTTTTTTTATATAGTAATGATAATAGCATCATTTAAATTCCAGAAATAACCAGGCCAGTGCTCAAAATGCACTGATGGGTTACTAGTAAACAGCCACTTGCGCCAACAAATATAATCTATTATTTGGTCAAACACATAACAATCTCACAAAGAGTATTTCCAAAGTATAACTGTAAGAGATGAATGCTAGTCGAAGAAAGATAATATAAATATATATATATATATATATATATATATATATATATATATATATATATATATATATTGTAGGAGCCATTTTGGCCTATATGTTTACTGCATGTTGTCAGGCCCTCCACCCACTATGTGGCAGCACTGTGTCCTACTTGAATGTATTTAAAGGCCAGGAAAGGAGCCACAGGTGCTGCTAATTGGAGGCAAACTGTTTTTGACCGCATTTGTTGTGGATGTGGATGGCAGAAAGGCCAATAAAGAATCTAAACTTATTTGTGGATTTATTACACAAAGCGCGTCAGAACAGCTTTAAGTTAGTAGCCAGGTGGCCAATGGTATAGGGCCATTGGCTGCTACATATATATATATATATATATATATATTATTATATATATATTATATATATATATATATAATATATATATATATATATATATTGTTCCTTCAAATGGTGTTTCAGCATAGTTTGTCTTTATTTCTCAAAGCCCCTAACAAATGCAGGAGCTGATAAGACACTTGTCCTCTCCGTTTCAAACAGCATTTATCAGTCGGCTCTTTCACAATGAGGAATAGTAGATTTAGGAAGGGAGGAGGAGGCGGTTTTGGAAAGAGCTTTAGTGTGGTGACCATTACTTTATCATTCAAAATATGAAAAAAACCACACTCAACAGAAAAATACTTTTGATGATGCAAAACAGAACAATCCCAGCACGATAACAACTCCACACACAGGAAGGGCAATGGCCAAAGGTTTATAGACGTCGCCTGAAACAAAACATCATGAGTGTATACTATAGTGTAGTACACAATACATGTTCCATTTCCTTGTTCTTGTTCTGTGCACAGTGTTCTATTCAAATGTATTTTTATTTCTCACAGCTGTTCATTCACTTCACATTTTTAGCAAACTAGTTCTAGCCAGAGGTCCCCCATCCAAGTATACTAACCATGCCTGGTCTTGCTTAGTTTAGGAACCAGGAAGAAAGTCAAATGATTAACTTTGCTGATTGTAAACTTTTGGTTATAGGAAAAACTGAAGTGAAACCTCTGCATGACAAATCAACTTTTATCCAAAGAGTCATATAGTCATTTACAAGTTTAAAGAATAAATGAAATGGTTAATTTTATGGAAACAGATAGAGACGATGAATCTCTTTGCAATTAAGAAAGTCTTACCAGGGTTTTGATCGTCCTCATCCACAATCTCTGATTCTGAGGAAACTTCAGAAAGACACAAACCAGAGGTCATGAGTTATAAACAAAACTTTTTCATACACCTTTTTCTTAAGGGGAAGCACTTCACTTGACAATTTCACAGGAAAAACAAACTTCTCTTACATTTGAGAAGTCTGGTTGCTAGGCAGGAGCGATGATCACCATTTACAAACATGAGGCTAGGCTACAATTTGAATCCTAAAACTGGGACAAATCTCAGCTGTTTTAGTGATGTTAGTAGTTCAACATGTTTTACAAAGATATTGCGAGCGCCAGATTTTTATTCTAATTTTTATTATTTTTTTCCCAATTAATGACTACATATAATAGGTCTACACTAACAACTGTTGTTAGCATAGTGACTCACCTCGCTGCTAAAAGCTGTGAAAAAACATTAAAACTCATCATGATGAACAATTCTGAGGCTCAGAATGCATTAGCTACGTGAGGAAATCATGTAGCCTGAAGGAAAAAGGTTAAAATTAATTATTTCTGTTTGTTTACATTTTTAGGATGCAAAAATCAGGTTTTAATCAATCAAATGATTTTTCTAATACAGTTATTTGTATTTACTTATGGAAGCATTAACTGTCCAGAAGGGGGCGATAATCGCACAATTACAAAGTTGTCACTCACTCTCGTCAACTTTTCAGACTTAAACAAGTTCATAAAATAAAAATCCACAACCCTTGTTACAAGTGAATTTTCTTTGACCGTTGCTCCTTAAGTGTTGTGCAAATGTGCACCTTATAATGCTGTGTCTCTTATTTCTTCTTATTATTTTATTTATTTGTTTAGGGACAACACTTAATGCATATATGCAGTGAAAGAAGGATATTAAAGGTGTGAAAGTGAACTACAAGTTTTTCTTATTGTTTGGCTTATTGAGTCAAATGCATAAGTCTTTGGGGGAAGATGAGGTTGATTTATTTAGTGGACAAAAATACGCTTTACTACAGTTTAACATAATGTTTTTTAGGCCAGAAACTTTGAACTTCACTGTCATAGGCGCTTTAAATGTGTTACATCCAGTTTTTGTTTCCTTTAAAAAATATAAACAAACAGAAATAATTCATTTGAAGCTTCCTACCTCATGTTTTGCTCACTTACTTAATGGATTCTGAGCCTTTGAATTGCTCAGCACAATGTGTTTTAAGTTTGTTTCACAGCTGCTAGGAGTGAGACGTGTTGGTATGCTAACAGCGGGTAGCCACAATGCTAACAACAACAACTTGGTGAACAAAATTATTAGAAGTAGACAGGCATTGAGAACTATTTTCAGCTGAATACATACATTAACAAGAGAGCTGTGTTTGAGGAAAATTAATTTGAAGTTTTTTTTATTGTAAAAAAAAAAATGGGTATAGTCTTTAAGGTTGTGTGTGTGTGTCCTTCAAACATGCTTCTTTCATTTTGGAATCTCAAACACCATGACCGATAAAAAAGTGTCAAGCTCAAATGACAGTCGTGTGTTTACACATCAGGAATTAAGGAAGAGCCCAGTACTGTATATAGGTTATGCCAATGGGTTATTCATCATGACATCATGCTCCTAAACATTCTGACTGAACAAACTTGTGGGCAACACAATTGGAGAAAATGTACTTTTCTGCTTTTTTAGGAAGAAATAGATCATTACTTCAACTGTGTGCGATCCTAAAGTCTGTGATAAATGTGAGAAAAGTCTTTCTGTTAACCTGCTTTTTTGCTTTTACATGTCAGTTACAAACCCAGTGTTGTACAAAGTTCATTCTCACATATGGCTTCATTTTGACTTCATTAACTCTAATCCATAATTGACATCAGGAGCTGCAGCCAGAAGGCGACGTACGCACGTATTTTCAGAAGCTTCAATCTACACTATCTGCATCAGAACTGCTCCAACAATGCCAGCCTGACATCTACACACATGAATAACCAAAAAACTGCTAATATAGGCTGCTCGATTATAGTAATAATAATACGATGTTGATCATAATTGAAATCATGATTATTCAAGCGATATTTTCTTAGACAGAAAGTGGATATTGGTCTTAAATTGAGTTAATAGTTTGTCATAATACTAAACTTTCAACTCATTATGATCAATTTTGATACCACAATATTTCAAAATGGGGTGCACGGTGAAGTGGTTGAGCTCTGGCTTCCAATAAGGGTGTGGGTTCGACTCCGGTCGGACATATCACATCTCACGATCTCTTGGAGTTTGCATGTTCTCCCCGTGTCACCGTGGGTTTTCTCCGGGTACTCCGGTGTCCTCCCACCTCCAAAAACATGCATGTTTAGGTTAATTGGGCATCACGGTAAATTTCCCTTAGTGAATGAATGAGAGAGCGAATGGTTGTCTGTCTAACCCTGCGGCAAGTTGGCCACTGTCCAGGGTGTTCCCCGCCTAAGGCCCAAAGTCACTGGATAGGCTCCAGTCACCCGCGACCCCTAACGGATTAAGCGGTAGAAATGAATGAATGAATATTTCAAAATGCTTGTTTTTATACGACAGATTGACACTTTCAACACAAAATGTCAAAGTACTTAAACCTTTTTGATTTAGACTTCTTTTAATATAGCTCAAGATTATTCTAAAAATGTTCAGAAATATAAGATTTGTATTGTTAAAGGAACCGTATGTAAGATTTTGATGTCAGATTTCATAAACATGACCTATATGTGCCCAAAGGTACAAGGTCAACATGTCCAAATATACTATGATTTTTACTGAAAGTCAATGTAATCTGAGTTATCTTAATTAAAAAGCAATGGACATGATGTCCTTTGTTGATGTTTACATTTATTATCCAATCAGAAAGCAGAATAGCCTCACATGACTCTCTCAGTTGGTTGCCAGTTTGGTTTCTTAGAAGCTGAAGTTAATTTTGAATCAGTAATCAGTAGCTTCCTATCTTCAATGTATGAGCCATTTCACACTCTGGCAACCCATGTTCTTTTGATTGTTATACCTTTCTAAAACTAGTTGTGGATATTAAATATTTCCTTTAATACAATTTTTCCACAATATCAATATTGATCGATTCGTTTTCGATACTTTTAACAACCTTAGCATGATAAGACAAAATGAAAGAGGTGGCATATCTCAGTGAAACACTTTGTTGTATGTGTACTCTACAAATTGAAATGCACTATATAAACCCACTTCAATTAATTGCACAGCCCTATCACATATTATGAATTGGTCTGGTGAGGAAAAGCTGAAAACTGTGAATCAGAGGTGCAAAGTTTTTCAAAGAGCAACAACAAGCCACGGCTGCCGCATTTGCAGAATTAACATCAAGGTTTTGCCAGGTTTACGTTGTACTAAGAGCCTTAAGTTTTCTTCTATTTTTCACCCCGTCTCGCAATTAATACTGTAGGATTTAGGCAATCTCTCGCTTGTACTCTCATTCACACGACGCTCAGGTAGGTAGGACTGAAACAGCTCACATAAGGCGGATGTGAATAGAGGGAACAGTGTTGATTTCACAAACACATTCGTTACAAGCTAAGCTGTAAAATGATGTGTGGTTTATAACAGTCCGACTTATATTCATGGAGAACAGAATCTCATAAGGACGTGATTTAAAGTTGGTGTTTGAAGTCGACAAAAACTTATTCTAATCCATTAATCAGTCATTCACGGAGCTTCTGGGCACAATACGTTGTTTGTTATCTTTTTAGTGAATGTATTTTGAAAGGGCATCAGAACTTTCCTTTGTCTCTGCGCGGCTGTTTCCTGTGTACACATAAAGATGCCACATGCAGCTACATACAACTCCAGATTTTTCAACGCACTAACAACATTCTAACATGGCTAAAAGCTCACACAAGTGGCCTACTGTTTACATAATCAAGCATTTATGTTTATAACTCAAAATGTCAATGTCTAACTAGTTATAATCATAATGTTTACCTGTGTTTATTAAAATGACGGTGAGTAGACAGCTCCTCATTCTGCTGCTGTGGCTCAAACAAACACACGACAGACTAAACTTCAAAACTGCGCCTTGTTCTTTTTGCAAACGTTAGAATAAAACACGGTGCAAATACTGAAAACACTTTGCATTGACGAGTACTTGGAATACTGTATGTACAATGGAAAACAGTTTGCATAATGACAGCTTCACAGAAGATGAGTGACAGAGCGGACTTGTCACACACACACTATACTACTTATACACTTTTAAATAACATCTCCACAGTTTGTTGTGAACATGAAATCCAAAGTAGTATTTTACTTGATCGAAGTCACACAAGTTCAATCCGACTTTAAAGCTGTGGACAGAGGCAGCCAGTAACAAAACATTTAAGTTGGTCTAATCTTGTATCTGATATTTGTCGTAGAATATTGCTTGTACAACTTTTGGTGACTGTATAGTGTTATATTTTGGGTCGATATTTAGATTTTTTTGTATATTGTCCATATCGACTGAAAAAGCCTATCAAAGAAAAGTTTTGTCTCCATCTGTTGGACTAAAGGAAAATGATAAATGAGGGGAAGTTGCTACCTGGAAGTATTGGGTGACATCATTTTTTTTACCTCCAGTTTCTGCGTTTTAAACCTGCTGCTACTGCAAATACAATTGAACTTTTAAATCTGACAATTTCTTCTCATAAATACATAATACACATGATTAACATCAACATGTATTAATAACGACTTTTTACAAACAGCAAAGTTAACCTGGAGAGGACCACTCCAAGCTCAGCCAATCAGAGCGCTGCACTTGGTTCCAGATTAGAACAAACATTCTTTATTATTCAATTCAGACAGTACACAGAACTTTTTTCCACAAAGTGATGCATTTATGCAATTTTAACAAAAAAAAAAAAACAAAAAACACATAAATGTATAATTCTTGAAAAACACTAGTCTGACCAGCCCAGTGTTAAACATTTTTTTTTTTTTTTTTTTTGAGAGATCATCAACATTTCAGACAAAATGACCTTCACAACACAAACAGCATACATGTGGTATTTATTCAAGAGCATGTTATGCAGCATATTGGTAGTAGTATTAAAGCAAGGCAAATGTATTTGTATAGCACAATTCATACACAAAGCAATTCAAAGTGTTATACAAGCAGGAAAAAATGCATCAAAATTACAATACAAAACAAAACAATAATAAAAAATATATACATAATCAGAATAAAATTTACTCTAAAAGAAATGAAGAAATAAGGAGTGAAGACAAAGCTTCATTCACATAGTCATGACACAGATAAAATAAATGTTTTTAGCCGAGATTCAAACATTGTCACAGTCAAGGCCTGTCTTACATCTTCAGTAAGACTGTTCCAGATCTGAGCTGAATAAAACTGAAACACTGATGCACCATGTTTAATCCTGACTCTGGTCCATGTTTAGTCCTGACTCTGGTCCACGTTTAGTCCTGACTCTGGTCCACGTTTAGTCCTGACTCTGGTCCACGTTTAGTCCTGACTCTGGTCCACGTTTAGTCCTGACTCTGGTCCACGTTTGGTCCTGACTCTGGTCCACGTTTAGTCCTGACTCTGGTCCGTGTTTAGTCTGACTCTGGTCCGTGTTTAGTCCTGACTCTGGTCCATGTTTAGTCCTGACTCTGGTCCATGTTTAGTCCTGACTCTGGTTCATGTTTAGTCCTGACTCTGGTCCACGTTTAATCCTGACACTGGTTCATGTTTAGTCCTGACTCTGGTCCATGTTTAGTAGTGACTCTGGTTCATGTTTAGTCCTGACTCTGGTCCACGTTTCTGATCGTCACTCACGTTTAGTCCTGACTCTGGTCCACGTTTAGTCCTGACTCTGGTCCACGTTTAGTCCTGACTCTGGTCCACGTTTGGTCCTGACTCTGGTCCACGTTTAGTCTGACTCTGGTCCACGTTTAGTCCTGACTCTGGTCCACGTTTAGTCCTGACTCTGGTCCGTGTTTAGTCCTGACTCTGGTCCGTGTTTAGTCCTGACTCTGGTCCATGTTTAGTCCTGACTCTGGTCCACGTTTAGTCCTGACTCTGGTCCACGTTTAGTCCTGACTCTGGTCCGTGTTTAGTCCTGACTCTGGTCCGTGTTTAGTCCTGACTCTGGTCCATGTTTAGTCCTGACTCTGGTTCATGTTTAGTCCTGACTCTGGTCCACGTTTAGTCCTGACTCTGGTCCACGTTTAGTCCTGACTCTGGTTCATGTTTAGTCCTGACTCTGGTCCAGGTTTAGTAGTGACTCTGGTTCATGTTTAGTCCTGACTCTGGTTCATGTTTAGTCCTGACTCTGGTTCACGTTTAGTCCTGACTCTGGTCCATGTTTGGTCCTGACTCTGGTCCATGTTTAGTCCTGACTCTGGTCCACGTTTAGTCCTGACTCTGGTTCATGTTTAGTCCTGACTCTGGTCCATGTTTAGTCCTGACTCTGGTCCATGTTTAGTAGTGACTCTGGTCCACGTTTAGTCCTCACTCTGATCTACGTTTGGTCCTGACTCTGGTCCACGTTTGGTCCTGACTCTGGTTCACGTTTAGTCCTGACTCTGGTTCATGTTTAGTCCTGACTCTGGTCCACGTTTAGTCCTGACTCTGGTCCACGTTTAGTCCTGACTCTGGTCCACGTTTAGTCCTGACTCTGGTCCATGTTTAGTCCTGACTCTGGTCCATGTTTAGTCCTGACTCTGGTCCATGTTTAGTCCTGACTCTGGTCCATGTTTAGTCCTGACTCTGGTCCATGTTTAGTCCTGACTCTGGTCCATGTTTAGTCCTGACTCTGGTCCACATTTAGTCCTGACTCTGGTCCATGTTTAGTCCTGACTCTGGCACCAGCAGGAGGCCGGTCCCTGAGGTCCTCAGAGTCCGAGATGGTTCATAACTAGCACTACTTTGGTGCTAGTCCATGGAGAGACTTAAACACAAGCAGAGCTGTTTTAAAGTCTATTCTCTGAGCCACTGGAGGCCAGTGCAAAGACCTAAGCACAGGACTAATGTGATGGTACTTAATGGTTCTGGTCAGGACTGGAGCAGCAGTGTTCTGCAGCTGTGTTACAGCTCGTTTGGATAGGCCGGTGAACAGGCCGTTGCAATAGTCTAACCTACTGGAGACAAATGCAAAGCAAGTTGGGCTTTGACACTATACCTTTGATTTTGGTAATGTTTTTACATGGTAAAAAGCTGCTGATGTTATTCATTTGATGTGGCTGTTAAAGTTCAGATTTCTAACCTGATTTGAAGGTTTCAGAGAGAGAGACTGAAGGTGACTGCTGACACTTTCTCATTGTTTCTGTGGGCCAAAGATGAAAACTTAACAGTCCGTTTTTCTTTTTAACTACTGTGCCAAGTTTTATTTTATCAGAAGAGAAACACAATCAGCATAATGTAATCCATCCATCCATCCATTACTCCCATTAAAATGACTCAAACAGAGTAAGTAATCCAAACAAGCCCAAAACAGTTTGAAACAAGAAAAATCATTTAGATCTATGAATACATACATCTTAGATTTTCTAAAATCAAGAAACTTTAACCTGTCTTAAATTCCATATTTTGCAGTGTATTGGCTGGACAAAAGACAAACCTCATCCAAACTGGGTGTAAACAAGCACAAATGTTGAGTACAATCTTATATATTTGTATTCAGTGTTTTGCTGCAAAGGTAGTCTAACCCAGGGACTCCCAAACTTTTCAGATCGGGGCTCCCAAAACGATCTCCACTTCAAATGCAAATAGACCTGTCTAAGAATTTAAAGTTGTAAATCCAGTCAAAAAAAAAAAAGGTAAATCTTAATTATTTTCATAGTCTGTTGTGTTATTTGACTGAAATTCATTACAACATACAGAATAATATTTGTCAAATAACATCGTAATATTATCTCTCAATCTCCAGAATTTGCTTCACGACCCCCCTGAAAGTCCCAACGTCCACTTTGGGAACCACTGGTCTAAACTGCCCTGGTTCTGTTGATGAGTTGGACAGAAAAGACTTATCCGGACGTGTTTGTGTAGACATTCTCTTCTGTCATTGTGTCCATCTGAGTGCTGTTTCCATCTGCTTCTACAGAGAGAACACAAACACACAGAGGTTAGCATCAGACACAGAGTCTCAGAAAACAGAATCACTTTTATAAACTTTGGGATATTAAAGTGCACCAGACCAAACCAGTGAACGTCGTTGTGCTTATTGTCTGGTACATACAGTAGTCTAATGCAGGGTTATTCTATTAGATTTAGCAGTGGGCCATATTAGTTAGAGAATTGGGGTCTGAAGACCGGACTACAAAAGTGAACTGCAAGTATGTTTTACATCCAATAACCACAAACAACTTGCAATACCTGAGTAGAAAGGCTTCAAAGTTGTCATTTGGACAGTATTTCCAAAGATCAAGACATTTCATTTTCAGTGTCATAAAAGTGATCTGAGACTGTCTGTACAGTACGGCGCTCATTGTACTCACAAAAAATAAATGTTTATTTCGTAATTATGAGAAATTACAAGATAATTACGAGATCATTTTTTAAAATTAAGAAATGCATATTTTTTTTTAGTAAGATATGTTTTTCGCACTCGAACGCCATCATTTGACTTGCAACATACGGGCATTTTTGCTGTTGCGCAAAGTACCCGCCCACTCTAGGTGATACATGTGGAAGTGTTGCAAATGTGCAGCTTTTCTCTCCTTTATGGCCAAATAAATTAAAAACCAGACGCTGGAGCCATAGAAAAACTGCCGCACATTTCTAAGGATGTGTGAGATTAACTGCCAACAGTCGAAGAAGATTGTGTTTTATTAAAAAACCTGCCGATTACCGCTAGCTTCTTTCTGGTGGGTGAACAGCTCCACACACTGGCCGTCTTTAGAATAGCCTGCTAACTGTAGCTTGAGTCCACAGGCGTACGTTAATTTAACAGCTAGTTTCATACTTTTTGTAGACTATAAACATTGCAGTGAAGACCGCAGGTATTTAATTTAACATAACGAAACCCACAAGCTCATCTTAGCTAGTTAGAAACATCAAGCTAGCAGAGAAAAGACTACTCGTGCAGTGGATAAAGCCTATACGAAGCATGTGGGTATACAGAATGCGGGGAAAAATCCATAAAATATTCTTGTAATTACGAGAAAAATATCTCGTAATTATGAGAAGGCTATCTCGTAATTACGAAATAAATATTTATTTTTTGTGAGGACAATGGAGCGCTATATAGACCCATTTACTGTTAGTAAACAAAGATGGCTGCGCACGCTAACGCTAAGTATTTTTAACGAACGGAAAGTGACTCCAGATCCATGTACAGTTAGCTACTGAATGTTAGCATGACGTTAGTAAGTGTCCCGATATTCAGCGGTCTGATATTTAGCTATATTTGATGGAAAAAAACTCGTGTGGCCAAGAGGAAAGCTTTGAGCTACAAATCCCTTGATGAGTTTGACGACGTAATTTGCGGAGAAGCACAGGAGGTGAGTTATCATGACTGTGCTTAAGATTTTTGTGTAAGTTATGTTAACTATTTATCAATTATCAGTGGAGAACTAGACTCTCAGTGAACTGCACCTGTGTGTGTTTTGTGCTGATTTCTACAGAAGTTTATTGTATAAAAGATTATTCATAATTCATGCATATTCTTACTTGTATTTGTTTTGATAGTGATTTTGCCATTTATCCTATTTTTTAAGTTTTGACAATTCCTCTGCATAAGCTGAAGGTAATTGAGGTAAAAATATTTTTTTTTAACTATCTAAATTTAAAAATTAAAGCAGGACCAATACAAAAGTCCTCTTACAAAATTTGAAATGTTGTCAGTTTACAGTTGAAACTGAGTCTGAATCATCCCAGAGGCTTGTTTGACTATACGAGGGACACAAAGAGCTTCTTAGTTTGTTTTTATCAGATACTAAAAAAAAAAAAAAAAGGAATTTTTTCAAGAAATTGTGGGACAGCCCTTCGAAGGGACACCAGAATTAGAAGAGGTTTTAGTTTGTAAATGTGACTTTGATGTCAACAATGTCACAAAGTTTGACAAAAAGGCCATTTTCCCTGCAGCTATAAGTCAAGTCATATGTATTTAAATACCAAAGTACATGGGATAACTGTACCATTTGTATTTTTGGACAATTGTCTTCATTTTTTATACATTTGTTGTGAGTGATGTGATGAGCTGGTAAAGTGTATCTTCCCTCTATACTGAGTCTTGCTTTTACAACCATATTGACTTTGGCTACAGGCCATGTGTATGCATGTTGTAACTCAATCTAGCGGTTTATAATGTTATTGGGTGTTTGATTACAATGAAATAAACTCTAAAATTATACTAACTGATTTTGTATTGACTGTAGTACATCGAAAGAATAAGTCAGGAGAAGCCATAGCAAATTTCTCATTAGTACTGGCTCTATCTAGAAATGTTTATACTCTTCTTTAATGTCCTAATGCAAACCTTTTTGCATCGTCTTGTTGCAGGAGTGGAACCCTGAAAAAAAAAAAGAGAAAACAGTAAAGTTAGGACTGGCAGTAGAACAAAAAAATCTCTGCTGTAACATGTGATTGTATGTTTTCTATGTTCGTTAACAGGCACTACTGATCACACAAACTATAAGATAAAACCTACTTGTGATGATGCAGAATAGAGCAGTCCCCAGCAGCACAGCAGCTCCACACACAGAGATGATAATGGTCAACATCTTCCAAAAGTTACCTGCAACAGAAGCTCAAAATAATGTTATGCTCATATGTTTGAGAAACTAACCAAATGTCTTAAAACATATTTTGTTGCCCTAAGACTCAATGCAAAACTGTCCCAAATTACAAAAAAATGTATTAATATTTTCAAAGTTGGTTCATCTCCGAGACTCGGAAGCTGTCTCCTGACGTTCCCATGATACTTGTATATAATTGTCTGAACAGAAGAACGTGGCACCTCCAAGAATAATCGGGAAACTGCAGCCAAGGATGTTCCAAACTTGTGCAAGTCCACAATTCTTTTCCTGAGATACATTTTCATTACTCTGGCATTTAGCAAATACAGATACTTTTGTTAAAACTCATTGACCTAAAACAGGAAAAGTTTATCTTTATTTTATGGCCTGACAGTGAGAAAAAAAAGCATGTGTGTTTTGTATTTTGGTTTCAGCTGTAAATAAAGTTCATTGGGCAGGTATCCATTTTTTAAAACCTCTTGCCATTCCAAGAGTCCTCCACTTTTTCTCAGCATTTTATAAAAATAAACTGTTGTAAATGAAAAAAAGATAAAAAGAAAATTGGAACCCTTTACACCTCAATCAGACATTCTGTGATGAATTAGGCTGCGTTTGTCGTAGAGATGGGACAATTTTCTTTTGCCACAATTGATTCTTGTCTCGACACATTTGATTTCATTTTAAAAAAGTTCCTATTTTAGTCATCTCTGGTTCAACTCAACTAAATTCTCACCTTGAATGTGTATTTTCTGTCTCGACACCTTGTAGACATCGGTCCTGTAAACTCCGCGCCAGAAAACCCCTTCTCCACTCATGTCCCTGGAGTCACAGCTGTATTTGTTCTCTTTACACAGAAACGGTACATCTCGGGTTGTTTGACTCTCCTCCACGCACACAGACTCATCTGTAAAACATGGTTGCATCGCGGTTAAAATCAAGAACATCTCCTAAAGTAGTTTTTATTCTCGGGGTGAGACTATTGGCGAAAATCCCGATAACAACGTTTTGCTCGGCTTGGCAACGACGCAAAGGGTAACACATCAAACATAGGGATGCTTGGATGCTTGGCACAACTGGAGTAGATGCTTGAATACTAAAGTTTGGAAACTGCAGCTATTGTGCAGTGGAATGTGTTTAATTAAACTTTCGCCGAGCCCCGCCCCCTTTAGTTACTGTTGCTACGCCCGTCAAATGTGATGGAAGGCCATAGACTTCAATGACAGAAAGGAGTACACCGATTTGTGTTAGTGATCTTTTTGGGAGCAATTTCTCTGCGATATCCTCTAGATGGAGGCAAGGGATTGCTCTGTGCAGCGGAGGGAGTTTTTCAAAACATTAAAATACGCAACTGAGGGGACACAACTCCTATGGAGGCTAATGCTACTGGTCTCAAGCTAAATCAGAGAAACCCTACGACCTTTACCTCAAATGCAATAAGCACAGCCTTGTCCTGCTCTCGCAGTGTCTGGTAAGTTCACTTTCATAATGTTAAGGTCTATTATTGTCTATTGCAAGTATATTGTTAACTATACGAGGGTATTTTAGCGAGCTAAACCTACCCGTGTTGGCTAAAGCTAAGAGGCTCGCTAAACTTAGCAGCGTAGAGCGTAACTTCTGCAGTTATATCCTTGTCATGGTATAACTTTGGTCTAGTTTGTGTTCTTGCCTCTAGATCTAACAACACAGTAAGTCAATAGCTAGCTAATTAAACATGAGTCTTATCTTTGAGCAGACTTTTGCTTCACTATGTTTGATATATTTAGCTGGAGTGGGGCGCGTACTGGTTAATCCATTGTAGGCACTGCTCTAGTTGTTTTTGGTTTTGGAAAGAACACAACTCCTTCGGTCAATATTTCGGGGTATCTGCGGTCCGATTTACATAAACTGTAGGCGCATCGCTTCACCATCTTGCTTGGAGGTCAAGATCTGACGGGCCATATTTACATAGTAACGGTTGCTACGAATTTTAATTGGACAATGGCTGTTCTGGAACATGGCCCGGCGAAAGGTCAATACAAAGACAATGGGAATCCTCCTTAAGTTATAGGTTTGGCCAAAAGAACTGAAACGAGAGAAAAGGCTATTGACCAGTAACCAAAGTAGCTGTTACGTTTTAATATGGGACAGTGCACATGTGTTTGTCCAACAAGTAAATGTGCCAGAGTTAGCCGTACAGGCTGATATTGGGTATTGGCCAACACTTTGTCAACTCGGGTAAGTAGCCTAATGTAAGTAACTATTATACCTTGTTGTAGAAAGAATGTTGACCAAGCCACATTCTCACTGGACCCATCAGATCTGTACGACCCAAAGTCGTCCTGTTGAATGTTCCTCAGCATCATCTTCAGAGATTTCTTTGTTGTGTTGTAGTACAGCGAGTGTCTAGACGTCACTTGTTCCCATTGGTCACTCTGCGTACTTGTTATGGTCTGATTTGTTGGAAGAATTACTGCAGGGTTCTTCTCGTTTTGATGAATCCAGGTGAATTCAACCCAGCCTCCAGAGCAACCCCACACAGATACAGGCCCAGCCACAAGCTTAACCACAGACTCAACCACTGACTCAACCCCGGGCTTAACCACACACTCAACCACTGACTCAACCACTGACTCAACCCCAGGCTTAACCACAGAGTCAACCACTGACTCAACCCCGGGCTTAACCACACACTCAACCACAGACTTAACCAGTGACTCAACCCCGGGCTTAACCAGAGACCCAATTACTGACCCAATCCCAGGCTTAACCACTGACCCAACCACAGGCTTAACCACAGACCCAACCACTGACTCAACCTCAGGCTCAACAACAGGTTTGACCACCGACCCAACCACAGACCCAATCCCAGGTTTACCCACAGACTCAACCACAGACTCAACTCCGGGCTTAACCACCGACTCAACCACCGACCCAACAGGCACTAACTTGGGCACAGGCTTGGGCAGTAAGGACAAAGGTAGGGAGGAAGCTACAAAAAAAAAAACATTATGTCAGAGGTCATTAAAAATGAACACTCCTAGTTGTGTTTATGGCATTTAATCTTTGCATAACTGTACCAATAAATTACTATTTTTGTTTTTCAGTACCTCTAAAGATATGCTCTAAAGATAGCTGAATCTGGTATTGGTTAAATGATTTCGGATCAACCATTTTTTTTTTACAGTAAAATAACTTCCCTCCAGCACAGTTATCTTGTTAATGTACATATCTATGTATTTTTTTAAGAAGCAAAAAACAGGTATAACATCTCTAAAAAGAACCTATAGCAATTTATCAGCTTCATAATATTACAAAATAAGCTTATATAAGGTGAAACAAACACTACTTGTACATATTATTAATTGTCAAATGATTCCAAATTCATTTTTTTTTGTCTAGACCAGACCTGGGCAAACAGCAGTGTAGACATAAAAACTCGGGTTGCAAGAATAAGCATTTCAATATTATGCATGTTTAATGAGAATAAAGCTTTAAAATGTTTTGATTATAAAAGTTATAATTTAACAAGAATAAACTCATATAGAGTACATTTTTCTCAGACAAAAGTTAAAGCCATAAAAAGTAGCAACTTTCTGTTATGATTAAATATTATAAATATGATCTTCTCATTTGTTGAGAATTTGTTATACCCAGCCTCGCAGTCCCTCCACCACTCGTCTGGGTTTGAATATGGCCCTCTGGTTTAGACAGATTAAGCATTTCAGTGTATCTGAACATCGGTTGCGTTGTTGGTTTTACCACAGAAGATTGCTTGTTAACTTTTCAACTTTAACTTAGCTTCAGTTACCAGTGTGCTACAACACTGGTATTTTGCATTGAAGTGAATGACTCTACACATGCTGTACATTTAAATTCTAAAAAATATATCTTGTTTACAATTCTGAGTTGAGCGTCTCAACAGACTATGTAATCTAAGGCCAATCTAAATTGCAATTCAAATAAATATGGAATGAAAACATATATTTACCTGTTTTCATTACAATGAGGATGAGAAGGCAGCTCTTCATGTTGCTGGTGCGGTTCAAACCTGTGAACTCAACTGTCTGTTCAGGAAACTGGGTAGATTCCCACTGCCAAGTTTGTCCTTAATTATTTTCTGTTTTGCATTTACGTGAAGCAAATGTGAACTTCACAAACCTACTTTGTTTTCCACACACACCTTTTCCGCTGAGTTAAATGAGTTGCTGAGAACATTACAAATACAGATAGAGGTTACAGGTGCATTTAACAGGCAGTGAAGGCCGTACTGAACATAGACATATAATTAGTAGACTCTATGCTATCAAACACTTAGCATCTGAGCTAGTCCGGTAATATTTAAGCTAGCATTCTCCTGTTTATTTTCCTATAGCCGTTAGCATTAGCCCCTTAAAAAACACAAGTTATGAAAGATCCAGAGTGTCAGCTGGTACAAACCTACTGACTATATTAACAGAGGTCAGAGCCTTGTTACAAGTTATTGTTGAGTTTACAACCTTTTAGTGTTTTATTGTAGATCAAATTTGTGTATAAAACTGCTAACGGCTAGCGAACTTCAACAAGAGATTTCTGATCTTCTGCATCTTTTAAGACTACCAAACGTCTCGTTTTTACATGTTACTAGTGAGCACAGCAGACAAATTACATAAATAACACCAAATAAAAGTTATAGCTTCACTTCTCTGTGGAGGAACGTCTGTCGCATCGGCGAGTGATAGAGTTTGTAGCATTTCTATCCTACGAATATAGTAGTTTGAGAAATATAATCTCATATCATCAATGTTAAAGCTTCACAAGACACAAATCAGTCCATTTGCTCATGGTTTTGCTGAAATTGCTTGTTTTAGCTCGTTTGATTATAAAAGTGCCATTCAGTTCAATTGATTTGCGTCATCATCTCTGCCGGAGAATGGCGTCGCGCTGTTCAAGTCGTAGCAACAGAGCAGAGCCGCTGATTGCGCGTCTCTCATTATATCTCTATGGTACTGACGAGCATGTGTTGTTTTTTTTCAAAGAGCTTGTCATGTGATCCAGATGGTTTAGAAAAAAAAAAAAAAAAAAAAAACTAAACAAAACATTATTGGCTGCACGGTGGCAGAGTGCAAAAATACTCCTGCCTCACAGTAAGGAGGTCAAGGGTTAAAATCTTGTGAAGCCCAGACTTTTTGGTGTGGTGTTTCAGTGTTTCTATCCTTGTTTAGATGTTTCTGTGTCTGTAGTTTAGGACTGGGGGATATTGTGATATATAAAAATCGTGAGCTCATCCCTGTGCAATCTGCTTTTTTGATGTAATCGTCTTGACGGGATTTCTCTATCCAACCCATCTGTTCAGACATTTTTTTCCAACCTACTTTTCTCAGCCTCAGAGTTTCTTTATAGCAACATTAGGCTGTTTTTTTGTCTTCTGATTTTTGAAGGTTGTGTGTGTTTTTGGGCTTCTCTTTAAAGTCATAAAAGAGGTAGGTTTTTGTTTTTTTTCAAGTCCGATTTCAAAAAAATATAATGACTTTTAGCTATTTTCATGTCTGAAGTCGTTATTAATGTTAAAATTAAAACTGTTTTATGAGATTTATGTTTTGTTTTTTTTTTTTATTTTTTTTTAATTCATGGAAGTAAGTAAGTAAGGTGCACTGTAGCAATGTTAAGCTCTGCTTCCAATAAGGAGTTGTGTTCGCTGGTCGGACAATAAACATCTCACGATCTCTCTGGTGGAGTTTGCATGTTTGTGTCAGTGGTTTTCTGGGACTCTTTCCTACTCAAAAAATGCATGTAGGAAGGCATCACTTAAACTGAGGAAGAGAGAGTGAATGGTTTCTGTTGACTGCGCAAGTCATGTTGTAATGAAACTATAGCTCCATCAGGACTAACGGATTAAGCGGTAAAAAAAAAAAAAAAAAAAAGAATGTTTATGGAGAAACATGTTCTTTATATATTATTTATATATATTTAAGGCTAGTCAATTGTTTTGGGATTAATTGGTTTCTTGTTTTTCTCTGAAAATCTGGCAACACTGATCAGACTGCTGGATTTAGACACTGACCGTGAAGAATGAACTTTCTAAAAAAGCAAATGATTGTATTTACCTCAAAAGCATTTTGAAAGCAGACAGTCTACAACAAATGATTAGCAACAGTTTCACGTCTTTTTTGCCACGCATTGGCAGCCCCTAAACTATCGCCGGCATGTTTGAGAGAACGGTGACTGAGGTGACATCAAGAGAACATATGCTTTGTGTTCACTGTGTCTGCTCCACAATGAACAAAAAAAGGGAATCGTTCACCACAGTGATTCAATTTTTCTTCAGTCGTTCAAAGGAATCAAATTGTTCACGAATGTCACATCTAAATAAAGTGAGACGTGTGTAAAATAAATATGTTTTTTTTTTTAGGATTTGCACATTATTATTATTTTTTGGTTTTAACTACACCTCTCATTAGAGTTAATAAACCATTAATAAAGCATGAATGAATCATCGCGACAATGACAATTTAATGAATGAAAAAGCTTTTAAATGCTTAGTAACTTAAATACTCCTCAACCAAAATCCTAACCGTATAGCTTCTTTTAAAAATAGTTACTAATAGTTACTTTGATTGATTGATCAATGGTCATAATGAATTAGGTCTTTGTTCATGCTTTATTAAGGCTTTACTGAGGCTAATTAAGGTGAAGTTATTATAAAGTGGTATCGAAGATATTGATAGCTAATATTAAAAGTATGTTTTTAAATATTTTTTCACAGTAGTTTGGTTGAACAGAAAGATGAATACATTTGAAAAGAACAAATCAGAACAGAAAACGAGAAAGAGGAGATGGACTTTAAACCAGCTCTGGCACCACCACCAAGAATTTGTGATTCGATAAAGGATAAGATTGTGCAGGAACTGATAACTAAGCCGACAATCACCCAGCTCCTGCACCAGCAGTCAATGTTTGGGACATGAGAAAGCAAGCATTAGAGAAAGAACGTGCAACTAGACTTGCTAAAGATGTTCCCCAACTTGAAGACTGGCACACTCAGCCTAAAGAACAAAGAACTGTTATCAACAGAGCAAATGCTAGGAAGCAGACAGGTGCTTTAAAAGTACAGAAGAACAGGCTGCTAAAAGACAAATCAGAAAGATAAACGAGAAAGAAGAGTCTGATTTTAAAGCAGCTCCTGCACCACCAAAAATGTTGGATTCGCTGAAGGACAAGATTGTACAAGAGCGATAACTAAGCCTACAATCACACCAGCTACTGCACCAACAGTCAATGTTTGGGACAAAAGAAAGTTGATAATTGAACAAGAACGTGCAGCAAGCCCGATTGTAGATATTTCTGAGGATTTTTCAGTGAGTGGAAATCTCAGCCTAAAGAAAGCAAAAACACAATAAGGAGAAAAAATGCTTGCAATCAGACAGGTCCCATTAAAAGCAAACAGGAAAAGACTTTAGAAGAACAAATCAGAAAAACAAGAAAGAGGAGATGGACTTTAAGTCAGCTCCAGCACCACCTAAAATTTGGGATTTGTTGAAGGACAAGTTTGTACAGGAGCCGATAACTAAGCCGACAATCACACCAGCTGCTGCGCCATCAGTCAATGTTTGGGACAAAAGAAAGTTATGTGTCAGTCAGTAAATATTAAATACAATTGCAATCCAAAATTGTGGCTGCAAAAATGAAAACTGAATTGAATCGCGACTTTGTGGATCGTCCCATCCCCAGAGGACATTAATTCATTGATTAACATCATGAAAACATGCATTAGTTCACCATGACTCATCAAGAATTACCATGAATTCACCATGAATTATCATGAATTCAAGTGGTTTCATGAATGAATTCATTCATGAATTCCACCATTAATTCATCGAATGAGCTAACATGGAAATCATGCTAGTTAACTATGACTTTTAAACCTACTATGAATACAAGGAATTCACATGAACAAGAGATATTTAAACCAAAAACAGGAATTCATCATGACTTTTGAAAGTCATGCATGAACATCATGAGTCATCATGAATTTCTTTCACCCAAAAAACAACAACAAAAAAACAATACAAATCTAAAATAATAATAATAATAATAATAATTAATAATAATTAATAATAATAATAAAAAATATATATTGTTGTCAAGAACTTCACCATGATGAATTCACCATTATTTATGCTACATTTGAGCTTGTTTTAGTTTTTTTAAATAATAGTTTAAGGCTTCCTTTATATTAGAAACAGCTCACTTATAACCCAAATGGGTACAGCAATTCTGTGACATTAGCACAAAAATGTTTTTAGTAATTCAACAGCGGCACATTTTTTGTTTTTATAAACATACTGTATTTTATTGACAGACACAACATTGAGCAGTCTGAGCTTAATTATTACCAAACACCCATACAGTAGCTAAGGCTGTGAAAGGAAACATACCAGGAAAGAAGAAATAATAAAAAAAAAAAATTAAACTGGTCAAGTCAAGTATTCATGCCAATAGCCTGCCACTGAAGCAAACCCACACCTCTTTGTAAAGTGTCACTCAAATCCTTGGGCAAGTATTCCATCAGTGGTCGCCATATATCTATGAAAACTTTGTCATTTCCTTTTCAATTTTACACATTTTTAGTGTCTTTCCATAGGTAAGACACTAAAAATGACTTTATACCATTGGGTGATAGTTGGTGGCTTTTCTTTAATCCAAATGAATAGCACACACTTTTATGCCAGGAATAATAATTTTAATAACAGTATATCTAGTTTTGTCGGATAGTTTCTAGTTGATAATTGTTAATGTTTTTTCATATTGAGCAATAACATACACTTTCTTATGATACTGTGTTGGCCTTTGGCAGGACAGGTCGGTTACAGAAGTTAACCTGGCTCTACCAGATGGAATCTCACAATCTTTGCGATTTTTGCGAAATTGCAAAGTCACAGAAAAGATACATCTCGAGACCCCCAGAGCAAAATAAAATAAATGTCTGTAAGAATTTAAAGTTGGAAAACTAGTAAAATTGGGTTCAAGTGAAATGTTGAATTGTTAAGATATCAATGTTCAATTTTTCAGAATCTCACAGAAAGGTGTTTGTATACCACATAGCTTGTCTTTTTTTTTATTGTTGATACCTCATTCATTTCATTTCTATGGTGAATGTACAAATGTGTTTTTTGAATATTAACAAAATACCGACTTCAAGCCCCAGACACTAAACATTTTTACTGCTGAAAAAAAAAAAAAAATCAATAAAAAAATCTAATAATCAGGGTTTCTCAGATATTTTTTAGGGTTAACTGCTCAAACCATTGCATTTCCTCTTTTCACACTTCTTTGAGCTACGTCAGTGTTGTTTTAACAAACACCCATCATGTTATGGTAAAGCATTTAATGTACCAACATACTAAGAGCTTTAACAAAGTATTTAGTTCTGCTTTAAGGAGAAGTAACATTCAGTTGCAATGAAGTACAATTGACTGCTACACAAAGTAAACTAGGAGCCAGTGACTGATGAGAACAACTGTTTTATCACGATGTTTTTGCAAATGAACTTTTCAAATGCTTTTAGAAACTAGGACACCTCAAAAGTTTACTATTGCATCAACAGATTTGATTCATATAGGATAAAGTTTACACAGATTCTAGATACTACTTAATGAGGATTAATTCATTACAATCATGCTTAGTCACAGTTGTATTTTGATAGATTGATGTTTTAGTGCAACTGACAAAGAAGTCATCTACCCTTGTGTCATGGGAATTTTCATTGCATCAAAACATACTCATTTGCAAAACAAATATTTTGTACTTGTGTCTATTAAAATGAGAGTGAGAAGCTCCTCATTTTGCTGCTGTGGTTCAAACCCATAAACACTGGACAACTGTTAAAAATAATGTTTTGCATGTCCCTGTAGCAGACCTTTTTCCACTGAATATAAAATACACTTACTAAACATACTGGGCCTCATTCATGACATGTTCTTACGAACAAATTTGTTCTTAAGGGCTCCTTACGAACATTTTTGGCATTCACAAAATTTGTTCTTAATGGAAAATGTTCGTCTGTAAGAACAAATTCTAAGAACACTCAGGAGCACTCGTAAGAACAGAAAATCAGCTGTTTCAGAATTTTATTTCTTATATAATTCAGTCAAAAATTTTCATTTGTACATGGTTTTAGGTTATGTATTTTTATAAATTAATGTATATAAAATAATTTCTGAAACAAAAAAATGTTCAGTTATACAAAAAAATGACTCCTTTAATAAACCTGTAGCAGCCTGTCCCAGGACCAGAGCCACTGTGCTCTGACTATGCACCCCCGCTACAGCCGCTGCCCCCCTCCCTCGCCCCCCGCACGCGCGTTCTACCGCGACGTAAAACACGATATAAACGGCAAAAGCCCAGCGTTATTTCAATACATTTGTGACTTGAACATATTTCCTCTGAGTGTGTTCATGTGAGTTTAAAAGACTATGACGTTTTGAATCAGCCAAAGTCGTGAGGACGCGCTGATGCGCTTTTTCCTCATTTCCCTTGCTCCAGCAGAAATCAGGTGCTGTGTCCGGCCCATTTTTGCCATATAAGGAAGTATGCATTATTCATTTTTATGCAAATAACCGTTCGTAGCTGGAGTTTGGTGAATTTGGCGTAAAAACTGTTAAGAAGGAATTTGGTTTGTTACGAACCCGTCGTGAACAGATTTTAAGAACACTTTCATGAATGAGGCCCACTGTACTTAAAAGACACTTTGCAGAGCCTGGTCACAAATCCAGAAGTGATGCTTCTCTGTTGTCTGGGAATCAGAGCCCACTCTGCAGCAAAGAGTTTCCATTTACAGTTGATAGATGGATTTTTCAGGAACAGACAACCTTGCTTTTACATGGTCGTAGTGAAGCGTTTCGGCACTGCACGGAGTACTGCTTCAGTACCATTTTTAGGTAAACAAATGTTTCTAAACACTATTAGGCTTTAGGATTACAGTTCAGTCGCTGGGTTTATTTTAGCTGTCATTATTTGAGGTTGTCTTGCAATACAGACAATCTAACACGTTCAGACTAATCAGAAGCCTAAACCAATTCTTCAAGAATGAAGTTTTATGAGATTAAAACAGCAATTTTACGAGATAAACTTCACCATTTTGTGAGAAAAAAGTCAAAGTATCAAAGCTTTAGAAAACTTGTTCAATGCCAGTGTAAGTGATGCAGAAGAATGGAGTCAAACATTTGCATAAAAGCACAAAATAAGTCTCAGGATTGTGGCACGTCACAGCTCTTTTTTTTTTTTTTTTTTTTTTTTCGTAAAAGCTTTGTGTTTTTTCTTATGAGTTTAATCCCTAGACCTGTTTTTGTTAATCTGGCTCATGCCAGATGGATATGTGTTGAACTTCTATCTGAGTTCTCACTATATCCATCTGGAACTTGACTCGCTGAAAGCGTTTGAGAAAAGGTGGGGCGTTTAGTGAAATACTTCGAGCTGATTGGGTGAGCGGCCTACCTTATTTGTGCTTAGCCAATCACAGCAACAACTCTTAATGGTGTATCCAATGTCCGCGTGGCATAGAACAAGTACGTGTCACACATACCGCTCTTCTTTCAAAAAGAAATTACTCTGTATTTCTGCTAAAACCGCATCAAGAGCAGCAGACAATACGTACATCCACTGGAGCAGCCATCTTTGTTTAGCTTGAATCAGACTCGGCGGCCGCTGCTACAAAAACACAGCCGTTTCAGACTCCCAAACCAATCGGGCGGCTGGAAGGTCAGATGGTTTATCTCGTGTTTGTGAATTTCAGAAATATTGCGAGATAAACCATCTGGCTGGCCAGGATATGTTTTTGGTGCAAATCACCCAAAACGACATGTCCAAATTAAACAATGAATTACTAGACACAAATACTTGTCACAAATGTTTTCTTGGTGTTTACAACTCCAATGGAGCTCAGGAATATATCCCCAATGTCAAAATATTTATAATTACTACGATATCTGAAAAAAATTTCTGTTAAATAAAGAAAAATTCTATATTTTTTAAATTCCCGCCTAGTATTTTGATGTTTAACAGTGGATAACACCAAGCTAATAAGGTTTTTATGCCCAAATTTGGATTTTTACACATACAGTGACTTAATGATAACAGCTGTGCAAAAAAAAAAAAAAAAACTATTCAAGGGTAAAACTCAATTTACATTGTAGTAATGATGTTATCAGACGGAAATGACATTTGGCACAGGTTGGCACAGCGCTGGGTGCACTAAGCCAATGAGGTGATTAGAATTTTCAATGAAAATTGGTTGAATTTTTCCACCCATGTTCATTATGAGGGCAGATTAGCACTGGAGCTTTTGGATTGGACCTATAACTTATATGTTTTATAAAGTTTTACAGTTATGACCATAACTTCTGTATCTGATTGTGATTGCAGATTCCACTTGACATGACAGCGCGTTTCTTTGGCTTAGATTTTGTTCTGTTGCTTCGTTCATGATAAAACAAACCCAAAACACAAGAAAGGCTCAAGTTATGAATGAAGCAAAACATTGTTGTCATTATCCACTTGCGAATGTCTGCAAGAAACATTTGGGGCATTTAAAGCTTAAAACGCCCAGTAAATTATGTCTATACAAATAGGACATAAGCCAGGTTTATTCAAAAGCATGTTATTTAAAAGAACGCACTGCACACCATGTGAATATGTTCTGCGATGTGAATGTCAGACGTTCACATACACTCCTGGCAGATCATTGGGAATCTCATAAGCATTCTCAGACATCTCATAAGTGTCGTCTATTATCTCATAGACGTTCTCTTCAACTTCCTCCACCTTGTCAATCCGAGCATCTGCGTTTTCTGCTTTTTCGTCATCTTCTTTTCCTTCTTCTGCCTCTCTGTCAGTCCGTGGGCTAAAAGCATCTGCGTTTCTTCTTCTTTTCCGTCCTCTCTTCTTTTTTCTGTTACTGCTTCTGATTCTACAGAGATTGCACAAACACAAGATGGTTAGAATTGAGAAAGCAGAGACAACTTTTAAAAACTTTGGAATGCCATGGAACAAACGAGCGGATCTAATACATTTGTTTCCATTTGTTCTCAGACTTTCAATTAACTTAACTTTCAATTGATTTTTTACTATCAAATGTATAAAAACTGTCCGGATGATGATGTTAGTAACCTAGCTTGCTCTAATTAGATATTTGCTTAACTTCAATTTGAGTTCTTCCCACAGTATCAATCTGGGACTTTAGTCGTGGAAAGCGTTTGGTAAAAGGTGGGACGTTTGATGAAATGCATCGTGCAGATTGGGTGTGCAACAATAAAGCACAAATAAGGTAGGCCAACTTATTTGTGCTTAGCTAATCACTGCAACGATTCGCAATGGCGTATCCAATGTCAAGTGGGAAAGAACAAGTGTCACAAACACCTCTTTGTTCTTACACAAAAAACAAACAAAAAAAACACTCTATTCTGCTAAAGAATCTTTCACACCAACACAACTCCCAGTCGTTGTCGATAAGGTGGAGCGACGCAGCGTCTGTTCTAGTCTTTTTGGGGTGCATCGATGTAAAAGAACATTCACACAAACACAATTCAAACAGCTAAAAGTCGTCAAAAATGGCGAAACATAAGTTACACGCGAGTAGTTGTCAGACTGTGGCGAACAAATGTTTCTTATCTTACCTCACGGATTGAGCTCAACTTCTATTTTTTTGCTACAGTACTGGAGTCGCTGCAATTTTTCCATCTTTGTTTTTCTCAGACCAAATAGAAGCCATTCTCCTTCTTACTTATGTCCCGTTTGAACCCGGGTAAATAACAACAATCCATGCTTGACTAAATACTGTTTTTCCATAAGCGCCAATTGAGGTTTCCGCATAATTTTCCTGCGCACTGATTTGCTGGTTCACCTGTAGCCACGAGCCAATCAAACCCCTGCATATGCGGCAACTATAGCGTCCGCTGGTGACACAGACTCTACAAGCAAGTCTTCAAAAACTTGCCTCCGGGACTTGCTCTGTGCTTCTCCGAAAATCCCATTCACACCAAACACACGAGAGCCACCTGTCGCCAAAAGTTACTGGTTCAGACGGGCGATCCTTGGCCTATATATATATTATATACAATATATATATATATATATATATATATATATATATATATATATATATATATTTTTTTTTTTTTTTTTTTTTTTTTTTTTTTTTTTTTTTTTTTTTTTTTTTTTTTTTTTTTTTTTTTTTTTTTTTTTTTTTTTTTATATAAGAGCAAGAAAATATTAAAATTTTTCTTGCTCTTATAAAGAGCTTTACATTTTTTCGCCCTGGTTCCTGAAGTAAATTGCCCATTTGTAAAGTGCCATAGTCTTTTTGAAAAATTCAAGCCAGAGCTTGTAACCAGGAAGTAGGCAGTCACTGCTGAGCTCCATAGGCTCGCGCTCGTCGCACAAAGAATCACGAGGGGAACACAACTGCACATGTTCGATAGCCTGTGGAGCCTGGTGCAAGAACAATTACATCAAACTACAACTACTATCGGTCACATGGACTTTATTACAAACCTTGCAGTCTGGCCTTGTGAAAGAATTTGAACTCTGAAAAGATAAAAGTAGAAATAATAAGGCTAATTATAGAATGTAAAATCACATATTGTCTTGTTTTTGAGCACAAATATACTAGCACAGGTTCTCTTACTTTTGTGAAGAATACAAAGAAGAAGCAGAGCAAGCAGCAGCACGCCGGCACAAACTGGAACCGAAATGGCAGCCAAGTCTTTCCACGTTTCAGCTGCAAAAGAAGACATGCTTAACCCTGCTTCTTTTTGCCCTCAAGAATCAAATGGGTGTGGTCTCTTTTGTGCTCAGTCTAATGTCATCCCAAAATTTAGTTGACAATAAAAAAACAAACAAACAAAAACAAAAAAAGGTATGAATCATGAATCGTCTATACATTTTTAATGCAAACACACTGTTTTCTACTCTGCTCTGTCTAAATTGTTGTCGTTAGGTGAACTCCAGGACATTTTTAATCTTTTTGACACAGTTTCTGTCAGACAAAAGGACAGATCTTTTCTTTTACCATGCACTCTTTTAGTTGAATAATGGGTCAATGGAACATTGACCAAGAATTCCTTTGGTTGACTGCAGTTCTAGCTCAGTCAGGTAACTCAGACTTCAGACTAATACAACATGAGAGGACCACGCACAGTCTGAACCAGAGGTGTCACAGGGGGCTGTGAAGAGGTGCGGGGGTTTGATATGTTTATTTTCTACACATTTTATGCTCAAAAGAAATGTCAAGTAGCGTCAAGTGCATGATTTTATTCTTCATATTGCTCGATCTCAATATTCGATTAGTTTTGCTTAGCTTTTCAAAATTGTCTATTTTCACCGAAAAAACAATATAATCTAAACCAATTACCTGCCTTAAGCTTGACTTTTGTTCCAAACCAAAACTTTTGACTGACAAAGGATTGGGTGCAATTTTTTTATTTCAAAACTAACCAATTATATGTTGACGTATCAACAGAATTTCAGTCTTTTTATTGTCAAAGGACACCAAATCAGGTGTATTCTTCTAAAACCCTGGTCACCATATCCGCACTTCAGTCTAGATCAGGACCCAAGCCACGCTTAAATTGTCTTTTATTAACGTTTTGGAGATTACACTTGATTTGGTGTCATTTGATTGTATTTTCAACACAAAACTGAATCAAAAAGATAGTTCTAGCAAGCCTGAGCACCCATTCGCGGCCAAAATGGACCTCTTGGCGGGCTGAGTTTGGCACCCGGGCCCCACCTTGGCACCACTGCTGTAGAAAGAAGCACTGTGCACACTGCACACTTTGTAGTTTTCAGTCTAGTGAGGAAAACACGAGAAGTGTGTGCACAGCACCACTGTGACTTCTTCTCTTTTTGGAAACGCATGCTTCATGTCTGTGCGGTGCAGTCTCTGGGTCTGCAGATTCATACATCTATTTAAATAATAAATTGTGCCAGAAATAAAAACAGTACAGAGTGTACCTGTGTGCGGCGTTTTTTTGTGTAAAGTTGGAAAGAGTCATCGCCTGTGTTCTGTAAGGCTCGGGAAGCAACAGTTACCATGAAAATAATGGCAAATCCGCCATGTTTCTTGTCAGGTTTGCAAAACTTCCATGAGAATACATGAAAAAATGACCGAATAAACTGCTGGACCAGCATATTAATCACTCTGTAGCATCAGAATATACTTTAATTGACGCAGCGTGAAATGGGGGTATTGGAAAAAGGCCTATATGTGTACTTGTGTAAAACTGATTAGATTATTTTATATAATCAAGTCTTACCATGCTTTGCTTCAGTAGAACCAGGATCAGAACTTGGTTCGATTGATGAAGGATTGTTCTCTGTGCAACATGAAGTTAGAGGACTATATGTTAGTAGTGCATTAAATTCTTTCATTACTAAGTCTAGTTTTCTATACCTTGAAGCAGTCTTTTCTGCTGTGTGACCCTGAAGCCGGCTCTGTAGACTGAGTAGACACACCAGTAAACCCCCAGGTCCTGCTCACTCATGTCACTGATGGTGAACTCAGAATTAGGAGCGTAGACCGTGTCACAGTCGTACTTACTCTCCTTACATACAGTTCTCTCTCAGCACACTACACACAATGTTGGTCCGGTTTCCTTTGGACGTGATCTGAGTGAAATCTTGACGACAATGAGAATGTGCTGATGAAACAAAGCATGTCAGGTTAGAGATTTGCAGCCGAGTTTTATGAAAATGAAGCAACTGCATTTACAATTTTCAAAAAATAAGTGTTGTATTTTAAGGATGTCACTCTGGAGCATAAGTCACACAAGCCAAAAAATACAGATATTGGGAGGAAAAAAAAACTTTAAGACTCAAGCCGGACTATAAGTTGCATTTTTTAGTTGAAATGAATTGTACATAATCCCACTCCTGTCCGACCTTTTTTGTGACATGGAGATTGCGCAGAGATCAAGGGTCGCTGACATGAGGCAAAACTACAAGATGTATATCAAAAACTCTGCATAAATCGAATCGTCAAACCCAAATTATGCCAAATCAAGTGTTATTTATGTCTCAGCTGTCAACACCAGCTTTACCAATCCTTATAGATACCAAAAAAAAAAAAAAAAATTAAAAATTAGATTGTGGGTTTCTTTTGTTTGGAGAAAGTTCTCACTTCTGATCAGAGCGTCTGTGAGTCTCAGAAGATAAAACTACAGGGATACAGCTTCACTCCAGACATTTGTTTGTGCTCCAAACGGTTCAGAAACAGTTTTAGTTTTAGACTATTTTAGTCAGATGTGTGAGGGAAAAAAGGCCGGCATGATTTAAACCTAAAGAAAAAATATTGTGTGATTTTACACTTTTTCATATCGGCAATATATACAACCACAACATATATACGCAAAAAAGTGTGAATTGTGCTCATAATATGCTATTTTGTGTGGTCATGGTTAAGAGAACTACTCTTCTTGAAATCTGACTGAACAAACATTCTGTCCTGTTATTTATGATAAACCAAGCCCAAGGCGCACTTGTGATTCATGTGACTGCAGTTTCCAGGTCTGTAGCTTTATAAACATTAGCTTATGCAAGTGCACCTCGGCTCACAGGCGTTCATGGTGCGGTCTCACTGGCAGAACTACAGGCAGCGCACATGAAACTGCATGTATCCATCGCTGCATTGGAAGTATTGTGACAAAGGAGCCTTGTCCCTTTTTGTTCACTTTTGATTTGTTTGGTAATTTCGTTATTTTCATTTCATTTTAATGAATCGTAAAACCAGGTTCAACAGAACAATTGGGGAGTTAATGTAGTATATTAACTAAGTTTCAGGAGCAGGACCACTGCCCTTTGCACAGGAACCACGCTCGCTCGTCTTCTCGGACACACTCCAATTACCCAGAAGCCTCTACTTAAACAGTCCTTTCCTAACAACACGTCTTGTCTCAGATCTCTCGACCCCACCCTCCCACCCTCATCTCATCTGTCCTCCTGCTGGAGACATCTCTATCTACAGGTGGGGGGTCCTGAATCGGCTGCACGGATCGCCGAGACGGAGCCCCCATCCACAGTCTCTCGATCCAGCCATCAATCATCAATAAATATCTTAATTGCATTCTTTGTGTGGTGTGGTCCTTGCTAGTGAATCCAGGTTTCTGGAGTGTCTCAGATCCAGGCTCTACAGCGGATCATGAAGCGATCGTTCAATATGCTCTGATGATGTCACTCTATGAAAACAACACAAGCTCCAGTAGGCGCTTCACTCCTTCATTTTGCCATCACTACTTGTCAGTTTGTATTCTGTTGGTTTGCTTTTGTTGACCACTTTTTTTGTTAAGGCTTTTTTTTTTTATTAAATTGAACAAAATTGTTAATTATTCTTGAGTCTGCCTTGTACTTTGACCACGTTGGGCCAGCCTTCCCACAAGTATCAGTCGCACTCCCAGACAGACTATGAAAAGAAGTGTGACTTATAATCCAGAAAATACATCAACCAAAGCTACAGTCTCACCTGAGGTCAAATTGAATATCTTCGCAGGAGTTCCATTAAAGCTGCTGTAGTACATCCCCAAACTCTCCAGTGAATAGGCCTCACCATCAGCTTCAGATAGCTCCCTGTGGTGTCGTTGTACAGAGCATATGTAGAAGTCACCTGCTTCCACTGGTCACCGGTCAGACTTGTCATGTTCTGGGTTGGAGTGAATACTGCGACGTTTGTATCTGTGGTTTTATATGGCCAGGTGAATTCAACCCAGCCTCCGATGCAACCTGGTACTACTGCGTCTGCTGTGAAGACTGAAGAAGTGAAGAAAGGTTTTAGCAGTGGAAGAAAACAAATTTGTACTCAAGTAAAGTTAAACTGTGGTCAAATGTATACTGCTAGCTGCTTTATACACCCATACATACATACATACATACATACATACATACATACATATATACATACATACATACATATACTTACATACATACATTCATACATTTAGCGTGGTAAGTTCTGGGTTTAACCTAGCCTGACGGTCCTACAAAACTGGATCACTTCCTAACTCAAACTCATAACCTGCTCCGAACCAGGTTAAGTTCCCGAAAAAGTTAAAAAGACGAGTCACTAGCCAATCAAACACGAGAATTTAGGAGTTTGTAAAGAGAGAGAAAAAGAGAGAGAGGGCAACGGAGAAATTAGAAAATGGGAAAGTCACAGTGTTTTCATTTATATCAATGTGATGCGCTCTGTAACCTTTTTCTAAAGAGAAGCCATGACATCTTTTGTAACATTAACTGGACTGAAGAATCCTGTTTAATCTGTGAGATGATTAATGTGAGTGTAAATCTATTACGCATCACTTTGACTCAGACAAAAGACTTGTCTGAACCAAAGACACAGCTCATTCAGACTAACGCTTGATCTATTAAATGTTTGTGATGTCTGCACATTTGTGCTTTAATCTGTTATATCTGTGCATGGCATTTAAATAAACTCTGTAGTGTAACTTCAGTGTATGTGATTCACTTGAAGTTCCTTCACTTAGATTTTAGAGTTTAATAGTTTAATACCAGTATATTTCGCTTCATCATGTTTGCTCACGTTTGAAGACTGCATCTCGTTTGTTCTGATTGGTCAGTTTGCGCTAACCCCCCCTCTGCTCTGTGAACGTGCACGGTTCATTGAGAAAATCCAAGGTTAACAGATCTGGTTGTGAACTTGTTTGTAGGACAGTTTTCCCAAAAAGGCTCAAGTCGGTTTAGTCAAGATAGTCTAGTTTAGTCGAGATAGACCCCCACTGTCCAATTCCTCTTTATCATCCAAATGTCAGTATTAGTGTCTCATTGTGTACATACTGTACATCTATATCTGTTTGCCAAGGTCCTTGCTAATGAAATGACTTACTTTTTACTCAAACCCTGATTTTTAGTTTAGCTGAAGACATTTACATTATTTGTTAGCGAACATGGAGTAATGCTTCCAGGCCTACCTTGAAGGAATATTTTCTGTACTGACATCTTGTAGGTTTGGTTCTGGATGCACCAGTACACTCCCTGGTCCTGCTCACTCACAGGCTGGATACTGTACTGAGAGGAACTGAAAAACTGAGGCTGTGACAAGAGAAGTCTGTCTCTTTACAGACAAACCTTTTCCAGAAGCACAATAAGCTGTGAAACTAGTTCCAATGATGGCGGTTTGTTTGAGGTCTCATCACAACCAGGACTGTCTGAAAGTGGAGAACATGTTAATGACATGAGGAAAGCAATGTTTAAAGAAAAGCTTTTAAATATGCAAAACCACACTGTTTTGTCACATGACTAACACAGGAATCACAGGTCCTTGTGAATACATGCAGAGCCTGACTTTTATGTAGAGCCTGACTTTTAACGTGGCAAACAAAGACTAACAACACTCGCTTTTACTTATAGCTACATTATGTATCGTAAAATTAAGGGAGTGTTATTTGTCTTGTTTACGTGGATTGCCACGTTTGTGAAAATGTATACGTAAACTTTCAGTGAAAGACTTCCTTGTAAAATGTAGTATAATAACATTTGTGTTACGTGTTTATCAACGTTTTTGCGGCCCATTGAAGCTCGTAAAAAACGCACCAAAGACCTTAAAATTGTACATTTAATATTCGTATTAGGGAGTACGTTTTTGGGGTCAAAAAATATAGTCAAGGGAACAACAGTTCCATAGATATAGCAGATGGTTTTAGGACTGCTCATTGTAAAAACACATACAAAAACAAAAGTTACTCAGTGGGCCTTTAAGCAATAACCTATGATGAACCTAGTATAAAAGTAAACAATGCTCCACTTACACTCTGTCAGACCGTACATCCCAGGTGAACCTCCCTCAGAGCAGTTGTACAGGCCGAAGTCGTCCTTATGAAGGGGCTTCACCAGCAGAGTCAGAGTTTTCTGTCTGGAGTCACTGAACAGAGCGAACGTAGACGTCACCTGTTCCCACTCATCACTGACGCTGCTTCGGATCTGTTGTTTGGGAGTGTCTATGGTCGTGTTCGATGACGTGTTACTCCAGCTGAATTCAACCCATCCTCTGACACATCCCTCCAACCACGTCACAGGTTTTACTGCAGAAGGGAAGAAGAAAGCATGGAGGTACTACGTTTTTTTATTTTTTTAAATTAGGTTTCTTTTTTGGCCAATGTATCTTTGTAAATCTCCGTGATGATAACTACATATATTTTTGGGGTCATGTATCAGAAACTATGCCACCCTTCACAACACATTCCCAACCTGAATTATTGTCAGAGAAACACTGACTTTTTTTTTTTTAACTTTAGCAGTGTAATGTGTGTTTAGATGTGTTTTTGCTACTTTATTTCAATCTTAAAGTTATGCAAAAATGAGAAAATAAATAAAGTTAAGTTTCAATTCAGTGGGCTTGTTAATTTACACAAGAGAACTGTAGGGGGAGCACTATTGATAACATTCTTAACTCTGCTTTAAAGTTGGGTGACTAACTAGTTATAAATTAGTAACCTTTGTGCTTTTGACTAAAAATATATAGTAAATGCTTTGAGAAATAATGAGACCACTATGTACTGTCTGAATTGAATAATAAAGAATTGAAGTTTTAACCCTAACCCTAACCCTTGCTCTAACTAAACCCTTGGTGCATGGTTATTATCCACATTAAGTTTTCACTTTAATCAGGGCTATAGGACAGCTTTTTTACAAACAGCAAAGTGAAACTGAGATGGACCGCCCAAGTACCAGAGTGCTGCTTTCAGCCATCTGAGAAGACAAATAGATTCAGGTTGTACTTGGCAGTCACAAAATGCTACTTTGGCAGCTTACTCTCTGGTAAAAAAGATGTTTAATTACAAAAAGTTAGGTTCTTCGGCTTTAATATCTGAATTATATTGTCTAAATCAGTCCAAGCGTGATTTAGGACTAACTTCACCTGATCATTGGTAAATTGTATTTACTAGAAATGAACAACCATTTAGTAATCATTTATTTCTAGACCCTGTGCTGACCATTTAGAGGTCTTAGAATTGTGTGTAATGTATATATCATGATATATCATGACGTGTTGATTCTCTCATACTGATATGCTGAAGATAACTGATCCTATATTTAACTTGTATACCAATATCAATAACTGGTTTGCCTCAAAAGTACAGAAGGTCTATCCCAGGGGAGTCAAACTCAGATGGAGCTGGGGCCAAATCGATCACAGTCAGAGTTAGTCAAGGGTCACATTTTAATACTGTATATAGGTTCATCTGTGTTCTATTCAATTATGACATTTGGGCTGTAAAAAGCTTTATAGCACATTTACTGTATGTCCAGATTTATATTGTATCACAATACATTATGTTGTATTATATTCAATTGTACACCTAATTTGGACAAATTGTAGGGGATTTTTTTTTTGCATTCCAGTCTATTTTAGGTTTTATATTCACATCTCAGCAACATAAGCCTTTATATTATATGGGCTCTTTATTCATTCTGGTCAAAGCGTCCCCTCTTGTCAGGGCTCGACTGCAGTGCATTCTGGGACCTGTAGTTCAAATTGTTGTAAACTTTTATTAAGGGGCCACTATCAATAATAATCAGAAATCATCTCGGGAGCCACATGAAATCATCTTCAGGGCCGCATTAGGCCCCTGGGCCTCAGTTTACACTCCTGTTCTAACCACCAAACGATCGTCACTTCAGAAAAGGGACTGAGTAAATGTTTGGTAACCTGACTAACTGATATATGGTCCATCTGAAGTAACTCTAAAGACATTTAAGGTAAGACATTGTGGGACATTGTATTTTGTCCCACAATGGGACAAATAAAGGTGTTGCAATGCAGAGTTCAAGGACAGCAAAAATAGAAACATGCAACCAGACAAGATGAACATCTATTAAAATAGACTTAGCAGAAGTTATTTAGCCTAAGAACTTTTCTTTACAATAGAAGTCTGTTCTGGCTGAACTAACTCTGGCAGAATATGATAAATAGATAAAGTGGCATCACTATACAACATTATAGTTTTATGTACAGTATATGACTATGATATATATAGTTATATATTGTTCATGTAATAGTTGTACGACTAATAATAGTCATGCCAGTTTTCTTTTAAAATTGGAACGACTATTATTATTTAGTTCTTGTGATTATATCATCAAACATCAAACATATAATCTTGCTGTCTTTATACACAAGTGGTGTTGTGGATTATTTTGGTATTCATGTAGAAAAATGAATAGCTTGAGAGTTACCTGAGCTCAAAAGTATTATTTATTAACAAAAGTACAATTATGCATAATCGATAGTCCAGAGAGTCCAGGGTAATAGTCATTGTTGTTGTGAGAGAGATCTCAGTCCATATTGTTCATCTCTGAGGCTTCCCTCCATGTCCATTGTTCTTTAGCTAAGGCCATGAGTAGAGGCCTGCTCTTGCAGCCCTCTCCTCCATGTCAGTCTGCTTGCTCCATAGTCTGCTCCATGTGGTCTGCTCCCTGCTCTCTGGCTGTGTTGTCTCTTATAACCATCAGGGGGGCAAACAGGCCAGACGGGCAAAGCCTTGAAACTAATGTAGTTTAGCATATGAAAGTCAGATCCTGAGAGCCTCAAGCTCACCAGGGGAGTTTGGAGTCTTTTCACATGTAACAGAGCCTATGCAGTATAAGGTGTGAGCCCATGTAAAGACTTACAGGCTTCGAGAGTCCAGTCAAATGGGTTTTCCCATACGACTGGACAGTTTCATCAAAGTTACATTTTAAGATTTCCATAACAGTGGTAAAAACCATAAACTTAAATATTATTACGTAAATCTTGTGTGAATCTTGTATGAATATAATTGTACAGCATTTGGAGAAAAATAAATAAATAAAATATTGTCAATAGAAGGTTATTTACCTGCGTTTAGAGAAAAGAGGATGAGAAGCAGGCTCCACATGTTGCTGTGATGTTGATTCACTTCATTTGTGATTCATTTGTTTTACAGTTCACCTCGGCACACGTTCAAACACTGCCTTGTTTTTTTGTTTTTGGCTTAGGCAAATAATTTATGTAACTGAGTTTTGTCAAAGCTATTATCTCAATAATATGGGAAGAACTTTGCATATTTCACACACACAATATTTGGCTATTGACCTTAACATTGAAGAGATAGTAGATGGAATTTATACTGTACACCAAGCCGATTCAATAATGTATTCATTTACTACACATATCTGAACCGGATTGGTAACTTTTCATTGGTGGCGAGCGGCAAAAGTCGTGGAGGCAGGGTTTTGAAAAATTGCTACGTCGCCAGTTGCCGCATATGTAGTTGTTTGATTGGCTCGTGGCCGCTAGCAAACCAGCAAATCAGTGCACTAGAAAATTGTGCAGAAAAAAAAAATATATACTTACAGAAAAAAGGTATTTAGTTGAGCATGGATTGTTATTTATGTATGTATTCTGTATGTTCAAGCAGGACTTAAGAATGGAGGAGAATGACTACTATTTGTATCGAGGAAAACAAAGATGGAGGAGATGCAGCAACAACTGTACGAAGTCTGGAATCTGGCGGGAAAAGAAGTTGGGTTTAGTCCGTGAGGTAAGATTAGAAATATCCGTTCTCTGTCAGAGTTTCAATTACTTATGTTACTTGGCATTTTGTTCAGCGACTGGTGGTGTTTGGATCATGTTTGTGTTGTCGGTTTCACTTCATTGAAGACAGAGAAGTAGTGGTTCTTTATTTGACTTTATTTAAGAATTAGCAACATTACAGATGAAATTAGCCTATACTGAATCTAAGCCTGCAGGTCTTGGGTCTGAATGTAAGAACAATTGAACTCTTGTATACATAATACAAGAATGTGCTACCATACAACTTTAAACTAGCAACTTAAATATAGTTGTGTTGATACATTGACTGCGCTGCCATAATATGATACAGGAAACGTACTTTAAGCGTTCATCTCAAGAAGTGACCTTATAGTATTTGACTTATGTGGCAACGCCACCGGGATAAACCCAGAAAATAAATAAAAACTAACTAAACAAAAAGGCAACACAGGTTCGTACATTGAGAGAGGTAGGTTCCATGAATTCACATTTGCTTTTATTTTGTTTAGCACAATTTATTCAGTTGACTTCTGTTGATTGTTCACATTCTCTTGAGTTTCAGTTCTTTCACTACTCCATTCACAGTTCACATTGTTTTTAGTTCAGTTAATCACAATTTTTGATTGAACCAACAGGAGAGTTAACCAGAGGAAACAAGGTGGTGTTTACGGTGGGCCAAGGGCCCAGTGTCGTTCTGGTCCTGTAGAATTAAATTGGATTAGCTACATAGGCTACACTCAGCATTTAGGTTCGGAGCCTAGAGAACATACCCGGACGCACGTGTTGCCCTCGCTCCCAGTCGCTGCGGAGACTCCTGGTACGCCTGACCCAAGCACGCCTGGAACCCGGGGACTTCTGACATGTTTCACCCGAACTCCCGACCATGGCGTCACCAACCGGCCTGCACCACACAACCAATCAACACCAGAGGAGCCCCAACGGCACTAAACAAACATACGGACCACTCACTCACTATCATACAATAAATGAAAAATGTGCAAATAAGCAGCAAGTCTGTTTACCTGGCCCCTCGAGACGACCGAGCCAAGACCCAAAACACGGAAGTGAGAGGACGCAAGAAACGTCAGAGCAGCCTTATATAGTGGTGCGCTCTGCCAAGCTCCATACATCACAGTCAGTGGCGTTGCAAGGGTGTCATGGGGCTCCAAGCAAAAAATAATTGTGGGGCCTTCATGCACGACAATAAACAAGAAAACATTGAAAATTTGCCTTTTTTGCTTTGACCAGAGGTCCGAAATAGTGGACCTATGAAGACTTTTCATGCATTTTGGTGAATTTGACAGATGAAAACAAAATATTGGTATAGCAAGCTATAAAAAATTACAATTATTTGAGAGGTAGCATGCATTTACACCAGTTTTGTGTCAATGAGGTAAAAACACTATTGTTGATCTATAAATGACTTTTAAACAACATAGGTCATAGGTCGTAGAATAGATACTACTGCTAAAGGTTTGATTGTATTTGTTTTTTTATACAATCATCATCATTCATCATCATAAAAGTCCTTCTTTGTGTAATGCAATTTTGTGTTTTCTAATACAAAGGCATAATATGTCTAATGAAAGTAAGGATGGCGTTCAGGCAGCATGCGTATAAGTTGTTGACGCTCGAACCTATGGACAGTGTCTGGGGTTGTGTTGATGTGAAAGACCCTTTAGATTCAGTCTGATGGTTCTCTGGTGCTGCTGCCCACACACACACACACACATCAAGACTGTCATGGGAATTGATTATTTGTGAAGGAAGAAGAGTTGCGAAGGGCTCTAGTACTTAGCAGTTATAGTTATAGTGTATCAACAGCTGTAATACACTATAACTTTCTTCATTGTCAATTTGATATGACCTGATGTGAACTGACCTGTTAAGTTTCCTCCATCCGATTTACAATTCATAACAGTCGCATGCAAATGGTGACAGGTTTTCAGGAACATGCAAACAAATGTACTCTGCGCAACCTCTGCAGATATGAACTTTAATGTAGCACATCGTGTACAAATGAGTTTGTTTCCGATGAGAGCCTTGAAGCGAGAAACAGTTTGTATCAGCAGGATACAAACTTTCTGATCTACATACACTCTACATACTGTATGCCCCGTGAGTATGTTATCGCTATTGTTAGCATCGTCATTTAAGAAATAAGCTAACCACAAATTCAGCAATTATGTATTTAAATGCTCCGATCCTTATCCCATTTAAACTAAGGTATTACAAGTTGAGCCCACAGAAGCAAAACTACTCTTAAGTCAGTGGCAAACATTTAGAAAAAAACACTCAAAGTACTGGACAAAAAGGCTAGCAGTTATCAAGATTGTAGAAGTTTCTCAACTAGAATAACACAATCATAACATCTAACTTAATATTAATGTACAGATTTTTTTAATGAACTTGCTCCACCTCCTTTAAAAGAGTTTGTAAAAAGAAGTTCCAATCGGCAACATTTAGAGGCGATTGTTTGGTGTCATTTAGAAAAAGCGTTTTTGAACGACTGTCTTTTGCTTTTGGAGCAGGTCAGGTCTGGAACACAGTGTCTTCTCACATCAGAGAACTACCTACACTACCAGCATTCTCTAAGGCTCTAAAAACATGGTTGCTGGAAAGTCAAACATGTGTAAAATGATGATTTGTGTGTATGTTTTTAAACTCTTTTTAACTAACTTCTGATTGACTTCTGTGCAGTGAATGTGTGAGGCCTTGTGTGACTGTCTTTTTTCTGTCCTAGATGTATTTGTCATCAACCTGTCGAGAGACTGAAGATCGAAATTATAAGGATATATGAGCGTGTATTCATCACTTTGTGAGGACCAAAATTTGTATACACACTCACTTTCTGGGGACCTGCCTTCCTTATGGGGACAAATAGCTGGTCCCATGATGTAAATCCTTCATTATGAGATCAGCAACATGGTTTTAAGTTCAAATAAGGTTAAAGTTAGGATTAGGGTGAGGGTTGGGTTAAGTTTAGGCAAGTAGCCACTAAGGTTAAGATTAGGGTAAGGGTCCATGAAATGAATGCAAGTCAATGTAATGTCCCATGACAGATGGAAACACAACATATATGTACCCATGTAGGTGTGTATATGGGTGTGTGTGTGTATGTGTGTATATGTGTGCAGTAGAGCTTGCACCAAGTTGACCATCTCATGAACTTTCTAGTGATGTGGTCGACTGGTTGATGCAAGTCCTCCACATGTGTCATCAAAAAGCGCCAAAATGTAAAGACAATTTACACACAACTGACAGTTTACTGGAGTTTAAACAATCATTTAACACAGACAAAGGGTAATAAGTTATAATAATTTGTCCCCTTGTCTTCCTGTGTTATGTTGATTTTGGCCCAGATTGACAATGTGGTTGCTAGGTAACATCTGTGGATTCCCCTCCACATATGTCATATTTACTGAAAAAAAAAAACATCATAAACTTCACAAAAACAACCAAATTGAGTAAAAAAAAAGTTAATTGTTTAGAGAAATCTTAATCATAGTCATGTTTACTGTGTTTTACTAAAAATCTGTCAAATGCACTTTAATTTAAAAAAAAAAAAGTGGGTGTGTAGACTAATGACTTTATGTTGAATGAATTATGACATTTTTATTTTGAATACAATTCTCCCAATTTTTTGAAAATGAAAATGCAAATAAAAAAATACAAGTAAAAAGATAATGGAGTTTGTGGAAGTAAAACTTAACTTAACTTAACTCATACCCCTTTTTCAACTGTAGATACAATATACATGTATTTATACAATAAGTTAAATGAACATTGTCTTTCTGTTTCATACAAACACCTTGTGTGTGACCCTATCGATATACATTTTAAACAATACAACTAAAACAATCTCAATCCATATTTTCTCTAGAACTTCACCATACAAAGAGTGTTGTTACATAAACTTTTCAACAGAACTGACAAAAACAGTCTCTTTAAACATACTTTTTAATTGCACTAAGTGTCTTTTTTGTTGTTCGAAGCAGCTGCTTTTTGAAGTGAACTCTCAGACTGTAGCCTTCTTGTTTGTCACAAAACCATTTATGGTGCAGAGTTTTATAATGAGACTCCTGGTCTATTTCTGGCAGAGAAATAACATTTCCATAAAAAAATATACATAATTATATGCAGCTTTAAAAGGTAAAAAATGTGTTTGTGGATTAAAAATCTATCACGCTTGTTTTGAAAATGTAAGGAGTAAAACGAACAAATATTTCTTGAAAAATGCCAGAAGTAAAAGTAAAAAAATCACCCGAATTTGTATTACTCAAGTAAAGTACAGACACTCAAAAAAAAAAAAAAACCTACTTAAGTACAGTACTTGAGTAAAAATACTTGTCACTTCTGAGAAAATAATAATAACTATTTAATATCTGTATATATTGTACTAAATTTGTATTTGATCTGAAGCATGACAGAAACGTGTTTAGGCAAAGATGTAGCTGTAATAATTAACAGTATAAAATTATAGTCTCATTTTACAAGGAAATTGGGAAAATTCCTTTATTTTCTTTCCAAATTCCTGTCAAGACACATCAGGTAGTCTCTATTTACAGCCAGAATCACGAGAAATATTTGTTCTTCTGTAGTCAATTCATTCAGTCCTCCTAACCCACTCAAACATTGTCCAAACCATTTAAAAAACCCCAAAATGATTTCATGTTGTAAATATTGTCCATCTAAAAGAGCATTACGTCATTCTTGTTGCGTATAGATGACATTGTCTTTAAACTCTGCATACGCCTCTGTATCTCCAGGTTCAGGTTTCACAGTGTCTAGTGCGGCCGTGGCATAGATGGTCTTCAGTGCAGTTCCTGACGCGGGCTGTTGGGGCGCTCTTGTATCTCTTCATAACAGTGCTCCTTCAAAACAAATCCAAGAGCAAGTAATGAACAATGAGGTCTGTTTGAGATTTACTCTTAAATTTTTTTTTTTTTTTTTTTTAACTTCTGAAGACGGAGCAGTCCTGAGTAAAGTTTCACTTCAGGTATAAGGTGACTAACTTTAACACTGATGAGCAAAAAATCTTTTGAGATTTTTGTGTTTAAATGTCTCATATATACCATATTTAGGGCCTAGGTTCTGGAACGCTCTGGCCCTTCATGTTTGAACTGCTCCCACTGTGGAGTGTTTTAAGTCTTGTCTTAAGACCCACTTTTACTCTCTGGCCTTTAACACCGCGTGAGTTGTTTGGTACTCTGTGCCTTTTATCTATCTATCTATCTATCTATCTATCTATCTATCTATCTATCTATCTATCTATCTATCTATCTATCTATCTATCTATCTATCTATCTATCTATCTATCTATCTATCTATCTATCTATCTATCTATCTATTATCTATCTATCTATCTATCTATCTATCATCTTCGTATTTTATTATTGTTTTTAGTTAATATTTATAGTTTTAGAAATAATAATTTATATTTTAGTGTCATTTTACTGAATTTATTTATTTGTTTGTTTGTGCTTAGTATTTTCTGGGCAGTACTTTGGAACCGTTTTTAGTTTGTAAAATGTGCTATATACTGTACATACAGTGGATTGAATTGGAGGAATCAACTTCAATTTTGGCTTTAACCAACCTATTAAAGACCTAAATATTCTGTCTTGTGCTGCATGAGCCTGCTCATCTACATTTACTTGTATGAATGATACATTTGCACTGTCTGCATATTTTCAATCATGTAATTTGTATCTATCAACTTAGCAAGTAATGTATTGATATAATGTAGAATCTAGTCTTTTTAACTGTTTTATCTTTTATCTTTAAAGGTGCACTGTGTAACTTTTCGACCAAAAACAAACTTGAAGAAAAGCACGTTTTTGTCATTTAGATTTCTTTGTTGGATTAAATAAGTAATACAAATCTAAGTATTTACTCTGAGCAGACTAGAGAAGGGCCTTTTCTATGGAAAAGTTGCTCTCTTTTTCCCTGCCAATAACAAAAACTTCTGTCATTGCTCAAATTGCCAACTATTGCCTGCCACGGACGTTCATTTTCGTCATTGGACTTTTATTAAATAAGGCAATAAAGAGCTCTCTTGGCTCTGTTTATGCGATCACTATGTTTATGTTTTCACTACATTATGGGACACAATCTTATATAATCAGTACTAACCTCTTTACTATCTGACGCTGGCCTTGTTTTTAACAGGTAGAACCCTGCAAAGCAAAAAATATGAAAGTAATCACAAACCTAATACATAACAACATACAGAATAATGATGTGAATACACACTTCTGTAGAGGCAGAAAATGGTGAGAGAGACCAGTAGAATAGTTACACAGACCAATACGGCAATAACTATGACATTCTCAGGATTATCTGAAAAAGATTGAGAAAATAAATTCAATATTCTTCTGTTCTGTATCCACAGTGGTCACTGCTATAAAAATAAAATGTTTTTGTTGATGTCCTTTCGTTCATCTTTTCCACTAAAGGATGTGGTGTTGGTGCAGCGGGGTCTCCCAAACTTCCACAGCCCGGACACTTGAGGGCACGAAGACATTCCAAGAGGGGGCCGAGGTACAATCCCTTGAGCATGCTTTTGGTCTTCTCTCCTCCTGCTGGAACGTGCCAGAAACACCTCACCTGGGAGGCTTTAATTGACATTTATTCAACCAGGAAAGTCCCACTGAGATTCAGAATCTCTTTTTCAGAGGAGTCCTGGGGAGGAGCACACGGAGGAAACCTACGCAGACACGGGAAGAACAGGCAAACATAGAAAAGCCCTGGGTCTCCGATCATAGGACCTTATTGCTATGAGGCCAGAGCACTAAACACCAAGCAGATGCCGGAGCCACCTCAGCTGACTATTTTTGACCTAAATGGTGGTCTCTCTGTTTAAGAAGGATGATTAAATTTGGTAGATTTACGTTCTCTCACTTATGATCATGAGCTTTGGTAAATCTACATTCTCTTGCCTATAAACATGAGCTTTGGTAAATCAATGTTCTCTCACTTATGATCATGAGCTTTGGTAAAACTACATTCTTTCCCCTATGGTCATGAGCTTTGGTAGATACCCTCTCTCACCAATGGTGTGTAAATTGATGTAACGATTTTATATACAGTATATCTGCACATGTGAAACATACAGTATTTTAAATTAAATATTAAATTCTTGTTTGTCTCACCTTGACTGTTTGGCTTTGGAGTGAAGAAAACAGGGTTATTAGAATTCTTCAGTGTTGTGGTCGATGACATAACAGATTCTGTAGAAGACAATTATGTAAAAAAAATGAATATAAATATGAATATAAAACCACCCATCTCTAGTAAGAAATCCAGGATTATAGGAGAACAACTTGTTACAAGAACTGATAAATCAATAGCAAACTATAGCATGTCCACAAAGAGTTAATTTTATAAAAACGTACTTAGTATGCTAGCTCGTCTTACTTCTGTTATGTGACTGTGTTGTTTGAGTAATAGTAGACACTGCAGTGCTTCTTTTAGGCGATGCTGTGGATGACAAAAATGTTAACTGAAGTTTATTTTTCTGCATGATGGTCTCCTGCAAAGCACTGACCTGTGATGTTTTTAGTTTTTTTTATTGACACAATTTAAGTCAGACTTGGCTATGTGAGCATGCTGTACATAGCTTAAAAATGGGGAAAAAAATCTTATAAAGATGAACTGGAAGGGCTATAAACTAATTTGAAATGAGTGAGCTTCTTTGCTTAGCTTGAGTATGAAGCTCAACAGTGATCGACCTCTAAATCAATATTTAAAAATGACTTTGTGGTGAGTAATGCACATGAGAACTTCCTATTTTATTATTTTTTTAATCTGATAAAAGTTTACGAGTTTAGACTAAATTGCCCTCTCACCATACAGACCATAACGTCTTGTTTCTTTGTTATTGAAATATTTTGACTTTTATGATTTTGCATTAACTTTGTGTTAACTTTCTAAAGTCTTTTTGATGCAAGTCATGATGTTTAATATCGTCAGGTGATGACAGCGCTATATTGTGACAATTTTGGCATCGAGATATCACAATATCATCAATATTGTTACATCCCTATGGGCTAGTGCTAGTCAGGTCCGGAGAATGGGTACGTTTAGGAAAGGGGTAAAGAGAATGGGTACGTTTAGGAAAAGGGTAAAGAAATGGGTACGTTTAGGAAAAGGGTAAGAGAATGGGTACGTTTAGGAAAAGGATTGGGACAGGCAAAAATAGGACAGTTTTTAAGTTATAAATGTGCTTTTTAGACTGAATGCAACCACAATATGGATTGAGTTACCATAGCTGGCCAGCCTGCATATGCCTTTAAACTAATAATATATATATATATATATATATATATATATATATATATATTAAAAAAAATTTATAATGGGGGTCTGTGCTTCCGAACCAGGGCCACTTTTGAGCTCGACTGTAATCTGGAAACACTTACAGCTATGTACAGGCACATACTGCAAATACACGATTAGTTAACATTAGCCTACAATTACAAAATTACCTTAGCATACAGCTTGTCTTACCTGTGCTGCGTGATGACTGAGTTGTTAAAGCAATGCTGGTCTTTGTAGACACTGTAAAAAATAGAATGCAAATGTTGACCATAGGAGTATATAGCTTACAAATTACACCTGTTTTGTGAAAATGAGATGCAATAAAGTAATTACTAGATTATGAGTGTAACATACTGCATTATGTATGGTAATATCACTCTCATGCTATTTGTGGGCTTGTATTATTATACACAGCATCAACAGATTTCTATTTGATAAAGTGAGACACAGAATTATAAAAAAACTAAAATTAAATAAAATATTAGTGTTCTAATATACATAAACTTGAAAAATTGAGGTTTACATGTCTTATTTTTTTTGTTTATATTCTAGTATAAAAATATTTAGAGATGATGCTGCAAGTAATCCGCCACCAGGTACTTTATGGCCGTGAAGCAACAACAATGCAGAAGGCACAAGACAAAAGATTATGGAGCAGAGATTGTGCGAAGAAGCTAGACCTCAAGTCCCAAGTCAAAGAGAGGCCATCTAAGTCAAGTCCCAAGTCAAAGAGAGGCCAGTCTAAGTCAAGTCCCAAGTCAAAGAGAGGCCAGTCTAAGTCAAGTCCCAAGTCAAAGAGAGGCTAGTCTAAGTCAAGTCCCAAGTCAAAGAGAGGCTAGTCTAAGTCAAGTCCCAAGTCAAAGAGAGGCCAGTCTAAGTCAAGTCCCAAGTCAAAAGAGAGGCTAAGTCACGTCCTAAGCAAAGAGAGGCTAGTCTAATCAAGTCTCAAGTCAAAGAGAGACCAATCCATGTCAAGTCCCCTGACAAAAAGAGACAAGTAGGGATGGGCATTGAGAACCGGCTCTACTTGAGAACCAGTTTAGCTATCTGTTGGAATTCACGTCTTCTCTTTTATCGATTTCCTTGTCGATGTCGCTTTGGGGGCTGTACCTACCTTTAAATGCCATGTAAACTTCAACCCCCGCTGCACTCTTTACTTTCTGTTCATGGCGGAGAGAGAAAAAACAGCGCCTGCATGTGACGAACATGCTTCTGTGTGCACACATACCAGCGCCGTGACAGCGGAGGTAAGACATCCACACAAGCCTCCTCTGACCCCTTCTATTCAGCCATTCTTCAAGAGGGCTGTACCATTTGTTCTTGATAAATTCTTGTTGTTCAGGATCTGATAATCTCCGTTTCATATAGACTAGTGTTATAAACCATATGTACAGTTTCTGTCTGTACTCTGATATTAAGCCTGAAATTAAATTTTCATCTAGATACACAAGACACGTTATTTAGAATCAATAAGAGAATCGCTAAGGAATCGTATCGATAAGAGGAAATAACATGTCAATGAGCAACACAGTCACACCAAAAAGACTATGTATACCACGCCACATAACAGCGTATCAAGAGCACGATTCACGCTTTTTTTGCATTTATATGTCGTCACTCTATATATCGCACAATGTGAAAAAGCGTAAAATAAACATGATATTTCAAAAACACAGTTCTTTGAGATTGGGTTAGTCTTTGGCTTGTCTTTTTTGACACGTCTAAAAATAGCAAAAGATCTTAAACTCCTCTATTGTGCAGCCGGTTCTTATCTACATCTGTGTTCTTACATCAGTTTTTTCCCCATCAGTGAGAGTATTTGAAATTACAATCTCATTTCGAAACCTTGGATGGAAAGGACTAAAGTAATTTAAAATGATTGGAACTTTTGCCTGTATAGTTTCACCTTCAGAAACATTTTGCCCACAGTTACAGTTGTCTAAATAACAAATAATCCTTACCATGAAGGCGTATTTGTTGCCGTGACAGTCTGTAAACGCGTTGTGTTGTGGTTGATAGAAGCACCAGTAGACTCCTTGGTGTTGTCCGTTGACATTACTGATGGTGTATTTGCTGGTTACAGAGACCGTGTCACAGGTGTATTGACTCTCTTTGCAGACATGCTGTTCAGGCAGGGCACAGGTGATGTGGTTTGTGCCCCTATCTGAGCAGTTTGTTCTCTGGAAGACGACATTTAGTGTTGCTAAAAAGGACACAAAATCAAATGTATAAAAACAACAACTAAAGCAATAAAAACACTAGCAATGTGAAATAATAATAATTTGAAAAGTTGCTGAAACTGAAACTAGAGAAGACACAATTGGACTTTTCTTGAACACTTTTAGAATGTTCTTTAGCTTTATTTGAACAACTTTCAATAGTTTATTGCTGTCAAGCGATTAAAAAAAATCATAGATTAATTAATTATGAGCTGTAATTAATTAATCTAATTAATCTATTTTTAGCTCACCTAAAAATGCTGAGAAAAACACCAACTTAAGTGTTTTGTTTTGTTTTTATCCAGTTTAATTCATTACATTATTGGTGCAGATGGAATATTAATATACTGCAAAAATGAAGACTTTTAACATAAAATTCCGGTTCATAAGTCCAATAACTTTTGCTTACCTCTTTATTTTGTCTCGTTGCTATTCATTACAGTTAACTTGATTAATATGTCTATAATTAATTAATAATCCCAATAATGCACTAAATTGACACCAGTTATTCTGTACAAGCTGATTCCATATCTTGCATTTCCACGCAGCCTTTGCTCACATCTAAGCTTCTCCTCATGAGTTTATTTTGATCACAGTATTTAAAGAACCGTATGTAAGATGTAGAACTAGTGGTTCTTAAAAGGTACTATAATCGTAACTTTCTCAGACACCTGACTCTCTGTCATGGTTTGTTCCCAAGAATAACATTTCTACACAATGTGGTGGAGCCTAATGAGAACTGTGTGGAAACAAGTGCATATCACAGACAGTTGGTCTGTGTCCTGGTGCAACATCAGTTTAAACTCAAACATGTTCCTGACTCATGGTTCAAAATCAGCTTCAGGCTCTAAGAAACTAAACTGCACCCAACTGAGAGAGTCATGTGAGGCTCATTCTGCTTTCTGATTGGATAATAAATGTAAACATCAACAATAAACATCTTGTCTATTGCTTTTTTAATGAAAAATAACTCAAATTATTCTTCATTAAAAAAAAAAATAAAACAAAACTCTGGCTCTGAGTTTGAGTGACGATGTGAATAACCGGCGTTTTACGTCACTAACTGCAATATTTGCATAGACATCAACCGTATATGCGGCCTTGTATAGAGCCGCGATCAGGAGAACATTTATGCGGTTTTGTGTGGTTATGATTTTCTTTAAAACAGTTAAGGGTCGACACACTCGCATGTCCTCATGTAATTCTAATGCCGTGCGAATGCGTATGTCTGTGTTTTCAATCTGTGAAGGTTTATAAATGAATTCATAATGACTCTGTGGCTTATTTTACCTTCAAATTTGAATAAAATTCTTATAGCTAATCTTTACGGATCATTTTAGTTTTTTCTACAATCAAAACGCTAAAGATTAATCAAACTACAATTGGCTCAGGGCAGTTGTCTTGTTTTTGTTTAAAATAGTACATCCTGTACAAAAAAAAAAACACTTCCTGTTTAATGCTCTTCTATAAAGTTTTCAGAACATCAGTTTAAAACTAAAAAATACTCTTTAGATCAGACAGTTTGGTAAATGTTACAGAAAACATGTTAAAGACTTTACATATTAAAGGAATATTTCACTATTGGACACTTGAGTGTTTAAAAAGAGACGTGATTATATCTAAATGTCTCCTTGCCTGGCCATCGTTCATCTCATTCCGCTGAACTTCAGTACCAACATCTAATTCAATAAATATGTATATCTACATCTATCTCTGTGGCTGGAACAAACTTCCCCAATGTCCGTACCATCACATACTTGCCCTTTGATTTGCTCAGGATGGCTTCAACATTCTGTAATATTGTAACTTATGTCTGTTTTGTATGACTTGTTTTACTGTTACTGCATATTGATTTATGTCTATGGTATATGTATTTGCATTTTATTGTGTTTATTGGAAAGCACTTTGGTCACTTTGTGTTGTAAAGGTTGTATAAATAAGGTTGATGAGGTTGATTGATTGGTGTGGTTCTCGTTACGAAACATGTTCTTCTCAAGACTTCGCAGCCTAATGGAGCGCACACAAAACCATCCAGTAGACAGGTTTTGCGATGAAATCAAAGGTGTTCTGTGGCGCAGGATGGAGATGCAAGATGTGCAATCAGCTGGTAGTGTTGAAATAAAAGCTCAAGTATTAGTTCTGTGACAACGCTACAACACTTGATGAAAAAATAATTTACCAATTGTTTCCAGATCTACTTTCATTATTTCGTCCTATCCTTTTTCCCATTTGTTTTTTGTTATTCCCTTGTTTCTTGTTCCACTTGCACACATATCACCAATGTCTTCCTTCTTGAGCTGTTGACAGTCACTCTCCAGTATTTGTGAGTTGTGTTGTGGTACAGAAACAGGCTTTCGTACATTTGCTTCCACTGATTTCCTCTGACATTCTGAATATCTAACTGTCTTCTTGGAGTTTTAATCCCAAAGCTTTGATGTTGCCTCTTATGTTGCCGTATCACAGTTGAATTCAAGCCAGCCTTCAGAACATCCATTAACATCGAGAGAGGTCACACATCCTGAAAAAGATGGAATTTAAGTTAATACTATACTTTTATACATTTTTGACAGTTACACCTATGTAATTGTGTAAAATTCTATGCTAAAAGAACATTTCCATTGAAACAAATTGCACAAGACACAAGTGAAATTTGGGAAAAATTCAATTCAGTTTCTCCAGCCCAAAATTACAAAACATATGTCTCAAAGGACTTCACAAGATTGATGATCTAGCAAAGAAAATGGTCAGAAAATCAAACAATGAAACAGCCATTCATCAATAGCAACAGAAGCTTTAGAAAATCAGAAAAAGTCATTATTCTGTGGTAGTACTTGAATTTGGTCTTAAAACTGTTTGAAAGTCTTGGTCTTGTCTTGGACTTGAGCACATTTGGACTTGGTTTTGTCTTGATCTCAAGGATGCTTGGACTTGGTCTTGTCATGGACTTGGGGTCTGGAACTGAGACTACATTTCTCAGCTTTATCCTCTGCTAAACTTGCACCAGAAGATGGTACGACTAGTCCCAGGCACAGTTTGCAATAATCACGAAGACATTGGTGAATTAAGAAAATTACAAAGATCGTCCTGATTTGGCCTCCATGGACCGAGGAATTGATCTCATGTCAGTCTCAAGACTCGGTGGTCTCATTATTGCATTCTTGATTGCTACATCATATATAGGCTTATTCAGAAATACAGAAACAGCAAGCAACAGCCTATTGTCCCTACATCTCATTCTTAGACCCTTCTTCCTTACAAAGACAAATACTATTCAATCCAATGCAATTAGAAACATAACTTAGTAGAGTCAAAGTCCAAGATGTAAGCTTTCAAAGCTGTCATCAGGACAGCGTTTCCGAAGATCAAGACGTTTCGACTCTCATCCGAAAGTCATTTTCAATCAGATTAAAAATTGCTTCGGATCTGAGTCGAAACGTCTTGATGATAACTTGGAACAATAAAGCAATACAACTTTAAATTGAAGTATAAAAGGTACAATACGCCAGTTTTGGACGGAACTAAACTAGTGAACTGTCTTGTATGCTTTATAAATACAAAATGTTAAATGGATGATAGTTTACCTGTGTTCAGAAGCAGGACACAAAGCAGCAGCAGCAGCAGCAGCAGCTTCCTCATGTTGAAAGTGTTGGATGTTCTGATCGAAGTTTCTTCAGAGGAACTTCTGTCATTAGCAGCACTTCTCTTTTCTCTCACTTCTGCCTCAAATGCCCAAAGATGGTTGGCAAAAGAAAGAAGAAAAAGTGAATCTACTGTAAAAGAAACTCAATAGCTTCTAATTTTAGTTCAACAGATGCTTTTCTCGATCACTTTGACACATTTTTTGAATCTTGGTTTAGCTTGATCACTTGATTCAAACTTTTAGGTGGTCTTATCATTTGCAAAGTTTTTCATTCATTCACACAGGTTCTTTCTCAGAAGAATGAACATATGGGTCAAAAAGCACATATAGAACTGTTTAAAGGTGGGGTAGGTGTATTTCACACTGCAAATACAATTCATGTTTTAAATATTCAAATTTCCCCAAAAATCCTTCAACACATTGTTAATATCAATATGTATTAAGTTTAGATTGCAATTTTGACATAAACCTTCTTTTTTTTTTTTTCTTTTAAAGTGAAACTGGAGTGGGCCACCCAAGTTCAGCCAATCAGAACGCTGCATTCTGCTCTTGATAAGAACTAAAATTCTTCATAATTTAATTCAGAGAGTACTCTGTGGGCCTATATTTCACCAAGTGCTTCATTTATCATAGACTTTTTGGTGGAAAACACAAAGTTTACTTATTTGAAACTAAAAAAGTAAGCTACCCCAACTTTAAGTGTGATGGTGATGTCCAGTAAAAGGCTTGTAACGCAAATGATTTACAAAATGTTGATGTGGATGACATCACTTAAAGGATTTTTTTAAATCCAACAACTGTTTGCTGTTTTTTAAACGATGCTCATGTGTTTCTCCTCCCAGGGACACGCCCTTTACTGCAACTGGGCCAATGAGATACTTAGAAACAACCCTGAGGGTTTGCTTGACAAGTTTACAGGCCAATAAATAACGAGGTACCTCGTTATCTATTGGTCAACGTTTTATTGGCCTCATCATGTCCACACTTTATATCTTTTTATTTATTTTTTTGTTTAGTATAAGTACAAAGCTGTTACAAATCTATGCAACTGTTTTTGGCCAAGACTCACAACAAACAAGTTTTAAAAACCCTCCATACAACCTTTAATCATCTTTAGCAAATTAAATATTTTTGATAAAAGATATAAAAGCACAGATATAAAACACAGTCAGAAAGTAAGCCTAAAAGTATATGTATTCATGTTTTCTTAGTACAAATATGTTGATTTTAAATTAAAAAAAAAAAAAAAAAAAAGAATATTAAATATTAATATGCAGAACTTCAGTTTCTGAGCGGTTAAGTCAAATGAATGATAAAACATGAAAACACCTGACAGTTTTGATGGTAAAACTGTAAAACTGTTTTAAAAATATAATATAAAAATTGAGCTAGTGCCGAAATGTATTTTAAAAGCTGAATCTCCGTTTAGGATTCTGTATGAGCTGCTTTGCAAATCGACTTTTAGAAAGAATAATGTGTCCAAGCGAAAAGTGTAAAATACTGTATATATTTGCAAAACCCATTCTCATAGAAATCTGTTTGTATAACACATTTCTCCTTGTTGCGCGTCTATGATGCACGTTCCTGCCAAAATTTATTTGTGTGGTGGATGCAAAATGTGTTATTTTATTTATGAATATTACAGTTTTTCTCAATTGCTCTGTAAGGGGATACATATCATATAGTGACCTCTGTATTTATACTTATAAGTAAGTAATCTTTATTTGTATAGCGCATTTCACAGACAAACCCTCCCCACTCAGTGACAGTAAACTGCCCTGGGACGAATCGCCTAAACACCTGATGCCTCAATGTTGGACTACCACCAAAAGTGTGCTAACATGCATGTTATTGGTTGTTGGGGAAACCGAAGTGCCCGGAGGAAACCACCCAGACACGGGGAGAAACATGCAAACTCCACACAGAAAGACCGGGCCGTACGGGAATCGAACCTGCGACGTTCTTGCTGTGACGCTATCTGCTCTGCCACCGTGCGGAGCGGTTAGCGCTCTGTGGGATACACAGCATACTGTAGTGACCTCTGTACGGGGATACATATTGTATTATTGGCAATTGGCTTTTGGCAATACTCAGCCCTAGCACTCACAGTTCATTAATATACACAATTTGCAATACATAGTTTTAATAAAAGCTCAGTTTAAATGTAATGTTTTCATTCCTAATTATTTCTGTAAATACACTGTTCTTTTATGTCTACTGATCTCAACAGCTTTTTTTAATCTTGGTATGAGTCAACGCTGGTTTCCTGTGGGTTTATGTCGAAATGAGCTGTGACTATTTTCCTGTTTTATACACTACACACACAAGTGCTCTGTATATGGCATACGTTATTAATCAAGACAATTATCTAAAATGTCTTTTCTTGTTTTAGTAAATATTTTAGTCAACTGTAGTGAATCAGATTCCGCCAAAGATAGAAAGATGACTTGTTACAGCTATACAGCAAGTGTTTTGTGATTTGGGCTACATTTTCAGTGCTATCTGATCTTCTTAAAAGTACTGTACTCGATTTTTGCTTTCTTAAAAATGCAAACAAACATAAATAATAATTATTAAGCTTTCTACATCAGTCCACATAATTTGCTCACTTACCTAATGCATTCTGAACCTCTGAATTTATTATTATTTTTTTGCATAGCTGCTAGGAGCAAGATGTGCCGGTATGCTAACAGCTGTTAGCCGCAATGCTAACAAGAGCAACAGACAACGTGTGAACAAACAACATTATTAGATGGAGACAGGACATTGTGGACTAATTTCTTCCGGAATAGATATTGACTTTTTCCCTTTCAATGAGGAACATTTCCATCATTGAATTTTTATTATAGCAATGTCAGGATCTCAAATGCACCGGCTGACTTACAGTTTAATCCCAAAGATGGCAGGAGCTATGCGTCAATAGCTTTAGCTCACTGGTGTTCGTAGCTGTTCATGGCTGTTAGCTTTAGCCTTTAGCTAGGTGCACTACAGGCTATAGAACATGCACAGTTGTGTTTCCAACATAACTGAGCAGGAGTTACAGAGCGGTTGTCAATGCTACAGCTAAAAAAACAAAACTAAAACCTTTTGAACCGGAAATAAGTGTATGATGTGAAACTAGGTAAGAATTGCCACAAAATCCGTCAGAAAGCTGTAGATGCTGTTTTTGCTGAACATGAGCAGTTTGTGTTTGCATTGCGCTCTAGGGAATAAATGCTTTCTAGCCCATGGAGGGATTTTCCCTCTGCAGCACCAATGGAGCGGCCACTAGGGCTGATTTACTACAGCTTCAAGCTAGCAATGTCTTATCCAGATAATATTATAGATCTATGCTACAGTAAAATACATGATGCAATTTTTACAGATTCACCGGCAGATGGTGCAATTGAGTTTGTGCTAGGACCCAGAGGAGGTCACATGACCAGGAAATATACTCAAGGAAAAAGAAATGCAACACTCAGTTTTCTGAGTTTTTGAGGGTCCGACTATTTAGATCCACCTGTTTCATATAAACGATACATCCATTTCTAATCCTCAGGCCAAATCTTTCGGCGTTTACACATTTTGAGTCCAATAACACAACCAAACAAAAGAGCAACCCACAAACCAAAAAGGAGTTTCATCAGACTGTCAATAGTTGATGTAACCCTCGCTGGCTCCTGGCGGTTATTTGTCGCCTCATGGATCGTCAGTAGTGTCTGAGTTGATCCTGTGGAATTGACGCCCATTTTTCCACCAGTGTCGCCCTCAGCTGCTGCTGAGTTTCGGGAGGATGTTCACGTCGGTGGACATGCACACCGAGCAGAGCCCAGACATTTTCAATGGGGACCATTGGGACCACCTCTGCAGTGCACCATTCGACCCAAGCTCTAAGCACTGATCCATGAATGGCCGATATGATCGAATATCGTCCGCACAGGGGAGATTACGGATGGTTCTGGCCAACACTGGCCTGTGGTGTGTCCCAATGGTCTCGACTGTGGACCTGGTGTTGGGCCGGAACCTGTCACAGAGATGTGCAGGGCGGTTGGTCTTATGCAGCCGTCGTTAAACGGGTGGCCCCCAGTACGAGGGCGGTCGTTAGAGGAACCAGTGGCCTGGTATCGCTCCACAAGATGACTAATGAGCGGTGACTCCAAACACCCTGGAGACACAAAACAACACTGTCCAGCTTGGAGCAGCCAATAGCTCCATCCCTCTCTGGTTGTGACAATCGTGGCATCATGAAGAAGTGTGTTTTTGACTTCATTCTGGTGCCTTTTATAGAGAAGACTTGAGCACAGTTAACCAGTGGTAAAAGTCAACTCTAAGTTTCAAACATGATTTTGTGTGAATAACCAACCCTGTAATGCACTCTTTATTGTTCTCACAATCAGCTGCTGCTGCCTCCTCATCTGTAACACAGCTTTTGTTGGTTTAAAGATGAAAAAGACACTCATCCTCATTGTTTCAATTATGTAAACCTTATATTTTTTATCCTAAAGACATTATTTCATAGTAGTGGCTCATATTTTTTCACCAAAAATGAGAAAACAGGAAAACAACACTGACATGAAGCTTGATTTAGAAAAACTATGTTATCTCAAAAGTTTCTCGACAAAATCGAATGAAAGCAAGGAGTTTCAAATGACTGTGAAAAGAGAACGGATTAATGTAGAATAACAATTTCTTTTTAAATAAAATCGACAATAGACACTTGTAGGTCTGATATACATCATATCATGATTCCCAGATTATTTTAAGTTATTTTAATGTGAAAAAACGAGCATAGACCCTTTATTAAGAGCTGTATTGTCTACTTGACCTTGTCCGTACTTCCTTATCAGCCTGGCCTTTTCTGAACGCGTTTGAAAAGTTGATATTGAATCATAAACAGGATCAGGCTAATGGTGGGAGAACACTTTGTCCATTTACACAGCGTTTGAACTCTGTGGCTAGGTGCTCCTCACTCCCGGGCTGAGTGCATTCCTCTTTGATTACGTCTCATACGAATCAATGGAAAAAGATGATGGACTGTGACTCATCTCAGATATTCCACTTCTTTTGCTCTCATTAATAGTGTGTGCTATGACATGTGCGCTGTGATAGTTTCAGCTTCTGACACTTACTGTATTCTGGGATTTTTGCTTTACGTTCGCATAATGTCATAATATTTATCTGTAGTTTTATCCCTGGATTAATGTATCATTTTTAATTTTTTGTTGTTACTAGAACTATCCAGTGTGAAAGAAAATTTGACGTACTATTGTGTAATGTGACTTCAGCTTGCTTGATGAGTAATTTTTATTTTCAGGTTTATCAATATCTATCCTTTTTTGACAATAAAGAAAACATTTCCAATTAATAATCAAAAGATAGATATTCTGTCATGTGTTACTGGGGCTTTTGGATGGAAAACTGCAGTTTAGGAAGCAAAATGTAGGACTTTGAAGGCACCTGAACCACCTGCAGCTGAACACATCCAAGACCAAAAAGATGGTCTTGAACTTTAGGTGGCACCACCTGTCACTCTTGCCTGCTAATGTGGAGGCACAGTCTCTGAGGAAAATTAGATGTACAACAAAATGTCAAAAATGTACAATATGCATGTTTTCCCCCTAAAAAAAAAAAAAAAAAAAAAACGAAAAGCCAAACAAACTGTAAAATAACCATGAACTTTGGTTAAAGAACGTGGCAGGTTAGTTTAGTTTAGAGGGTTAGTTACTAAACTTGGGAAGCTTAGGATTGGGGCTTGGTGAAGGTTAAGACTTACCCATTAAAGCCAAAGTAAATGTTGCCACAACCAACTCCATGCCCCAAACATATATATTTAACCTTATTTGTAACTTAGGACCTAAACTTAGAAAATAGGAAGTTTAGGTAAGGAAGAAAATGTCCCGACATGGCTTCAACCAAGACATCTGTCTGTAGGTACGAAAAAACAATTCTAAAGGAAAAAGAGAAGGAGATCCGACTCACTCTGACTTATAGAAAAGTACGTTATTGAGTTCAACACAGTCTCACAAGTAAGCGTACATTTACCACGACACAAAAACAGCTTATTATGAGCAGAATTTCAGATCGGTTGAGCTACAGACATGATGCTTCGAACAATAGGCTTCATCATGATGCTATTACCCATGATGAAGACCTAGACCAGACATGAGATATGGCCGGGGCCTCGACCTGTTTTAATTAGGCCCCCGTAGCATTTTTGATAATAGGAGGTAATCTTAATAATGCTTTTTTTCTTGATTGATTTAGCTGTTGTGGTCTTAAATTTCACAATAAATACCCAAAATAATACATTAGTTTCTTTTTTATTAATTTTTTTGTATATTTATTCATTCAATTTTACAAGAAATTTACCAAAGCTCAACAAAGGATTTTTAAAAAAGTCAGAGTGCCTCGATCACCTTCCTTTTTTCCTTTAGTAAGTTAAATCGTTGGATTCTCCTAGTTCAACGTCTGACCTGTTGATGCACTGTTTGACACTTTTCACTGCATAAAATAGAGCTAGAAATAGGAATGTGTTCATGATACGAAATTAGCATGTCATAGTATAGACACACAATTCTGCAGAGGTGGAACCAAGTTTTCGGTAAGTCTCAAGTCTTTTGCCTCAAGTCCAAGTCAAAAAGAGACAAGTCTAAGTCAAGTGAAGTCAGAGGCCCAAAAGTCCAAGTCAAGTCCAAGTTCTCTGTTTTTAGTTTTGTGTTAGTTTCAAACTACCTCTACTACCATTATACATTTTATGTCCATGATTTTTTATAAATAATCAGATTTAAAAAAAAAAAAGTTTGGTCATAAAAAAGGATGAGGGACATGTTTCAGTTTGTAAGTGTAAAGATAATCAATTTATTTTTTATGGGAAGTATCAAGTCCTCTGGAGTCATTAACATTTATCAAGTCATCAAAAAAGTGACTCAAGTCTGACTGAAGTCTAAGTCTTGACTTGTGAGTCGACACCTCATGCATTTCTATGAGACTGTGTTGCAGGTTATATCACAAAAGTAAACAGATTGTTTTGTAGAAGTGATACTACAGTATGCATGTATCATGTAGCTGCTGTTAGCCTTTTTGGATATAATTACATACAGTATTTGGGCTGCTGGATTTAGGCATCTATAAAAACAACAGTTTGTTAGATTTGTAATTGTTTTCTTTTTTGTCAATTTGCTTTCACACTAGCATCTTCTTACTGGACAATATGATTTAATATTTACAGCAAAGACTATCATGTCACCAAATAAAATCATAATCAGAAAAAAACACACGAGAAGCTGTCATAATAAAATAAAAACCAGGAGCAGACCTTTGATCGTGCTCATAATTTCAGAAGGCTAACAAAAACTATACTTGTCTGTCTTCTTTTATATATAGACTCTTAAGTAGCCTTTCTCTGGGACTGTCCCGCTCTGGCCCTGTTCCCATGAGAATGATCCTGTCTGAGGCCAAAAGCCATCTGCAGAGTAACCTCCGAGCTCCCCCAGAGGGACCATCACGCAGCACCGAGAGACCCACCCAGGACAGAACTAATGAAGTCACCACTGACAAAGAGGACAGACCAAACGGAATTCATCAGTCAAAGCGCTCATTCGTGTCTTTTCTGGTTGTAGCGAGATTAAAATAAAAGTTCAATTCTGATACCTTCTCCTCCAAACCCAGAACATAGTCCGGTTCATAACACGCTGGTTTGTAGTTGTAAAGATAATCTGTAAAAACACAAGTGTCCCGTTCACAGTGTCCTCCTGTTTCTCCGGACCAGTCTGGAACTAATCTGTGTGTGTTTTCAGAGACGGAGACAGACCCGCGTCCTGAACTCTGGGACGATACAAGTGTGGGACGGTGTCAGCTGGTTCAGGTCTGATTGCCACGTGTTTTGTCTTCACGTTATTTGTTTGGAGATTGGATTTACATGTTTGTCATGATAATAATTTCAAGGCTTAAAGTCTTTTCAAACTCCTAAATCCATGATATGGTACTATACTAGATATTATATTGACTAAAATTTTGACTTGGTGCAACTGAAATAATGGCGTCAGAAGGACTACTTTTCATGAAGGTGTTTCTTTTTATCTAGGCCTTTGAAATTCCTTGCTTTCATCAAACAAACTTCATGACAGTGTTGTTTTCCTCCGTTCTACTTTTTGGTAAAGGATTTTCTGGTGTAGGATTATAATACAAGGTGCACAATCCATCAAAAGCTGTGTTACAGATGAGCCCAGTTGAGTGAACTGTGTTGTATCGTAAGGCCTTTAACTGCCCCTTACCATTCTGGCAGCTTTTGGAAGGGTTCTGCACTTTTTCTTGATTAAGTCCTTTTAGTCCACCATCTGAAAAAAAAAAACGTACTAACTTACAAATTGGAAAAAAAAAATGCTTTTTTTGTGAGCGTCTTCACCTGAACTTTTTTTTAAAAGAACCATATGTAAGATTTTGATGTCAATTTAATAAACATGAATGATATTGTCCAAAGATACGAGGTCAACAAGTCCAAAAAGCTTTTATTTTTACTGAAAGTCAATGTAATCTGAGTTATTCTTATTAAAAAATAATGGACATGATGCCTTTTTGATGTTAACATTTATTATCCAATCAGAAAGCAGAATGAGCCTCAATGACTCTCTCAGTTGGGTTGCCAGTTTGGTTTCTTAGAACCTGAAGTTAATTTGAACCCATGATCAGGAACATTGAGTTTGAACTGATGTTGCACCAGGACACAGACACAACTGTCTGTGATAGGCTCATGCACTTGTTTCTGCACAGTTCTCATTAGGCTCCTCCACATTGTGTTAAAAAGCAATATTTGGAACAAAGCATAACAGAGTTGGTGTCTGGAAAGTGACTTTTGGTTATTACCCATGATTCATAGCAATCTTGTTCTGATTGGTCAGGTATGTATGGGCCATTTCACAATCTGGCAACCCAAGTTCATTTGCGGTTGTAACACCTTTTTAAAACCACTAGCTGTGCATCTTACATACGGTTCCTTTAAGCTGTAAAGTCTCCAACTAATTTTATCTAAAGTTACCTTCAGCTTCAGAAATGGTCAAAACCAAACGATGCCCACATAGCGTCATTCAGGATCTATGTAAACACCAGCTTTACTCTGCATTTTTTACCAACGAAAACTTAGATGAAGTCACTACAAAGCTTCAGCTTCACAATGAACTTCAGATTGAATTTTTGGCTATTTTAGTGATTTTAAGACAAACAGGCCACAATGACATCAATAACAAAAACAACTTCCTGCTTTGTGGAAAAGATGGTCCTCTTATTAGACATAGGTGGGACACTGTTAACAAATTTTCATCTATTTCCAGATCAATGTGCAGTGATCAAACTGTAAATCAGTAACATGTGTTATAGTTTCATTTGAAGCTAAATGCAGAATTTACTTTTTTTTCACTGTGTGTTTGAACTAGCTATCGTTTCTGGAACTTTTTTTGGACTTTTTTTTTCGCTCATTTTACAGTTATGTGTGCAAAAACCTCAACTGTGCTGCCACGAGAATCAAATGCTGCATTTTCAGTTCACGCCAACACCACATTGAGTTGACGCCACAGTCACGCCACTCTGGTGTGATGTAAAAACTCCTTATGACATCCGCTGCAGTTAAACCAGTTAGAAATCATCAGTCATTTGGCTCAAAAGGGGCTCAAAACTTGCGTCAATGTGTCTTTTTTTTCAATTAAAAAAGATACTCACATGAGCCTACTGTATGTGCTTATGTAAAGGAAAGGTTTCATACATATTCGAAAGTTAATAAAGAAGAATCTTGAAGTGTTGCTCAGACATCACTGCACGTCAGGACCGCTTTCACACAAAACTCACATCACTCACAAAGATCGCTGTCCATATTTCGTGCTGTCAGTCAATGTCTGTTTACTTGCCTCTGGGCATCTCCTACTTTTATGAGTCTCACTAAAACAATGCAAAAAATATTTCATTTTTAATCTAGTCTATTGTACAGCCCACCATGTCCAAACTCCAATAAAACATTGCTGACATACTTCCACAAACTCTTGCTACTTCCTTTTAACTTTCTCTTACTTGTCCGATCATTCTTGCCGGGTCCCCCTCCGTGCTCCCCTCCTTCTTCTCTTCTGCGGGGCTGTCCTGTCTCTCTCTCTCACTCACATGTTTCCTTGGCTTGTCCCAGATAAGAAGGGGGCCGGAGCTGCTCTCTGGACCACTCTGGACACTACCGCCAACTAACAACATTCTTTCTCCTCGGAATTGCCGGATTTCACTTTGCAACAATGGATGCTACTTTAATTGGAATACAGCTCGGGTAAATGAGACACCTGTTTGAAATTAGTCCACATGCAAACTCATTTTCAAAAACTTGGATTGAACATGTCTAACTGTATACTGTATGTTCTAATGTGAACTACCTTTATCAATAAGAAACAAAAAGAGTTAGCTTTAGCAACATGAAGCATTGTAACCCCATTGGCGCTTACTACTCACAATCTGGACTTTAACTGTCGTTGCTGAGGCTGCAGGATCTACAAGCGCTTTTGACAGAGGACTTGGGAAGAACCAGAGAAGAGACAAGTCCGGCGGAGGAGCGGAGAAGAGGAGGAGGCTGCACAGGATCCAACACGGACAGTGCAGTTACACGTTTGTTCTGCCGGAGTTGGAGAGTTGTCAGGGGAAAGGGCAGGTCCCTGGGGTCAGACCGGGAGCCAGCGTGGTCCAAAGAGACTCCCCGCCGCCGCCGGACTCAGACTGGTCCACGCAGAAGATACAGAGGCTGGAGAGCACCATGGAGAACAACACGCAGTGGCTGCAAAAGGTAGGACCAGGTTTACTTTTACGGTTGCATGGGTGATTTTTCACGGAGAGACAAATGCAGTGTTTGATGTTTGTCAAATGATGCACATGTGCCGCGTCCTCTTCTGTTTAGACTCCAATGAACTACTTAGGAACGTATGGAGTTTGATTGACAGGTTTACAAGCTAATAGAAAATGAAGTAGTCTCGTTTTCTATCGGCTAGTGGATTATCTTTGTATGATTCTTTATTGTTTACCACACTTAGAAGTAAGGCTGGGTGATATTGCAAAAAAATAAAAATTGTATTGCAATTTTGCCGAAACCAGATCACAATTTCAATTTTTGCACAATTCAAGTGTATATTTCTCTTAAGAAGTAAATCTACTAATCTGCTTGCTCTGAAATGTATCTGCTTTGTGATTGGCTAGATCCAGCTGTCACTCACTCATCTTTCACTCAGAACCCTCAATCCAGACCAATGTGAGGAGTGAGGAGTGAGTGAGTGAGTTGGGCTTTTCCTCTGTGGTAAAGTTGCCATCACAGTGATCAGCTGAGTCTTTCTCCATTCTTAAGTCTGCAGGTTGAATTTTATCATTAACGTGTCATGCCATTAACAAGTTTTGTTCTTGTTCTATGACTTTGGCTGCAGCACAAGCTTTAATAAGTGTTTGTTTGTCAATATGAACAATATGAGTGTCTTTTTTTTTTTTTATGAAATGATTGTTTCTTGGGCCAAAAAATAATCAAGCATTATTACATTGTATGAAAGAGACGCACATGGCGAACAATAGTTTAGGTTGAATTTTTTTTTGGGTTATGCTAGCTCAACCTCAGAAATCATTCTTGAAAAATGTTTTTTAATGACATTTTTAAATATCAGCACCAGCCAAAAAAACAACAACAAAACAAATCAATTGTTCTCTAAACATGATATGACAATTTCACCAAAAAAACAAATTGTTAGATGGATGAGCTAATTAATTTCTTTTACACTATTGCCCAGCCCTTCTTACAAGGATGTTATAATTCTATATTTTTTACTAATCTAACTACATTCAGTTTATGTAATCCATATATAAACGGTGTTTGTTTTTGTGTATTTAAACATGTTCTCCATGTTATATGCTCCCTCATGCAAAGAGCTGAACTCCCATTCCCCCTTAACATCTGTGGCATAGTGTTCAAACTGAACATGTCTTTATTGAGGCATTTTCATTAGCTTGACCAGTCAGTCCCTCCTACATTCAGTTCAAATGCAGAAGGGTCTGGAACCAAAGACAGTCAGTCACTTTGTCATCGAAAATTAAGACGATCCAATCTCAAACAACTGCTCCCTCCCCCAAACCTCGACGATTTCATAACTTTCAAAACATTCAAGATAGCGGACATAGCTGATGGACTATTTTTTTATGTTCTTGCTTTGGTTTGGAACAATTCATAACGTATCAATTCTACTTTAAAAAAGCAATCGCTAAATTTTTACGATAATATCTGGTTTATCGCGTCGCTGTTTCGATTGCATTTCCGGGTTTTCTGTGATTGGTTGACCCCATACTTGGAATGCCCGCTCTCGAAATTGAACCCCGGCGCTCTGATTCCAGACTTTTACATCTTTTTAAAGTTGTGTGTAGAGACTGGCTGGTCAGACAACATTTTCATATGGATTATCTCGACAAAGGAGAAGTGCTCACTAATACAGCCCTAAATTGACTTTTGAACTGTAATTAAGAGGAATGGATTCACTGTCTAGAAATATAGGCACCAGAACCGGCCGAAAACCGGAAGTGGCGCCACTATGGAGGTATTGATGTAAACAACGCGACCGAAATATGAATAAATTATCAAAAAAAGACGAGTCAAATGGATCTGAAAATATCGAGACCGACTTGAAGCTTCAGAAAAAAGTGTTACATGTGTAAAATTAACTTAAGAGGTGGGGAAGATCCTTACGAAATGCAATCTGCATTATTTAGTGAGGATCTCCATAAGCTGCCCTCGGAAAGTTAAATTCTCTTTGGCATTCTTCTTTATGGAGATTTATGTGTGATTTAACACCCATGTATTTGACGTGCCGACAGCTGATAAAAAAAAAGGCACAAACGGTGTAAAAGAGGGTAGCTAATAGGGATAAACAAGAAGAAAATAGCTAACGCTGTAGCTGCGCTATCTTGTAGGCTAATCTCAATTAGATACATGCATTGTTAAAATGCATGTATCTAAAAATGTCTTTGGTTCCAGACCCTTCTGATATCTGCTTAACTACAAAGACTGTTACTTTTGTTATTGTTTTGTTCTACTGAGCTTCCCAGTATAAACATTTGCGTGGGTCTTTTTGATAATCCATGACAGACTTTGCATTGTCGTGTTCAGTTGAGTCTCATGAGCATGACTGTTCACTGCAGAGCTATATGTGTTTGTAGTCTCATTAACATAACCAATTTATTACTATTTGTAATTTAGACAGACTATTCAAAAGATTAGTTTAGCTGCTCTTAAACAGTGTCTCCAGAGGGCTGGGCTGTATCTGCTGGTCTGAAATATGAAAACAGTGTGTTTGGACAGTGGTCAAGTGAACTGCAGTGCTGTGTGAGTGTTGTAGTGAGGTGTGAAGAATGCTCCAAGGGATTTATTCAATACAGAAGACTCCAGCTTTTGGGAAAACAATCTGTTGACTGAAGGAATTTGAATAAAACGAACTTGGATGCTGGCACGAAATGTTCTGTGGAGACCATTTACTGAAACACTGAAATGATCAGAATGAGTTACATGATTGAATTTAGTGTCACGACTCACAATACACCTATTTTAAGATTGATTTTAGGAAATAATAAAGATGAATTCTAATAAAAATTGAATAAAGCTGAGAAACATTGCAAAACCGTCCAACCAAAGGTAAAATGTTGTCCTGTGAATATGACTTTTTGACACTGAACACGTCACATTTGTTTTTGTTCCCATTATCAGTTGAAATGTAGTTTACAACTTTGCTTTAGAGGAAAAATTTATCTCCCTCGACTGTAATCCTTGTTTAATAAAACAACCAAGACTCAAAGATTCAAGTTAGAATAAGATTTACTTTGATCAGGGAAAACACATTACAAAAACATGTCTATTCCTGATCTACAGTGGTCCCTCGCTCTATCGCAGTTCAATTTCCACAACTTTCGTTTTTTTTTTTTTTTTAAAGTGCGTGGTCCTTCAGACGTGCTGTGTAAGCTGCTTTTCTCTCAAACGCACTGTTTGTGACCTTATCACATTGCAGCATTCACAGGCAACAGCACAGAAGCTCTTTTATAAAACTTGAGACAGTTTGGATAATGCAGGGGAAGCTGACCTGACGCTCGGACGTTTCTCCAGGTGAGGATTTGACTCTTTGAGCTCGTAGTTACGATGATAAGTTTGTTGACGCTGGAACGTCATTTGTGTAGTTCAGAGATGTGTTTGAAGAGCGTGTTGTGACTTCACTAGAGTCCGGATGTGTTTTGTGTCGGCTCTGGAGCCCATGTGACCCGTGGCTCTGCGGTTGGCTGTGGAGCGCAGCCGGACGGGCAAAGTGTCAAAAGCAGAGCAAGTGAACACACACAGCACCGTCCTTCTTAAAGTGTCACAAAACGACTCGCGCTGTTGTATCTCACGGTGAATTGTGTTCATGGCATTATTACCTGTACAAAAGACACTAAACATCAGAACCAGGCAGGTTATCAACTGAAATTACTGGTAAAAAATCACTACTTCACGGGTTTTGCCTTTCACGGGTAATTTTTAGAACGTAACCCCCGCGATAAACGAGGAATTACTGTATACCCTAAAACGCCTCCATCTTGTTCTTGTTCCTTTATATGACGGCCTCACATTGTCGTCATCATCTTCACACCACTGCGTGTTCACAAAGATGTTAAGTTAAGTGTCTCTTTTATCTTCTTCCTCCTTTTCCTCTTTTAGCATTAAGTTGATTGGTCCTCAGTCTTCGGTTCTCGTAATTTTTTGGTTGTCAGTGTCTCTTCTCAGAATGTCCACTTGATGATCTCATCCAAGTATCTCAGGCTCAGACTTAGAGGCCGCAGTCTCAACTTAGACCAACCCAGGCAAGATCAGCAGTCTGTGACAGTTCAGAGGTCAACTGTAAACCAGTCCATTGGACTCCAAACACACTAACCTTTAGTTTTCACAAATGCCTTTTACATTACATTATTTAAACACTTAAATGATTAAAATTATCTTAACACTTAAACACAAATAGAAAATAATTTTTCTAACAGTGTTTAAAAATCCCTCCTAAAATGAGCTAGTTTACACTGGTTTAAATGGGCACACTCTTCTTCTGTCTCCAGCTAAGTTCCACCCACCAGAATTTGACATGCAAGGAGTCTATCTAAGTTGATTTACATGACTTTTTTGTTTTACAAAAAACCCAAATGTTGATTACTGATGCTGCAATGCAGTCGCCGAAGAAAAACTACATATAAAGGATGGATTGTTCGGTAACACTTTATATTAACTACATCTTGATTAGCCTTAATACACTCTTAATAAAGCATGTATAATGGATAAATTCTTAATTAACAAATGAGAAGTTAATGAACCAAATAGGCTATTAAGGGTTAATAACGACTTAATTACTACAAGCCCCACCCCTCAACCCAAAATCCTAACCTTAGCTCCTTTATTGAGCAGTTACTAAGCCTTAATAAACACTTCCATTCACTAATTGATGATTTGTCGATTAATTGTTAACTCTTTATTCATGCTTTAATAAGGCTTTAGTAGGCTAAATAAGATATAATTAATATAAAGTGATACCGATTATTCAATCAAATCAATCAAAGTTTATTTGTAAAGCACTTTTCATACATTTTATGCAACACAATGTGAAATGTCAAAATTTTTACAGCTTTTTTTTTTTTTTTTAACATCAATATGTTACAAAAAGCTAAAAGGTAAAATAACCACGAATTTTCTTTGAAGCCCGACATTTTCTTTAGGCGTAACAGTTAAGTTTAGACTTCGAGTTACTTTTACTCATTAAACCCAAAGAAAATGTTGCCACGTGGTTTCAACCAAAATTCGTTGTTGTTTTGACTTTTGTGTAACATATGACGAAAAAAAAAGCCTGATAATGATACGTTTTTGACATTTCGTTGTATCCACTTTTTCGGTGACCGGGCTGGATCAACATATAGGCTATAACATTCTTATTTTTCGCAAATCTTACCACCACCCAAATGCTTTCATTGTACAACATTGTATACTTTAGAACCTGATTAGAGCCTGTATGTTCCTCGCTTTACCTTAGTATGTTGTCATTAGTGTTTGTCCTGGCCCATGTGTCACAGAGCTGGGTCTGATCTGAGGAGAGCGCCGCACAGATGGAGCGGAGTGACTGGCAGATGGTTTCAGTCGCTACAACAACACTCCGCTGTTGTTTTAACTATCCATAACTCTCCCATGTGTGGCTTCAGCTGGTCTGCGCATAGATTACTTCACAACAAATGGACGAGATAACAAAGGAAAGCATGCGTCTGGTGCAACAATTAACTCAACAGATCAAGATACACGCTTCTGACTGTGATTCTAATTTTGTGTCAGAGCAGCAAAAACCAAATATGAGTTCAGCAACTTTCCAATGAGTGTCGTAGTGAGGTGTCATAAAATGCTCTAAGTGTTTTATTACATACATAGGGCTCCAGCTTTTGGGAAAAAACAAACTGTGGCATGAAGGAATTTGATTAAAATAAATGAGGATGCAGGCGTTACATTTGCACACTGAAGACATGAGTGTTGAACTGATTAGAATGAGTTACATGGTTGAATTTAGTGTTGTCACGATAGTAACTTTCCGTGTCAGACGTAAGTCAGGGTGTGGGTTACCACAGTCATAATACAATAGTCGCTGAGCCTATTCTGGATAAGTGTCACTTCTCTGGGACTGAACCAGACATGAGCCTAGTGTAGTAGTGCTCGACACCAGACTGGTCTTGAGACAAGGTCTTGGTCTCGTTCTGAACTCAAGCACATTTGAACTCGATCTTGCCTTGATCTTGAGGCTGCTTGGACTCAGCCTTGACTTAAGCTCGGACTTATACACGTGTGTACTTGTTAACGCAACACACACTTGTGTAGCTATTGCAATATGCAGAGAACTGTGTCTGAGGTGGCACCATGTTTTTTTTTTTGTAAAAAAAGCTACCTTTTTGTTCCTGCATTTGTATTTGTTTCTTCCCCAATGAGAGAATGAATCGCTCACCTCCATGACTCCAGTCATTCTCATTGTTCATAGTGAGGAGTCGTCCAAAAGAATCGGATTGTTTGTGAATGTCACATCACTAATCACAAAACATTTAAAGGACCCCACAAAGCCTAACTCCATCGTAAAGCAAAATCTGAAAAATAGGCCCAAAGTGGGCAGTGCCTAGAAAACTCAAAATGTGTGAACGCGGGGAGTGGTTGGACAGTCGAGATCGTCTGGATCTGTGAGTGACAGCAATCTTCCAACACAACTGTGTAGAGTGACCATGATGTGCTCGCGTGCCAGCTTCGCCACAGAGCGATCATTGGAGGTTTTGAAGATTTCTCCCCGCCACCCTCACCACAAGAGGAGCACACAGCAGAGCTGAGCGGATGGTTGTTAGACCCTTCTGCTCCAGGCTGCAACATCATCCACTGCCATTCGGAGACGGAGCTCCAACAGAAAAATTCATATGTCATATCTGTACATCAAAAGAGCGGCAGTGCAGGTGCTGTTTTTGCTACTAAAGTCCATATTTGAACTAGCTTTACACATGCTATGACCTAAAAAAAGTGAGTTTGGTGTTTAGTTACACTTAAACAAATCAAACACTGTAGTCAAAATGATTGATGTTCTTAATTGATAAGTGTTAAAGACGAAGAATTTGATAAAGTGATAAAGACGCACAGCCAAACGTGCACAAAGAACAATCACATTGATATAAAAAAATACACCGAGGCTTTTCTATTTACTCATTTCACCACTGTCCTCTCTCTCTGTCCTCTCACTCTTTTCACAGGCCTGAATTCTCGTCTCTGATTGGTCAGTGACCCCTTTTTTAACTTTTCAGGAACTTACCTTGGCTGAGAGTTCACTACATGCAGACCAGGTTTAACCCAGAACTTACCTTACTAAACTCTAAAACTAGCTTTCTTAGAGGCAGTAAGGACTGGAGTCAAAGCATTTATTTTCCCTTCCATCATTTTATCAGCCCCACATTTACACCCACGTCTTCCTCAGAGAGCGCGCAGCTGTGGTCTGGAGCCAGATGAGTAGTAGTATTAAGTCTTAATGAGCATTTTTCTTGCCCGCTCTGGACTTGCTCACTCTGGGACAGTGAGGCGCACACACGGGAGTGATTTGACTGCAGCAGGTGAAGTAGATCTGCTAAATCCAATTATGTGTAAAGAAAACAGTGAGCTTAAAGGAGTCCGATGCACATTCATCATCATTATAGGGTCTAAGTGTTACAGAGGAATGACTAATGCCACTGTGGTAGGACGCACAGCCTGGATCCATCACACCGCAGCACTAAGGATTAGTCTGAGGACGCACCTACAGCAGACAAGCAGACAGGACATGTAGGAGGAAGGACTGATCTGATCCAAAGGCCCACCATGTAACTTTATAATACATCATATTATTAATAATAACTGAATAATATAATAATACTACATGATACAAATCTGTGTCTTTATTTGAGCGAGTTTGCATGACCACAAAATACACTAATATTTGGCCAACATGAGGGTCTTTCTAGGCCAAAGAAGTTCCTTTGGTGATATTTCCTCACACTGGCATAAAATGTATTGATCCTCAATAACAGAACCAAAAAGGTTCCTTTAAGAGCTAAAAGGTTTTACCATAACTACTGAACTTGTGTTGTCAGATTGTGAAATGACCCATACATTGAAGATCAGACGCTACTAACCAATCAGGAACAAGGTTTCCTTCGAATCAAAACATCATAGTCATGAGAACTGTGTGGAAACAAGTGAATGAGCCTCAAGCCTCAGCTTCAGGCTCTAACAAACCAACCCAAATGAAAGAGTCACGTGAGGCTCATTCTGTTTTCTGATTGGATAATCCTCTTGAGAACCAAAACACCAAATGATCATGTCCATTGCTTTTCTAATTAAGAATAAATCAGATTTACAATGACTTTCAGTTAAATCAATCAATCAATCAATCAATCAAACAATCAATCAATTAGGCTAATTTACTTTAATTTACAAACAGGTAGTTTGTAAAGTATTTTGCCGAATCAATGAGCGAAAATAATAACATTTAATGTGAGGTGAGGGAGAATAAATTTTGTTCTAAAACGGACAACCAGTGAGCTTCTTTGGTTCAAAGAAACAAACGTGATAGCACAGTAAGTTGTGTTACATACGTTACATATTGAGCAGAATGATGACATCACATATGAGATTCATCTGCCTCCGCTGTATCTAAAAATATCCAGTAAAATGATTGGCTGGTTCATCCAAAAACCTTCACTGTTAAAAATCCTAAGGTCAAAAAGTTAAACTGACTTAAATCTTTATGTTGATCTAACTTGACAATGTGAGTCAAAGATTTACAACTTAAACTTTTAAGTTACAGAGAGAGAAGAGAGAGAGAGAAAGAGAGACAGAAGAGAGAGAGGAGAAAGAGAGAGAGAAGCGAGAGAGAGAAAGAGAAGAAAGAAAGAGAGAGAGAAAGAGAGAGAGAGGAGAAAGAGAGAAAAGAAAGAGAGAAAGAAGAGAGAGAAGAGAGAGAGAGGAGAAAGAGAGAGAAGAAAGAGAGAGAAGAAAGAGAGGAGAGAGAGAGAGGAAAATTAAGAAAGAGAGAAAATGTCAGATGACTCACAAACATTAGTTTAATCAACATAACACTTTAAGGCAGAAACTGAACTTACATTTTTAAGTTAAAGTGCATTTTATTTTTTACAGTGTTTCCCCTTTGTTTGCAAGAAATTTTTTTGTTAATAAAAGTTATTAAAAGGCTTAAGTAAACAGTCTTTCTCTCCCCTTGATGTGAAAGGAAAACAGCAGCATGTCACTGTCACAGGAGAGTAGTCTCTGATTGGTGGACGCAGGCGCTTGAAAGTTGATCAGAGCCAACTCTGGCATTGACGCCTGATGTGTCGACACCAAAGTGTCCGCCGCAGAGTTGAGCGTCTACTTCGCAAGACGCGGTGTTTGCAGATGCCCAAACAAACAAATTTCAACACACTAGGCGCCAATTCACGCCGCAAGTTCGCTGGACGCCCCAAGATGCAGGTTTACATTGGCTTAACATGTAAACTGGACGCTTTGGACGCTCTGACGCAATTAACTCTCTTTGTATTTAGTTAGATAAAAACAAAGTCCTCTGCTGCTCTCATCCCGATGAAGGAAACCCAGTGCAGTATTTTTGTCGGAAAAAGAAGGTCATACTGGGTTTTTGCAGATTTAACAAGACCAAACTTCAAAATACAAAATCACTCAATCATCCAACCAAACACAACTGCGGGGATGTTTTTAATGAGGAAACAACATTAAAGCTCACAGCAGTTCTTCAGAAGTGTTTGTGTGAAATGTCCTTTAAACATATGGTTCTGTGCATCATGAAGTGCCGGGAGTATTTGTTATGTTTAGAAGAGCTACGCACACAGCTTGGTGCCGGTATGTTCTACTGCCATTCTGTTTAATGAGATAATAAAGGCGTTTGAAGTAACTCTGTATGTTTATGTAACTTTGCACCAACAAGTAATAACTCAGAGTCTCACTTCCTGTGCATTCTCAAGTTGTAATATGCAGGTTTTGTGATACTGGGCGAGATTAAATTAAACTAAAATTGTTAAGCTGCTGTGATTTGTTGCATTTGTAAGATTTAAAGACTCTGATTTAAACGAAATTATTTCTTGGAAACTTTTTACAAGGAGGTCGTGGGTTGAGCCAAATCAACATCTCATGATCTTTCTGGTAGAGTTTGCATGTTCTCCTGTTCACCGTTGTTTTTTCGAAGTTTCCCCCTCACCTCCAAAAACATCACTGTAAATTTCCCCTGTGAATGAATGAGAGAGTGAATGTTTGTCCGTCTAACCCGTGACGAGTTGACCACTAAGGCCCAATGTCACTGGATAGGCTATAGTCACTCGGGACCCCTAGTTCATGCACTCACTTACCAAATGCATTTTGAGTTTCCTAATTGTTCATGTGATGAGATTTGAAGCACTTATTTACCCAAGCCTCATGGCTACCACTTTGTGTCACTGACGCTGCCAAGTAAAGTGGCTCATACTTCACTGTGATTGGTTAACTCCAGCTGTCACTCCTACAACACACGACAAAAGCTGCCATATTGAGAAAAAAGGTTGAGAACCTCAGGTTTATTCAATTATTCAGAATTTGCTCAAATGTAAAAACAGAATTCTATGTTTGAAATGCAAAATGTTAATTTAGCATTTTTGCAATTTTGGTAGGAAAAAAAAAATCACAATTAGAGATTGTAGTAATGGGCCTCATGGTGCTCACGGTTAAACACCATCTTTGTGATTTTACTTTGAACTTTTTTACCAAAGTAAACTTGCACAAATACACTTATGTACTTTTACTCAAGTAATAAATGAAAGATTTCTATAGCACATTTCAACACAGTCTCACTAGATGGCGTACTTTTACCACGACACAAAAACAGCGTATTTGGACTACGACTTCACAGCTATTTTTGGTACTTATGTTACGCCGTACATTTAGCACGATATGAAAAAGAGTAAAAATGACACGAGATTTCACAGCGTCAAAAAAACACGAGTTTTAATTGAAGCCACGTGGGGATGTTTTCTACAAGTGAAACGGGTAAGTTTAGGCATAAAGTTACTAACATTGGTAAGATTAGGTCTGGGGCTTGGGGCAGGTTAAGATTAGAATCAGGATTTCATTAATATTCATAAATAAGAACACGTCTTAACAAACACCGTTGAAATGAATGGGGACTGTGACGCGTACTATAATTACGCAGGACGGCCGTGAACTCGTGCTAATCATACCTCATTTACATATTGTGTAATGTCGTGGTAAATGTACGCTTTCTTGTGAAATCGGGCTCCACATTTACACAGACAGAAGTCTTCCAACACTTCACACAGTAACCCACCCCTCACTCAGTGATGATAACAGCCCTGGGGCAGCTCAGCAGAGGTGATTCGCTTAAACACGTGGCGCCTCAACCTCCGACCAACACCAAGTGTTCTTGCATGCTGATGATTGTTTTTGATTGCCGTCATACTGGCTGGTAACGCTAGTAAGTCTTCTATTCTGTCTTACGTTCTTGCATGTTATTGTAAAACAGTTTCAGCAAAACTTTGACTTTTATCAGTATTTTTTAGAATAGTACTGCACTTTCACTTTTGCCATCTCTGCCACAAAGTGAAATGAAAACCAGCTGCACTTCACCCAAACACATGCAGCTGTGACTTCACTTGTGCCACAATCATTTCAGAAACATGCAGAATACTAATGATTACCAGTCATAAGTAAAAACTCACAGCTCAGGGTTGCCCACCTTCATCTCTTTAGTTTACAACATAAACTCTCTTAAGTTTACAACATAAACACCCAATGCTGCAGTTAAATATGTTTTATAACTACGTTGACAGGTTATATATATATATAATTATATATATATATATATTATATATATATATATATATATAGTAATAGCTTGCACACAGTTGGATCCATGAATAGACCATAGACCTGCTTCCTCTCATAATTATACACATTCCTCTGCTAATGGAGCAAGTAAGAATTTCATTAATCCTCCTGCCCACCAACATGAACAGGAGGCTGTGGCTTTTCTCTGCAAACATGAAACACACTTATGCATTAGTTGATTTGATGAGTGTATTGATGGTGCTGAGGTGTTTCATTTGAAATACATTCCAATAACTAAAGGAAACACACCCTAAGCTAACATGGAAAGAGAGATTGGACTGCACTTATCAGACCAACTTGTTAAAACGCTACAAGGAGTTCCACAGACTTGTCTTTTTTCCATTTCAAAGCTGAAAACACAACTGGAGCAGTGCCTACAATGGATTAAAGATTACAGGCAGCACCACTCCAACTAAATGTATCGAACATAATGAAGACCACATATGTCTGCTCAAAGGTAAAACTAATCTTTAACTATAGCTATGGACTGACAGTGTTGTTAGATTTAGAGGCAAAAACACAAACTAGATCGAAGGTATACCTTGACAAAGATATAAAGTTATGCCCTAAGCTAAGTTTAGCGAGCCCCTTAGCTTTAGCCAACACTGGTAGGTTTAGCTAACTTTAGCTATACCCTCGCAAACTAACAAACCTGCAATAGACAATAATAAACCTCACAGCAAACTTACCTGGCAGAGCAAGAAGTCCACAAGGCTGTGCTTGTGGCATTTGAGGTAAAGGCCGTGTTTCTCTGATTTAGCTTAAGACTAGTAGCATTAGCAACAATGGTAGTTATGTCCCCTTTGTTTTGTATTTTAATGTTTTGAATATAGCCCTCTGCTGCATATTGCAACCTCTTTTGCCTTGATCCAGAGGATATCGCGGAGGTATTGCTCCAAAAAAAGATCACTAACACGAATCATGTAGGCCTACTTCTTTCTGTCACAGCACTTTCTTGTCACATTCGACGGGATTAGCAACAGTATATAAGAAGGGGATGGGCTCGGCAAAAGGTCAATTGAAAGTTAAGTTTTTTATAAATAATCGCAAATATTTTCTGCCAGGGTAGGTTGTTAGTAGAAGTTTTGCGACTCACGATAAACCGCAAACACGTCCTGCGTCTTATGAGACGTGACTGGCGTGTGAGGACACCACCAGCGGAGAGACAGCGTGTGTCGTCATCTCACTGCTAAGCTGACAGGCTGCTGTTGTTAGTCAAGGAAACGGTGCTCCAGGAGTCACACCCATCCAAGGAATCAAGTCAGGGATGTTCTAAAGACAATCAGGGCATTGTGCTGGCTGATGGATGTCCAAAATGCAAAAAGTGACGGTGAAAATGTTGCCGCTAAATACACTAACACATACAACATGATCCATTATCTTTGATATAGTAAAAAAAAAAAAAATAATCCTTTAAAGGAAGTGCTCCAGAGAAAGTCACGAGGCTCATGTAAAATAAACGTGTGTTTGTGCTTCATTTGACATCTGAAAGTGAAACGAAAGTAGAGACGCGTGCATACGGACTACTTGTCGGGAATACAAAAGGTGTGGATGACATCTCCTCAATGAGAAAATACTAGTCATAAAGTTTGGAGCAAAATGAATCAAAATCTACAGGGAAAAAAGTATGTTTATTAAATTCAGCATCAACTTGATGGTGGCAAAATCATCTTGAAGCAACTGACTCGTGCAAGTTGAATAGAATTTTGAAGAACTAATAAAACTTTTAGAACTGGGCCCTAGTTCAGTCTGACCAGAGTTGACAAGTAACTAAGTATTTTTACTCAAGTACTGTACTTAAGTAGTTTTTTTTTCTGAGTATTTGTACTTTAGTTGAGTATTAAAAAAACTGGTGACTTTTTACTTTTACTTCTTACATCTGTACTTTCTTCTCTCTACATTTAAAAACAGCTTAGTTAGAGCCCATAAATTTGTGCAGTGAAAATCACCACAAACTGTATAACTTTTAACAGCTCTATATTTATCCCACGATAAAAGTCAAAATATATATATATTTTTTTAAATCACTGTCCAATGCTTTATTTTTGGCATTTCTTTCTGGTTAAGATGGACCTTATTTGAGGTGATTCTGTCTTGTTTTTCCATAAATTTGTTCCTTTTTCAAAATAAGTTACGACCAGTGGGAAATTTGATTCAAGCTCAAGTCACTAACAACTAAAATTAAGATGAATATTCTGAATTCTAGTCGCTTTAACCAAGACCAGATAACAGTTTTTGGCAGTTTGTACTTTTCCTTTTTTTTTCCTTGAATAGATTTACACAGGTTTACTTTTGTACTTTTACTCAAGTGAAGGAGTTTCAGCAGGACTTCATGGGCGTGCTGGCTAATCGGAGAGTCGAGACGTTTCCCGGTGGGCCGCGTGACTTTTGGGAAGGTGGCCTCCGTGGTTGAAGAGAGAGAAAGAGAGAGAGAGAGAGAGAGAGAGAGAGAGAGAGAGAGAGAGAGAGGCCCGGCCTATGCAGCTGGCAAATGTGAGCACAGTGCTGGGAAAGGCGGAGCCAGCTGCTGCCTCAAGTCCATGATGTGATTCACAGCACATAGCGCATAATCAAAGACTCTTGATAAATTTTGGAGCCCGAAAACACGCTCTACATCTCATAAGCTCTCAGTCAAACTTTGTTTCAAGTAAATCCGTTGTATATTCTCGGAGTTACGAGCAAAAACGGCTGATGAACAAACACTTCAGCAGATTTATATGCGCGAATGTGGGCCAGAACGCTCTGTGTTTGTGTGAGCGCGTGCTTCGTGTGTGTCCAAGAGCGCACTGCTGTGGAGCAGAGGAGAGGTCAGGTGGAGGAAAGCCGGACTATGACCATGTTGTGACTAAAACTAGGTAGTTTACTACTGGAGAAGAGAATGTATGAGAGGTGGAGTAGATATTGGTTAAAAGAGAAAAAAATAAATAAAAAAAATCAGAAGAGAGGTTTACTGAGCGGGACTCGAACGTGGGTGCTGAAAAGGCAAAAGCTTAATTGCACAGTTCTTAACCACTCAACTACCAGCTAAATCACATGACTTTATGAACAAATGGGCCAATCTAACGTCTGATTTCCCGGGCTGAAAAATGATCCCAGCATGCCACTGCAGGACTTCGATTTTTTCAGTCATTTTTTACTCAAGTTAATGTACTTTTACTTGAGTAGTAAACTTCAATACTTTTGCTATCTCTGGGTCTGACTGATGTCAAACCTCAGGCACAAATCAATCAATCAAACAAATGAATAATTAGAGAAACGCTGAGTCTGTGTTTTGTCGTTGAAAGTGCTTTGCTCACAGCTGAGATGAGGATGCAGACAGTTCTGACGTGGAGCCATGATTAGATACTGCTGTCTGAGCTGTGAACCCAAAGGTCGAAGGGGAAAGGTGGGCGCTCTGTCTTGTGTCGTTAGGCTGACGCTCTCACCTTGTGACCTGTGTGGGTGGCAAAGACATCACTCTTCTTACTCAGGTAGTCCTTCAGAATCACTTGTCTCCAGTCGACATGTATGTATGTGTTTGTGTGAGGTGGAGGAATGTGATTGGTTAAAGTGGAGTTAGTTCAGCTCTATAGCAGCAAACAGCCAAAATGATTCAAGACTGGCTAATTAACCTGTCAATCACACCCACTGAAATTTGAAAGAGAGACACGGTGGTCACACCATATATTTTTTCTCACATAGTTTGGATTTTCCAAGCAAAAGAAATGTGTCTTAGGAGCAGATTTAAAAGTCTCCAGTGATGGAACAGTAGATGTGGATGTGCAGAGGTAAATTGTTGCATAGGTTGTTCCAATTGTCAGTAACAGTAGCTCTGATTGGTTAGGCTTCGGTGGTCCACACTCGTATGTTCAGTCTGTCTGTAAAAACATGTTATTCAGCCATAATTGCAAACAAAAAATGACTGCATGGAAATATTAAGCATTCTGTCGAAGATGTTAAAGTTGGACTGTTCAAAAAATCGACTTTCTGTTGTGAAGCGTGAAAAGCAGGTATTAAAGCTTTAAGTAATATCTGATGTGTGATGCTTTTGATCCTAAAACATACAATAAATATCTGTTTTGATATTTGAGCGCTAGTTTTTTAGTTCATATCAGTCCATCAATTATCATGCCTGTTGGCTTTTGGTTTGTTCTGTACTAAATTCTGTTTGACCAATCCTACAAGCTTAAAAGTGATCAGCTGTCCTCTTCAGTGCACGGCAGAGACACAGACGCCTCCCCTGTGCTGCGCTCAAGACTTACAGAAGTAGAAACACCTGATCATTCTTAGCACAGAGCGCAAAATTGATGATCTCTTGGTCAATCTTTATTTTGCATCAATAGGACAAGTATTGGCTGAACTCTGAACAAAAACATCTGATGAACAACTACTTTTTCTTATGAGGACCAGTACAGTCACAATTTTCTTCTCCAGGGACAAATCGAGGTTAGGGGTATCACCAATAACAACAACATAAAAAGTATACCTCTGATTATTGTGAATCTTTTGAGTTCTTTTTGCTTGAATTTGCAGCCTATTGGGTTAAGTGGCACAATAATTAATATTTAGTAAAGCACAAGAAAGTAGTGATAAACTAAAAAAGATTTTCTGGGCCCGGTAGCAAAGGGCTCGTGGACCGGTTTTGGTCCCTGGACCTGTGGTTGGGAACCCCTGATCTAAAGTTTTCAGATTTTAGTATTTCATTCATAAAGTCCAGCACAATGATGATGCAGCTCATCAGCTGTTACAGCGTCAGAGTGAAGAGAGAGCAGAGGTGGAGTTCACAGGGGCAACAGAGGACTGAGGCCCCACCAACAAACACTGACACCAAATTAAACTTTAGGAAAGTGCAGTGATATTTAATCATGAAATTACGCTTTAAAACTTTGACATACTTTGACTACTGTAAAAGATTTGTTGGTCAAAAAAATTCTCTCCAGATTTAGGAAAATGCATCTGATTTATTCAAATTTTTTGGAGTAGGGTGTTGCATTATCTCTTTATTGTGATAAATATTATTTAGCCTATTTTTGTCTGTCGCTGTGTGTATTTTATAAATCATAATGAAAAGAAGTGCATTTAAATGCTGCTTTGCTTTCACCGAGGTTCATAAAAAAGACTGGAGGGCCCCCGAAGCAGACTTTTGCTTAGGCCCCCAAAAAGTTAAATCCGGCTCTGCTCATTATAACTTCGCTGTGATGAAACCAGCCTCGCCTGTCATCCATTATAGCAGCTTATCTTTATATCAGACTTATCAGCTCAGGGAAACAGTCCATCACAGTTCCACAGTAGTTAAGACTCAGCTATGTGAATCCAGCCATTTCTCTTTTGTGAGGTTTAAGATCTGATTTGTGACTTCCTCTGCTCTGCTGCTCCACTGCATGTGAACCACCATCTCATCTGTTTAATAAAACCAGTCAAAAACAGTATTAGCATGAATTGTGTGCAAGTTAAAAAGTACATGACCCATATGTATTGTGTTTGTTTGATTTTTATATCAGATGGTCATATTTCAGGCTTCTGCTTTCAGTTAGTAAGTACAATGTAAAGGCAAAACTATAATGACTGAATCACATAATTTTATTTCTCATAGACAGTCAAAAGCAGTGCTCTGATTGGCTAATGCTGCGTACAGACTGGACAATGAGTTTAAGTCAAAATGGGCATTAATTGGTGAATTATAATGCTCAATATATATGAAGCTGCAGTCTAAAAGTATGTTGTTGCCTTAAATATGGACATTGAAAGAAACTTTTTTTTTTTTAAGGTGGGGTAGCTGATTTTGATACTGCAAACAAAATGTAGGTTTGAAATCTGACGACTTCCTCTCATAAATCCTTCAACACATGAGAAGGATGTGTTGAACGATTTATGAGACATGTATTCATTTTTGGTTGAAAATTGTGGCTTAAATACCACTTTTTACAAACACCAAGCTGAAACTGGAGAGGACCACCCCAGCTCAGCCAATCAGAGAGCTGCATTCGGCTCCGGCTTAGAACAAAAATTGTTTAGAATTCAGCTGATGCAGTACTTAGTTGTCTCATTTTTTTTTACAAAGCTGCATTTATCCCATACTTTTTAGTAAAAAACACAAAGTCTACTAATTTACAACTAAAATAATTAACTACCCCACCTTTGAATGTGCATCTTTGCGTTCTCACGGTTTGCAAACCCACAGAAATTAAATTAAACTCTCAATCAGCAGCTCTGCTCTGTTGCAACAACACATTTATGTTTAGATATTTTCAGACGGAAACACAAACCATGAATCTAGTCTATTTGTCCCAACAAAAGTTACAGACTATAGGATTTCCTCAAACTTTAGCACGAGGATGCAGCTTACATTGAGCTGTGTGCACATGAGGGGAGCAGTGGCGGAGCAGAGAGCATTTTAGGGGGGGGGGCAAAGAGGGCGGGGCCCCACTGGAAAGCAATTTGGCAAAACTTGAAATTAGTTTGCTTGCTGTTCTAAAACATCTTACATAAAAGGCATGTGCATCTATTATGTAAAAAAGAAAAAAAGAAAGGCACCAAAATGGCTAGCGGCTCTGTGCAAATCAATTGAACTCAATGGCAAAAATGGCAAAAAGTTGCACGTTTATGCGTAAAACAAGCTAAAATGAGCAGTTTCAGCAAAACTATGTGCAAAACGGACTGATTTGGGTCTTATGAAGCTTTAGTAAACATATTGGCGATATATTTACCAAACTGATACATTAGAGACAGAAAATGGCATTCAAAACTCCATCACTATGACCCAGACACTCTTCCACAGAGAAGTGAAGCTACTTTTATTTGGTGATGCTTATGTCATTTTTCTGGTCAGTAGATTTGTAGCCAGCTGACACTCTGCATCTTTCATAACTTGCCTATTTTGAAAGCTAACGCTAACAGCTATAGAAAAATATTTTGTTTTTAAAAGGTGCTTTATAATAAAGTTTATTATATTATTATTAATAAAAACAAACAGCAGAATGCTCTAGAGTTCGTCAAAATATACAGGACTAGCTCAGATGCTAAGTGTTCACGCATCAGAGTGGACTAATTCCTCCTCTACTAATTAGTCTATTGTCTATATTACTACTTACTATCTCTATATTTTAAAAACGTAGCTAACTTTCCCGATAGCACAACTTCCGCACTTCTTCTCCAGGAAATGTCCTTTTTAAGCCAGTCTCTGTCTTCCTCTATTGTCACGTCGTACAGTAGTGGTCTAAACGCCGCAATGACAATTTTTAATAGATCCATGTGAGGTTCTCATCAGTCCATAACATATCCTATGCCGAGTCAGTCTTCAAGGTTTCCAGACTTTCACAGAGCACCAAGCAGACAACTTTTTAGCTCTTACCTGATTTTGAGCCATATTGTTGTCCTTCTCCGCCATTTTCGTTCTACCGCTCTAGTTCTTGGCAGCTTTTGGCTCTGTGGTTTATATCTGTGACCAGTGACATCATACTGACAGTTTGGTGACAGCAAAAATGTGTTTTCCCAAAGAAGAAAACAAGAGCACAAGAAATACAAGAAAATATCCACGTATTTTACTTGTTCATGTGATGGGTTTGGACTAAAATCTACCATATGCCATACACAGATATTTATAGAATACAGTAGCAGCCTGGTGAGTGCTTTGTGTGTGTGTTTAGGTTTGTGCCGAAAGACTGAGCTGTAATGGACCTGCTCCTCCAGGAAGAGATGTGAGGACACTATCAGGCTCTGGTCTAATCCAGGACTTTGAAGTGGTCAGAGAGAGAGCACATAGAAGATAACCTCAACACTTAAACTAAACACTAACACAATAGGTTTGAAACGCCTAAACGCACTCGAGCTGGTTACGGAAGTACATTTATGAACTCAATTGTACTATAAAGGAGGAAAAGTATGTAAATGTTTAAAAAGATGGTTGGAGCTAAACAGGAAATTTTACTTTTAGTTTGTTTTTAAAAAATATCAAAACTGATAAATCATTGTAATTTATAATAGACTGGATTCTCCTCCTGTTCCTTTGCAGTGTGGTGTACCCCAAGGTTCTGTTTTTGGTATTTTGTTATTTTTGTTGCTATATGCTAATAATTTACCTAACGCATCAGTTAGATCTTCTAAAATGTTATTCATAGATGACACAAGTGTATTTTATTCTCACAAGAACTTGAACGTTTTAATAAAAGTTGTCAGTGGAGAACTTGCCAACTTTTCTGCTTGGTTCAAAACTAATAAACACTCATTCAACAGAAAAAAAAATTTTTCTGTTATATTCAGATTCAGAAAACTTTATTTATCCCTCAAAGTGTAATTCATTTGTGCAGCATCAGTCATAAAATGGCTTATATGACTTAAATCCTAATTGTGTAAATATTAAAATCCAAATTGGCAACATTCCCATTGAGAATGCAAGCTATGTTTATTTTCTTGGTGTAATGTTTTTTAATGATTTATCTATATATTAGCTACTGTAATTGTTTGGGACCTGACTTATCTTGAACCTCTTCTGCGTTTTCAAAAGCTTTACCAATAATATTTCATGCAGGACAGACATTCCTCTCAACTTTTGATTACAAAAGCCAAAATACTGAGTGTTTACCAAGTGAACCAACTTCAGATTGGTCTATTTGTTTTCAGTTCCGTTGGAAAGCATTCTCCCACAACATTTTGTTTAATAATGAATTCCATGAATATCCAACTCCAACCCAGTACCAGGACATGTCAATAGTGCCCCTAACTCAAGCCCCAGTTTTAATCTTACCCATTTTAGTAACTTGAAGCTTAAACGTACATGGGCTTCAACCAAAACTCGTGTTTATTTCACGCTAGAAAATGTTGTGTCATGTTGATGCTTTTTTGTGCAATTTAGCTATACGGTGTAACATATAAACACAAAAAAGTCATGAAATTGTGCTCATCATACACTATGTTTGTGTCACGGTATATACAGTAGATGCTTTCTTGTGATACTGTGTTGCTCTTTATATTTCTTTTACTTGGCTACGGAACATGTGTCATTTCTTGTTGTTCTAATATCACAACAAATGGTCAAAATGGTAGATATAAAAGCTTATGATTTGCAAAAATGTGCTTGCAATAATGATAAATAGTTACACCAATCATTCTTCTTCTTATTAAACTCATTCGTTTAGTTTTCAATACAGAGGAACTCGAATCTGGATCTCTTTTCTCTAAAAGAACTAACACAAACACAAAAATGCTCTGAAATATTTACTCTTGAAAATATTGGGCTTTTCCATGAGGTGTGTGCTGCGAAGCTTGATCTACTCTGGAATCTTTTAAATCGTATGCATTGATTGGTATTTTTATTGTATTGAACCTATGCATTTGTGGAGGTCGCCACTTTTAAGCCTCTTGAAGGTTTTTGATAACCATCCATCACATTTCTTGATCTTATGGTATGTTTTTTCTGTCTAAGTATAAAATAAATAAATAAATCACCAAGTTTCTAAGTTTCATTTTGCTGAAGTTTTGGAGGGAAAATATTCCCCCAAAAGACATTTATTTCAAATATCTGTGTAGAATTCCTTAATATTAGATTTTTAAAATTTTTTTTTAAGGTAATGAATTACAAATTTCTTTCTGTAACCATTGCAAGAATGTTAAGTGCTAGGCGTTTTTGTTAATTGACCTTTCGCCGAGCCCCGCCCCCTTAGTTACTGTTACTACGCCAGTCAAATATGACAGAGTGCCATAGACTTCAATGACAAAAAGAAGTACAGCTGTTCACGTTAGTGACCTTTTTAAAGCAATTTTTCCGCGATATCCTGTAGATCGAGGGGGTTCAGTATGCAGTGGAGGGATTTATTCAAAACATTAAAATACGCAACGGTGGGGACGTAACTCCTATGGAGGCTAATGCAACTGGTCTCAAGCTAAATCAGAGAAACCCATGATCTTTATCGTCACCTCAAACACAACAAGCACAGCCTTGTCCTTGCTCTTGCCGGTTAAGTTCGCTTTTATATGTTAAGGTCTATTTTTCTCTTTTGCAAGAATATTGTTCATTTACGAGGCTATGTTAGGGAGCTAAACCTACCCATGATGGCTAAAGCTAAGAGGCTCGCTAAACTTAGCAGCTTAGAGCGTTACTTCTGCCAGTTACATCCTTGTCGTGGTATAACTTGGGTCTAGTTTGTGTTCTTGCCTCTAGATCTAACAACACAGTAAATCCACGGCTATAGTTAAACATTAGTTTTACCTTTGAGCAGACATTTGTTCGTCATATTTAGCTGGTAGAGCAGCTGCCCGAGTCGCCCGCACTGTTTACTCCATTGTAGGCACTGCTCCAGTTGTTTTCGGCTTTAGAAATGGAAAGAACACAACTCCTCCGGTCAATATTTCGGGGTACCTGCGGTCCAGTTTACAAAAACCATAGGCACATCGCTTCACCATCATGCTTGGAGCTCAAGATTTGACGGACCATATTTACATAGCAACGGTTGCTATGATGTTTGATTGAACAATAGCCGTTTTGGGGCGGGGCTTGGCGAAAGGTCAATTGCTAGATGGATCTTAATGATATTTGTGTAGGCTACATTCAGACATGGCTTTATTCTCAAAGTAGTATTTTGAAATGAAGAAACAACTTTTTTTTGTAAACTGTTAAGTAAATGACAAAATTTACGTAGCAGTTTACTTAGTAAAGAAAAAAAGGCCTTGTGCGGCCCTCAGTCTGTGTTAATTTTGTTTTGCTGAATTTGAAGCATGTGTTTGCAAAGAAAGTTTACAAAGAATGGACAAAGTAGCTTATATTTGACCGAAATGTACTTGTAAAAATAAGACTTTGCTACATCTACGATTGTGGTCCACCTCTGCATTAGAACAAGTTCATTTAAGCCACTAAAAATGTATTCGATTTTAAAACAACAGAGCACATTAACATACTTTTATTGAGTTTCAAAAATGTAGTATTCAAACTTATAGATTAGGCCAATTCTTCAGGCAGTCTGTGGGCCAACAATACACTAGAGCAGTGTATTGGAACAGCTGATCTAGACTAAAAACTGTTAATGTTCATACTAGCTGTTATATCCGAGCCGATAAACAGTCACTCTGTCAGGCTGGAGTAAAGATAATCCACAGAGGAACAAAGAGCCTGGTGCAGATTAGATTATCTCAGACTGTTGGAGGTGACGGCAGCAGACACACAGACCAGAAGTGAAACCACATAAGAATAAAAGGAAAGAGGAAGAGGAAAGACATGTGCCAAACAGAAAACCACAACCAGCCTCAATACGTCATCGCAAAAGTCCAGTCTGGGCACGAGCTACTTCTCTCTTCTTTATTTTGAGTCAGATTTACCTTTTTAAAGTTGCTCAACACGGTGCACAGCAGCAGAGTCTGACTTCTCATAAAGGAAATTGCGCTGACTCCTGTGTTCAATACTTTAAACACTGACTAAAACAAAACAATGCTTCTCAGAGGACTGTTTGGTTTTTCTCTCAAATTTCTCCATTGTGGGACTATAGGCATCATTCATTCATTCATTTTATCATTACTCTTTGACTTTGTAAATGAGTGTGCTGTGAGTGTGACAGCGTCTGAGAAATTAACTTATTAATTGGCTATTCAACAACTTACAAGCAACATATCTAAGCGTTAAGTTTGTAATATTATACTAGATTAAATGCCTCATTGAAAAACAAAGGATAGCTGAGAAATTCAGTTCAAAAGTCACGTAAATCTAAATAGAAAAGTGCGTGTTTCTAAGGGAAGGCCGAGTTGCATCGGGCACAACACATATCACATCTCTCTCTTTCTTTCTCTCTATCAGAATAGCGAGACCAAAAAAGTGTCGGAACACAAGTCTGTCAAACTAGAGCAATTTTGGAATAACATTTTTTCTGAATGAACTCTGTCATTATAGAAGTCTGTTGGAATAAAGATTGAACTCTTCGTGTTCTTGGGTTCTCCTCCCACCTCCAAAAACATGCATGTTTAGATGAATTGACAACACTGTAAATTCCTATAGAGCAGGGGTTCCCAAACTTTTCAGACCGGGACCCCCAAAACAACCATGCCAGCAACTCGTGACCCCCACTTCAGAATCAATTAGAATTTTCTAAGGATTTCAAGTTGTAAATCTGGTCAAAATAAGGTTTAATCTTAATTATTTCAGTAGTTTGTTGTGTTATTTGACAGAAATTCATAACAACACTGTTTTCAATGTAAATAATTGATTAAATACAGAATAATATTTGTAAAATTATATCTTGAAATCATTTTGCGACCCCCAGAATTTGCTTCGCGACCCCCCAGGGGGTCCCGACCCCCACTTTGGGAACCACTGCTATAGAGAATGATTAAAGAAGTGAATGATTGTCTGTCTTTGTTTGTCTCTATGTGTTAACCCTACGATGAGTTGGCCACTGTCCAGAGCGTTCCTCAGCCTAAGGCCCAGTCACTCGTGAAAGGGAACAAGCATTAGAAAAAGAATGAATAAATACTCAACATATTATCTAATCAGATTTTTATTATTGACCATCTTCATTTACAAGAGAAGAGTTTATTGAATGCCAGAGGATTACGAAACTATTGTTTAAGTTTGGGCCGGAAATAGCAATATTTCAAAAAAGGGAGGTCGAAGGGACAAAAAAGAACAAAAATGCATAGACAGATCAAGTTTACCAAATCTACAAAAGCAGAAAAAACTTAACGGACAACGCTGTAATTCCCAATTTCGGGAGTTGAAGCAAATTTTGATGCAGAATTTTTCGAAGCTGACGCCCAACCAACAAGCGCCCTAAATGTCCCAAAGAACGTCGGGGCATTTGGGGGAACAAGAACGCTTTTAACGCCCTGATAACATAACTTGGACTTGTCTCTTTTGACTTGAGACTTGACTTGGACTTTTCTCTCTTTGAATTGGAATTTCAATCGGACTTGTCTCTCTTTGACTTGAAACTTCAATCGGACTTTGTTTCTCTTTGACTTGGGACTTGACTCAGACTTGTCTTTCTTTGAATTGAAACTTCAATCGGACTTGCCTCTCTTTGACTTGGGACTTGACTCAGACTTGTCTCTCTGTGACATGGGACTTGACTTGGACTTGAGGCCAAACACTTAAAACTTGCAAAAACAATACTCTTCCTTGTTTATTCCTAATAGAGGACTGAATATATGCCAATGTTCTGAAAATAAGTGGATAACATCTAACTCGCTGCTCCATTTAGACTAACCAATTACTAATGAACAAATACTCACACATTACACTGCCTTACGTCCTGCAGATTATTTCATAAATGGTTGAGACATTTTAATAGCTCTTAAGTAAACCCAGATACAGCACTGAAACACTTGTTCTACATTTATAGATCATGTTTTTAGCTTCGGCGTTCCTCACTAATCAGCTGGAGATTCCCGTTGGATGTCCACATAAACTGCCGTCATTTGTCACAGAGATTTTCCCAGAGAAACATTTGGACTGAACCCAAATCTGGGCTCGTTCCCCAGTGGTGCCCCGGGAAAGGCCTCTGCCCCCAAAGTGTTAGCAGAGTATATTTAACTCTTGTATTGTTGGAGAACATTTAATCATTTCTGCTGATAGTTTTTGGAATAAGTGACTTTAAAGTTACAGAAGCAGATAAAGTTCAGGTGACTGTTGAGACGATTTGTAGGGTGAACTATGACTTTATGCTGTTCTGATGCAAAGTCAGCTCATTCAAATTAAGAGGCTGGTAGTGGTAAAGAATGGTTTCATTTCAAACCCTGAGTTTTAGGATGACTGCTTGAATATGCCTACGTATGTGAGCGTCAGTTCAATAAATATCCTTTTCTGGCGTGTCTGTGTGTCTAGATGTTCCGAAAGATTTGGGACTGTCTCAAAATTCAAGCATGTGTTCTGAATTCTGTTCCAAAAGTCTTTCAAACCAACACAACCCCAGTTGCTGTTGGTACGGTCAAGCGACGTAGACTCTGTTCTAGTTTCTTTGAGGCACACCGATATAAAAGAACATTCACACAAACATGATCCAAACAGCCCAAGAGAGACAATCCGAGTCTTGATGTGATGCTTGATGAAAATGACGCGCAAGCGGTTGTCAAACTCTGGCGGAAACAGATGCTTTAATTTTTCCTCACAGTTAAGCTCAACTTCTATTCCCACCACAGTCCAGACTTCGTACTGCTGCTGCAACTCCTTGTCTTTGTTTTCCTGGGTCCATATAGTAGCCATTCTTCTCCGTACGTACATCTCGTTTGATTCCGTCTAAATAACAACAATCCATGCTCGACTAATACTGTTTTTCCGTAATCCTCTTTTCAGTTTCCATATGATTTTCTAAGGAACGATTTGCTAGTTGCCACAACCAAACCACTGCACATGCGGCAACTGGGACGCAGAATTCTCAAGAAAGTCTTCAGAACCTTGCCTTCCCTGACTCCTGACAGCTCCATTCACACCACGCTTGTCCAGCGACCTGTCTGGTGAAGACCATAAATCATGTAATGCAGAGTAACAAACTGAGATCCAAAACAGACATGTTACCCAGGTGAAAATCTTGCCTCAAAAGCCGTTTCTTCCACTTTTTATTAAATTTATTGTGAACTTTACTATTACGCGCCACCACCATAAACCAGAAGTTAAATGCGCTGCTAGAGCGAGGGGATGATTTTCGGTGCGGTTCTGACTATCAGGTCCAGACCACTAACAAAAAGAGAAAGAAACTACGAAATTGACCAGATCGGATGACGAGCTAAGGATCTGAGCCTAACTGAACCCAAGGCAACACGCCTGCACCAGTTCTCTACTCAAGCCCAGGACTATTGACTCAAGAACCTCTCCTGCTCTGGTTGGGCCGGTAGGAGGCTCCTGTAGCCGCCCTTGAACTTTTTTGAACTATTTGTCCCGTACACTGTCGTGGCCAACAAACTGAACTATCCCGCCATCGCACTCACACTTTCACAATCACACGTTGGATTTATTCAAAGACCTACAGCCACGAACTTTGTCACGTAACCCACGCTCGGGACAATTGGATCTCTTGCACTAAGCATTTTCATAGGAATCATGGAATTGGCAAAGCGAAGAACTATTGAATGTACCGGTTTCTGAACTTGGATTGTAAATATTTATGGCCATTCACTTCAGTTAATGTTTTGTCAGTGTTCAATGTTTTGTTTTGTTTGTCAACTCAATATATAAGGTACCAGCAAAATCTAATTTATTGTCTCGGTCTCTTCCTCCACTCCTAGAACCGAACTTTAATTCTTCTGACCTAGCCTTAGTTATTAAGGCATTGTTATCTGGCTTTTACCAACCCAGTACATTAGCTAGTGCAACATACATGCTACAGACAAGTCCAAGTCCAGTCCTAGGTAAAAGAGAGACAAGTCAGAGTCAAGTCCCAAGTCAAAGAGAGACAAGTCAAGTCACATGTCAAAGAGAGACAAGTCCAAATTAGACAACTAATTCCTGATTGCATGTACTTTGTGAATTTGACTCAAGATGCAAGTTGCAAGTTACAAGACCCACTTCTGGAGGTATTGAAGAAGTGGGTTCTCACCTCACAGCTGTTTACAATCACACAATGCTTTAGCCTGGTTTTGTATGATATTCTTCCATGAGTAAAACCAGTCTCAGATGCTGCAGAGTGAGCGTTTTACACAATTGTGATTAGAAAGTGTTGTTTGGTCCAAGTCAAACACAGAGATTATGTTATTAAACCCTGATTAAAAGTCGCGCTCAGGCTGAACGTAGCTTTATTTGGAGCTCGGTGCCAAACGGTTAAATGAGTGTAAATCCATCACTGTATGTGTTATGGCCCAAAAGTGAAACCTTATCGAGTCCACACTTAGATACAATAACAGTCGCGGGTTGCCAGTTCTGTAGATGGCTGCTGATAGTCCTCTTCTGCTGACGTCTTTTGGGCACAGTTTTTGTTGAGTGATTTCTACACTACGTGCGTTTGGAGTTTGTAATAATTTTTAAGCGTTTTAGGTTCGGGGCCAAAATTGAAACAAGGGCTACGTGCTTCATCTGACCGTTATCCTCAAATGATTTCTCCTTTTATCTTATGTGTGAAAATCAAATCTTCTATAGAATTTGACTAATATTAATGATTAAATAATTATCATTGTTCACACATTAACATTAAGTCAGTTTGTCACTTTTATGCTTCTGACTTAAATTGTTCAATATGTTTTAGCTTTTTCAGTTGGAGGGATGTCAATGCGTACACACAACAAAAAAATGTAACAGACTTATGTATAGACAAACATATTTTTTTTTTTTTTTTTTTTTTTTTTTTTTTTTTTTTTTTTTTTTTTTTTTTTTTTTTGTTAGAGCTGCTCTCACAGTGATCAGCTGAGCTCCAAGTGAGTTGTGAGGAGAAATGTTAGTTTGTTCTATATATCTCTATTTTGCTGTGTTTTAAAAAGGAGCCCTTTTTTGACATACTCTTTAAAATGTTCTGTAATGTGCATAAACATGTTGTATTCACTAAGACAAAATATTACTTTAGATTTAACTTTTTTTTTTGGATAGAGTAGCTATTAGGGCTGTACTCAATGTATCGGTATCGGATATATCGTGACAAGCTCATTGGCAATACGCGTATCGTTACAGGAAGGTGTATCGGATACGTATCGGCATACTAAATGTATATAATTTACACTTATAAACTGGACAGCAGGGTTAAGGCTGAAACTATTTAGCCAAACAAATGCTTATTTGTAAGACACTTGTATGTAACATAAAGAGTAGTTTGAAAATAAAATTCCTCTGCATTTGACACTTGATATGTGACATATTGAGGAAATTATATCAGGATTTACATGTATCGGATATGTATCGTATCGTGACCACTGTATCGGATACGTATCGTATCGGAAGCTCTTGGCAATACCCAGCCTAGTAGCTATACTATTTAATCTCTGATTTTTTAAAACTAAAATAAGAAAATAGGCCTCAGAAATAGGCTTTGAAAATCGGTCATTGATATCGGCATCAACTGACAACATTTTGTAAAATCAGCATCGATATTAGCCCAAGTTGGTCGATTTCTAATGTAGACAGGACACTGCAGACTCATGTGAATAGATACAACTCCTTAAATGGGACTTGATTACTCGATACTTTACAATAATCTCAAAATGCAATCTTCCCCAGCACAAATCTCTTGTTAATGTGTCTATAGTCTACGTCTAATAATGTCCTGTTAGTTCAATCATCTCAGCTAAGTTTGTCTGTTACAAGCCCCAGTGATCAAAGATGGCGGGGTTGTGCATCAGTGCACTGCAAAAAATGAATTTCAAGACAAGTTAAAGTAGTTTGATTCTAGGATTTAAACCCTAATTTTAAGCATCTCGACTAATTTAACCTTGATTTATGGTAGAGACCTAGATTTGTTTCCTGATTTGAAAGTGTTTTGAACTGATATCAAGACATTGCTTCTTATTTTAAGACAAAATATTTGTCAATGGGATAAGAAAACTTTTCTTACCCCATTGGTAAATTATTGGTCTATTTTATTAATCAGCTTGAAACCAGTGGACTATTCTACATTACATAAGCAATTAAGTCTTGTCCAGTTAAAACAGCTCAAATCTGGATTAAAATGCTGATTCAAAGTCATTTAAGCAACTCTGGATATATTTTTGCCGTGTGGCTTTTACTCACTGGCGGTAATTGATTTTGGTTGGTAGCTTTAGCCTTTTGCTAGGTGCTCTACAGAGTAGTGAACATACACAATTGTGTTTCCCCCATGATTCTTTGCGCAACTAGAGTGAGACAAGTGAAGTTGAACAAAGCTGAAAGCTCATACCTCATAAAGGAAGTTACAGACCGAGCAGTGGTTGTCGAAGTTAAGGCTTAAAAAGCTATTTTATCAATCGATCAACCAACCAACCAACCAATCAGCATCTCTAACCCTAAACCTTACATCAAATTACATGAAAATTCACATTCCAGACTTAAAAAAGGTTTTGTACTTATTTAAGTGACGTTGACCGAAAATCCCATCACTTTTGCATATACTGCTCATTCTTCATTTCTTACTTTGTTGCTATAAGTTACTTCTATAAACTGACAGAAGAGCCATGTTTCTCTCCAACCACCACCAATCACTCACCACATTAACCAAAGCCGAGAAAGTGTCTTGGCCAAGGACACAACGCTGACATGCACTGACCGTAGCGAAGATTGAAACATTGATCCCATTGTTAATTACACACAACATTTGAATTCTGACTCAGATTTGATGAACTGTTTTTGCTCGATCCTTATCCAGTTATGCGTAATGACTCCTCGGATATGCCTGTTGGCGCTTACCAGAAAACCCACTTACATTTGTTTGAAGTGTTAAATTATATGAACAACTTCCCTGACATTCTGTTAGTGGAAAAGTCACTTCCTAATGACCGAGTGCTGCTCCAGTTAGTCTGCGAGCTTTGATCGAGACAGCGAAATAAACAACATGGTATATTTGTGTAAGCGCAGTCCAACCACGTGACAGACTGAGGTTTATGGGCTTTCAGAGACTACTACTACTCAGAGGAGGTTGTACTCAGACATTCAAATACATTAATTGGCATTCTTTTTTTTTACTTCAGACACCATACCTTAGCTAGGATGGGAAGAAGTTCTATGTGTTGGGTTCGATCTTCATGTGTCCCTCCATAGCTCTGTTTTATCATTTTTGTACAGTTAGGAAAGGACTGATTCCACTGTTATTTTTCAGTCAGAGGAAGAAAACAGCAGTTTATTGTCATTATATTGTTATTGAGATAACTTTTGTCTATTTTTGTTTTACAAAAACTGGCCCAGGATTGACTGAGGTACAAAGTTTTTTAGACATTATCTAAATAAACCTAACTCCCCCCAAAACGAACATAAAGCTGTAGTATTGTGATTTGTGGAAAGGTCATGTTTGATTTAGCAAACGCACACAGCAGTGATGCTCCTTGAATCTAATGGGAAGAAGCCTGAAATGCAGCTTCTGTAGTTTATCCATGACATTAAATTAGGCCCAAAATAATTGTGCATTCAAAAAACAACTCCTATAAACATTAGCGACCATTAACTTTGCTTTTCATGAGTTGAATCCATTTCTGGACATCTGATTCACTTTCCACCTTCTTATATCATTAAAACTCTCTCTCTCTCAGGCCCTGACCAACAGTATCTCTGCCCGGGCTGAGCACAGTGAGTCTTGGAACGTAGTTCACTCTCTTTTACAACTTTTCCTTATGAAAAGCCTGTTCAGAAGCTGCACTTTTTCTGCTGTTACAGCTGTCACTGCGTCTATGACAGATGACATAGAGAGGATGGATTCGGAACTAGCCCAAAACCTTTGTGCCTGATGTCCATCGCATTTGGAGTAAACAAATGTGTTGCTATGGCAACTACGCCACCAGATCAGTCACCATCAAAGGCCACGCCCACTAACGGACCTCCGGAAGTTAACATGGGGAGTGAATCAGAACAACAGCTTTATCAGTCACTGCTCAAAAACTACAACGGCAAATGTGGACTTTAGGAGATATATGTGTCAAATACAGACACGAAGACATGGGAAAAATAAAGTGATTCAATCTTCCAAGTATGCAAATATATCTAAAATGCTAATGTAGCTGCGACTAAATGCTAACGTGATGCTAGCGCCACCTGGCGTCTTTTAGCATCTTTTTAAACGTATTGTTTATTTTTCGAACATAACAACATCTCAGTAACTTTCATTTAAACCCGGTTGTAACTCGACTTAATTAGTTGTGCTAAAAATACATTTAATTTGCCAGAAAACGTCTTAAAAGAGGTGAACAGTTTAGCTTGTTTTTCCCCTCAGCAGGCCACGCCCCCAACAGTGACGCATTGACGACTGTATCTATGTAGCGACCTACGTCTGTCTGAGACCGGAAGATGTTAGTGCAAAACCCCCATTGTCACCTGTGTTCTGACGTTTAGATGAAGACAGGTCTGTGGAGTGCCAGGTCGAATTTAAACGTCTCGACCAATTTGCCTCTGATCATTTCTTCCACAGCTCCATTTCAGTTTGAGACTCCTGATTTAGATGGAAGGCTGTTAAAACTTCACAGATGTTGACAGTTTCAGCGTTGCATACTTCGGTTGTCAGAGGACATAGTTTAGAATGGGAAAAGCTCCGATAAAGACGTGTTCCTCCCTCCACAGTGTTCTGGAGCCTCTGTACAAAGTAGTCCCCACAGATGTCCACACAACACTTCATATCTCCAGGCAGACTGTGCTCGGTCCATGGGGTTATCACAACTATTTTAGGACCATCAATCAGGGTTTTAAAGCCGCGTGATGGATGTTTGGCAGGGGAAACGGGAGAATCTGGGCTGATGTATTCAAAATATGAATATAGTCAATGTTTCAAAAGTAAATCGAAGTTAAATTACTTTTATTTAAGTAATCGTCAACTAATTTAGTAATTGAATAATCGTTAAAGTGCCAATGACATGTTCAACTACACATTTCACTAAAATAAAGTTTGTTATTTTTAAGAAATTACTAAAGATTTTACACATTTCATCTCAATTTGGTCTCAATTTTGTCTCATCTCAATTTACTTCCTGTTCGTAAATGATGACATCACACTAGGTAGCAAATGTGCAATAAATTGGGCCAAAGCTAATCTAATGTTTTAAAATACACCAGAGGACATTCATTGTGTTGAATGAATGTTTATGATGTTTCTGTGATGTAAACACTAGTTTCTATACTTTCAGAATGTTCTCAAAAAGTGTTGCACTTAATAAAATAGCAGACTTGATTAAGCAACATTTTGTTTTATATACACAAATGTAACGCTTGTGCAAGATTCTTTTAACAAGCATGACACATGTCATCTCCAACACACCTGTTCCTTAAATGATGTGCAATCAGACTTGTGCGCAGACCAGTCTTCCAAAGTTCTGCTACGCTGTGTCCCAGATCATGGGTTCAACCTCCAACAAAGTTTTGTTTGAAGAAAAATCCCCAAAGAATCAACCAAAAGAATACAGGCCATTTATAACCTTCCATAGCTTATCAAGCCTTACATAATGTGACCCAGGCCTATAGATTTGTGGCACACGCCAACTAATCAATATGCAGCCTTCGTCTTTAATTCTCAAACTTTCTTCTTTGGCTAAGTTCCCAGTTTTGACCCCTGCACCTGCACTTTGGGACTTTCAAGACCAGTGTATACAGTATGTCCTGTCCTCTATTATCTCTGCTTCTCACTCTTATGTACATGCCCATTCTGCGTTGGTTTTGTAGCTTTTTAGATAATTTAGGACTTTGTTAATAGTCATAATAACATACCTTTCGTTCTTTTGGGTGCATCCACCATAGAAAAGAACTATTGCAACAATGGAAAACAAAACATTTACATGTTTTGCATATTATTGCTCTCTCTCAAACCTCCAAAATAGTTTTTAAGCACATTACCTCCAACCAACTCTTTACCCAAGCAGCTCTCATAGTAAAACTTTACATCACACATGACAGACTTATCACTGTCCGTGTTTTCAAAGCCTCTCCGTTTGAGCTGAATTGGCAGAAGTGCGTAAAAATGCCGCTGCAGTCTTTCTTGGCTGCAGTGAGCGTGTTTGTTTATGCGGCTCGGAGAGAGGAATCCACCGGGTCACAGCACTCCAGCCCCGGCTACAACTATGAGCACAATCGCTAAGAAAACAAGGAAATCTACTACAAGCTTGGGACTAACTTTATCATAACACGCAATTAATGGGCCGGAATCCGCTGCAATCAAACTCCAGCCTTACCTCGCACCGTAGAGCCTCAACAGCAGCAGGAACAAACACAACGGAGTGTTTAGGTTTGAGGCAATGTTGCATGAACGTATGTTTGATTATGTAAAGATTTGGAATGTAGTCAAAGGGGAACCCGGTTGGGGAAGAGGCAGGTTTTTGTGCTGTATTTGTATTGTTTGAAGCAAATATCTTCACTAAAACTGTACATTTAAAGCTTTTTTTTTCTATTTTTGTTTTTGTTTCGGGTGGCAGGTGACTGGGGCCACCCCAGGGGCTTCTTATTTCGAACCAAAATATTTGCCAATAGGTCAAGAAAACTGTTCTTACCCCACTGGCACATTTTTGTTCTTGTTTTAAGACAAATTTTCTTATAACCAGTTAAAATATCTTGATACCAAGTGCAATATCTTGATACTGTACTAAAGGAAGGAAAATTTCCTTCCCAGTCAGAACAAAAAAAAGAAGCAGACAACAATGCAAAGGAAGCTAGGGCCCATCAAACCAGTGTAGGAACAGGATTTAGGAACAGGCTTTAGGAACAGGCTTTAGGGTGTAGCCTCTCCTCAGAAGAAGGTTTTAACTGAGTATAAATACAACCAGTCTCAGATCACTTCTAACAGATTGAAAATGACTTTCGGATGAGAGTCGAAACGTCTTGATCTCGAGAATGCTGTCCAGATGACAACTTTGAAGCCATTTAACTTTCCTTGTTCTAATACCTTCTCAATCAAATCTCAAAAAGCTGCACTGATGCTTTAAAGAGCGTTCAATATGTGAATACTAGTTGTTAAAGTAGGGTGGCACACCTAATAGGCTCAACGTATTTGATTAAACGTCCCACCTTTCCCGAGCGCTTTCAGTGAGAAGGTTCCAGGTGGATACAGTCTCATATGGAGTTCAACACAGATCCGCCTGGCATGAGCTGGTTAAGAGAATTCTGACCATCTGCTACTGTGACTGTTTTTTTGTTTGATGATTTGTTTTCTTGTAGTTTTTACACAAACAAAAGAGAACATGCAAACTCCACTTAGAAAGGTCCCAGGTCTTCTGGGAGCGAACCCTGAACAATCTGCCATGAGCCCAGAGCACTAACTACTCTGCCACCAATGTATTTTAAGATTAAGCATTGCACTGGTGTTGATTGATGGCATAGTTGATACATTCACAGGAGACCATTATACTTTGCAATAACATAACTAAAAAGTCAAGTGTATGTTAGTTTAGGCAGGAATATCTACTGCAAATATACTTTAAGATCAGACTTTCTTTTGCCCTGATGTGAAAATGAGGGGAAAATATCACTAACCTCCTAAATGCCATTCAAAGGTCCAAATCTGTTGCTGTAAACAAGAAAAACAAGTGCAACACTTCGTGGCAACAAAAAGAAGCATTTGTTTAACTCAAGCATGAAGTTGATATCACAGAAACAGGAGTAGTCTTGTGGAGTTTGTAAAGTTGATTAAAAAGTTGTTTGTTGTTTGATGCTATCAGCTGTGTCCTGAGCCAGGTGGGCCTGTTTCTTTTACTAAAATGCAGAACTACAAATACAAACTGTTGAGAATAAACAGGAATCAATTTACTAAGAGAAACATGTTTTAAATAGGGACGCACCGATCAGATACTGGGATCCAATATCAGTGCTGAACCAGGGAGTTTTGCTGGATCAGGTATCGGCTTTATGATATCGGTTCAGCTGATTTTATTGTTAATTATATTGAGACTAATTTACTGACTGGTTTTGATCCAGAACATCTGAACATGTTTGACACTTTATTCAGACTAAGTTATGACTGCACGATAAACAGCCATTACAGAACACTAAAAGACCAAATTTCTCATGTTTTGATAAGAAAAAATAAGCAAATTCAGTCCGTACATCATTATATATATCGGGTATCGACAGATACTTAAAGCCAGAATATCGGAATTGGTATCGGAACTGAAAAAAGCTGGATCAGACATCCTTATATAAACTACATTTATGTAAGACAATGATTCGTGAGAAAAAAAAAAAAAAATAAAATAATGAATCCAAAAAATTATGTTTTGCCTTAGCGATCATGGGAGGAAAATCATAAATACCTAAGCTTGTCAATGTAGTTTTCAAGATAGTAGTCATGGTGTAATGAAATTGGTCCAAAAAGACAGAAGCATTTAAAAAGCAAAGACTTAGACCAAAACCGGTCTGAGTTTAAAGTGAGTGTGGTTTATACACTGCAAAAAAGGAAAATCTACTAGATAAATATTGAATTAAGCATCTTAAAAGACTTAAGATTTTCACTTAATAAGACCAAGTATTTGACTTGTTATATTATATCCTAATTTTCTTATCTAGATTTTAAGCAAATTTGCATCTGTTTTAAGCTTAGGCTAATAGCTTGAATAAAAAATATTTGCTTAAAGATCTTGTCAAGAGTAGTTGAAAGTAACATTTTCTGCTCAAAACAACTAGGAGTCAAAATTTGTTACAGTAGCCTACTGGCAGACTATTTCACTTGAAGTGACATTTTTACCTCAAAATAAGCTAAATTTTCTTTTTTTTGAAAAGCCTTTTTTGCAATGCATGCACGCTGATTATTTGAAGGCAGCATCGCTGAAATCATCTGCCGTTCCAGCATAAGGCTAAATAAATACCACCCGATCTGAAGGTTTACCCACGAGTCCACGGTTCCTGCAGAAATCCTGCTCAGTGTATTTCCAGTACACTGGATGGCACGCTGTCTTGTCATCTAATAAATACATGTGACTGGCCAATGTACGTATGTACTTTTTGTTTCTCTTCAAATTTGTTGATGCGGCTCTCAATCAAAGCATAGTAATTGGCTTGCCTTTTTAGTTACTTTAGATGTTGTTTTTTAATTATTACTTGTACAATATATAGATTTTTAATTGGTCTGATAATGTTTGGTGTACAATATTATGTCATTGTTTCATATAATTATTGCAATTAGGCTAAAAAAATATTACAAAATGAAAAACAACATTATGGTCTAAACATACTGTATCTAATTGTCCAAGACATCTGGTGCCTCAAGCCAACCAGGATGAAAAATGTCCCTGAGGGGGAGCCGTAGTGGACAGAAGTGAGATGAATCTACTGTTCAAAAGGCCATCTCATTTGTCTGATGAGCAGACGGGCTGTTATCAGAGACCGAACACACCGGAAACAAACTCTTCTGTCTCTGCTCAGGACACACACACTTACACTAACTTTAACTAGTGATGTCATATCAGCTGGTTCTTTTCGATGGTTTGTGGTAGAGACATGAACGTCATTACACAGGCAACAGTCAGACTGCCCAGTCATCATATTGATCTGCACAGTGAGATAGACTGTCTGAGCAACTACTTACACATCTCCCTGTATATATCCAGTTGTATTTATCTTATTTTTATTTTATTTTTTTTTTTCAATCCTAGCGCTACATTTTTGTGAGCATTTGTGAGCATACTGCACTCACTTTACCACTGGAATATACGCATTTAACGTCTTCCAGAAAACAAATCAAAGTCTGTATTATACTGTTGAGCAGTGCGTTTAATGATCAGGGAATCAGACTAGGCTAGAAAACTGGACTGTATTTGGTTTCCCCTCAAACCAGTGGGACCAGTTTTGCTCCTGCTTATATGCAAGAGAGTAAACTGATTAACCTGGAGTAACATGTCTTTTGTATCAGATTTACTGCTTCATGATTCAGACTGCATTATGTAGATTTACCTAAATATTGTTTACTATTAAGAAGTGTTTGTATTATTGCCTGTAAAATTACACAGTGATCTTTCTGGGACACGTAGGCCCGCTCCAAACCTGGATAATAATCCGTGTAAACCTGGTAACCACTCAAACAAGCAAGCGTCAACCACTCTGGTGTGTGTTACAAAATAAAATTTTATCATCAAACACTTTACAATTCAATAGCATGTTGTGAGCTCATCTGAACTTAGAGGAACAGAAATGTTTTTTTTTTTTTTTAAAGAAATTTAGAACAACACAATGAAGTTTTGTGTATCTGTAAAAGGCAGCCTGTTCTGCACCACGCAATATGAAACAGTGTGTCACATAAACGCAACTTCTATTTTTTGTGTGTGTATTTCACGCATTTCTGTCCCAGTTCATTTCAATGGTGAATGTAAAGATGTGTTATTATTCATGAAGACTAACACAACCCTAATCCTAACATTAACCAACTCCAAGGCTCAGTCCTAACTTACCCATTTTTGCAACTTCAGACCTAAACTTAGCCGTCAACCCCCCAAAAAACTCGTGTTTGTCCTCAATCACATCTCGTGTCCAGACCACGACACGCCAAAACGTGCTATTTATACGCAATTCATGAGAACACGTTGGTAAAAGGTGTTGATTCCTGGAAAAGTTGAACAGATGAGCTTAAATTATGTCATACTTTACTTAGCTTGAAAAGAACATTTAAACGTTTAATTCTCAGTAGATGTATTTCAGTGTCCTAAATTACTAAGTTATGCTTTGTGTCTTGTAAGTTTTTCCTTTTGGGTATTTCAAAAATGGTATTTCTTACATTTATAATACAATGTTGGGATGAAAAGTGTAGGCCTAACATGCACTTGCTTCAGCTACACCTTTTTGGGCGTGTTTGGGCGACACGGTAGCGCAGCAGTTAGTGCTCTGGCCTCATAGCAAGAAGGTCCCGGGTTCGACCTTTCTATGTGGAGTTTGCATGTTCTCCCCGTGTCTGCCTAGGTTTCCTCTAGGTACTCCGGTTTCCTTCTACAACTAAAACATGTCCATTGTGCCTCCCCAGGACTACAGATGGAAATTAGCTGTAAGCTAGAATTTGGTACAAGTATCTCATTGTGGTTAATGTAATTGTACATTGTCCTTAATAAATATTACCTTAATAAACATTACCTTTTGGTCTTTCTGTAAGTCAAGTTAATGTTTTTGGAATTATGTTCATACTTGTGACCGAAATAAACACACTACTACTACTGTCTTTTTGACCTCTCTCTCCCTTTTCATCTGTTATGTTTATTCTCTCTCCTCTCTCTTCGTCTTTCTCCTCTCTCTTTTTCTCCTCTTTTGTGTGTACACTCTCTCTGACTGTGTTCACTCTCTCTCCTCTCTGTGCTCTCTCTCTCTTTCTCTCTCTCTCATTCTCTCTCTTTTTCATGCACGTCCTTTATAACCTAAAAAAGTTGAAATCATTACAGTCCAACAAATGCCATCTTAACTTTTGAAATCCTCACTCAAAAAGACTCTACAGCTTTGGCCCAACATTCTCATATTCTCGTCAACATCCTATCGTCTCCAGACCTGTTCCAGTAGGTCTTTCCTCACTCCAAACCCTTTGTATTCCTGCGAAGAGAAGAAAAATGTCTTTCACATGTCAGATAACGATCCAGTTTGGACTATAGCTGCCTGTAAAGCTCCGGACTTGGACTTGTTGCGACGCGATGGAGACGGACTGTGATACTTGGCTCAGATCCAGAGAGAATTTCCGAGAAGCGACACGTTGCTGCGGTCAGTTTGGCTCGTGTTCAGGAAGCAGTGGGAATCTCACTTTTACTGACCTGCTTATGTCCAACACTGTCACCAGGACCTTTCATCTGTTTCCTAAGTGTCTGATTTAGTGGCTTTCAAAATGTGGTGGAGGTAAGGGTTTGGAGTTTTTACACAGAAACGTCTGGAGTCAGCTGTTAATGATATTTGAAAGGTTTAGGCCAGATTAAGTCCAGTGTTGATGTGAGTTTTTGTCATGGATGTAGCTAAGTTAGAGTTTAGCCTGACCTGGAGCGAGCCTGCGCACGTAATGTCTGAACCCAACCGGCACCCGAGCATTCTCTGTGTGTATTAGCCCAACTCTGAAGCGACAGAAGCACATTACTGATGTGTCTTATGTGTACACAGTGTGTCTCCAGAACCAGAAGCACATTCTCCACTGCACATCTCTCTATCACAATTTTTACTTCTTTTCTCACTGCGGCTCATCCTCACACATTAGAGTTTAGATCGGGCCCAAAAAATCTCGTAGTGTCCAAACCCGACAGGAACCCAAGTCATTCTCTGTGTCATAAGCCTGAAGCGAGCCCGCATTGCCAACGCAAAGGTCCGGCCTGAAAGTCGAGTCGGGCTTGGGCTGGGTTCGGCTCGGGTCCAGAATCTAAAGTCTATCACACATTGCCTGGACCAGGAGTCTCCAACCTTTTTCAAGAGAAGAGCTACTTTTGCAAAACAAATCTGGCGGTAAGCTACTATTATTTATAATGACATGAAACTGAAGTTAAAGAGGGCACAGTTAAATCCTTTTATGAAGCATTAGCCATTAATAGAATTGAACAAAATTAGTCATCTAAAGGCACATTTGCAACAGAAACAAACAAGAATGTATTGAAGTTAAATTTGCGTAATAAAGTGTGATGTGTATGATCCCAATTCCTTTGAGGAGCTACTTGATTGGTGGTTGCAAGGTATTGGTAGTTCCTGAGCTATAGGTTGAAGATCCCGGCCTAGACGCTTCTTTTTTCTCTGGTTCTTCTCTTTTTTTTGGTCCACATGTATGAAAGACATGCCTTCCCTTCTGTCTCTCTTTCTGATCACTTCGCTGATCACTTCACCCTTCTCACGCCTTATAGTTGGCCACTTCAAACACTCACATTTAGTCACTGTGGTTGTTTTGCGCTGTGTTCTATGTTCTGTCAATCATTAGCGGAGCGCACGTGTACAGTACGGCTCTGCGTCTTAACCCGAACCCGGCTCAATCCGACAACTTAGCGGGCTCGGGTCCGGAATCTAAACTCTAATCCAAGTCAAGTCCACACATTTCACACGATGCATCTTTAATGCAAAAGGTGCTGTCTGCGTGCATTATACCTATGGAAACTCTGTCAAAAACCTGCTCGGAACATTTCTGCAACATTAGCATATCAGACAAGATCGGTTTGATGATTTCTTTTCTATATTTTCCACTGTCAATTAATCAAGTGTCTGTCATGTGTGCTTTATGACACTTTTTAGCTGAAATCAGTGTCATCATTTAAATAACATAACAACATTTGTTGTATATTTAGGTCACCTCATCGCACTGCACCTGTTTTTGTTTTTGTAAAAAAAAAAAAAAGAAACTTTTGACTATCCTTTCAAACTTGTAATGGCTGTGAGTCACTAGAGATGAGAGCTGATTGGCTGAGGTAAACCTGCTGAAAGTCTCATGTATAGGGTTTGTCTGGTTCTCTGACGACTTAAAAAAAATCCCTTCTGACTTCTTTGAGAGATACAGTGGTTAAACAATAGATGGAAAACAGATAAATGTAACTAATCTTTTTAGTGCAATACAAAAATATAAGTTCATGTCCCAGCGTCTGAGGCCAGCGTGTTAACAGCCTGTGACACCTGCTTCCAATGTACAACAGTCCTTTGTCCAATGGAAAGATGTTCAGACTCAGCACGACACACGGAGCACATGTTTGGAATCACACCAGCTGTGCATTATCATTTATCAAACATTTTCTAATATAATCCTACAGCTGAATCCAAAAGTGCTTCTCCTGTGACACAAAACACATTATTAAATAATCCAGTCCAGCTAAGAAAACTGACTGTTGTAGTATGTGCCAGGAAAAGTATTACAAACTGTAGACTTAACATCATGTGAGAACAAATGTATAGTGACATACAACTGCAAAGCAACATATCAAATAATAACTTTACCATGAAAAATAAATCACTTATTGACTGACCCAGACAAATACCACAAAAGGCTGACGCGTCCAAGACGTGATCAAGTCAAACTTCATTTATAGCGCTTATACCTACCTTTACAGTGCATTAATGTATTCAAATGGATGATGTGTTGCAGTTCATCTCTCAGGAGGTTGTAAAGATGTGTTATTATTTATGAATATTAATGTAGTATTTTTATGAGCAGGTGCCAGAATAAACTAGGCAGAGGCTGGAATTAGTTTTGTTAAAAATGAATCGCATGTTTATTACTTAGCATGTAAAAAGCAATGGTGCAAGATTCATAGAAAAACACAGAGCACTAGCAGATAGAGGCGACAAGGCTCTGCTGGCTCACTCGTGTAGACTTTGGTAACTTTTCCGCTCGGCTCCTACACAATAAAATAAATAAAAACACACAATAACAACACAATAAAAACCATAGGCTTTTTGAAAAATTTAAGTATTAAGAGTTTAAAGACATATCGCGGGCTAGCCAGCTATGTTCTAACTCAGATCCACAGCGCAGTTGTTTTCAGTCTAAAAAGCCCATCTATAACTTAATATTCGGCAAGATGTCATAATAACTTCGTAGTTTATAAAGCTGAAAAAAACGTTTTTTAAACAAAAATGTAGGTATGATGCTCCTGACTCACCACAGAGCTGCTTAGCCCCAAGGACGTTTCCAAACTTTGAATATAATTTTTTATCTAATCCCCTATGGCAATTTAACATGGGGTCCGAGATTTTGGAACCAGGAAGTGGGCGGTCACTGTTGAGCTTCATTGACGTAAAGTCATTGGAAAGCCTAACAATATTTTACACTTCAAGAGAGTAAAACATTCTACAATTAAAGGCATAAGAAACAGAAATGACGAATAAATATATGTTATATGTTACATTTAATTAAATGCGAATAATCACAAGTTAACTCAAGACAAGGAAGAGTTTTTTTATACAAGGCCAACATAGTAAATGTACAGATTACTAAACAGCCAATGAGGGTTGCAATTAATGAACAAGATAAAACACCTGCACACAGCAAATGTGTCATGCTTCAGACACAAATGGCACGAAGAGAGAGGAAGCGCGGCGCCATGAGCCTTCAACTTTTTTTTTTTTAACTAAGACAAGCATGGTGTCTACTTTATTGTCAACTTTATTTACACACGCTTATTTGTTAGCATTTAGCATAATGCCAAAATTACACATTTTTCTAAACACATAGCCTTTCCCTGGTGAAGTATTTCCCTTCTATGTGAAAATCTGAACTCACTGCCAGAGGTTATTGAAGTCCGCTCTGTGATTTGTAATTTTTAAATATTGATTCATTTTAGCGCATATTGTCTGTAAGGAACGAATGGAACTAGAATGAACTACCCACAACTAGACCGGAACCAGCCGTGTCGCAGCAAGTCCTTTTAAAGTAAACACCTCAGAAGATCTCTAAACAGTGAAGACACTTACAGGGCCAGTCCAACCTGCTCCAGAGTGGGACAGACAAACTCAAAACATTTCCCCCTCTGTTTGTTAGACCACTCTAATATGACTTCCCATTCATCCTTGCAGCGCTGACATCACAGTAGATCACTTTTCCTCACGTCTATCATCGGCTAATGCTTTTATCATCCGGTGGCATCCGTCCAGCTCCATCTGTGCAAACACGCCGCGAGCATGTTATGACAACACCTCGTCACGTATTTATTATCAGAGCGAATACACGCAGACGTATGTAGGTAATGTAACGCGCTCGTCTCTCAACACGCCGGTATGCGCTCACTTTTACAGCACACGTGTCCAAATGTTTAGCCTCGTCTGTCGGCTCACTTCTTCATCTGTACGTTTGCAGAACAATCTAACATGCTCCGTCATCTAAAACTAACTCCTCCACCCACGCCAAGTCTTTTGGTTCTGGGGTTTTCTATAAAATGTGATTTAAAATAGGACTGCACAATCTGAGAAAAAAATATTTAATTGTGACTTTTGTAACTATAGGATTGCGATCACAAAAAGATACAGAACAAACAGAGAAGAAAAAAAAGGATAAAAAAGGCCAGACCTCTTTTTCAACACACACAAGTGTTTCCACAGTCTAACCAATGACATAGTCTTTCCAACATGGCCTCCCTGGAGCTTCCTCTCAGTGGGACATGGGACACCTCACCAGGTATCAGGAGCATAGAGACGGTGCCCAGACCTCTTCTGCTGGTCCTCTTAACATAGAAAAGCAGTGGCTCTAATAATAATGCATTGGATTTATACAGTACTTTTCAAGACACCCAAAGACACTTCACATTATGCATTATTCATTCATTCCACACTCGATGGTGATAAGGCACTATTGTAGCCACAGAGACTGCCATCTTGCACCATCGGCCCTCTGACCACCACCAACCATTCACACTCACACCAGATCCAGACTAGCAACGTGGGTGAAGTGTCTTGCCTAGGACACAAGGTTCAAGTTTTCTTTATTTGTCTCCTTGAGAGAATTTTTTCTTGGACCAAAGGGTGCTGCACACACCAAAGACACATCACCACAGAAAACACAAAAAACAAGATGCAATACATCCCTCCTTACATCATTTTTGATTTAACAGTTTTACTGAAACAGGTAAAAAGAATGCTTGTATCTCTTATTCGACCAGTGTACCTGTACCTCCTCCCTGAGCTCAGGAGTTCATATTCAGGGTACAGCACATGTGTGGGGTCTAAGAGGAGGTTCCTGGTATGTCTTCTCATGGCCTGTTCATAAAGTTCCTGAGGGCTCAGAGGGACAGCACTGCCATGATTCTCCCGCCGTTCGAACCAGATTCAAAATTTACTTTTTATTTCACAAGTAAGTTTAAAGAGTGGACACAACAACGAGTTTCTTCTCTGTTCCCCACTGTGGCACCTGAGGTTCATCCAGCGGTCTCCCATCTAGTACTGCCCAGGCCAACATGTTTAGCTTCTGAGATCTGATAAGATCAGGCTTTGGCTTAGGCTCTATGTAACTTTATATAATATGTAATTACAAAAATGTCTCTGTTGCTGTTTATTCTACATACCTGCATCCAGTTACTGTGCTGTCATGGTTCCCCACATTTCTTCTTGTGTGTCCTGCAGTGCAATGGTGTAGATTGGGGGGTCGGAACTTCCTCTTCCCTTTTGCGGACCCCGGTGGTGGGAAAGGGTTGGTCATCGATGTAGTCCCTGTTTTGGGTCATTCTGGTCATTATTTCACCATTGTTTTGGACGTTGAACAAGCTGTTGTTGTGTTTAGGTCATTATTAAAGTTGTTTTGATGTTTTTATTTATTGACGCAAAGAAGTCTGGAAAAATACAGACACGCTATTGTCTCTTCTTTGTCGTTTGGGCCAACTGTAGCAGCACATGTTGACTCTGTTTACTTTTTGTATACCAGATTAAATGGAGACTGCCTCCAGTCTTTTGGCTGTATCCTGCGTTCACTCCTGCACTAACAATCATAAACCAGCACACACAACGCAGAAAGAAACACACCAGTCACATCTACTCAAAGTTTCTCCAGAGTGACGTCTGATTCACATTGTTTTAGAAGCAAAGTTCTTTTCCGCAAGAACAAGTATCTGAAATAAGTAGCTTTTCAAGACGTCGCTGGAACACCGCATGACCTTCTCACATTATTTCTGAGAGAGCACAGCCACCTTGTAGAGGAAACCAATTTAATTTGCTTGGTAGATAATGGAACGTAGATGTAATTAGGTAAACTGAGAGCTTTACTTTTCAAATCAGCTCTTTCTTTACCACAACGGTCAGATACGGTGACTGCAGATGCTGTACCGATCCGCCTGTCAATCTCAGGCACGCTCCATCCTTCTCTAACTCATGAACAAGACCCTCGGATACTTGCACACTTCCGCTTTAGTCAGGTTCTCTCCATCACCTGGACAGGGCAGGCAACTATTTCGCTCAAGAATCAAGGCCTTGGATTTTTGGAAGAGTTGATTTTCATCCAAGCCTCTTCCTTACTGCAATCACTGTATTGAATCTCCACGCAAACATGATACTACATTTGAGAAGCAGCTTTTGGGACTAAAAATCTCTGGTCACGCCCCCGCTCTTCTCTGAGAGCAAGTTTAGTAAGCATATTTGTATCAGATTGTCCAGGGACTTGTTCTGACTGATGGGAGCGAAGGGAAATGGTTGAGTAACATTTGTGTAATATCTGTATAAAGACAGTATTTATGAGGCTGTTAAATGTTAGTTATACTCCGAATCGAAGCAGGCCTGGAGACTTTCACAGTGATAAAAGTGAAGTGCTCACATTCCTGTTTTGTTGATACAGAATAATATGATTTACTTGGCTCTTTCAAATTCAATTCTGTCTGCATGGAAAGCCTCCATCACTTTCTGCTGGACAATTAGTACAAAGCGCTAACTGCTTGTGTAAGATAGCATTGCTGATTGTAATAGCATAAGAAGCACTTACAACAAAATCGTAGCGTGATCTGGAAAGTTGGAATCATTTGAAATAGGTTACAGTTATTGATATAGTGCAGGTTCAGGCACTATATCAATGCTTGCATTTAGCACCCGACCTACAGAAAGAGCTTCTTCTCATAGACACAACAGTAGAAACAAGTCGAAAAAACTCAGTTGTCAGCAAACTACAAGAGTTTATCACTGTGTGAAATTTTTATTTTATTTAACCCAGTCCCATTGGGATTCTAAAATCTCTTTTACAAGGGAGTCCTGGCCAAGAGGCTTCAACAACACAACACAAAACGTAGACTTTCATTTTAAAACAAAAAAAAAGACACAGTTACAGGTTAATGATTGCATTTCCAGGTCTTTCAGAAGAGAGTCAAAACGAGCCATAGAGACAAGAGTTTGGAGTTCAAAAACCCAATCGGGAATTGGAGTCAAAAGTTGATGTGCGCATGCCCAGAAGCATTTACGCAGTCGCATACATGTTAGTGTTTGACTATGGCAAAACCTTCGAGGACAAACAACATAGAATATGCTATATTTATCATTTACTTTTAAAATGTTTATTTCAGGTTACATATGAGCTTAACGTCAGTGAAAACACAAAGTTTAACTGTTATAAACTTAAGCAAACAGCTCGGAGCAGTAAAATTTTGAGGCCACCAACGTTAGTGTTAAATTTAACGTTTTTTATGAGTGTAGAAATTAAGAGATTTTACGTGCGTTTTACAAAAATAAACGTTACTAAACTTTCTTAACGGACGTTTTTTAATCTCATGATTGGTGATCTAAAGTTACAACTGACAAATAACGTTTTAGCCGTTTCTGGCAGTTTAAACAATGAAAAAATAGTCAAGCTAACAACTAGCATGGTTGACTCCAATTTGGCAAGTGACTTCGATTGGGAAGTGACAGTGCCAATATAATCGTGTTCACTCTGTTGTACTGAAAAATGCAGTCTAACCTGTCTTATGCACTAGAACAGCCATATTCATCATTAAACACATCCACGAGCGGCTCACGTATTCAGCTGAAGCATCTGCTCTTAATCAGGTTCACATTTGTCATGGAGGTTTGCACACTGTGGGCCTGACCTTTCAGACAGTGACACAAATGAACACGGACACGGAGCAATCATTCTCTCATAGAAAATAAACAGCAGTCGTGCGGGTCACTGAATGCACATGTCCGGGTTAGTGACACAAAAACCACTTCGTCATGATCAGGCCCACAGTCAGCTCTTAAAGTGACGCTGCGTAAGTTTCTGGAGATGGAGAATCAATAGTTTTAATAGCGAAAGTTAAAATAATGAGACATTTTTCATAAATATATGTGGCTTTAGGACCACAGTGTGAAAGTTTACAGCAAAAAAAGCAACAAGATTAAGTAGACACAATAGAAAGGAAGCATATTAACAATAGAGAGGTAGCAAACAACAATAGAGAGGAAGCAGACAAACACTAGATAGGCAGCAGACTAACAATAGAAAGAAAGCATATTAACAATAGAGAGGTAGCAGACAGCAACAGAAGGAAACAGACAACATTTGAGAGGAAACAGACAAACAATTGAGAGGAAGCAGACTAACAATAGAGAGGAAGCATAGGATGACTCAGTTTAGTATAAATACAGCCAGTTTCAGGTCACTTCCATCAGATTGAAAATTACTTTAGGATGAGAGAAATGTCTTGATCTTCAAATGCGCTGTCCAGATAATAACATTGAAGCCTTTTTGCTATAAAGCTAAAGATACAAAGTCTGCTTCTACTACAAAGTGAGCAATGACACGCGGCATTTCAGAGAGCACAAAACAGTTAAATCTCACCGATTTTCAGACTTGTTTGCAAAGAATGCAAAGGCTACCTCTAGAGCATGTTCAGTACAGTTGTCCGTGAAAGTAGGACAGATTTTGGACACACACAAAGCAAGTTATTAGGAAAAGCAATGAATGCTAGCTTTGCCATACCTTCCTTCTTCTACTACTCGGCTATAGATAAATAGATAGATGGTTGGATGGAGATGGATGGATGGATTCAAATATTTAACCCTTGACATAGAATGGGTCTGTCCTGTTCTTTAAGATCCCATCCACTTTCTGAACACAGCGCTCTTTAAATACATCTTCTGTCTTCATCAAAAGGTAAACAAACAAAGCTTCAATAGATTTACAACCTCACCTTTAGTGCAGCCAATCACACAACAAGATGTAATCATTCTATAATTGAAATAAACAAAATTTGCTTAAAAACAAGCAATTTCTTTAATTTTAACACTCACAGACAGTTCTTTTGCTCTCCATGATGGCAAAGCGCGCATTCCCTCGAAGCAAGTTACAACACATGCAATGGACCATTTCATTTGTGACCTCAAAAACATCAGATTTTATAGTGTTTATTTGGTTAAGCTGTACAGTGCATCATTAAACAGTATAGGTTCAAAAAACAATGCATTACTTGTACCTTCTTACCTCAGTAAATTTCTACATTATACATTGCACATCTACTTGAGAGATATTCTTAGTGAAATTTATTTCAAACCAATCTCCGGATTCTTTTTTGAACTGGTCATAAGCTCCAATAATACAACATGCCTTATAAGGACAATAAAACCTACTCCAACCCTATATAGAACATTACACATAGAGCCATCATTTGCTTAGGAGCTGCTGAGTTTATACTGCGCCCACACATGACACATTTGGCTCGTGGGGAAATTGGTTTTACTGTATAAAACATTCTTTGTTTTTGAACTCCCACCATTTGTACAGAATTAACCTTGGACAACAAACATGTACCAGATAAGTCAGTGAGCTGGTACAAAATGATCGGCAAGTTTTCTGTATAAACTACGAACGCTTTGACTGCATTATACTGCACTTGAAGTGTGAGCACATATTTCTGTCTCATCAGTAATATCAGTAGTTATTAATGTGTACGAGTTACTTGTACTTCTTGTTTCTTCGTTATTTCTTTTTTCGTATGTGGAAAAATCTACTTAAGTTTTCTGTCACTTCTATTGTGAAAAAAAAAGTCTTTATACGTCTAAATGCTTTTTAGGATCTTACACCTTAATCATGCCTTGTCCACGTGAAGCGAAAACAATACTAATTTTAAGAATGAATGTCTTTATATAGGCTGTACACCGTTGATGTAAACATGCTGTAAATGTACATTTTGCAGGAGGTGAAAGAAAAAAAAAAAAAAAATTATTTTGCATAAAACTATTTTAGGATTTTGCATCCACACGAATCAGTAAACCAGTCTGAAGCAGGTGTAATGCCTGTAATCGACCAGAGTGTGGCGCTGTGACACTGACACAGAAAGTCACAAACTAGAGGAAGACTTGACACTGAGCGTGGGCAGTGTCACATATAGTCAGACCCCTAACGACCAGATTTAGCCAAATGGCTACTTTCCATCTGTAGTCCAAGGCAGATCAAAATAAAAAAGACAGAGAACACATTACAACACATTAAAGGAGAAAGCAGTGTCAAGTCTACAGACCTGGTTATTCTTGAGCCAGTGTTAAAGATTGGTTTTAAATGAATTCATTGTAAGTCTCTGACTGACAGCGCCTGTCGACTGACGGCTGTCGCCTCAGAGGCACTACACAGTCTCCTCGTGTGGAAGCTCCAGTTCTCCTCTCAGTGGCTTCAGATCGGAATTGAATAAACTCATTTAGAGGTAGTAGAGAAAGCCCACGCACAGATTTGTAAACCGAGCAAGCTAATTTAAATTTGATGAAGTTATCAAAACTAAAAAACTATACTTCTGGAGTACATGACAATGATGAAAAGTATATGGTTTTCTGTCAAATTTATTTTGGGTTTTTTATATAAAGACTCAATTGTCTTTAAGGTTCCCAGGTTTGTCATTGACCAGTTTGTCAATGTGTGAAAAAATCATACAGTGTAGGAACATGTAGGAGCATGACTGTGTGAATGTTTAGCACCAGCAACTAATGAAGATCTATTTAAACAAATACTTCCACTTGTGGGCCACAGATACAATACAAAACCTCTTGGTTTGTTGCCCTTAATACATAATCTTATGTGTGATCTAGCAGTTTTCTATATCTCAATGAGTATTATTATTCAATTGTATGATGTCTGAATGAAAATTAGAATGTTATTAGTTTTGACAACTATATTTAGTGCTTTTCTATATTATCACGATTGCCACGTGTTTGAAATGTCCCACCTGTTCTGTAATAAGCTTGTTTTCACTTAAAGTCTCATGTTTCATACAGCACATGTCCGCACGCTGATGTGAAGATTATAAAAACATGAATCACATCTGAAAATCCAATTTGTACAAGCTGGAAATCACAGTCAGATCTGATAGAATGTTGCCAAAGTTTCAGATTTCTGGATATTTAAAGCAAACATACAGTTATTATGACTAGAGAAACTGAAAAACATATCAGACAGAAGCTAACAAAGCCATGATAATAATATGACAAAGTGTTCTGTAGATCTTAAAGTGACTATTTATGTTCAGGAACAACTGCAGACTAGATAGTTTTGCTCCCACGTGACTAAATTTGCTTTGGCAGCTTTTGAATCTGATGGGAAGAAACCTGAAATGTAGCTTTTGTGGTTTACTTTTGGCATTAAATTAGGCTGTAAAAACAACTCCAATAAGCGTTAGTGGCCATTTTGTGAGCTGACTTTGCTTTTCACGAGTTTAGAAGCATAAATCAGGCTCTGAATCTGACATTTTTGTTCATCGTGACTGACTTTGCACCTTCTTATCTCATTAAAATGTTTCCGTGATGATGTTTGTGTGAAATGTATTTGACTCTAAAGCCCTGGACATATAAGTATAACTCATGCTGACCATTTAAACAATCTGATCTGGAGACAAAAGTGAAAACAGTGTAAAATGTAACTTTAATAGGCCATAGACTTTTTGTTGTTGTGAGAAATGTGTCTACGTGACAATCTTGAACTCTACATGTTTTACTTGGAATTTGAATTTTTAATAAATCGCAAGTAAATACAGACAAGTGGGTGGGGATAGGTGGTAGGTGAAGACAGGGATTTTCTGAGCATTTAAACATCATGTGCAGAACAATACAAGATTTCTCAAACATGCAGGAATCAATCCAGATACAAACTAATGATGAGAGAATACTGATATAACATGGGTTAAAACACAGAAACGTAGATTTTGCGCAATATATCACTTTTAAGAATCTCTCACACCAAGCTGAGGGTCGCATGTCTGAACCGGTCTGGCAACTTCTGTCGGCAGTCAGATGAACGTGAGATAAGAATAAAGAGTCTTTTACTGTTTACCGTCAGAGTTTGACACTACTCGCGTGCAACTTATGTTTTTGCCACTTTTGTCAAGCATTACATCGCGCACATGCTCACTCGACAAATGTTTGGCGCCTACTGGCCATTTGGATCATGTTTGTGTGAATGTTCTTTACATCAGTGCACCTCAAAGAGACTTGAACAGACGCTGCGTCGACAGCGACTCGGGGTTGTGTTGGTGTGAAAGACCCTTTAAAGTCCTGATCTTGTCTTATACTCGAAAGTACTTGGACTCGGTCTTGTCTTAGACTCAGACTTCTCTTGGACGTATCTTGGACTTGTTTTAGGCACTCGGGCTGTAGTCGACCAGAGAAATTCTTGGTCGACTAAAAACATGTCCCATTGCCCCTTTGCCACGCCCCCATAAAAGGGGGCGTGGCAAAGGCTCTGAAGCTAAATAACATTAACAGGACAAAAATCTGAACACAATCTGATATTTTCTGCAAAGAAAAAAATAAATCACATTTTCTGAAAAGTTTTAAAATAATCTTGAGTTTCATCAAAACTGGTTTGCAACTAAAATGTTTGATCATAAACTTGGATTTTGTGTTGAAAACGTCAGTCCATTGTATAAAAATCTGACTTTCTTGAAAAGGTATTCTAATTCTCATTGTGGCATCGAGAATCAAGTTTATTCTTTAGTATCAAAATCGGGTTGGAAATTTTTATATTGTGACAACTCTGCAAGAAACCTTGCTCAAAAACACTAATAATATAATGTAGTTCATACACAAACTATAGTTTAAACAGAAAATGAAGAGGAAACAGTCTGTTTGATAAAAAAGACAGTTTAGACCAATGATTCTGTTACTGTTGAATACAAATGAATGATAATCTAAATAAAAGAATTAGTCGACTGATACAATTTTGGTCGACCAAGACTCCATCGGCCAATTAATCGACTAAACGGCTAAAGAACTACAGCCCTATTGGACACCAAGACTACCTTTCATTGCCACCACACACTGCTAAACTTGCACCAGGAGCATTGTGACATGCAGGCACAGTTTGTAATCAGCCCTGCACAATAAGACCATGTGACATTGATAAGTGTATAAATGACAAAGATGGTCTCGATTTGGTCTCGATGGAATGTGGTCTTAGTCTCGTCTAGGTCTTGATCTTGTCTTGGTCTTCACTGGTCTTGGTTTTGTATTGGTCACAGAGTTCAAATCTTGTGAAAAAAATAGCAACTTACTATCCATAAATTACAGTAGTTACGTTGATACATTCACTTAGTTTTTGCAAATTCTGGATTGTGGCGTACCATTTGCAAGAAATCCGTTTTGATCTGCAAACACCAGCACAAGCCCCCGCTCTGAGCCTCATTTCAGGTTCACCGAGTTAAAGCCTGATTGTTTACCTCCCAGTGTCACTTTAATAGAACATAGTTTGAATATTTTCGCGGCTGTCCATGTTGTACTAATCCAATCATCTTGACCTCCACAAGCTGTTGAGTCTTAATGCAAAGATTTAGGAGGAAATGATGAGTTAAATGGGGATATACTGTAGATGTGGGGCAGGTGTTTCTCCTCCAGCTACGAAAGCAGTCTGCATAAAGCTTCTGGAGCTGACATCGCATAACCACCGCGTGACAATTGCAGCAAATTCCAATGGTTTCTGCAGGGATAATAAAAACTATTACTGAATATAGATTATTTTTGCACACTGGGTTTCACAATTTATCAAAGACAGAAGAAAGTCAGGACACTTCCGCTGGTGACAGACATAATTTTGAAGAAAAAAGTGGATTTGTGCAGCTAAACTAACTAGAAGTGAGTCGGACTTACATTAAGCTGCAGATGTATTGATTTGTTTTTTTTATACTGATTAATAACTTAACTCCAGTCTTAACACAAGTCAAACTCTGATTGTTTATTGGTGATTCTGTGTTTAATAAGTGAGAGTAGAGTGAGAAGAAAACGATGACCAGGGACCAGGGCGTCGGACTGGGGGAGGTAAATGGTGCTAGTTTCCCCAGGGCCCAGAGCAGGAAAGGGCCCCAAAAGTATGTGATTTTTGCTTGTGAGATAAATTGTTCCTCTAAATGCAGTTATTTCTGATATCAACAAATGAACTTTGATTAAAAAAACAACAACTGCTGAACAAATATTAATTGGCCACATTATGTACAAGTTTAACAGCTAGAAATTATAATATTATAAGCAAGAGGTGCAGATTTTAACAAAAAAACAGGGTTTGACACAAAATGATTGGTTCAATAAATGCACATATTCACTCGAATATTGTCAGTACACATACCCAACATTTTCGGAGTATGTTTTGGCAAGTTGACTTAAAACAAGTTAGCTAAAATGTAAAACAGTTGGTTTTAAAACATTTTGGTTCCAACCCAACAGTTTTGAAACAAACAAAAAAAACAACACATAAATAGTCAGTTATTACAGTAAAAATCTTGAAAGTTAGTATTAAAAATAATTGATCTGTTGAAGCCTGCAAAACCGTAATAGCAACACTAATAAGTGTGGAATGTATAAATTACATCAATAGGCTGTATATGATAATTCTAAAAGGCAATAATAGAAAAAAAATGAGTGGAATAAAATATTAAACAGATTATACCAATGGGGCCCATAGACAAAAATTGTACCTGGGCCCAGAATTTGGTGCTACACCCCTGACGATGACAAATGTGTTTCAAATCAGTCCTTGAATTAATTTATGTTTAATAAAAGCACAAACTAAAGTTAAACCAAGTTCACCAAGGTTGAACCAAAATACTTTTAGGTGTTTCTCACAATGTCACGAGAGAATGAACTTCTGTCAGTTACAAAAGCTTCACATTAGTTGCAGCACAGCATGTACCTGGGCGAAAAGTCAAAATGTAAAATATCCCAGAATTTTGGTTGTTTATAGACTGAATGTTGGAAATCACTGGTTTAAATGGTCAGCATGAGTAAATAGAATGGCTTTTTAGTAAAACATACTTCACACAACATCATCAGGAAACATTTGAATGATATAAGATGGAAAGTGGGGGTGCACGGTAGCCAAGTGGTTAGAGCTCTGGCTTCCCAATAAGGAGGTCGTGGGTTCGACTCCCGGGTCGGACCATATCAACATCTCACGATCTCTCTGGGTGGAGTTTGCATGTTCTCTCCGTGTCAATGAGAGAGTGAATGGTTCTCTGTCTAACCCTGCGGCAAGTTGGCCACTGTCCAGGGTGTTCCCCGCCTAAGGCCCAAAGTCACTGGGATAGGCTCCAGTCACCCGCGACCCCTAATGGGATTAAGCGGTAGAAAATGAATGAAAAAAAGATGGAAAGTGAATCAGATGTCCAAAAATGGCAGATTCAGAGCCTGGTTTTTGCTTCTAAACTCATGAAAAGTAAAATGGTCGCTAATGTTTAAATGAATGTGTTTTTTTAGATGCAGTCTACTACTGTTTTCTTGAATGACACTCAGTGCGTTTACAAGATCAGAGAAATCAGATTAGGCTAAAAAACTGGACTCTACGTCGGACCAGTTTTGCTCCTGTTTACATGAGAGAGAGTAAACCCATTACCCTGGAGAGACTGTCCTGCTGTGTCAGATTCACTACTGCATGATTGAGGCTATAATGTGTTGAACTACTTTAAGTTTTTTTTTTTCCGTTTATTTTATTTAATATGGTACAGTGCACATTGATCAACATGTGTTAGTCCAACATGTAAATGTGCCAGAGTTAGCCACACAGGCTAATTTTCATCTGTAGTCCCATTTGGCAGGTTGATGTCAATACAAATACAGGACATGTAACAGGCACAACGACACACAGTCCAGACACATGACAAAACAAATATAAAACATGCTTAAAATCACATGTAAGTAGACAAAACAACACCAACAAGACAATAAAATGTTAGTCCACATGGTGTCACATGTCTGATGATCTAAAAGCCACACATTTACTAAAATTCTGAATGATATATTCTGGAATGAATGAGCGGCTCGGACTGAAAAAGCTGACTGCCCAAAAGATGTTTTTCTAAAGGGGATTTGACAGTCTCCTCTGTTGATGCTCAAGATGGTTTGATTTTAAAACTCCTTCAATGGAGGTGGGGCAAGACCATGAAGGACTTTATAAACCATTGTTATATCAGAGTACATAATTAAATTTTTCCCATTTAGAAAACTATATTTATTTACAATTTTACAATGATGATAGGAATTGTCCATTGTTTTCTCAGTCTGCTTATAGAGTCTTTCTATGGGCAGCAGTGTGCTCTTATTTGCCTGGGCCCAACTCGTCAGACAGTATTTAGGTGAGAGAAAAATTGTGGCATTGAGGTATAATTTGCAGGCCTCTGTTGTCAAGTTATTTCTAATGTGCTTAAAATTCCTTAAATTAAATTTCAATTTATTTTTCACGTTTTACATGCTTTTAAACATCAGTTTAGAATCCATTATAACACCTAGGTACTGTATTCCTGTACTACTTTTAAAGCTTGCCCATTTACATAACTGTCGGATCAATCTCTTTGTTTGCAGACACATTTTTTTCTGGACATGTAGACTGTTTAAACATTTAGAACTGTGTTAAACATGAGTTAAATGTGAGATTGGTCACTTTATGAAGGCACTTTATTGTTTAAAATCTTAATTTATTGGTGGAATGTGGAGTGTGCAGGGGTTGTGAACTTCTCAGTTGCATCTGTCCAGCTGTAGACCGCTTGTTGGTTTTCCGAAAACCGGTTTACAGCTCTTCAATAGGTCTGCCAGGGTTTACTTTGGAAAACTGGTTTAAATCAGACTGGTTTTCCTGGCCTGCATTAATAAAAATAAACTTAGGCATCTTTCCATAGGTACAATGGTTCCATCACTGCCATAACGGTCAAAAGATACTTCACATAAGCTGACTGTTGTGTTGTGCTTTGTTCTATCCTCATAATAAATGGAGTTTATTGTAAGAAGGACATCCAGACACACCTATCTGAATAAATCATAGGCATTATTCATTTTCATATTTGCTGACACTGGCATTACTTATCATGTGAAGTGGATGGGTTTTGAGCAGAAGACTGTGTTCTAGAGCAGAGCAGAGGTCTAGCTCCAGGCTGTTGACTTGTTCTGATGGTCCAGCTCCATTTGACTTTCAGCCAAAACATCTGCTGCTTCTGAGGTTCGCTGCAGTAACACCACGAGAGTTAAGTACTGTGGTGGGGCAACTGCTCTGAGATGCTTTCAACAGTCTGAGTAAGCACTATGATGCGTTTGATGAATTCATGTTGATATTTGAAGCATGTTTTTTCTCTAACGGACTAAAGAAATTACAAACACTGAAAAAAAAAAAAAGATTCTGGTCTTATTAAAGGTAGCATACATATTTTTAATCAGATAAATGTTTTTCTTTTTAATTATTGTTATTCAAATCTACTTAAAATTAGACTAATAATGACACCAATCGTCTGAAATTTAAATGTGTGTATTTTATTTGCATAATACTTACACAAAAATTGTGTAAATCCAAAAATCTACTTATTGCTCCAGAAAGCAGCGCCAAACACAATAGTTCAGTAGGTGGCACTGTATCAAGTTGTCTTTTAATAAATCAAAAACTTAACAGTGCACTGTGTAGCTTTTAATTAAAAAAAGGCTTAAACACAAGCAAGGTTTTGTCATTTATAGGTCTTTGTTGCACTAAATAAATAATAAAAATCAGTGTTTTCTCCTGTCGTGCCGTACATCGAGTGTGAGTCCTGCAAGACTTACAAAGCCCTTGTACACAGACCTCAGAGCAGTGTGAACGCACATCTAAGAATTGCGCGAGTGTGCAGAAAGAATATGTATAGAGTCTATTTTCCTGGGGACGATCTGATGTGGCTTTCAGGTCATTATGTTCTCGTGGCTTTGTGCAAACACGGACCACAGAGCACTGGAGCTGGTGCACAAGGCACTTAGCGAAAAATTCAGCCTGTTCTCATGGATAAGCGTGTCAATACCACTATTGTAAACAGCGTGTCATATGAACGCAACTTCTATTTTGTGCGTGTGTATTTGACGTGTTTCTGTCCCAGTTCATTTCTATGGTGAATGTTAAGAGGTGTTATTATTCATGGAGACTAACACAATCCTAATCCTAATCTTAACCAACTCCAAGCCAAAGAGCTAAACTTACACATTTTTGTAACTTCAGACTTAAATTTTGCCGTTAATACCTTGAAAAACCTCGTGTTTGTCGTCACTAGGCGTGTCCAGACCACGTGAGAAAACACGAGTGTAATTGCACTCCAAAACAGGCAGAGGGTGTCGTCGTGACACGCAATTTGTCATGGCGTGCTATTTTACGCATTCCATGAGAACACGTTGAAAAATTCGCATGTGTCCCAAACCGCACCCGCCTCGCAGTCAGTGTATGAGAGGTTGCACTGCCACAAAATGGATTGCTGTTTGGCCCATAGAAGGGTATCTTTTTGTATTTTTCAATGGAAAAGACGCGTTTTGACCTGTATTTTTTCATACATAAAACGTCTATTTCCATTGAAAATGCCCCAATGCACAATTTTAATTTTCTTCTTTTAATAAATTGTGTAATTCATTGACTTTTCACCTCCAGAAAATTGCAAAGTGCACCTTTAATGTGGAAAAACATGGAACATTGAACATGCGTATTGATAAATGAGACTTGTGGTTAGAACTTGAGAGGGAACTCGCAGGAACACCATGATACCACAGTGGGACAGTTATCGAGCTAAACTGTTGTGTCTGGAAAGAAACTTACCCAGTAGTGGAGGTTATTGACAGCGATCTCTGACGCCAACATTTTTCTTGTACATTAAAAGACCTGTATTTATCATGAGTTCCGTCTTGACTAGTACATCTTCAAAACTAAATGGACGGACCCTAATAAATAACTGCTAAACAAAGACCTGGCACTGCTTTGGTCTCATTCACAGTCACACATCTCTTCTGTTTACCCGCAGCACTAATGACGCCTCAGTGTTACATGAGCTCTCTGTTGGACTCCGGCGGACCTCTCTCACAAAGTCCCGTTCCCTTTCTGACTGTCACGCACCGTAAACAAACTCCGGCCTCCTTCCTCTGCCCTGTCCGATCCCATCACGGCGCTCTCCGGTCACCCACGATGCACTTGTTAGCCCAGATCTGTACGGAGGCGCTTGGCTGTGTGTCAGGGCTGTTGTGGGTCGGCCCTGGTTACGGAGTCAGAGAAAGCAGCAGAAGGAGACATGTGGTTTGAGTTAAAAGTACGTGTGGGCAGGGAGCATGTGTGACCCCGCTTCAACCCAAATCAGACGGGGCGAAGCTGATTTCTGACGGTTTTGAATACATTATTATTTTAACCCCTTTTTTCTTTCACGTGTCTGACTAAAATTGGTAAAAAATCAAACTAAAACTGTTTCTGATCTTGTGGAGCAGTCTTTGTGAAGTTGTGTCTGTATAGTTTTATCTTCTGATGATTGACAGGTCCTATTCAAAATGTTGAAATTTTGGGGACATTTTTTTGTCGGTTTACAGTTGGAATTGAGTCTGATTCTTCCCAGAGGCTGATTTGACTCTAAATTGGAGGGACACAATATGATTTTTACCTTTACTTCTTTCCAGGTGCTTCATAGTATGTTTTTACTAAATGTTGAACAAAGATTTTCAAGAAAAAATGGGACGGCCCTTCAAAGGAACACTGGAATTATTCTTGTGATATTTTGTGTGCTATAAGTCTATATCTATCTATCTAGTAAGTAGCAGTGTGTTAGTGACATGGTGATGCATAAGGTTTGAAAATCAACATACACAGAGCAGGGTTTAGGTTTATTGGTTTAGCAGGGCTGGTTTGGTCATGTCATAGGGCAGTGGTTCCCAACCTTTTTCGTCTTGAGTACCCCCAATCATGATCTCACACAAAGAGTACCCCCTATGTCAGTCTTTCCCAACTTTTTTTGAGTCACGGCACACATTTTTGCTTACTTTTTTTCCTGCGGCACACCACCTATTGAAATATGGCCAAATTAAGCTGTTTTGGAACACACAATTATTACATTTTTACATAGAACATCTTTAAATTATTCTTTAAATGCATAAATGGTGATTTTTGCTTTTTTTTCTTGCTGTAAATAACTTCAAAATTGTAGATCAACATATTAACGCGGATTAACCTTATTTTATAGATTAAATATTGAAAACTGGCATATTTTTCAAGGCACACTAGTTGTTCCCTGGCACATTGGTTGAAAAACACTGCCTTATGTCATGTATTTTTAGGGGTATTTTATCATTACTCACATATTTTCATGTACAACCCTTGCATTTTATAGTTTTAATGTATTTCAAGTCAAACAGTTGCCTCTTAACATGTAAAATGTGTTGCAAACAATACTTGCATTTCTTTCTCTTAAATCTGCTATCATCCCACGGACCCCCTGGTAAATGATCGCGTACCCCCTGGGGTCCACGTACCCCTGGTTGGGAAACACTGTCATAGGGAAATCATAGGCCTAAATAAGGCAGATTGATTGGTGACTTATAAAGCCATTTAAAGCAGTACAGCTGCATGAAACATGGCAGAAAAGTATTTTAGGGCTTCTATATTCTGTTTTTAAATTAAAGTTCTCAAAAGTAAAAATACTATTGTGATAAGCAGGCTGGGTCGGCCTGCTTGTAGAATGTAAAGAAACACTAGGGAAATCTTCCAGCTTACATTCTTGACTATAAAGGTCAAAATGGACTTTTATGAGCTTTTAAAGCAGAAGTATATAAGTAACATTTAACATTTTGAACCTACCTTTGTAAGTCTCTGTGATGGTCGCACATGTGTTTCCAGGCAGTGATGTGCACTCAGCCCACTTGGGGAAAAAAATACTTAATGTCAATAGGGGAAAATACATTTTTTTATATGTCATATGTTTCGTATTTGTCATAACTGAGTGATTTCACATTTTCAATGAGTTTTGTGCTGTAAAATGTCAAAATCTCCCAGGACTTGCAGATACAACACAGGTCTATGGCACTGAGGCTCTCCTCACTCAGACCTGTGCAGACACATGCACAATGAACAGGGTGCATGCACTCACTGTTTACACTCACAAATGATCAAATATGTTTGTAATTGTACTTTTTCGAGCGCCTTGTTTCAATATAAGAATACTATGCTTTTTGAGTGAGTTTACTTGACAGTAAACAGCGTTTGTACAAAGCAGCTCTGCTTCTGTCTGAGCACGAGGGCTGGTCTCACTCTGTGCAGCCAAAAGACGATTATAAGTTTAATGTGTTTGTGTTTAGCTTCACTGTGAATTTTGACAAAGCCTTGAGCAGCTATACAACAAAATATTTAACAGCGAGAGTAACCATCTGTTTACAAATACAGTATATTTACCAGTTCTTCTGTCTCCTGCACTGCAGAGACATCATCACTCATGTGGCTCAAGATGCAGGTTATGCAGAGTTATCATCATGCATACACACAATAGTTTCTCATCTTCAGTTTTGTGTGTAGAGATAAAATACTCACACGATAGTATGTGCTTCTGTAGAGCAAGTCAAAAAAGGAATTGAAAAAAGAGATAACTCACAGCTTAATCTCATAGTCATGTCCAGGCATGACTCTGCTTTGCAAAATGCAGCAAAGTTTGCAACTTTCTGATTGGCTGCCAGTTTAGGTACCTCAAAGTTTTAAGTCATTAGAAGTCACTGAACTTAAATGTCTTGGCCCCACAATTACAGAAATACTCTGTCTGAACCAGGTTTCCCCTCTGTTTTGACCTGGATCAGTCGTCCTCCTCCATCCTCATAATAAACTTCTTTTCAGATCTCCTGGGCTGTTTATTTGTGCTGTAAACAGCGTTAGTAAACACATTTTCAGGAAATTGATGGCTTTGTTTGGGTTTGTTGTTAGTGTAAGTTACCTGATCTCTTTTAAAAAGCCAGTTCATTTCTCCTCCTTTGTCTCATAGAAGTTAAACCAGACATTGAGCTTCTTCATCCTTAGCGTGCGTATGTGAGCTGAACTCCTCGCCCCTCTGACCCGCTGGTTTTTCTTAAGGTGACCGTGGGTTTGACTCTGGTGCGGATGCTTTTCCCCGGGGCCGTGCTGTTTGTTGGTGCTGGGATATATTTGGGCCGCTCCATGGCACTGATATCGTGGGTACGGGGGCTGGGGCGGGACACAAAGACTCTGGGATTATTTATGTGTCCGAGGCCGGGGCTGCGAGGTGGCACAGTGGGTTGGCACCGGTCGACGTTCCCAGAGAGAAGGCTGTTTTATGTAATGTGATTAGGGGAGAGTTTACGAGGGTCACTGCTGCGGGCGCATTAAAGGATCACAATGTGGTAATGCTGTAATTAGTGAGGCGTTCTCTACTCATTACTCAACTCAATCAACTCAACTTTATTTATAGAGCTTTTGACTAACTTGAGCTCACTTAAATGATTGGAAAAACGGATCCATTACCAGTACACACTTGACACAGAGTGCACTTTAGTATTCTGTGATATTATTGGTCAACAGCACTAATAGTTTATCACATCTGCGCCAATGTGTTGAGGCCAAATGTAAATACACAACCATGCCACCTGACAATAACAGAGACATCAGATGATGGAAAGAGAGAGAAGCAATGCTTATTTTACATAATAAAGTATGACTGAGTTCTTTAGAGGGGTTTTCGGTCGATGCCACTTTGCGCCGTACTGCTGCTCATGCGTTATGCAGAAACCATCTGTTCACATGGGAAACTTCTTTGAATAAAACAACGAAACGGGACAAGAGCAACAGCTTGGATCAGGACTGAACCGGTCTGACAGCGTCTGCTCCTAAAGCCCGAAAGAGTTTATTCACCTGAATTTAACTTTTTTTTTGTGAATTTTATTCACAAATGTTGATTTAGCAGCAGAACTTTTGTTTTCTCACAGTTCTCTTGTGCTACCCATGTACGTGGGACAAAGCCTAGGTATATGGATAGATACGGTGGTGCAGCGGTTAGCGCGCTGGCCTCATAGCAAGAAGGTCCTGGGTTCGACTCCTGGGCCACCTGAGGCCTTTCTATGTGGGCCTTTCTATGTGGATTTGCATGTTCTCCCCGTGTCTGCGTAGGTTTCCTCCTACAACTAAAAACATGTCCAATGTGCCTTTCCTCCCTCCCCAGGACTACAGATGTAAATTAGCTGTAAGCTACAATCTGGTGCAAGCATGTCTGCCTTTGTGGTTAAAATTGTACATTGTCCTTAATAAACATTCTTTATAGATAATCTCTTATAGTTTGCTGACAATGGTGCTTTTTTGACTTGTTTCACTGTTTCTATGAGCTGTGTCTTATGATTTATATTATAAAATCAGATTGATTTGGATGCAAAGAGAAGAAACCTCACTATGAATTGAGTGGAACATACTAAAATATCAGGATTGATTTAGCATCGTCTAAAAGTGTTTTTTTGGGCACAGTAGCAGAGTGGTTAGAGCCCAGCTTCGTGGGTTTGACTCTCAGGTAAACCATAGCGTTTGCATGTTCTGCTCGTGTCACTGTGGGTTTTCTCCAGATACTCCGGTTTCCTCAAAAACATGCATGTTTAGGTTAATTGGACATTACTGTAATTTCCCCTGTGAGTGAATGAGAGTGAATGGTTGTCTGTTTAACCCTGCGACACATGTTCCCCCGCCTAAGGCCCAAAGTTGCTGGGTTAGGCTGTAGTCACCCTCGACCCCTAACAGGAATAAGCGTTAGAAAATGAATGAATGAAAAAAGAGCTTATACACTCATGCAATTTGCCAATGCCCCAAAACAGAAAACAGCTTGGATGTGTAGCATAATTTTCCGCTAAATATGATAATTTTGGTACAATAATTCACCATTTTACACATAACATAGAATATATAATGCTTCTGATATGACACACTAAACATGAGCTGAATATAGAAACCAGATTTTCCACTTTTTCCTGACGACTTTCAGTGAGAATCCTTCCAGCTTGTGAAGAACTTGTGAAGTCTGTCATGAAGCAGGTCCATGCTTCTGTAATGAATATTTTTTTCTTCTTCCACAGTTAGAAAACGTCATCCAGCGGAGTCTAAAACCAGACATCTCCAACATCCAGTCTCACTCCGTCCACAACCAGACGGCGACCATGTTGGAAATCGGCACAAACCTGCTCACGCACACGGCCGAGCAGACCAGGAAACTCAACGTGGTGGAAGCTAAGGTCGCCGGCTTTTCAAACGACTGTTACATTAAGAATTGAGTTTCTTTGTAGTTATGCATGCTTTTGTTTTTGTCTTCCAGGTTCTGAACCACACGTCTCGAATAGAAATCCAGCTCTTGGAGAACTCGCTGTCCACAAACAAGTTGGAAAAGGAGATGTTGCTGCAGACCACGGAGATCGGCCAGCTCCGGGACAAGAACAGGTACAACAATCGTGCTGCCCATTGACTTTCTGATGGGTCAAACAAAAACCGAGGCTTGGACCACAACGGTTCCTACATGTAGTAAACATTAAAGTACATTCTTCATCGTCCATATACTTACACTAGGCCTATTCAACTTAAGGCTCAGGAGCCAAAATAGCTCTTCAAAGAGCTCATCTGACCCTCAACCCATCTTCCTAATATCGCAAATTTGCAGGGTTAATTCTAGGCTACACTTATTCTGCTTTAGACTTTATTTGGCCCTGACTTCCTTCAGACCCGACTTAAAAGGTATAGTCCTTGTTTGTGTGGCAGAGTGGATAGCGCACAGGCTTCACAGCAAGAAGGTCGCAGGTTTGATTACTGCACGGCCCGGGACCTTTCTGTGTGGAGTTTGTTCCTCCCCGTGCCTGGGTGGGTTTCCTCCGGGCACTCCGGTTTCCCCACCAATCAATAACATGCAGGTTAGGACACACTTGGTGATCGTAGGAGGTTGAGGCGCCAGGTGTTTGGGCGAATCGCCTCTGCTGCCCCAGGACAGTTTACTGTCACTGAGTGGGGAGAGGTTCATCTCATTGTGAAGCGCTTTGTGACTCTGTGTCTGTGAAATGCGCTATTCAAATAAAGATTACTTACTTACTTGTTTAATTCTGGCTTGGAAATTCTATAGCACAATTAAAAATCTGATGCATGCGTACATTGGTCCCGGTATAGAGGCGTGCCAGCCAAGAAATTCATCAAATTCTCCAACTTGCCACACGTAGATAGCAACATCAAAAGTAGTGTCAGATGAGTGGTTGATTGAAACAAATGAAAAGTCTGTGGTCATTTCCTGCCCCATGAGATCTGATCCACATTGTTTTCAGATGGAACAGTTAGGACAGGTTAAAAGCTTGTGGTCTAACTGTGTGCTGTCCTGCAGAGAAGCCGGACTGTTGTGCCAAAGGACTCAGGCACTGGACTTTGGTGCCAATTGTCGCCAATTACACCAGACGTCATTCATGAAAACATTTACAGCAACACCAAACAGAAAAGAGATCTGATAAAGCATTGTTTTTGGTGCCAAAGTTACGGCGGCTCTGAAGGGCAAAGCACAACGCAAATTCAAATGCACAAAAGCATATTCAGAAACACAAATTCAAATACATGCACTTGAAAATGTAATGATGGGCACACTAAAGAGAAAGCCTGAGCTTCATTGGGCCATGTTTGCTTTTAAAGCCTGATCCTGTCAGCTCTCAGAAACTAGTAAGACAGAGCCCGGTCAATACTTAGAACACCAGGTATAAAGGAATAAACTAAACTTAGATAGATAGTATATATATCAGTATATTACCTTTATTATAATTATATACGTATATATTTTTGTAAAACATAAAATTATGTAAAACAACTTAGAAATAGAAAGAGGTCCATTTACTTTCTGTGCAAATGTGCAGAACTGATAAGCCCCGCCTTTTTATAGTGATAAGTCCCACTCTTTACAGTAATAAGCCTCTGACTTTAATTTTCTCTCCAATTAAAAATAAGTCAGAGTTTATTTGTGTGATGGGCAGAGTCTGACGCTCTGACAGTCGTCCAGGCAGCTGTGGTCATGAAAACACAGTCCATGAAGCCTGATCTACACCGTCACCTGCCAGCTGACCAGGCCTTTCTCTTCTCCTCCATATCCCACAAACTGTGCTGTGTCAAAGACCAAACAGCTGTTTGATCCAGAAAGTCCACTCCAGGTCCACTTGGAGATGGGGAACAGCGCACTTCGAGGCGCTCCGAGGCAAACGCACAGCGTCCTGTGGGGCGGCAGTTTGTGAGACGCAAGGCAAAGCACAATCGACTGTTCGTATAGCTATGAAGGGGGATCATTCGGCCCCAAGGCAGCCTGGGCTACAGCTGACAGTTGTGACCCGTCGAAGGAAGAGAAAAAGTAAGAGAGAGGCTTGACCAGAAGAAAATGCAAACAAAGAGGGCAATAGGAGCACTGAAAGAAAGAAGAAAGAAAAAAAAAAAAAAAGAAAAAAAAAGAAAGAAAGAAAGAAGACACTCTGAGATTTGAAAAGTTGGTGGGGACTGTCCCTATTTTGCCTGACCATCAGCCCCTATACATTCTGTTACATTCTGTTACATTCTGTTTGAATGCAGAAGCGTCTGAAACCGGATAAAACCATTAATTTCCCGGCCAATGTTAGGATGATCTAATCAAACACGGCCATTCTGACATGTGACACTAAAAAGTCAGAAGTTGCTTGCAAGCCCATTTCAAAACATTTAAGATGGGGAACGTAGCTGATTTGGCTCGTGCTTCAGTTTTGAACAATGAACGTATCAATTCCTTAAAACCTGAGTAGCAAACTGTGTTGAGAGGCTTCAGACTGAAAACATCCTCGCGCTACATGTTTACGAAAACATCGTGTCGCTGTTTTGGTGGAATTTCTGGTTTTTTGTGATTGGTTGATTGGTGAAAGGCTGCCCACGAAATTGATCCTCTACGTTCCGCTCCCAGACCCTCACAGTACGTAAAGTGTCGGTCAAAGCGTGTAGGGACTGGCTGATCAGGCAAGTCCGTGTTGGCTCAGAATTGGTGTGGACATGTCCTACGTAAAGTTACGCCAATGACTGACAAACTAACAGAACAGGTACAAAATAGAATTCTGATAACCACACTCACTTATTCTACACATCCACACAAGCACCACACAATGTGTTCCAGCGGTCTCTTTCTAGTTCTGACCAGGCCATGTCCTGCTTAGCTTTTGAAATCTGACAGGATCAAGAAGATATGGCCCACTAAAGCACAAGTTTTCTTTTTTTTCATGTTGAGTTTTGGTACATGTTGTTTTTGAACCTGCATTTGTGTTCGTGCATTTTTGGTGCATGTTTTTTAAATTTGCATTTGTGTCTTTTTTTAGTTTGCAATTTGCACAGTACAAAATGGTATAACAGAAATGAAAATACTAATTTAAACTATTTAGACTTTTTTTTAATATATATATATATAATTTTAGCACTATTCTCCTAAACTGAAATTAACCATGTCGACAGTAAACTCAGTCTTAATGTGAACTAAAGTATTCAGATGTATTTACTTTACATTTATTCCAAAATCCAGCAGATACGATACAAACTGAATGATGTTTTGTGTCCTTGTGTGTGTTGTTAGTCGTCTGGAGAGCAAGGTGGCGCTGTTGGAGTCGCAGCAGAGAGGAGAGCTGGAGGACATGAGGCAGGAGAAGAACAGACTGCAGGTAAAACGGGATTAAAGTGTGAATGTGGGAAAGGTTACGCTATCATTACATAACCTCAGCTCCTCAGTTTACTCAACATGTTTCAAACTGAATTTCAGGACTGCTTCTTTGGTCTTTGAAGATTACTGTCAGCAGGGTCACGGCCGCATAATCTCAACTGAGGATTTAGCACATTTCCAACACTCGGAGCCAGATTTGAGACGAGGATTTTCCACCTATCTGCAAAACATGACAAAAAAGTGCAGGCATGAAGACAATATTTTTTCCTTCGATCATGTTTGATCTGAACAAAAAAGGACTTCTGCACAAAAACTAAAGGTTATTTCAAAGCAATGCAATGTCAACAAAAACATAAACTAACATTGAGGCTATTCCATGAAGCAAGATAATGACTCATTTGGCCAATCTATGCTTATATCCATTTCTGTTCCACTAACGTGGCTAGCCAGTGTTGGCTCTGAGTTGCCGTAGTAACAAGTGCGCAGACATAAACCTGGTCTGGACCACAAAAATGTCGCCTATTTATCTAAAGGATGAATCTGACTTAGTGAAACTGAAAGCATGAATAGTGTGATAGGAAACTGTGCAGTTGTGCTGCTGCTTTTGCAACAGAAACACTTCATCACATCTCTTTCTCTCGTCTCTGATCCTGTCAAACCACATCCACACATGCTCTGCTCTGATTGGTCACCTCTAGTTGCATTTGTGAAGAGTTGTGTTACACCTTGGGGTAACTTTACGCACTGAGACTGTTCCACATGCGGTGTGAAAAATTGTACTATGTTTTTTCTTTGTGGGCTTAATTCTGGTGGTGTACCAGGCCATGGCTCTCTGAATAAGCTATTGAATAGTCCTGTTTTAGGTGTTAAACTAGTGGTGTTAACAAACATGGGTAAGATGCCGAAAGGACAGAAGTGAGCAGGTTGCCATGGTAATGAGTTTATTTCTGTTGCTAAACAGGCCTAAAACCTTCTTTCTAACCTTGCCCATTACCCTAATCCTCACTCTGAATTTACCCTTTCTCCTAAACCCCACTATCGAGCATTTACCAAGGCCAGTTATTACAAATGTTGTTCTGTTGTGTAAATCAGAGATGGCAAAAGTACTGAAGTTCACTACTCAAGTAAAAGTACAGTTACTTTTGTAAAAAACTACTCTGATAAAAGTTAAAGTCCTGCTGGAACTCCTTTACTTGATTAAAAGTACAAAAGTAAACATCTGTATCTGTACTTAAGTAAAAGAAGTAAAAAGTACAATCACACAGCCAAAAGTTATCCTCTAGTCTGATTAAAACTACTAGATATTTTGGCAGCTTATTTCACTTGTTTCAAAACGTTTTTGATGTTTTCAAGAGATTTGAGCTTCAATCACATTTGCCAATGAAGTGAGCAAAAATGTTTGGCTTCATTAGCAAATAATTTGGCTTGAAATAAGAAGAAATTTAGTGAAACAATGCACATCTGAACCAGAAAAAATTCCAAAAATCCAGGTTTTAAGACGGTTTAACCAATCTCAAAATGCATTTTTGCAGTGCATAAAGTTGGTAAACTAATTATAACTGTATCATGTGATATTTCATTTTTGTTACGAATTATAAAGTTTCTAAAAGTAACCTCTGATACACGTCAGCAGCTGTTTTGGCCTGGTATTTAAAAGGAATCACAAATGTTTATGAGCTCATAAAGTAACTCAACTGATTATAAAATGTAGAGAGTAGAAAGTACAGATATTTCTTGAAAAATGTAAGAAGTAAAAGTAAAAAGTCAGCAGATTTTGTAATACTCAAGTAAAGTACAGATACTCAAGAAAACTACTTAAGTACAGTACTTGAGTAAAAATACTTAGTTACTTGCCAACTTTGGTGTAAATAAAAACTTTATGTTTATATTGTTTTTCAGTTCATCATTTTCATGTCCTGTCAAAGTTATAGGTTGCTATAGAAACTGATGCCAGTACCAGTACTAGCAAAAGAAAAAAGGTCTTGTCTGACTGCAATTTCAAGCATCTCAAAATGAGCTTTGTTTTGCTTTACTTCTTGTCCCCTGGTTGAAGGAACCTCCTGATGGAGGTCTGCAAGGCAGGGTCCTCCTGATGGAAGTCTGTGAGGCAGGGTCCTCCTGATGGAAGTCTGTGAGGCAGGGTCCTCCTGATGGAGGTCTGAAGCTATAAACATGATCTCACTTCCTATTGTAAACTCTGTAAAATCATGAAGACACTCCATACAATATTGGAAATTATGTTTGTTTTACTTTTTGTATTTACTCCCAAATTGACAGTGGTTTCGATTGTACCAGTTAGTGGTGCACTATCTGCAACCATTTACTTAAACACTTTTGCCTATAATGTATTGCAAACGCAGTACTTTGAGTCAAAACCAAAAATGCGCTGTAGCCTACACATTTATTTCAACTGTGAGATATTTTAGTAACACACACCTGTGAGTTAGTCATGTGTGTAACCTTATAGCACATTAAGGGTGCATTCACACTAGCACTGGTTAGTACGCTTTAATTGAACTCTTGTTCTTTTGCCCAGAAAGTCTGGTTCGTTTGGGTAGGTGTGAATGTGCAATCGAACGGATAAAAAAGTAAACTCTGGTCTGCCAAAAAACGTAGGTCTCGGTTCTGTTGAAGTGAACTCTGGTATGGTTCAAATGTGAACGCCGAGTGAACTGCAGGCCGCTTCAAAAGCAGGAAGTAGACTACAGCGCAGAGCATTGTGGGTAAATACAACCAACATAAACGCACACTTTGTTGGAGCTACTTTGTTGGACTTACGATACGAAAAGGGCCTTCACAACGCCATTTTGTTTGCATTTCCCTGCGGAAAACAAGTTGCGTTGTATTGACCAACAGATGAGCTGTGTTTTTTGTTCAGAGTTTTTTGTCTCATTTCCTTCTGTGGTTTTGGATACAGCGCCACCTCATGTGAAGGAGTGGACACGCTTCTCAAAAGGCTTAGTATGTTTGACAATAGAGCAGTGTGAAAGCGAACTGCTTCAGTTGAAAATGTAAACAATGTTTCAATTTTGGTCCCCTACTGGACTACTGGACTATTAAGTGAGAAAACAACCTAAGATCACTGACTCACTGCAAAAGTGACAAAAATGACCTTTCAGCTAAAAAATCCAGTTCTTTTAAATGTCCTTTCCTTGCCTTTGCAGTCTGTAGTGAGGACTCAGATGACAGCGATCGAAGCTCTGGAGAAACAGCTGCGAGTGGCCAGCAGTAACAACTCAGCTCTGCAGAGACAACAGGCCCAGCTCATGGAGTCTGTGCACACACTCATCAACATGGTGACCAGCACTGCACGTAAGATGCAAAGCAGGATACTTCATTCAGATATCGACTGGGATTATTCTGTTTGGTGTACTATTAACTTACTGTATGAAGATACTTTGCAAGCAGCTTTAGCTCTATTTGCAGTTGTATCAGTTTTTTTTTTTTTTTTTTTACAAAAGAATAAATTGTCTGCCTATTTAGTATTTTCTCCATTGAAGCATAACAAATAGTGACATTTATTGAGTTTGGTCTGTGCACCTGTGCATCATAGTTTGAAAACTCATTGTTTGTGCTTTGTCTGTGAACCCATTGGATTAAATTTTTACCAAAACGTCACAGTTTGTTGTTGTTTTTTTTTCCCTGCAGCGCCCCCTGTCAGGAGCCATGTGTGGAGAGACTGTGCAGATGTTTACAGAGCAGGTCATTCAGTCAGCGGACTCTACCACATCTACATCAGCAACAGGACGCAGCCTCTACAGGTACAACAATAGTAAGACTACACAACCTTTTTTGATCATTTGAGTGAGTTTTCATTCTCCCTCAGGTGTTCTGTGACATGGACACAGCTGGTGGAGGCTGGACGCTGTTCCAGAGGAGAAGTAATGGCAGTGTGGACTTCCAAAAGAGCTGGAGGGATACAAGATGGTGAGCAGCTATACAAGAGCAAGGCAAAAAATTCTTCAAAATTCTTAGTGTTGGGAAAAATATTTAAAAACTGAATCTGTATTTTGTATTCTGCTTCATTACTTTGTCTAGACAGAGTATTGTATTCTGAATCTGAGTTTGACCAGTCTAAACTAATCAGTAGATAGAAAGAATTTCGAAATAATCAACAGAATCAACAAATTACCAAAATAATCGCTAGTTGCAGCCCTAATAATGTATATTGATGTTTTTTTGTGCAGGGCTTTGGTTCTGTGTCGGGGGAGCACTGGCTGGGGAACGAGGCCCTGCACCAGCTCGCCTCTCAGGGTCAGTACAGCCTCAGAGTGCAGCTGGAGGACTGGGAGGGGAACGTGGGCTACTCCCAGTACGACCGCTTCACACTGGCCAGCGAAAGGCAGCAGTACAGGTATAACGGAGTATGAGAAGAGACAGAAAAGGACTCTACAACAGTCTGACGGTTTGGTGTGGTGTGCAGGTTGTATCTGCGGGGCTACAGCGGCACAGCGGGCAGGCAGAGCAGTCTGGCCACACATGGGATGAGCTTCAGCACCAGAGATCAGGACAACGACAACTGTGACCACTGCAAATGTGCTCTCATGCTCACTGGAGGTACCTTACATAGATTCAGATAAACATGACTGTAAATGTATGCCTTGGTAAATGATGGTGGTGGTGATGGTGATGATGATGATGACGACGATGACGATGATGATGATGATGATGATGGTGGTGATGGTGATGATGACGACGACATTGATGGTGATGATGACGACGACGATGATGGTGGCGATGGTGATGATGGTGGTGATGGTGATGATGATGGTGGTGATGATGATGGTGGTGATGATGATGGTGATGATGATGGTGGTGATGGTGGTGATGGTGATGATGATGATGATGATGATGGTGGTGATGATGGTGGTGATGATGATGGTGATGATGATGGTGGTGATGATGATGGTGGTGATGGTGATGATGATGGTGGTGATGGTGATGATGATGGTGGTGATGATGGTGGTGATGATGATGGTGGTGATGGTGATGATGATGACGACGACCATGATGATGATGATGCTGATGGTGATGATGACGACGACGACGACAACGACGACACGATGATGGTGATGGTGATGATGATGATGGTGGTGATGGTGGTGATGATGGTGGTGATGATGATGGTGGTGATGATGGTGGTGATGATGATGGTGGTGATGGTGATGACGATGATGATGGTGGCGATGGTGATGATGATGGTGATGATGGTGGTGATGGGGATGATGAAACGACGACAACGATGATGATGATGGTGATGATGATGATGATGGTGGTGATGATGATGATGATGGTGGTGATGGTGATGATGGTGGTGGTGATGGTGATGATGATGGTGGTGATGGTGATGATGGTGGTGATGATGATGGTGATGATGATGATAATGATGATGATAATGATGATGATGGTGGTGATGATGATGGTGATGATGATGATGGTGATGATGACGACGACAACGATGATGATGATGATGATGGTGGTGATGGTAATGATGACGACGATGATGATGATGGTGGTGATAATGATGAGACAACAACGACAATAATGATGGTGATGATGGTGGTGATGATGGTGTGATGATGACGACAACGACGATGATGATGTGATGGTGGTGATTATGATGGTGGTGATGATGATGGTGGTGATGGTGATGATGATGGTGATGATGGTGGTGATGGTGATAATGATGGTGATGATGGTGGTGATGGTGATGATGGTGGTGATGGGTGATGGTGATGATGGTGGTGATGATGATGGTGGTGATGATGGTGGTTATGGTGATGATGATGACGACAACGATGATGGTGATGATGGTGGGATGGTGATGATGATGGTGATGATGGTGGTGATGGTGATGATGGTGTGATGATGGTGGTGATGGTGATGATGGTGTGATGATGATGGTGGTGATGATGGTGGTATGGTGATAGATGACGACGACGATGATGTGTGATGATGGTGATGGTGATGATGATGATGATGATGATGGTGAGGATGATACTGTTGATGATGATGACGCCGATGATGGTTTTGCTGCTGATGGTGATGATGTTGGTGATGAAGATGATGACTACAATGATGACGATGATGATGGTTCTGATGATGATCATGGTGATGGTCATCATCATCATCATCATAATTTGTCATTTTTGTGCAAACATTATCACTCAAGTATACAGTAAAACAATATATACTTCAAATTTACCATTTGTATGTGAGAATGCTTAGCTCATCAGAGAATCCATTATTTACATAGTTCGTCAGAAACCGTGCGTCAGAATGGCTGGCAGGACTTTTTATGTTGGCTTTCCCTAAACCCTGGTCTGTCCCAGCCACTGCACTGGACCTCACCTTGAGTCCGAGCCAAGACAAACACGATTTCTGAGGCAGATTACTGTAATAGCCCTGATAAAAAAAGACCCAACTCTCCAGGGAACCGACTGAGAGCTCAACATTACTCAGACAGTCAGCTATAATCACAGCCATTTACAATGCACTTAAGAAAGGAGGATGATGTATGGAGCAAAACAATCAGAATATAGGGCACGAGAAATGAAATAATTGCTGTGTTTTAGTGTTAAATATTAGACATTGTGAAAAATCGTAAATACTGCAACTGTATAGACAGGTCAGAAGGATAGATAATCAAAAAGGTGCTCAACAAACAAACTGTAAGTCAGCTGATGCAGTTTGGACATATTTTCCAGATTTTTCCATCCTGAGGAGGTCCTGAAGTAGGAGGACTCTGTTTCTTGATTTGGGCATTCCTCCTAACCTTGTTGCCTCAGCAAAAAAGAATAACACATGGGACACCAAAGAAAGAACATCTAACATGTTTGCTAATAAGTTCTGTGTGCATTGAGGCACTACCTCTGGATCCTGTGTCTGAGATCCAGAGCCCACGCTTCTGCATTTTTGTTTTTATTAAGAGTAGGTCTACGAGACACAATCCTTGATTGACTGATCCATCTGTCGATCACACCCGACATATGGGTTACGAACCTGGTAGCCAGACAATACATTGTCTGGATTCTCAACGCAAAGTGCGACTTGAGTACCACTTAAATTTGTCTCACACACTGATCACCCCCAAACTTGATTAAATAAATTAATCTGAAAATCACTCCAAGTACCAGCTGGTTACTGCTCCCATACCCACTGCTTGAGAAACACTGACTCTTTGTTACAACACAAATGCTTCACTTATGGTGCCTTGCTGCCCTCTGTTCCAGACTAACTACTTCGAATATCTCTTTTGTTTCTTCGCAGGTTGGTGGTTCGACGCTTGTGGCTTCTCCAACCTGAACGGAATCTATTACTCCATCGGCCACAACATCCGAAAACTCAACGGGATCAAGTGGCACCATTTCGAGGGCCCAGCTACTCCCTGAGGTCCACTGCCATGATGGTCCGGCCCTACGATTTCTGATGCTTTCACAGAACGTATGAACTAACAATGCAACAATGGTACAACCAGGGTACAAACAAGACAACCCACTTTAATGTGACCCAGAAGAACACTGTTTCTCCAATACAGCTTGGATTCTTCAAACTCCACATGGTTCAGTAAAAGCTGACTTGCCAAAAAAGGTACTTATAGACTTTGTTAAAATGGAAAAGAATAATAAAAAAGGGGCGTCAATGTAAATAAATTATAAAGACATTTTCTTCAGAACTGCCACTTTATTGTTGTGGGGGAGTTTGAGTGCCCGGGTGACTTTAATAGCCATTGTGTCTGTTTTTAAGAGGTATTGCTCAAAAAATTTAAAACCGCTCAAGCAGTACTTAAAAATAGATAAATAAAAGACTCAAACAGAAAGAACAGAAGCAAAAAACTTGCACCTGTTGAAAGATTTTGAGATGTAGTGATAAAGAATTAGGACTGTTTTTGGTAAACAATAGAAATTAGAATCAATATGAATGTATGAACTTGACTCAGTCGTGGCTAGTGATAACCAAAGTTTCATAATATTTTTTAAGGTCAACCAGGCATTAAGTATAAGAGTAACATGCTTCACACAGCTTAAAAGCCCCAAGAAGGAGATATGATGATAAGAAGAGAAGATAATTTAAAATAAAATATATAATTAAAGGAGACCTATTATACTTTTTTCCATGTATTTATTCCAGAACTAAAGGATAAGCAGTGCTGTAATTTACATTTTGTTCATTGCAAAACACAAAATCCATCTAAAATGATTAAAACAGGATCAATTTACTTTCTGTTCAAAACAGCAGAACCGATAACCCCCGACTCTTTATTGCAAAATTTGACTCTAGCAAGTAAATTAGTACATTTTTCTTTATTCAAAATACTGTAAGTACATTTTTTTCTTTTGTATGGTCATAAATGAAGGAAACTGGTTTGAAAACGTTTGCAAACTAGTAATGTTAATTTGTATGGTCATAAACAAATAACAAATATGGCTTCTACTCAAATAAGCAATATTTTCTTAAGTACTATCATAAACAAAGCAAGTTACATTTTGAAATGCTACTACAGTAACAACAATAAATGAACAATAAACGAATTAATAATTGTATTATTTATCAATATTATTGTTCATTTATTTATATACAGTACGACCATAAACGAAGAATGTGTCCTTGAAATTTTATTTTGTCTAGTCATAAAAGATTAATCTTTCTTTGTCCTAAAATTGGCTGTGTGTAGTTTGTACGACCATAGACAAAAATCTAGTAAGATGTCTGATTTTCATTGTTATTGTGTCATGTTATTTACAGCATAATTTTTGTACAATCATAAACAATTGTAACACACACTCACGCATTAACCGGCATAAGCGTGTGCACATAAGAATATAAATTCAATAGGTGTCCCAGCTTGGATGTACAACAGGGCAGTTTCTTGAAGTCCTTCCTACACCTTTTGAGTACCATTGCTTGTAGTTTCTATTATATATACATGTTAGACATGTATTTTATGTGGCTCAACTAAACTAGACTAAAAACTAAAGTAAAAACTTTGACAAGTGGGTGGGAATGATGATAACAGTGATTTTCTGAGCACTGGAACATCAGCTGCAGGACAATACAAGGTTACATAAACATGCAGGAATCAATCCAAATACAACTGTGAGTAAAGTAATGATGAGAGAATACTGAGGGAATACAGAATATTAGAACATGCTTACAAACTCTTAAAGTCTATTTTACATAATCAGTCCCTTTAATTATAACCACTTTTTCTTTCATGAAATGACATTGTGGCCTTCTGGCCCATCTCTAGTCGCCATTAGATTATACTAGCCATCCCTCCAAAATTTTGCAAATGTCATCACAACATTCAAATTCATCACAACATTCATATAAAGTAAATAAATAAAAAAAATAACTAAAATATTCTCATGTTTCAAGCATCTGAAAACGTCTTTGAATATTATAGTCCAATAAGAAATCTAGCGAAGTAGACAGACATCTAGTCTCAAATATAGTGATGTTAAAGTTTAGTGTTTTTGTTAAGGTATTTAATTAAAAAATGACTTGAGTAAAGTACAGATAAGAGTCTCTTATTGTTTACCACTGCAGTGCATGCAATCAACCTGCTCAAAAAGACAAGAAAAGCAGATAAATGTAAATCGAATGTATTGTCTAATTGTGTGGTCGTATATGTAGAAAACATGGAAGAATGTGTATCAACTGAACTTCGGTGGCCTAGCATGGACAAGACTGAAGCAAAGACATTTTGCCTCATACTTCATGGCATTTTATCCATGTTCTCACTGGCAGCTAAAGGACATTCACAAGGATCTGAATTTTAAGGAAGTGACCCTGTGACTTCAGCAAATCAGAACATGGACAGCTTGGATGTCTGGTTGGAGCGTTTCTATGGGAATATGAGCTTTTTTTTTGACGTTACAAAACCTCATAATACAGTATATAGTGACATTGTATGCAAAACGGTGGAATTATTTTTGATCTGACACTTTTTTGTTGATGTAATTTTTGCCTGTGAATAAAAATGCAAAAAGAGCTATTGTGCAGCTGGTTAAAGGTGAACTATGTAACTTTTTTCTTGGTTGCTTTTTTTTTGCTTTCACAATAACTTGGCCTGGTAAGGTCACCGTCTTTTTTCTGAGAATAGATAAGTTTAATGTCATTCTGTAGGACACTCCAGGCAACCCAAACACTTTAAAAACATGAAAGTGCAGGTCCGGGAGTGAAATAGGCCCTCCAAAGATCTGATCCGGCCCCTTAACCCATCGTTACAGGTCTAGTCCTTTTTTAATTGTGGCTTGAAAATTTTCTGAACAAAAAATCTAACATAAGCTGGCTCCAACTATAGTTTTTAACATTAGTGAAACAGATTTTGTACACAACCTCACGAAAATTAAGTTAAAACGCCTTGTAGCAACAGATCCTACACCAGAAAAGTTTCATAGTGCACCTTTAATGTTATTGTGGTGACATTGCTTTGTTAATATCAATGACAGCATTGTTATTGTATGTTATTGTGCCATGCAACTATTTTACAAGCACTTTAATGATGATTTTGGTCAATATTTTTGCCCTACATAAAGGTTAATACGTATTTTTTTTTTACATCTTTTTTGTACATATATTTCTGCAGAAATATTTCACTCGTTCACACTGTTAACGCAACATTTTGTACATTAAAATACAATTTTAAGCATGTTTCTTTTTATTTGTCTGGGTCTTCGTGTCATTTTATAAAGTCTTTGTCTCCCTCTGTTGTTGAAATGATGCTACTACAAGGAGACCATAAAGTAGGCCTAAGTAAATGGCAATCGATCTTTGCTCTCGTAATAAAAATCAGTTTAAGTTATAGTCTGTTAGCTGAAAGAGAAAAAAATACATGTTGTTGCTGGTCAAAATTAGAACAACGTATGTGCCTGAATAATAATAAAAAAATATATAGCCTATAATCAATGCTTTTTAAATTACATATATCTTTAGAAAATAGAGTGAATCGCACTGTTTAAACATAGTAGGTTATATATTTTTTTCCCACATAGTTTTGATATGTTTACTCTAAATTTCCCATCGTCCTGAGTTGACTCCTTCGTATAAACATCCGAAACGTGTCCTTCGCCGGCTCCCGTTGCAACCACATCCGGTAGTAAAACAGCATTACAGCGGCAGCGGTTTGTGTGAAGGTCGTGCGTCCAAAAATGTAAGTATTCGCCTCCATCTGCCACTTATATTTACGATACTTTACAGATATGTTAGAACTGAACCTGAAAAGGAAATGGCACGCGTGTTTGTCTTTTTGATTGCGAGAAATTTCTTTGACTTGCCCGAAGCTAAAGGAGGCTAGCTGACGTTAGCTCACACGCCGCGTCTGCTTTGTGCTGTCATCAAAATATAACGTGACTAAAAGTGTAACATCGTTGTTATTCCAACTGGATACTCCTTTTTTGGCATTTAGGAGATCTTTGTGTTTAGCAGAAAATAAGACGGACTAAGGTTTGTTTGCTAAGAATTGCTAATGCAAATGTTTTTGAAATATAGCGGAAGTTACCGCAATACATACGTCGGTTGTGTTTTATTAGATCTCCATTGTATTTTACTTGTCATTTTGATCTAAAACTTCTTCCGTTGATTGTAAGTGAGACTAGTTTCTCTTGTGTGCTGACCTGACTTGGCAGCGGTGTGTGATGGCGCCGTGCCCTCAGATTCACTCGGGTTCCTAAGGTCACATCAAAATTTGTTTCAATAAACAGCTAAACTTACAGTGATTTTTAACGTTACATGATATTAGGAGTGCCATTGTGTGTTTGCTGCACAAATTCATAAGCGGTGGGACGGTTAATAATAATCACGTGATGATAAAAATAGATTATTAGTCCAAATATAATAAAAAAAATTATAATAATAATTACGATCATTCGATTACGCAATTATTTAATGTATAACAGCAAAAATCATACTTCATATTGAAATGTCATTATTTGCACAGCCTTATTTAGCAACCATTCACGTAGCTTTAACATTAGTGCCTAGTGCATTAAGATCTATGGTTGTGTTTTATGTTTGAGCTGCTAGAATTTGTATTTTATAGACAGCAGTTGGGCTGAAAACATGAATTATTCACAGGTAATTGGGTAAACAATAAAAAAAGGGTCAGTTTTATTTTTTTGTAAATAAATAACTATCTGGATTATGTACGCTTCAAAATGTGAGGAATACGTAAAAATGCTAATAAAAGTGTTGTGGTTCAGATAACAGGATTCTTACACTAAAATGAGATCGCAAACATGTTTTGGATGGAAGTTATGTCTTTCATGTAAATGCAAAATATGAAAATGGTCACAAATGGGGATCTCTTAAGCTTTTTCTGGGATTATACCAAATTTATGGGCTAATCAAACAATCTAAACATCAAGTTGAGACAGGGCTGTGCAATTATTCAAATTTCTATTACGATTATTGCTGTAATCATTTACAAAAAATGTGTAATCGTGATTATCAACTGTAATCATGTGGGTTCATATATTTATTTGAATTGGAAAAGTAGGTCCCAGAAAGTGTCTTTACGATTGTAGAATAAATTTACAACAACTTATTTCTTTTTATTTCTTCACTCTCTGTATTTAAGGGCACTAATGCTCTACATTTCTCTGAGCAAATAATTGTTTGAATAATCGTGATTTCCATTATGATTTAAGCAGTCATGATTATTAGTTTCATCATAATTGAGCAGCCATAAGTTGACAACAATTATATTAATTGCTGTGTTATTTAATTATTATTGTTAGTTGCAGCCCTGTAGCACTGTAAAAACATAAAATAGTTCAGAAGGATTTAATGAATATCTCCAGACTAGACTTTTCCAGTGGTATCTTGTTTGATGAAATACATAAATTTAGCCTCAACTATCTGATTTCTTTATTTATTAAAGCAAAAAAAAAAAATAATAATAATAAAAAAATCTAATTTAGTTTGGTTTGTCAAGACACATCATGATAGTATCAATAGTTTTTAACAAAGTTTTATGTACTCTTTACAGCTGACCATGTCTCTGGCTAAGCCTGTGATGAGAGGACTGTTGGGGAAACGGCTGAGGTTTCACCTTCCCATCGCCTTCGGTCTGTCTCTGGCCGCTGCCATTGCATTCAAGGTAAGTTTCTGTTCCAGTAGTGACATTTGTTTTGCTTTGATGTTTTTTTCATATATTACATGTGCAATAAAGTTGACAGTTTGATGTGAGTTTTTATCTCTTATACTAATGCGTTCCATTTATTTCATAGTATACAGTGACAGAACCCAGGAAAAAGGCTTATGCTGAATTCTACAAGCATTATGATGCCACCAAGGAGTTTCATGCAATGAAAGAAGCAGGAATCTTTGAAAGTGTACGACCCTCTGGAGAGTAAACAAGGTGAGGACATGTTTAATTTTCTATTTAATTTGTTGCTGGTATTTCAAATTTTGATCTGAGTATTTTTCTTTTTAGCTTCCCGTCGCCTCTGTTGTTCATTCCTTGTAAGAAGATTTGCCCGAATGTTATTTACTGATCAGATATGAACATTGCCATGTTATGTTCAACTAAATAAACTATTCTATTAATGTACATCATCTGTGTTTTGGATTTTATTTTACTGCTATTTCAAAGATTTTTTTTAATTCATTGTGGTCATCCCCTTGATAGTGCCTTATGACAATAATTTGCTAATGTCCAGAATTTTGATGTTTAGGTTAGCTGCATTTGCAAATTCAAGGCAGTGCCAAGAATTTACTTTAGCAGTTTATTTCCATCCAATCACACTCAATTGCAAATCCAATGGTTTCCTGCAGATTTTGATATGCCACAAACACATCAACACTTGTTTTTTGCCCACTTAAAGCACTGAATCCAATCATTGCATGAAATGTATAATTTATATTTTGCAGTGTGTAGAAATATTGTGGCAGGACTGCAGATGGAAACTAGCTGTTTGGGGTTTAGCTTTCTCAAACTGTGGTATGTGTACCACTGGTGGTAATAAAGCCATTTGAATGTTTGTTTTGTTTAGATGCAAATATACATTTAGAATTGCCATATTTATGCTTTACTCTTGTTTTACATCAATTTTAGTCTAATTTCGAACCATTATAAGCTCAATTATAGGGCTCACACAGTCTTAACCAAATATTTACACATGTGATGCTTGGTGTGAAAAGTTGAGAACCACTGTTTTTTTTCCGAGGGTCACTTACTGAAACGCACATAAGAAGTGATTCATTGTAAACCAGAGAGTACTTTAATATGGTTTTCATTACTTATGTAATGTAATGTAAGTTATTATAGCTCTTAAAAAAAAAAAAAAAAAAAGAATTACCGGACATTTCTTTTAAAGTGCTGTTGTGCTAGTGTTATTAATGTATTAATTAATATTAATTAATATTGTAATATAAAACAATATTGTATTATATTGTGAATGTGAACAGTTTTTGCTAGGCGACACTATTAAATAAGAACGAATGAATGAGAGTGTCAGCTGAAAGATGTGAGTTTGTGCACTGTTTATTATTGCCTTCTTCCACGTGCCTTTTTAAGGACTGCAGATGGAAATGTGCTTTCGAGCTATAATCTGGTACACTGTTTGGCCTTATGTAACATTGTCCTGTTAAATAAAGAAATGAAACATGAGGCAAAGGGCCACAGATTGATGTCCAGTGGCCCATTGAAATACATGCTTTCAGCAAATGTTTAAATGAAACACGACTCTTTCATTCAAACTCATCAAAACATCACAAAACGGTTGAAAATATGTTATAATGTTAGAGATTCCTAAGTTGCAGTAAAATGCATTGTGTATTTTTTGGGGAAAACCTGAAAACCTGATTGCTTCATTTGGGCCCCAGGTCATGGTTTAGTCCAGGTGTGCAATAGGCTATAATATCATAAAATAGCTTTTACAGCCTAAGTTAGAAAGTATTGTGAATATTGCTTTGGAGAAATGGAAAACTGGATCCGGAGGTGTAGTAGGAGTCGGACTAAGTGGTGGGACTGCCCAATTATATTGAAGATAATAAAGACTTGAGGACAGTGCGGAGCACTGTGTTTTGTAAATGTATTTACAATTAAACCTAATAGTTTTTAGCCAAAGAATGTCTAGAAATAGGTCATACTGATAGAAATTTCTGATGATTGCAGTAAAATGTATGGTTTATAGTTTTTAGGGCCAATTCACATGTGGCCCCCAGGCCACAGTTTAGACATGCCTGTTCTTGTACGTAAATCAGCCATGTGCTTTTTAAGAAATTAACGTGTCTGTGTGCATTGTACCTTGATATTGGCTAAATATGAACCTTTTAGGCTAATCTTATGCCATAAGGAAAGCTGAAATTGGACACAAAGTGTAGTTTCCGTGTGTTTGTCCTCCTCTAGCGGCCGCGCGCGCTGCCCTGGCTCATTGTTCGCGCCGCGCCGCCTCTGCTGCTCTCGTCTTCAGTACCACACACACTTCTTCCTGGTTTTGTCAAGTGGATGTCACATCAGCGTCCACCAAACAAACCCAAAGTTGTCCCGCTCCAGAGACAAGGATGAGCCCCTCACAGAGACCAGGGCACCCGGGACAAACCTCCACAACCAGCACAAGCGACACGAAAACGACCATAAACGGATAAAGTCTTCTGGAAGGAGTTAAGACGCGAGTGCAGGAGGCTAGCTGTTAGCCACCTAGCAGCTAATCCGCTTCTGCTGCAGCTGTGGGTTACTTTTAGCATCGAGTTTGGTGTGTTTGACTGACTTTGCAACCAGGCACTGTTATTTTTTTCAAGTGGACAACATGGATAAAGTTCAAATGAGACACCATCCTCGCAGGTAAGGCTAAAAAAAACGAGCTGTGATCTTTTGACATGCCCATTGATTTGGCTGTAGCTGCTCACAGGCTGAAAGAGCCTATAAAATTTTAAAATAGCGCTGACATTTTAGGAACTAGGTTTTAAATATGTAACACTGCACGGTTTCATTTAGAGACGTGTTTAGAGCGTGTTCAATAGTTTAGTGTGCAGAGTATTCATCAGCAGGTTCTACATAAAGTGCACGAAAGTTCAGGTGTGCAATACTTATAATACTATAGTTATTGTAAAAAGTTATGTGTTTGGAAAATATGAAAAATTATTATGGTTGTATAATTTGTTATGACAGAACAAAACATTGAACATACTTGCACAAAAATATCGTAAAATAATAATATTACAAATTGGAAAATAAAATGGTCAAAGACAAGTATGTTGCCCAAATTTATATTGTCAATGTCAACTAAAAAACAAAACAAAAACTTGTAGATTTACTTAGTTTGTAGAAAACTTCAAGTACTTTAAGCAAAATGTAAGTAGAGAGTAAGGTTAAGATGCCAGAAAACTACTCTATATAAACAGTCTGTGTATTTTAGTTAGTGTATTTTGTCTTAGTTAATATACTTTCTACCTCTGGTTTTCTAATCGAGTTTGTGTTTAAATAAAATTCCATATGAAGGAATAATGATGACAAAATTCTGCTGTAGATCTGCTGGATTAGGGTGAAAATAATAATAATCAGAATTGATATGTTTATTCAAGCAATTGTTTTCTTACAGAGACTGCATAGCATGAGTGTCCCTAAAATGCAGACAGTCAAGAGATAAAATGAAATATGTGACAGATCTCACAGAAATAACATGTAAATAAAAAAACAGCAATAATTGTAATTGAAATTTGATTACTTGCACAGCCCGATTATGCTGTATAGTTTCAAAGTAGACTTTATGTTGACATGTCACATTTGTGTTATTTAAACATGTTTTAACACATCACTATTTGATTTACGTCTTGTTTGACTTTCCAATGTTTCCTTTGCCATTCAACAAGCAGCCCTGCAGTTAGCACCAGCACCCTGCTTATCACAGGAAATAGTTTGGATTTTATTTTATTTCATGTCCTAAAATATTATATGATAATGTATAGCAGCTCAGATCAACTAATTACCTATCATTATAAATCTACAATATGTAGGCCCATATGTGTATAGTCCTGATAAAATAAAGAAAACACTTTGAAGCCTTTCTACTATGGTCACTTTTGGACAAATGAGGGATTACACTGTCTGAAATATAAAGAAAAATAGTACAAAGCCAAAATGATGTAAGAATCAACAAGAGTTGAGTCGGAGCAGCAGTGGGACTAGACCAGGTTTTCAAACCAAGACTATAAACTTAGTCTACATGTAGATTACATCAGAAGTAACTTGACCAGAAAATAGGAACTGGGATTAAACCAGGACTCTAAAGTCTTAACCATTTAAACTCCACAACAGAATCTGAGTCAAATGAAGATAGTGAAAACAAGCTAACATAGTCCACAAGGAACCACACGGCCTATCAGGACAAATGGACCAGTCCATGACCAATGTTTTTTATGGTGGGCCAAAATATGCTGCTTAGTAGGCCACATGTGGCCCCCGGCCTGCCATTTGAATAACCCGGCTCTACATGATGAAGGTAGGATGCACGGTAGCAGAGTGGTTAGAGCTCTGACTTCCCAATGAGAAGATTGTAGGTTCAACTCCGGGTCGGACCACATCAACCTCTCACGATCTCTCTGGGTGGAGTTTGCATGTTCTCTCTGTGTCACTGTGGGGTTTCTCCGGTTTCCTCCCACCTCCAAAAACATGTATGTTTAAGTTCATTTGGCACAGTGAGTGAATGAGAGAGTAAATGGTTGTCTGTTTAACCCTGCGACGAGTTGACCACTGTCCAGGGTGTTCTCCGCCTAAGGCCCAAAGTCACCCGCGACTCCTAACGGGATTTAGCGGTAGAAAATGAATAAATTAATACATGATCAAGGTTTTCTTATCTTAATCATTATTGATCAACCAGTGCTGACAAAGCAAAAAGGTAATTCTATTTGTCCTTTATAAAAAAATGTATTTAAATAATCCTTATTGTTATCTAAACACAAACCTTTGTCACCAGTACTACTTCTAATTTTCATTTACCATTTAATTTACCACTCTCTGTACCATATTTTCTCGCTATTCAATAGATTTAAACAAATGTAAGCGTTTATCCAGTAATAGTGCTAATTTCAATTCTAAAATTCAGATTATTCTGTTTCCTGACACGTATCCAATAAAACTACCAGTAAAAATAAATCCATTGGGTTTTGTTTAGTAGAATGCTAAGGCAACCTAAGCTGTGAATTTGACCCTTGCTTTGGGGTAGTGTGACAGTAACCACAGAGCTGCTGCTGAACCCAATACTACGCAAGTCTGTCAGCTGGTAAATAAATGCTGCTGTCGTGAGTATTTGTCACTATCAAAGTCTTTGTAATCCAGAGTATTTAGAATGGTGAGCCCGGGATTATCCGTTTGATCCCGGTAGGTTTAAATAGATCAACTTTCAGCCAAAGGAAAGAGATAGAGAGAGAGAGAGAGTGCAGCCAAAGTAATTAGGACAGGACGAGAGGTTCTTGGAGACTCTTGGACAGAACAGAAGGTGTTGTTTTAAACGGTATAGCATTAGTTTGGTTTGCGTCAACTCTCATAATGACGATGGGAAGTGAGGAGTTCCTATTCTGTCACTACTTATCAGAGTGTGCCAGTAAAAGCCTGCACTACTGTTAGTTATCAGCTTGTCCCGGTTTCCTCATTTAACTGCAGACATACTGTAGTTTTTGAGGCTTCACTCGTGTATGTTGTATTTTCGTGATCCTCGTCTCAAAGCTCCTCCTACTGTACCCAGCCTTACCTGCTGTGCCCAGACCCTTCTACTTTACCCCCTCCCTCCTGTGCTATACCAACCCTTCACTTAGTGCTATAGATTGGATAATATGTGATAGTTGCTCTGAAGATGCAAAAATGAATATTGATCGAATTTTTAGATACTATTGTGAATGTTGTTTCTAAGAATTTCCTAAAATTTAACATCGAGTATACGGAGTGTAAAAACATGCAGCAAAGAGCGAATTTAATCAATAGTTAAATAAAGGGCTATCAACTTCTAATTCTAATACAACAGTTTATATTCCATAGAATTATACATTCAAATAGAGTCAACGTTAGCTGCTTACTAGCTGTTGAACAAGTAAAATCAATAGTTTCCCAGCAAGCCCAGTCTGTTTTTCACAACATAAAATTAAGTGAATTAATGCTGCATGGTTGATATTAGTTCTAACACTGAGTGTCACAGTTTGCTCATTCTTATGAGATAAACAGTGTTTTGTAGTTTAGCGATCTTTTCTTCTTCTCTGACAAACGCCAGAGCTGTTCAGGGCAGTTAGCGCCATCTGCTGGAGCAATTGAATATTTGTCAGTAACCGTGAAGACGTCTCACCGGTCAAGACATTAGTCTCTGATAACTGGTAATGTTAACCATAACATTAATTAGTATATAATTTACAGTAAAATGTTTCTAATTTAGTTGTTTAAAGATACAAATGAAGAAAGTTACACCATTGTAAATGTTCAAATAAGTGTAGCAGGTGATATTTTAGTCAATTAATCATTCCACACCAAGTCGAGGATCTCCTGTCTGGACCAGTCTGGTGACTTCTGCCTTCAGGGGGCTCTCATGTTTGGTGTTATCAAGGGTCAGAGCAGGTCATGGAGGCGAGGTTTTGAAGACTTGCTTGAAGAATCTGCGTTTTCTGTTTGATTGGCCTGTGGCTACAGAAGAACCAGCGTATCAGTGCTCAGGAGAATCCTGCGGAAAACCAAAAGTGACGCTTGCGGAAAAACAGTATTTTGCCAAGCATAGATTTACCCGGGATCAAACGAGATGTAAACGGAGGGCAATGGCTACTATTTGGTCCGAGGAAAATAAGACGGAGGAGTTGCAGCGACCATAGTATGAAGTCTGGACTGTAGTGGGAAATAGAAGTTGAGGTAAAATGAGAAAAATGTGTTCTCCATCAAAATTTGACAACTAGTCGCGTGCAACTTATGTTCGTCATTTTGTCAAGCATTAGGTTACATCACACGCACTGTTTGGATCGTGTTTGTGTGAATGTTCTTTTACATCGGTGAGCCCCAAAGAGACTTGATTATGCCGTTTTTTTTCCCCGGTTGATTTGAAAGGATATCGTCTGATCATTAGAAATATTATATGTTGTGGTGGAATTTGTCTCACGCACGTATAGCTTCTTTTCCTATTTTAATTAATTTGAGCTCTACAGTAGGAAATGTCATTTGTCTCATTGACTCTCATGCGTTTCTTGCCACTCAGACCTCACATTAAGATGCTCTGATTTCGCCTCTGCATAACTTCTAGTGCAGGCTATGAATTATATTTTCCAGCAGGCCACATTTTTCAAAGACAGTGGTCCATGGGCCAACTACAAAACTGCACCGCAAACTTATGTTTAGTTTCCAATATTCAAGTATCTTGTTCACAGTAATAGAACATGGATAAACTGCTGTCTAACTAATAGAGAAAATTCAAAACTAGATCTTGAGAAAATCATAATACAGATAATGGACAAGGCTAAACCTAGAGCTAAACCAGCTTTGTAGGTCTACATGTTACTTCAGACGTGACCACATTCAGGACTATAATCTTAATTATCTGTGGCATCTGATGCCACCGCAGGCTACTGAGTAATAGATCCAAATGTGGCCATTTACTATGTTAGGCCAGTCTTTTGCTGTAAATTCAACACTGTTCATGTAAATCATATACACAGTGTTCCACAGGCTTCTTTACAACGTGGTCCAGCTCATAGCCCATTTTACCAGTGGCCACATCATACTGCTAATGGCCACATTTGAATAGCCTGTTCTAGTGTTATGTATGGTCAGTAGATGCATGTGTATTTTAGCCTTTTGATTCATCGTTTTATGATGATTTTCAGAAGTTTCCAACTCTTTTCCATCCCTTGTTTATATATATATCTCAATCATCTCATTGTGATTTTTTAATTAGAATAATATTACTTTAAAAAACGGATCTAGAAAAATCAAGCAGAGACAGACTGGTAAACTCAGTGTGTCTCTAAACCACAGACAGAGCTGACCACAACATTCAAGAATCTACGTTCAAATCTGTATTTAGTGCTCGGAGATAAAAGGGTTGGTCCCGTCAGGCTTGGAAATGTTAACTTGCAGAAGCATGTTAAATTTAACCGTGCAAGCATGAGCAAAGGCCGACTGACTCTGTTCTGTGGGTCAGCGGTTATGTCATCGGGTTTGTTCAAATTATAAGACTCAGGCAGTGATTGATGTCTCCACAGTGATATTTAAAAATATATTGACCCCTAAGACTTGAATTTTTCAGCTGTTTTGTATTTTTGAGCTGGAATCTATTTTTGTACACTGTGCTATTTTTATCATTCAACTTGGTGACACTATTTGAGAGGAAGAGTGCTTTGATAGGCTTGACTGTACAATATATTGATAACAAAATGCTATTTTTCACTATATACAGCAAAACCCTTTAAATGCAGTGTTGATCATTTTCAATTCAAGTCTGTATTTTTGTGAAGGCCTAAATCCCAACAAAATGATCAGAAAACCAAACGAAGAAGCAGTCATTACCAATACCAGTAGCATTAGAACAAGCCGGACTGTTCAATTGTATTTTCTCAAGGGCCAAATTTCTCTTCCCATGGACAGACAGGCTGTAGATGTGACCAGGGGCCTCATTTATAAAGGTTTGCGTAGGATTTTTGCTGAGCAAGTGCGTACACCTAGTGGCCACAGTGGCGTGCGCCACGCAAACTCCATATTTAAAAGCCTCCGTGTCTCCAGTCTTTGCGTACAGCGCACGCATGGGTTCCAGTTTGCACAGAGCTGAGCAAACCTTCGCCTAGTGGAGCTTTTATAAATACACTTTAGCGCTGAGGGAGGTTTACGCACTGCGTAGGCGTAAGCAAGCTTTATAATGAGGCCCCTGGACTGACACGTATTCAGATGCAAATAGAACTTTAGGTCTGTGGAGCTAGAGACCAATGGCAGAGGGAAATAATTCATCTAACTGGACGAGGACGGCCAATCCAAGAGAAGAGGTGAGAAGGGTGCAGGTCTAGGGATGCTCCGATCCAGCTTTTTCAGTTCTGATACCGATTTCAATACTTTTTCTTTATGTATCTGCTGATACCCATATCAGCCGATACATCAACCGATACCAGTGTAAGAACTGAAATAGCTTTTCTTTCTTATGAAAACATGACACATTTTGTCATATAATGTTATGTAACTGTTGTTTATAGTGCAAGTCAAAACTTAACAATTTAATCTGAATAAAATGGCCAATAATATGAGACTTTCTGGATCTACATCAGCCAATAAAGTTGTCTCACTATGTCCATTTAAAAGCCGATATCATAGTGCCGATAGCCGATCTACCAAAATGTCTTGGATCGACACCGATATCTGATCCTATCGGATCAGTGCATCCCTATCCAGATCCTCAATATTAGGGGCAAAGGTCTAGACTTCGACACTGGAACAGTAGATACGGGGGATGTTCATGGTTAACCAGTCAGTCAATCAACTCTTTGACCAGTTAATTAACACAATCATTTCAACTGATGGCGCTAACTGCCCCTGAACAGTTCTGACTTCGGTCAGAGTGAAAAATAAAGATGGCTAAAACTACAAAGACAGTGTTTAAATGTGTATCTATGGTCTAATATCACTCATGTATGGTTTTATTTACTTGGATTTTATGACAATGTGTAATCTCTCCATTGTCCAGAAGTGATCCATAGTAGTGATCCTTAGATTTAATGTTGGTGAAGAAAACAGGAGGCAGGAGGATTCTTCAACTTTTGCATGGGAAACTATTGATGTTTTACTGTTCAAGCTAATGTAAGCAGCTAATGTCAGCAGCAACTTTAAAACATGACTCCTTTTTATAAGTAGTTTTACCTAAGACATAGAGCAGCAGTCCATTAAACCGTGTTTATAGAGGCTTTTATTCAGTGGTGTTGTGCCCAGTTCAAAGGCCTGTGGCTGTGTCGCTGCAGTTAAAAAAGTACTGCGTTAACGTAGTCGGTTAACGATTATTGACTGTGAAGGACGTCAACTAATGGTTAAAGAAGTTCTGTGGACAAGGATCAAAGAAGAGCAAAGAACAGATTATGGATTAACTTGAAATATGAAATGAAATATTCTTTACAGGAAGTAGAGAAGTAAGAGGGTAGACGGAGACAGGCAAGGCAAGTTTGTAGAACACAATTTGTACACGAAATAATTCAGGGAACTTACATTCTAGAGCTTTTGTGATAGATAATCTCTGTCTCCACACTGCAGCAGACGTCAGGTGTTGAAGTTGACCTGCAGTTTTTTTTCAGTTCCTGATTTTTTTTTGTGCAAGCGATCATATTAATTGTTCAACTTGGAAAGATTAGAACATTTTTCCAAGCGACCGAGAAACATGAACGCACCATATTTAACAGTTGCTGCTTGAGTGCAAACAGGAAGTATTCATAAACCATGTCACACTCGTCAAAACTGCAAGCTTTTGATTAGTCTATTGTGCACATTGACATTTTTTGACATCTGTTTTTTCTGCCCACAGACAGTTGAAGAAGCTGAGTGAGGAGAGTTTGACCAAACCGCCAGAGCAAGTGTTCGACGTTTTGGAGAAACTGGGAGAAGGGTGAGAGAGACATTGTTATCAATCCTAAAGAATCTGATGTGGTTATGGGAAAACCCAATAACCACTCTCTGCTGTTGTTGCGTATTCTGTCTACTTTATTTTTCTTTGGAGTGAACAAAGCTGTCTAGTTTTTCTTATTCTAAGACCGAGATAGGTGGGTAGAGCAACGAAGACGTACATTCAAGCAACAGTATTACTTTTTTGTAAATGTTACTCAGTGGTGATTCAAGAAAGGTAAGAATAAGAAGCATTTGGAAAATCTGCATTCTGGACATAAGATGAGTAATTTGTTGTTAAAACGTTAAAATGTTCAAAAAGGAGTGCAGTAAGAAAGAATCACAAAGAAAAAGCCATGGAGATGGAAACAACACAACATTCAGGAACACACAGACAGTCGACACAATTTTCAGGACTCAACTACAGGCAAATGTAAAGTCACTGCTCACTACATAAACAACACAATCTCATACCAAAGTGCTTATTATAAAAGTATACAGCAGCTGGAAAAAGAGTTTATTGAACGATGTACTTCTAGGTGTTTATAAGAATCTACTATTTGAACAGACAGCCCCTTACGCTGGATGTACACAGACTGCGAGGCGGGTGCGGGTCGGGACACGTGCAGGTTTCTTGCTAAGTGCCTGTTACACCAGATGCTGTCAACTGCGGTCTGGTTTCGTCCAAAGCCACGTGGAGTCATGTAGATTCCCGCGAGAACGCTCGTATAATGAATTGAAAGCCGCACCAGACCGCTGCGGTCTCCGGGAAAATAGACTTCATGCGGATTCTTTCCGCAGTGTCGCTCGACTCTCGCACTCGCAGTCGGACATGTCGGAGCACGGTGTAAATCAACGCATTGGTTTTAATCACTTTCTAAGTTCTGCGTGACTCGCGCGAGTAACGACTCGCATCCAAGTTGCACTTAGTGTGAATCCACTGTCAATGACAACTTGTTTTTTTCTTCCTGAAATCAATTATTACATTAAGCTGTAGAGTCGATGTGCAAGTAACAACTTGATAACATTTTCCAATTACACTTCTGTCTAGGGTTGCAACTAACGATTATTTTTTAATCGATTCATCTATTTTTTCGATTGATCGTTTAGTCTATCAACTCAGTTTTTTGGATAATCATTAGTTAAATCATTACTTTTTATGGCTTTTTACGCCTTAAGTTGATTTTTTTTAGTTGATTATTATTAGTTAAATGTAAAATATTTTTGAACTAAGGAACATTGCCACATGTGTTGTCAAGTCATACATTTTAAAATAATGCTCAAAAAACAAAATGTATATGAAAATTGAATACAAATTATACACAAAAAGTTTTAAATGCAAACTTGAATAGGTACATTTGTGTTAAGAAAATTGTGTCCATTTTTTTTTTTTTTTTGTAACTTTCTATTCAGCCGCGGTTCACATTAGTTTGCGCTTATGGACTGAAAGCTTTCATTTGATCTTTCTAGAGTGTGTTGCTTACGTGCACTGATGCATTTTGGGTAGGAATACTCTGCAGATGTTCATAGCGTTTGTGGTTCAGTTCAAGCTGGGACATTATTTAGAGGCACGGCTCATAAAGCGACGCATCGACGTGCTCCACGTGTGTCAGCACATTTTCCTCATCGACTTAATCAATTACGTCAACTAATCGTTTCAGCTCCACTCCTGTCCGAGCTTTTTGGTGACACAGAAATGGCCCAGATGCCAAGGGCTACTGGCATGAGACAAAACTACAAAATGCAGATCACAACATGACTAAACTCTGCATAAATCCGCTCCTAAAACATCACTAAATCATCTGCAGCAATATGTATTGTCCTTTTGACATTTAACAAATCTTAATGACTGGATTGTGTTTTTTACCTTAAACAAAGTTCCACACATTTCTTTTGATAAATCCGGAAGTTTATTTTATCGAAACTCCACGTCCACGTGTTATTTGCGTCTCTCTGTGCATAAAAAAACAGTCCTTCATTAATTCTTTTGGAAAGTTATCTTCCGCACTGTTGCGTTTTATTATACTAGTTACCACCAGACAAACATCAGTTCATGAGACCGCAGGCGTCAGTGTTCCAGTCTCCCCGGTGGAACAGCAGCATGCATGAAACTGCATTTGTCCCTCGCTACATTTGAGTATATCTGTGAGAATCTGTGAATAGTTAATCACAAGTCCCCTTTTTTACGTATAAGTAGAACCCCAAAACTATGAAAACATATCGTCCGGAAAGTACAGTACCCTCATACAAATGTTACTCTAGAATAGATACATTGTTTTTTTTCCCCAAATGTGTCTTTTGCCATGAAGAATGTTCCAATGATTCTAACATTCTGTTTCATGTAATCTGACAGACGACTTTTTACCTCCAGAAAGTTGAAAGTCTTATATTAAGAGCAGTATAAACATCCATGAGTTGGTCACGTACATTCGCTATTGGAAAAATATAGGCCTACATTTATTATTAGTAATAGAGGTTATGCAGGTGACATCACAGCAAATGTTCATGCTGATTGAGAGTTAATAGAGAGAAAGGACATTTTCTCTTGTAAGAGTTGAATAAACAGCTAAAACAGGAAAAATAAACTACAGTTTGATAACAAATTCAACCCACCACAAGTCTACTGAGCACTGGGTTTGTAACTGACATGTAAAAAGAGAAAATCTAGTCAACAGTTGTAGCAAAGCAGATAAACAACAAGACTTTAGCTTCTCACATTTATTACAGACATTACAATCACACACATTTGAACTTATTGCCCTTTTCTTCCTAAAAAAAGAGATATTTTGAGTTTGTTTGTTGCAGTTAAAATGTCCTAAATTATCTACTGTTGTTAGCTTAGAAAACAAAAAAATACATTGAAGATTTGCCACTCATTCTGAATGTTAGGCATTTTTGGGATAAAATGATGTCAGTGCATAACCTCTATTGTGACTTTTAATGTCATTCAAAGCAGTTAAATGCTATGATACATTTATCATGACACGAGTGGTTTTGTTGTTAGCAGGTTGGTATTATAGTAGAGGAAACACTGTATGTTGTAATGCTGCAGTCGTAAAAACAGCGTCTACTAGTACATTATTGAGAGAAATGTACTCAAGTATAAACTGAGTCATTAAGATCAGGTAACATGTAAAATCCCCTATCCAGTTTCTCTTTCTCTTTACCTCATGCATACAGTACAGTGTCTAACCTTTTGTGTTTGTTTGCTTTGCCGTAGCAGACAAATAAAACTGCCAGTGTTTTGTGGTCTGTCTGGTCTGTCCAGCGTGTGCCCTCGCCCTGGTCTGTGCAGCTCATCTACATAAACTCGTAACCTCTTCATTTCCTGTTTCTCAATGCACTTCCTGTTCTTCTGACGCCCGATTGACTTCACAGTCTATTTTCAACTGCAGCGAGTCGTGTCTGTCCTACTGGCCTCGATGTTAGTTTTTGTCGTTTAAATCCACTTATGTTGAATGAATATCTGTATATTTATAATCCATGATATTCAATTATATTAAGTCAGTCTGTTGAGTTTTGAACCTTGTTATGACTGCTTCTCTCGTCATTAGTTTACTCAAAGTTTGATTAAGAATGATTCCTGTGTTTGAGTAAACTTGTATTGTCCTGCAGCTGCTCAGAGAAGCCTGTCCTCACCTATCACTATCTCCGCCCACTTGTATTAGTTGTGACTATTCAAAATATTCAAATTCATAGTAAAGCATGTATGGTTCAAAAAAGTCTCAGTTACTTTATAACAACAGTAATTGCAAATTTTAAATCTGCTGCTTGTTGCATTAAAATCTTGAAGATTCTGGGTTCTGCAGTTTTGCACAGGAAGTAGATGGACTTTTTTAATATCTAAATACAAACAAAAAATTTAATTTACTGATTTGCATGTATTATAGTTATTCCTAAATACTGGTACATATGAAAAAACGTAATAGGTACCCTTTAAATCTGCCATTGTAGATCTAAAATGCCAAATAAAATGACTTATAATCAATTATAAAGCCTCTGGGAAACACTACTGTTTTGTATTGTTTTATGGAATATATTGATTTGTTTTATTTTTTGTTTTGTTTTTCTTTTTAGGTTTTTTGTGTGTGTTGTGGGTTGTTTTTGTATGTTTTATGTTTGTATGATTGTGTCTTTTGTTTTATTATGTCATAAATAAAGGGGGAAATGATGGAGTATAATGCAGGCCCATTGACACTGACATGAATGATTGACAGTAAAGTCATCCAGTCACAAATAGAACTTGGGCAAGCTCATTGGTTTAAAACATTGGAAAAAGCATAGTCTTTGCGAAATGAGTGAAATTGATTGTGTTTGGTAACATGGCCAGCCAGATGGTTTATCTCGCAATATTTGTGAATTCACAAACACGAGAGAAACCATCTGGCTTCCAGCCGCCCGATTGGTTTGAGATGGCGGTGGTTTGGCTCAGTCACATCACAGCAGCGTGGTTTTGAGGCCCATACACATTGTAGCAGGGCAGGCTAACACGGGCTGTTAATGTCCCGGTGCCGCCGAGTCTGATTCAAGCTAAACAAGATGGCTGCTCTTGTGGATGTGTTGTCTGCTGCTTTGATGTGGTTTTAGCAGAAATATGGAGTTGTTTTTTTTTTAAAGAAGAGCAGTATGTGTGACACATACTTCCCACTGGACATTGGATACATCATTACGAGTTGTTGCTGTGATTGGCTAAACACAAATAAGGTAGGCACCTTCAGCGAGTCAAGTCCCAGATGGATATAGTGAGAACTCAGATAGAAGCTCAACACCAATCCATCTGGTGTGAGCCAGGTTATGTGTTTGATATATTGACACAGAAATGAATGTAGATTACAGAGTCTTTTTTTTTTTTTTTTTTTTTTTTTAACAAAATATAACATTTATTCTGTAGAAGCCCTCTGGCAAAGCAGCAACATTCATGACACTTGCATAGGTCTTAATGTTTGTGTTTGGTGCTCATAAAAAGGTCTTTAATTTGATCTCGCCTTCCTTGCAGAACAGACTATGAAAAGTCATCTTTCAAGAAAATACTGACATTTCTCTGTGCAGAGCTTGTTCTCACTTATAACTAGAGTCAATCAGACACCAAAACCATAAAGTCTCAGCTTAAAAAGAGTCCAGCCCCATTTTGGGAATCACTGGATTACACATTAAGGGTCTGCTATAGTTGAAGAACTAGCAGCACACCATGTATTTTGCTTTTATTTCAGTATTTTTTCCTGCTTCTCTCTTGTGCCATCCATGGTCACCTTTCTGCTCTCTGTGTGTTTGCAGGTCCTATGGCTGCGTGCACAAAGCTAACTACAAAGAAACTGGAGAGATTGTTGCTATCAAACAGGTTCCTGTGGAATCCGACCTCCAGGAGATCATCAAGGAGATCTCCATCATGCAGCAGTGCAACAGGTTTGTCTGTCTGAGCCGAGCATTTCAAACATCTGATTAGATCTGCTGTGGTGATGGGCATCATTACCAAAATAACCATTAAAAATACTTCTCATGCAAAATATCATTCTTTAAAAAAAAAAAAAAAAAAAAAAAAATGACCAAAAACTAAATTCTTAAATTAAAAAACTTCTCATGCCAATGCAAGTACCACTGTTCCTCTGTAGCTCATGTCACAATTCAAGTAATTTATCATTTGAGTATTTTCTGCTTGTATAAAATTTACATGACCAATAATATACAGTATGTTGTTCTTTTTGACCTAAATGTATTGTACCAGGCATTGCTCATCTGTGGGGTTTTCCACCGTCGCCCACCTTTTTTTAGCGCTGTTGGAGGACATTAAAGGAAATATTTACGTGTTGTATAGCAGAAGCCCACCACACTTGTCAGATACTCATTTCAGGCTAAAGACAAAAATACCATGTGAAAATTCATCACATCCAACTTTGAGGATACACTTGAAAACTGTAAAAAAAAAAAAAAAATCTACTGAAATGAGTCAACAGCCTTATAAAGAGCTAGTTAGAAAGCACTATATTTTTGTGTCAGAGAATATGTTTGGTGATGTCATGAAAAAGGAAGGAAAAAGCTAATGAAATGTCATGTAGCGCTGCTCTGTAACTTAAGTCAAATTTGAATTAAGATAAAATGAAGATGGTAAAAGGGCTTGTGCAATTAATCAGATTCCTATTTAAAACATTGTTATTGCTGTAATTGAGGTGGAGTCCTTGACTTTTATAGTTGTAAGTTAACAAACTTTTTTTTTTCCTACCACAAGTATCTATGCATAAACAGCAAATTGTGACTAATTAGATTACTTATTATTGTCTAAGTCATATAAAAAGACATTTTATTTCTCACAGAGAGCTGCAGTTGGCTCTCCTTGAGTGGCCACCTGCAGTCTCAGTTTGTCATTTGTAAAATATGTTTCTAAGGTTTTATTGCAGACAAAATTTAGATTTTACTGAAGGATTTGTTAGTTAGGAGCTTGTTGGACCTAGGGCTGGGCGATATTGATAAAAATGAATATCTGGATATTTTTTGGGCATATCTCGATAACGATATTCAGACGATTATTAAGTCAATAGGCTGCGTTCAAGTGAAGAATACAGTGATGTCATGAATCTAGATGGTGATTCATAACACTGAACTTTGTCATGAAATATCTAAAAGATAATTTCAAACTGTTTCAATCTGGTGATTTCCATTAGTGACTAGACCCGATCACTTACATTTACAACAAATTACAACAAAAACTGACTTTGAACAGGATTTATTTGTGCTCCAAACATCTGTGTGAAGTATTACTGATCTGGAAAATACTGGAATGTCACGTGAACAATGTGAAATGTTTGTAAATGGAGTCACAGAAGTGCAGACATGTTACATTTATATCCTAAGTTGAAAGTTATTAGCATCATTCTCTATATTTTCTATTCTTACAGGGTTCTTTTTGTGGCAATTTTAGCTATAAACTCGCTATTCAATTTTTGTTTATCTTGAAAACCACATTCATGATATTATCTAAAATTTGATATATTGCACAGCTCTAGTTGGACCTTGCTTCAGTTACGTGTCCTCTTAGGTCTAAAACAAGGTATGTAGCTTTAGCCTAGCATGCATAATGGTTAGCCTGATGTATGAGCTGGTTTAACTTTAATTTCACTCGTTGGAAACTGTCTGATGTCACAGCATTGGAGCTTGTGTCTTCTAGGGTGGGTGGGTCCTTTTTCACATTAACCAATCACTGCCGTTTGTTCGTTACCAAACGTTACGTATGAACTGCAACCAACACATCTTTTGTAGTCCAGGAAGTACAGCGTAAACATGGCCGGTTCCACAGAGTGATAAGAAACTGACCAGCTGATACATCAGACTAGACCAGCTCCATCACATCACAAAAAATGTGATGTTTGAATCTAAATTTCTGGCAGCTACGACTTTAACGGCAAACTTGCAGAACTGCAATCAGGCGCTTGAGTCTGGCGTCACTGCTTAGTTTCTGTTCGCTGATTGGTCGATCATCTCTCAAACTTGTTTCAAGCAGAAACAAACTCAGAAATTCCTGATCTAGTGAAATGAAATGGAGCGGAAGCACTAGGTGGCGCTAGCCTGGCCACTAGGGCTGTAGTTCTTTAGTCGTTTAGTCGATTAATTGGTCAATAGAGTCTTGGTCGACCAAAGTTTTATTAGTCGACTACCGTAATTTCTGGATTATAAGCCGCTACTTTTTTCATGAGCTTTGAACTATGCGGCTTATAAGGCAATGCAGCAAAATTATAGACTCTCATAGACTTACTATTAACAAGTGCGGCCTATACAAGTACTTTTTCCTTACTTAAATCTAGTGAGTGCGGCTTATGTTCAGGTGCGCTCAATAGGGCAGAAATTACAGTAATTATTTTATTTAGATTATGAGGAATTTGTATTCAACAGTAACTGAACTATAAACACACTGTTTCCTCTTCATTTTCTGCATAAACTATAGTTTTGCATGAATTACATAATATTATTAGTCTTTTTGAGCAAGTTTTCTTGCAGGGATGTCCAATACTAAAATTTCCAACCCAGATTTGATTCTAAGGAATAAACTTGATTGTCGATGCCACAATGAGAAGTAGAATTCCCTTTCAAGAAAGTCAGATTTTTTCCAATGGACTGACATTTTCAACACAAAGGGCAAGTCTATGATCAAACTTGCCCTAGTTTCAAACCAGTTTTGATGAAACTCAAGATCATTTTAAAACTTTTGAAAATGTGTTTTATTTATTTTTTTGTTCAAATTTTTGTCTTGGTAATATTATTGGTATTTGTTCAAATGAGTTTCTAATTTCGACACCAGTTTTAGCGTTGTTTTGCAATATTCTTGTTGTTTTGTAATATATCTACTTTTAGCTTCAGAGCCTTTGCCACGCCCCTTTTTTAGTCTATTAATCAGTCAGTGGGACATGTTTTTAGTCAACCAAGAATTTCTTTGGTTGACTACAGCCCTACTGGCCACATAATGACTTTCTGTAAAGAACTAACAATTGATATATCAAACTTTCTAACATGTAGACTAGATGGTCAGAGTAAACAGCTCTGTCACTATGGCACCTAAGTCACTGAATGTAGCATCTCGGGTCAGTGTGATAGTGGAAGACGTTAAGGCATAACCCATATTGTGATTTAAATGTTGATTTAAGTACATCGCAAAACCTAGACTCGCCTAAAATGACCTGGGTTTAAAATTTTAATCTGGATTTGAACCTATGTAATTGATAAGATTTAATTGCTTATGTAATTTATTATATTTCACCCGATTTAGTTGTTTCTAACTGATTATAAGAGAATTTGGCTTAAAATAAAAATAACACATTTACCAATTTGGCAGTTTTCTTAACCCACTGGCAAATAAAAAAGGAAAGTATTGAAATCAACCTGAAAATAATCTATATCTAAAAACAGTAAATAGACCTTTAATTTTCTGAAAATGTCTGAAATTGTGGTTCAAATCCTCGATTAAAACAATTTTAGCTTGAAATACATTTTTGTAGTGTTATCATGATTTCTTTTTTTAATCATAATCAAGCAGCTCTATTAGTATATTGTTATTGAACATGGGTCATATTCCTTCTAATACACAAAGACGTTAGTATTGATGCTTTTTCTGCAGATGTTTTTCAGTATGAAAATCTTCTCTCTAGTCTGACTTGTGTTGTTGTTTTTGTTGTGTGCAGTCCACATGTGGTACGATACTACGGCAGCTACTTCAAAAACGAGAGTTGTGGATCGTCATGGAGTACTGTGGAGCAGGATCGGTGTCTGACATCATCCGAATACGCAACAAACGGTAAGTACGCAAATGGAACCTAATATACTTCTGGAACTGTTCATGTGCAACGCCATTTTCCTACAATGTTTTGAATTTCTCACTTGCTGACCTGTTTTCTATGACCTGTATTGTACCTCTATTCTGTCTGTGTTTTAGCATACAACCCTTGACATCCCTGCTTTATAATAAGTGTAGTGAATTGCAAAATCCGTTCCTACTAGCATGGCTTAAAGATGTGTCTTCCCTGTGTGTGCAGTTAGCAGAGGAGGAGATTGCCACCATCCTACAGTCCACTCTGAAAGGACTAGAATACCTGCACTTCATGAGGAAGATCCACCGAGACATCAAAGCAGGGAACATCCTCCTCAACTCAGAGGGACAAGCCAAACTCGCAGACTTCGGGGTTGCTGGTCAACTCACTGTAAGAGCTTATGCTAATATGCAAGTTTAAATCAGCGCTGTTTTTTGTTTGTAGCATAATCTATTCATTACAGTAAGATTCAATAGCTCAAATGACCACTCGCAGCACTATTTACTGTATTTTTAAAATGGTTTCTTGTGATTATGAAAATGGAGTGTTTCTGCAGTGATACTCAACTGCCTTTGGTGGTACTTGAGCCATCTGCGTTTTAGTATTTGCTTAAGTAAAGACAAAAAAGGGGGCATGATTCGCAAAAATACGTACCATCGCTGCGCGACCCTCGTGACCTCGCCGATGTACAAGTTTAACGCAGAGTTACGTCATTTTTTCTCAATAATTTTATTCACTTGTTATTGCCACAGACCTTCTCCATTATATTCCATCACAGAGACAAAGGAAACAAGGCTAAAACAGTAGCTGCAGCTTCAAGTCCAAGTACTAGGGGTGTAACGGTACGCTAAACCATATTTGGTTTGGTTTTCAGTTTTGAAAGTTGTCCGTTCGGTATTTTTGGTACACTTTAAGTTCAGGTTTTATTTTAAAAAAGGACAATAAATATTTGTACATTTCACTGTAAAAGGAACATTATTCTATTAATAATAAAGTAACGCTTTAATTAAATTGAATGAAGCTTGGAGAAGCAGCTTAAGTCTTTTGGAGCCTTTGAGATGGTCTGTTTGATCCACGCACTTCTATCGAGCGAACACGTGAATGCGGCGATAGACTTTTAACACAAGCACATTGCAACAGCGTGAGTCCAAATGTTCGGCTTTTTCCCGCCATGATTCTGAAGTGTTTACAAGCCGGAGTCACGTAAATCCATCTGCAGTATTCACGCAGCACCAAGTAAGTAGCGCGGGTGAATAATACCCCAAGGAAGACGTTTTAAAAACCCCAAATTATAAGCTAGTGCTGCATTGCTTAATAGTGTCCTTGTATAAACATGCCGCGTGTGAACATTAGTTCCGCCCCGGTCACGCGAAATCAAATTTATTTACATTTTTAAATCAAATTTATTTATATTTACATTAAATTTCTTTTTAAATGCCCTATCCTACATTTTCTGTTTTTGCTTATCTTACTGTTTGTACATTTCAGGACACGATGGCGAAGAGAAACACTGTGATTGGCACACCGTTCTGGATGGCTCCTGAGGTCATTCAGGAGATCGGGTACAACTGTGTGGCTGACATCTGGTCCCTGGGCATCACGGCTATCGAGATGGCAGAGGGCAAACCTCCGTACGCAGACATACACCCCATGAGAGTAAGTCCGAGGAGATGTACTTCACAATGGTCCAAATCAAATCGTTTGCTGCACCAAATGTTCTTTTTTGTTCCAGGCTATCTTCATGATTCCCACCAACCCTCCTCCCACGTTCAGAAACCCCGATCTGTGGTCTTCGTCGTTTCAAGACTTCGTCAAACAATGTCTGGTCAAAAACCCGGAGAACAGAGCGACAGCCACACAATTGTTACAGGTATTTTTACAACCTAGTTTGTACATTTTCAAGGGATGTAACGATTTAGTTTTGTCACAATTTGATTCTTTGGTTTTGATTGGTGTTTTATTGTGCAATGTCCCGGTCAAATAAATAATAAATAAAGGACGCATGTGGATCTAACCAACACCAGAATTGAATTGAAACATCGCTATCCAACGATTCGATAAGATTTTTGATGTTATACCATCCTAACATCTACAAAACTTGCTTTAACATTAGGAATTGTAATTATCTGGTTAAAGGCACTGTTTCTGATATTTACTATTAATGTTTGCAGAGGTTCAACGGCATTTCTCATTTCTCATGTATTCTGAGGCTCCTGTTTATTCACACTTCAGTGCACTTCCTGGTTTTCAGAGACTAAAATGCTCTATAATTAGAACACATATGGTACCCAGCAGCAACATGTTTCATGTTACTGGGAAGAAATGGTTTCAACAAATGTTTTTATTTGTGGAATATGAAACTTATAGCATTTTGAGAAAGTGACCAATAAGTGAGGAATATCCCATCTGTGGACCCTCTCACTTTTCTTACTAATTCATTTTTGTCCATTTGATAAAACAACATAAATAGAAAATCAAAGTTATTAGTTAGAGTCAAATCAACAATTGTGGGACAAATTAGACTCAGTTTGTACAGGAAATTCTAACCTTGTAGGGTGGAAAAGCGCCAGATAAATAGACCACTTATCAAAAAAAAGATAGGACTTTTATATGGGCTCTGCCCAAACTTTTTGAAGTTTTACTGGGTCTAAATTTATTTTATAAAGGTTGTATGGAAGATTTTTCAAATCCAACTGCTTGTTGATTTTCTAATGATGCACATGTGTTTCTCCTCCCAGAGCCACACCCTTCACTGCAACTGGGCCAATGAGTTACTTAGGAACACTGAGGGTTTGCTTGACAGGTTAACAGGCCAAAGATAACGAGGTACCTCGTTATCTATTGGTCAGTTTTACTGGCCTCATCATGGCCACAGTTTATATATTTTTATAATATTTTTTTGTTTAGCATAAGTACAAGGCTGTTACAAATCTACGCAACTGTTTTTGACTAAGACTCACAACAAACAAGTTTTGAAAATCCTCTATACAACCTTTAATGAAAATAGCTTCAGTTTTTGAAGCCAAATGGACACAATCCAACAGATGCCAAATCTAGTGTCCCTCAGACTCAAGTTAGTGACACCTGCTGTGCTGCTCTGCATTTTTAGTAAGGAAAAACTAGGCAGGCTTTTAAAATTATCATATTCTTTTGTGCAAGGCTTGTTTTCATTTATAACTTGTGTCAGTTAATCATCAATGGCCAGTATTCAGGTTCAGAAGCAGTTTTAGAAGATGCCTCTTGTGGTAAAGCGTTAAGTAATAACAAGCGCCATGATTTAAACAATGGTCAAATCGGTCATTTGTTGTTTGCTTTTTAAAACTAACTTGACATGTTTCTTTCCGTCAGCATCCATTCATAAAGTCAGCCAAGCCCAACTCCATACTGAGAGCTCTGATCACAGACGCCATGGAGATCAAACTGAAGAGACAAGAAGAGGCTGAGCAGAGGGAGCAGGACGCAGACGACGATGACAACTCGGTAAAAACTTCACAACAAACAATTTACAATAAAATGGACCATCATTGTGGTAATTATTTGCATAGTTTACAGCTGTGAAGTTTGCTTAAATAGCTGGAATTAGTGCAGGATTTTTCCACTGACGTAATAAAAAAAAGGGTCTTTGCCAGGCACAATTTACAGGCAAATGACACAGTTTAGAGAACAGTTTAAAGAGATATTATGCATGGAGGTAAAAGTCGACGACACAATTCAGTAGAAATAGAAAATTTAAAGCATATTTTGGGACATGAGGATAAATGAATGAGGATAAATGCGTGGTAGGTCATAATGTGTAATACAGCTAAATTAACTTTTTTTTTTATGGAAACAAGAGGAGACCCTCCTATAGACCAAATAACAGTCCATTTTGTGGCCATGCAAGCCTGCTCAAAGAGAATACTTTTCTTCAAGTGTATTTTTCGTTCAGAAGTTAAACATTGCAAATTTAGTTTTTTTGTTTGTCAATGCATAACCCATGTGTAATCTATATGGATTTGGGCCCTTGTTTACAATATCATATGGTTGCTAGGAATTAGGGCTGGACGATCTAGAAAAAATATAATATCATATTGATTGATCTTAATTTTTAATTTGATTCTCAAAAGGCTTTTATGAACATAAATGAAATCAAAAACGTATGTCAACCTTTATTTATAAAGCCCTTTTCAACACTCAAGTGACCAAAGTGCTTTCCAAACACAAAAACAATACATCTGAGACAACAATTTTTGTCACAACATTTTAGTGTTAAAAAGAAAGTCTGAATAAATGCTCTTTAGGTCTGGATTTAAAAAGGTCCAGATCTGTGATCATGCGCTTCTCTGGGGTAAGTTTGTTCCACTGCCTGGGACCAGCCACAGAGAAAGCTCCATCAGCCCAGTGTTTAAGCCTGACTCTGGGTACATTAGTTGACCTTAACGACTGGCTTCAATTTCAAACTATGAGAAGCTCGGTCAGATAAAAGTGTGCAAAGTCATTCAGAACTTTAAAAACAAAAATTTAATTTTTAAATCATTCTAAAAAAAAGCCAAAGAAGATTTAAAAAGAACCGGGGTGATGTGCTGACGTCCAGGTGTGTTTGTTAAAATACAAGCTGCGGCTTTTTGAACAAGTTGGAGACAATTGAGAGCAGATTATGAGACACCATCATAAAGAGCATTGCAACATAGTCTAACATGAATTACCCTTTCAAGATCATTGCAGTTTAAGGAAGGTTTTGCCTTAGATTAAATTCACAGTTGACAAAATCCTGCATTCACCGCATTGTCGATCTGTGTGCCAAATTTAAAATGATCAAAAACAACTTTAAGATTCTTCACTGTCAGCAGCGACGTGCGGTCAGGGGAGGCAGGTGAGGCAGTGCCTCACCAGTCCAATTGGAGAAAAAATACTTGATGTCAATAAGACTAAATATTTATTTTTTGCATGTAAAATGTTTCGTATTTGTCAGTTTTAGTTGATTCTTGTGAGTTTTGTGGTTTAAAACCGCAAAATCTCCAGGACGTGCTGATATAACGCAGGTCTACAGCGCTGAGGCTCGCCTCACTCAGACCTGCGCAGCCACATACACAATGAATAGGGCGCGTTCAAGCAGCGCGTTCACCCACTGTTTCTCCACAAAAAGTGATAAAATATGTTTGTAGACGTACTTTTTTCGAGTGCTTTGTCTTCTAATTGTCAAGAAAGAGAATATTATGTGAAAGTGAGCGCTTTTAGTGACTTCATTTGACAGTAAACGGAGTTAGTACAAAGGATGAGGCAAATCAAAAGCTGCCTCAGCCCGTCACGCTCCAGCTCTGCTTACGAGGGAAATCTGGCGGCTTTCTACGGCCAAAATACGATTCCACGTTTAAATGTGTCTGTGTTAAACTTCACAGTGCGGTTAAACAAAGCCTTAAGCAACTATATAAATCCTCACGAACAAATATTTAACAGCAAAGGTCTAAAAAACCGTAATAATCTGTCCCCAACTATTGAATCAGTAGCAGTCATTAGGTCTCCCGCACAGTGGTGACGTCATCAGTCATTTAGCTCAGAAGGATGAGCGAGAGAGCCGCGGTGCGAAGGGTTTGGGGATCGAAACTCGATAAATAATAATAAAAACAACAAAAAAGACAAAATATGGGGCATCTTAAAGCATAGTTTCGTTACATTCGATTTTTTTCTCATCTTTAATTTTGCGTGTAGAGACAAAATAGTCACATGAGATTATAAGCCCCTATTTGATATACATGTCTGCAAGTGAATAAAAGGCATCTTGAAGTGAAAATAAGCAACAAGACCTGTGTGCTTCACAGTGCCTCACCAGTTGGAAATCTCACCGCACGTCACTGACTGTCAGTTTAACTTGGCTGCAAACATTCAAATGAGAAGACAAAGAATCACCACCACAAATACATTTTTTAAATAAATGCAACAATATATATCCATTTTCTGCCATACCTCTGCCTTCACTTTAGCTCAAAACCACAATTTTACTTTTACTGGTTGGTTATCGATTTTTCAAAACCACCAAGCAAATAATTGACAATTGAACATAACTTAATCTTTATCTTTATAGTAGAGTACGAAGTGTTATTCTATATTTAAAGAGGGTCAGTAAATTGAGCACATAGTATTATCATAATTAATCATATTTAAAATGTGTGATTTGTCTGATGTTTTTAATAGATTGAAAGCACAAGTTTGTCTAAATTTGTATTTTTTATTTTTTTCCTTGTTTGTTTTGTTTTTAGGATGAAGACGAGGTGGACCAGGGCACCATGGTTCGAGCGGGGACCGGAGATACAGGAACCATTATATCCACCGGCTCTCGCAGCGGAACTATGATCGAACACGACGACACGGGAACCATGCTGGGGACTATGGTCATCAACTCTGACGAGGACGAGGAGGAGGAAGGAGGCACCATGAAAAGTAAGGCTCGCTGCTAATATACAGTACAGTAGTTCTACAGAGTTATGAGTCATTGATTGGTTTCTAAATTGGATGAGGAACAAGTGATGCGGAAGAGGTTTGTATAAAATTACTGTGAGCACAATGGCACATTTAGCAAGTCACTTCCCTTATTTCATTTTTTATTTTACTGGAGTCTGAGTGTAGGTAAAGTTTCTTAGCGCTAAACCAAACGGAATTAAACTGTTGAGCAAAATATTTTGAATTCAGTTCAAGTTAGGCAAAATAAAACAATATAATGAGGCACATAAACACAAGTAGTTACTAATTTGTGGATTATCATAATCTGGAATTACCACTAGAGGGCAGAGTAGGATCATCACTATCAAGGTGGTTTGTTTAACCTGTTCTTGGACATACAGTATTTTGAATGAACTCTTTGAAAGTATCTTCCTTTCTGTTTTTGCAAGGCCATTTTGTATCTTGAATAATAACTATTATTTCTGAGTAATAACTTCAATTTAAGGCTGGGTGATGTATAATTTCCACGATGTGCCATCATTACTACATTTAGAGAGGGAAGCAAACTTTGTGAGAAAACTGGACACCCTTTGAAAGCAAAAGCTTAAATTCAGGTGATATTAAGTCATTCATCAGTAATGTTTTAAAACGAGGTGTAATAGGTAAATTCACATTGTACAATCTGATAAGATCAGAAGTGTAGATGACATTGCACTTTGTCATCAAATTTCTAAAGATTAAGTCAACACATTTCCCAGTATTTGGTGATTTCTGTTAACCACTACACGCATTTACTTTCTGTTTTTCACAAAACAAAACAAAAAAAAACTGTCATGTTGGCAGTGACTAGCAATCTCACCTCACCAAGGAGATTGTGGGTTCGACTCCTGCACAGCTCAGGTTTTTCTTTTGCATGTTTCTTCCTGTGTCTGGATGGGTTTCCTCTGGGCACTCCAGTTTCCCCCACCAACCAAAAACATGAATCATAGGAAAGATGACCAATTCTAGCAAGAATATCTGGAGAGGTGTCTCCGAGTGCTGCACTGTGGTGCTGCTCCTGAGGAGATGATACAGAAGTGGAAGAATGAGACAAATGCAGTTTCCCTACGAGATCAATAAGGTGCACCTTACCTAAAAACAGGACTATTCATCTTCATTTTCCAAATGGCCAGATTTTTCAGAGAGCTATTGGGCTGGGTAGGTGCACAAGACATTACCATTTTTGACAAAATTTGAGGGTTGTACAAAATATCCACATGTATGTTAGTAACTTCTGCTATAGCATCTGTTAGATTTGTATTGCTCTATGAATATTCTGAACAAACACTAAACTAGAATTAAACAAAGACAAGACCTGCTTTGGCCAAGTCTGAACCGAGTGTAACCAGCATTAGACCAGGTTTAAAGAAGAATTACACCAAAACTAAAATAAGACCAAATTAGGTGAGCCTTTAAGTTCAGTAGGCCTGCCCTAAAACATCTGTACTGTATTTATTATGATTGACCTGGAGAATGTTGGGAAGTGAACACAACCTACTGTATTGTCAGACAAATGAGTTATCCAAAATATAATATTGCCCAGCCCTAGTTTTGTCCTTTTTATTCTCTGTTAATGGACATGTTTAGAGTGTACTCAGTATCTTCAGCTATGATGATTTGACATTTCTGCTACACCTTATTGATCTCTCATATTGCATATTTATGAATGATCTTTCACATTAAACACTCTATGCGTTGAGTACACTCCATCTCCTGCCCTTTCTGCTCATCCTGCTCAGCGCTGTCGTGGTGTCGTAGGCCCTCGTGCGTGTGGAGTGGGAGTGCAGAGCGTTGGATGCGTTTGGAGCTCATTCTCACAGTTGGACAGAGTTTAGTAAAGCTTGCAGTCTGTAGGTGTGGGTAATGTGTAGGTTTCACTCACAAACGCGCTGATTCGGATTTTCTTTCCCCACGTGAGACCAACGAAATACACAAAGCGGAGTGAGTACAAGCTGCTGTGAGATTTTAATTAACAATGCTATACTTTGGGCCTACGTTTAAAAGCAAAAGTTTCTCGTGTTTAGGACTGCAACTGAACAAAATCAAAAGCAATTGCAGTTGGAAAATGGTACAGACTGAAATAGTTGAAGTTTATTAGTTCATAATTTTTTTCTCATTGTATTTCTTCAGGCTAAGTAGTTAAAGAAAATATTATTGACTGTCCACTCTTGCTAAAAACTCTGGATAGGGTATTGCTGATAGTACGTAGCAAATCAATCCTACTGGCCACTCCATTAGTACTGCAGCAGAAAAAAAAAACTGTCACTGGGGACTCAAATTCTCAACCCACGAAAGGATTTCGGACCTTGGGATGATTTTAGTAGTAATAAATTGCACATAGCATTTTGTACCGGATATGCCTTTTGGCGTACTTTTTTACATGCCGATGCTGATTTCTACCAGTATTCTACCAATACTCCGTATCAACATATGAGATTGTCTTAAAGCATAAAACAATTGATAATGTAGTGTTGTGTAACTGTTATTTTTTGTACAAGTGAAAACTTAAGACCTTTATGTCAATAAAATTTAAGCAAATCTTAATATGTTCTTTTAAAATCACAACTATGATATCGACTGAACCAATAATATGGGTAGGGATGGGTATCGAGATATAAAAAATATATCGTCTGGCCATCGTGTCCCTCTTTTGAATTTCTGTAGCCGTGATTGACAGATTAATTAGCCAATCAGAGACACCTTTGCCGTGTGAAAACCAACATGAACACACACAAAAAAAAAACATGAAAAAAATACAATGTGGAACTGAAAAACATGTTGGATTTCTGCAGAATCATTGAGCGAAGCAAAGAACAATTTTAATATGAGGTGAGTGAAGTTAGATTTTGGTCCAAATGACAGACGACCAATCAGCATCTTTGTTTCATCTGCGTCATGCAAATAAACTAATCTGATTGGACGGTACGATGTAGATTTGATCTGAAACACAGGCGGGGGCGTGGTGTCCAGACCCACTCTTCACAGTTTGCTGAAGTGTGGGCTCTGGATCCCAGGCAACCGGATCAATAAGCAGGATGGATAAGAGTAGTAGTATCGATAAATCCTTAACGATACCCATCCCTAATTATGGGACCAATACCCAACCCAGCAAAATTTCATGGCGCGGCGCCGGTACTCAATCACAGTATTGGATCAGCTACCGCTGCTCACTCTGCAAACTCTCGCTCTGATTTGAGAAACAATCAGGTCCACGCATTTCATTTGTTTGACTTTGCTTGGCTTGAGCTTTTTGTCCTAAGTTCCATGGGGTAAACACTGCACATGTTCAATAACGTGAAGAAAACATAACAAAAGGCACTGACACAAGCACCCACCATATTTGATTACCGGGCCTGTGGCACCTGGCATTCCTTAGCTTCCAACAACTGACCAGATTTGGCTTTAATAGGTATGGCAAGTCTGATATAGTAACATCAAATGCAAATGCATGCACACATAATAAAGAATTCAAATTGTCTATGAGTACAAAATATATTGTACATATGGGTCAGAACAACTTGCTGTACAAATAGGTGATGTTTATGAGTTCAGATGGAGAAACTGGAAGAAACCTATCTTCTGGCCAGTGTTTATGTTTGTTTTCTCTTATAGTAAAGACAAAACTTCGGACCGATAGTCACCACCAAGAGTGTGGAGTTTGAACATGAAACTGCCCTGCCTTTGTTTAATGCACTTGCCAGGGTAAACTCCTTTCTTATATATTCTGGACTCTGAAGAGATTGGATTTTTCCAATAGCGTTCTGATAACTATTTGTGAGACTTTGGACTGCTCCTGGACAAATGACAGATTAGAATAACTTTTGTGTAAGATGTTCTTCTATTACACTTCAGACCAAGCTCACCTCACAATAACAACAGTGATGATCAAATATGCAAAGAGCACAGCGTTCATTTATCAAATGGCGTCTCCACTGTCATAATATGATATTATAGTATCTGTAAGCAATACTATAAATGACATCTATTTGCAATAGCAGCTGTTGCCAAGAGTCTGCAGTCTTGGATTTCACAAAGACATCATTATCACATCTATGAATATCGAAAATCAATCTTACGTTTTTATTTCTATCAAAGCCACACAGTCTCATATTGCACCTATTACATTACATACCCCATTTAACCCAACTTTTACACATGGCTTACTTGCTTGTGATTTGCGACCACCCAAAAAGTAGTTCTGGTAGTACTCAAAAATAGTCTTTGTTATGCTAAGATTTAGGGGTGTAACAGTATCATATTCAGTTCAGTTTTCAGTTTTGAAAGTTGTCGGTTCTGTATATTTTGGTATTTGTTCAGTGCGTGATTCAACTAATGTTGCCTAAATGAACAGTGGCACATGACGTGGTTAGAGCTGCAATGATTAGTCGACGTAATCGACTATGTCGATTATGAAAATGCGTCGACGCACGTGAAGCACGTCGATTCGTCGCTTTATGAGCTGTGCCTCTAAAAATGCCCCAGCTTTAATTGATCCCTGCGCGTTATGAATATCTGCGATGTATTTCTACAAAAAGCGCATCAGTACACGGGAGAAACACACTCTATAAACCCTCAAGATAAAGTTTTCATGCCACGGATTGTACAGGCACTCGGTGCCACGGTCGGACTGTAGGCTATACGCGTTCGTCACATCTCCGTGGATGCCCGTGCGCATGGTGCAGTGGACTGTACAGGCACACTGTACACGGCTTTCTATCAGCTGCTCATCAAACACATGATTAGACAGGAGCTGTATATGTGACGATGGTGCTATTCTCTACTACAGCCTGTTGCACGGAGCTGTGTCTGTTCTAAACTCTGTTATAAAACCTAAAACAAAAGCCATAATTTAATGCACATCTTAGTAACATCAATCTTATAATATTGATTCAAGTTTGCATTTAATACTTTTGTGTATTATTTTATTCAATATTCAAATTATTTTTGAGCAGCATTATGACATTTATGACTTGAGAACATAATTAGCAATGTTCCTAAGTCAAAATATATTTTGTTTCACATCTAACTAATAAAAATCAACGTAAATAAATTATTTTATGTCATAATAAGGCGTAAAAATCCATAAAAAGTAATAATTTTACTAACCGATTAATCGAAAAATTAGTCGATAGACTAATCGATTAATCGAAAAAATAATCGATAGATTAATCGATAAGAAAATAATTGTTAGCTGCAGCCATAGACATGGTGCAGTGCTTGTGCATCGATGTAACAGGAGGAAGCTTGGGCAAGCACCTTAAAGTGCATATGACAGGTTGCTTAAATGTTATTTTTTTAATATAATCCACTTAAAATATATTCGTAGATATGATAAATATTCATTTTGTTCTATAAAAGTGGCCAAAAATGATAAAAAACTTGATAAAACCATGCACTTTCTAGTGCTGTTTATCCGTTGCTAGGGCGCCCCCTGGAGCTGTGAGGATGACGTAGACGGAGGGGAACGCAGCATCAGTTCAGGCTGTTTTACATGTAAAACTAAGCATCTTTTAGATCAAATATCTGCACTGTCGCCTGGATTTGTAAAGAGCTGATTGTTATATATAGTTAAATTAGATATCAGGGTGTTATTTTGTGTGTTCACCTTTAGTTTTTTTTATATAGTTTTTTGTTAAAATGGTTAATTATTGTAAGTGAACAGACCAATAAGAGTTTGCTGAGTGGACACATTGTGTAATGCTTTCCAGACCAAAAAAAGACCGTAGCTTTTTTAAATGAAGGAATAAAGAAACCCAGTCTTCCACACGTGAATACAAAGCCCAAACACAGCTTCATCTGTTAATCACATGTCAGAGGAGTGTTATACACCCGAGATATGGAGCGCGGCACAGCTCAAAGCATTTGCACTGGTCAGACGCCCTTCTGCGCTCACCTCCCGCAAGCCCTTCTTCTGTGAGCCGATCCCAGCACCTGAATACCCTGTTTCTTCACTGTCTATGTGCTCTTGATGATCAACATGGCACATGCATTTGCCAAATTATTACAGCAGCAACAACAGAGCACATCCTCCTCCAAGCTTCACATAAGAACAGCGCCTGGCGATTACGCACGTGTAACGAGCCTTTCAAGTCAAATAACTCTCGCAAACCAACTTTTTACTCACCATGGATGTCTGACGATGTAAGACGATGTTCGCTGATGTCCAGGGGAAGCTTAAAACACATGTGTCTGACGGGACACGGGTTAATCCAGCTGTTCGTATCCACATCAGGGCTCTGCAGATACGCTGGCTGTTCTGTTTCTTTCCGCGTTAAATCCATTGGCCCCGGCCCCCGACGCACTGTCTAAATCCACAAGTTCACCTTAAATCCAGTCTGCATTTCCAGCAAAGCATTGCTTTGTTTCTGAGTCTGTGAGCCGCGTCAAAAACATGCTCCGTGCAGTAAACAGCCGCTGGAGTCTTCCTGTTGCCGCGCCGCGCTGCTGATATAAACCTATCGCTTTGAGCGCCACGAAAACAACTTTTTCTACAAAAACAGAGGCACAAAAGTTCACAATTCCCTGTCTGCGAAGTGTACGTCCGCTACTGTAACATGTGATCATAACACGAGACGCTGAGAGGAAGAGGGAAGAGGAGAAGGAGGAGCCAGCCAGCTGCACAGCTGCTGTGTGTGTCTCCCGATTCAAGTGACCCTGCTCATTTATTTAACACACATAAACACATTTCAAGCAATTCTGTTGATAAACTACAGTGTATCCTAAATACTGAGGGAGGTGAAAATGTCCTGGCAGGAGCAGTAAGACTAGGAAACACCGATGTTTGTAACATAAAAATACATTCAAGTCAATAGAGAATTACGAACGTTAGTCAAGTTCGTCCCTCCGCCTACGTCACCGCTCACTTACATGTTCAAGGCGGAAGGGATTTGAATTTCACAATAAAATCGTATTTTACTGCTAAACAATAAATAATTATGTGAAACAAAGACTAATATTTTGGTAAGCATTGCTGTTGCTATGGTTTCCTGAAAATGGTAGCTAATCTGTCATATGGGCTTTAAGTTTTTTAGAGCCTTTGAGACGGCTATGTATGATCCACACATATCTATCGAGGGAACATGTAAATGTGATGATGGGTGTTTTTCACAAGGAGCAGTGTTTGTGCAGGATTTTACTCACAGAAAGTCGTGTAGTTGTGACTGTGTGTGCTACAGGTGAATGTGATGCGGCGACTGCAGTGAGTCCAAATCTTCATCTTTTTACCGCGATGATTCTGAAGGGTCTATAAGCGCAGAGTCATGTAAATCCATCAGAAGTATTCACGCAGCACCAAGTAAGTAGTGCTGATAAATAACAGCCCAAGGAAGAAGTTTTAAAACCCCAAAATATAAGCTAGCGCTGCATCCCTTAACAATGTCCATAAAGATGCAGCGTGTGAACGTTAGTTCTGGCCCGATCACACAAAATAACAATTATTTACATAAAATTAGTATTGAAACGGTACAGACATGCAACGAAACGAACTTGCAGTACCAAAACAATTAATTGCAACCATGTAAACTGTGTTGCCCTTATGGCAATGTTTTTCTTTGAATAAATAAGTTAATGTGTTTAAATTGTTCTAGAAAGCTAAAAACGGTTATATAAGTATTTCGAAGTATTTTGCATAATTATTTCATGTTTATTTAAAGTTTTAATTACGAAATATTACCGAAATAGTCACTTCCGGTTTCGCCGCTACTACTTCCGGTTTCCGGTTTTACATGCAGACGGAGCAGGTGAAAGCTAGCATGATGTTCTATCCAATCTGTCGCCATCCACGTTGATGTAAACACAAGGCAATGCCGTAAGTTTATCCAGTCACTTTATCAATGTCTAGACTGTCATATTTTTAGGTTATGTATGCAAAATGTCGCACTTTATGTTAGATGAATGCACTTTGTTTTCGTGTACATCTCAGGCTCAGTTCTAAGAGCTCTTTGTATTTTCACAGTTTTCACCATCTGGAGAAAGAAAGTAAAAAGCATCAAAACGTCCCCTGTGGTCCTGGTCTTTTTCCAGTGGTTTAGCTAAATGTTGTATCGACGACATTACAGTGAAAAGGCAGCATTCAGCACTTCATCGTGGTCAAAATGGCATCTAGCAACAGATCTGCAACCAGTGCAACGACATCTTCATCCAAGAGTGCCGCCCGTGCTCGAGCTAAGGCAGAAGCGGCGAAGGTGAGAGCATCATATGCAAGCAAAGAGGCACAGCTAAAAGTTGAAAAAGCTAAGAGTGAACTGGAAAAAATGAAAATTGATGCAGAGCTACAAGTGCTAACATTACACAGAGAAGCAGAAGCTGCAGTAGCTGAAGCCGAGGTGTTAGAGGAGGCAGAAGCAATGCAAGATGGATTAGAGAGCAGAAGATCAGTATCAGACAAAGTTAAAAGAGAGAGAACAAATGAATATGTGCAGTCTCAAATGAATATAAACAAATCTCAATGCCCCTCACCAGTGCCAGTCATCTTTAATGAAAAAGTTGATCCAGATGACACGTTCATAACATGGAATCAGACTGAACATGGCATTCCAGATACAGAGCCACCACACGTCAGCAGTAAGCCAGAGGTAGCTAACCACAACACTGCTCCGCTCAGTCAAAATGTATCTGGCCCTCCTAAAGTTGAGACTGAATTAAAAGTTGAGCAAAAAAGAAAAACTCTCAATCCATTTTTAGACCCATTTATGCCTCACTACAGTACGCCTGCAAGCATGTTACATCCAGCACAGCCATTTGCACAATACATGGCACGTCGTGACCTTATCACCTCAGGTCTTTATCAATATGATGACAAGCCAGAGAATTTCAGAGCATGGTTCTCCTCCTTTGCTGGTGCTACAGCCGAGGTCCATCTCACATCAACTCAAGAGCTCGACCTAATGACAAAATGGTTAGGTAAAGAGTCAAGCAGTCAGGTCAAACGCATTCGCTCAGTGTATGTTAATAACCCCACAATAGCTCTCCATAAAGCTTGGGAACGACTTCATGAGTGTTATGCAGCCCCTGAAATAATCGAAAAATCACTCTTTCAGAGACTAGACAGTTTTCCCAGATTAACAGCTAAGGACAATGTGAAGCTGCAGGAACTAGGGGATCTGTTACAGGAAATCCAAGGTGCAAAAGAGGACGGATATCTACCCGGCCTGCTTTATCTGGACACTTCTCGTGGAATAGGACCAATTGTTGAGAAACTCCCATATGGACTCCAGGACAAGTGGATGTCTCAAGGCTCGCAATATAAAGAGGACAATGGCTGTTTCCCGCCATTTGCTTTCTTCTGTAAGTTCATATGCAAAGAAGCTAAGAAACGTAATGATCCAAGTTTTAACTTACAAAGCAGCCAAACGCATTCAAAACCAGAAAGACCCAACCTAAAGAACTTTAACTCTGCTAAACCCATTTCTGTGCACAAAACGAATGTTACCCCTCCTAACAAAGACATTAACAAGAACTGTCCACTGCACAATAAACCACACCCACTCAAGAAATGCAGGACATTCAGGAACAAACTGCTCGATGAAAGAAAGGCCTTCCTCAAAGAGAAAGGAATCTGTTTCAAGTGCTGCTCTTCAGTCACTCATCTCGCTAAGGACTGTAAATCTACAGTAAGGTGCTCTGAATGTGAAAGTACAAGCCACGACACAATCATGCATCCTGGTCCTCCACCACAGAACACTCAGGCTCCTCCTCCTGCTCAAGAGGATGGCGGGAGGGAGAAAGTAACACAGACAACGTTGACGTTACTACAACTTGCACACAAGTGTGCGGTCCAGGTCAGTGGGGTCGTTCTTGTTCAAAAATATGTCTCACAAAGGTGTACCCTGAAGGTTACAAAGACAGTGCAGTTAAAGCTTATGTCATACTCGACGACCAGAGCAACCGTTCCTTAGCTAGGCCTGAGTTCTTTGAACTTTTCAACATTAAAAATGAGCCTGTCAGTTACAACTTAAGAACATGTTCTGGCCTTGTAGAAACATGCGGCAAAATGGCTGAAGGCTTTCAAATAGAGTCTTTAGATGGGTCAGTAGTAATCTCACTTCCTCCTTTAATCGAATGTCAGGACATTCCTAACAATAGAAGTGAAATCCCAACTCCAAGTGCTGTACTGCATCAGCCGCACCTCCAGTCTATAGCAAAGTACATCCCAGAGCTAGACCCAGCAGCAGAAATACTTTTACTGTTAGGGCGAGACGTCTTACGTGCACACAAAGTCAGAAAACAAGTTAATGGCCCTCATCATGCGCCCTTCGCCCAACGCCTAGATTTAGGGTGGGTCGTAGTCGGGGAGGTGTGTGTAGGTAATGTCCATAAGCCTACAGTTAACTCATTTAAAACAGTTATTCTCGAGAATGGTCGTCCTACAGTTTTTGGACAGTGTGACAGCTTTAGACAGCTCAAAGAGACGCCACATGTAAACAGGCCCAGTAAAGCACCAGAACAAACACTAGGTCAGACAGTGTTTAATCGCACAGAAAATGACAATAAGCTAGCTCCATCTATAGAGGACACTCTCTTCTTAGAGATTATGGACAAGGGCATGTACAGAGACACTGACAATAGTTGGGTTGCTCCTCTTCCCTTTAAAGAACCACGCCAGCAAATGCCCAACAATAGAGAGTTAGCAGTCCGTCGTTTTCAGTCTCTCAAGCGGAACTTAGAAAGAAAACCTCACATGCAAGAACAATATGTGGAGTTTATGGAAGGTATTTTCTCTAATGGTCACGCCGAAGTAGCTCCTGCACTAGAACCAGGAGAAGAGTGCTGGTATCTTCCGACATTCGGGGTTTATCACCCTCAAAAGCCCAACAAGATTAGGGTAGTTTTTGATTCCAGCGCCCAGGAGGATGGTGTCTCACTCAATACTGTGCTCCTTACCGGCCCCGACCTAAACAATAGTCTCATTGGAGTGCTCCTTCGCTTCCGTAAAGAAAGTATTGCTGTCATTGCTGACATACAGCAAATGTTTCACTGTTTTATGGTACGCGAAGATCACCGCAACTACCTCCGTTTTCTGTGGCATAAGGACAATGACATTGACAAAGAGGTCATTGAATACCGTATGAAAGTCCACGTGTTTGGCAACTCACCATCTCCTGCCGTGGCTGTCTACGGACTGCGCAAAGCTATTCAAGCAGGAGCAAAAGACTATGGAACTGACACAGTCAAGTTTGTGGAGAGGCACTTCTATGTCGATGATGGCCTGATCTCCGTGCCATCTCCAGCCGTAGCAATCGACTTGCTCCAGAGGACTCAAGCCTCACTTGCTGAGTCCAATCTCCGCTTGCACAAGTTCGCTTCCAACTCACCTGCAGTCATGCAAGCCTTCTGCCCCGAAGATTGTGCAGCAGTTAATAAAGACCTAGATCTTGGTGGTGAGGAGACTCAGTCACAGCGAAGTCTAGGCCTCATTTGGGAAACTATGACAGACACTTTCACTTTCTCAGTGGCCGCCACAATCAAACCTTTCACACGCCGCGGTGTCCTGTCATCTGTTAATAGCGTCTTTGATCCACTAGGCCTATTAGCACCCATTACTATTCAAGGAAGGGCTCTACTCAGAGAACTCACTTCAGAAAGCTCAGATTGGGACACGCCACTTCCAATAGACAAGCAAAGTAAATGGGAAGCGTGGAGAGATTCCCTCACAGACTTGAAAGAACTTCATGTCCCAAGAACATACACATCTACCTCTCTCAGTCAGGCAAAACGCAAAGAACTATGTTTGTTCTCAGACGCGTCAACCAAAGCTATAGGTGCTGTAGCCTACTTGAAAGCAGTTTACGAAAACGAAAAGGTCGAGGTAGGATTTGTCATGGGCAAGGCAAGATTAGCTCCTCAGTCAGAACCCACAATACCAAGACTTGAACTGTGCGCCGCCGTCTTGGCTGTAGAGATGGCTGATCTTGTCAGGGATGAGTTAGACATACAGTTTGACGCAGTTCATTTTTATACAGACAGTAAGGTAGTCTTAGGCTACATCTGCAACGAATCAAAGAGATTCTACACATATGTTCACAACAGAGTGCAGCGCATTCGCCAGTCCTCAAAGCCAGAACAGTGGCACTATGTCCGCACCGAGGAAAACCCAGCGGATCATGCGTCACGCTCACTGACAGCATCTCAGCTAACAAAAACAACTTGGTTCACTGGACCCTCCTTCATCCATCGTCCACCGGCTGAAACAAAACAAGAAAGCCAAAAGTTTGAGTTAGTTGAACCAGACAAAGACTGTGAAATCAGACCACAAGTTAAAACTTGCGCCACTCACCTACAAGTGGTCACCTGCAAACGCTTTGAACGCTTTTCCACCTTCAAGTCCTTAGTCAGAGCCGTAGCGTTCCTCATCCACATCGCAAAATCTTTTAATGGCACTAACCCAAACAGTGAATGCAAAGGTTGGCACAAATGCAACTTGCCTCGCACACTAGATGAAATGGCTCAAGCAAAACACGTCATTCTCAAACAAACTCAACAAGCCGCCTTTGAAAAAGAACTGTTTGCCCTCAAAGCTGGCAAGCCAATCGCCAAACAAAGCCCTTTGCTAAAGCTCAGCCCAGTCTTAGACAATGACATAATTTCAGTTGGAGGTCGACTCAAACACTCGGAACTTGAGAACTTTGAAAAAAGCCCAATCGTTCTCCCCAAAGACAATCACGTCTCTCTGCTGCTCACTCGTCATTACCACGAGCAGGTCAAACACCAGGGTCGTCACCTCACAGAAGGGGCAATTCGGGCAGCAGGTCTGTGGATATTAGGTGGAAAAAGACTTGTTAACTCAGTAATCCACAAATGCATTATCTGCCGCAAACTGCGTGGAAAACAGGAAGAGCAACGTATGGCAGATCTTCCTCCTGAACGGCTAAAAGCATGTCCTCCCTTTAGCTACGTTGGCCTTGATGTTTTCGGGCCTTGGACTGTAACTACCAGACGTACTAGAGGTGGGCACGCCCAAAGCAAGCGCTGGGCTATCATGTTTACCTGCATGAGTTCAAGAGCTGTGCACATCGAGATAATCGAGTCACTGGACACTTCTAGCTGCGTAAATGCCCTAAGACGCTTTTTTGCACTAAGAGGCCCTGCCGTAAAACTTTTATCTGATCGTGGCACTAACTTCATTGGAGCTTCTAAGGAGTTAGGAATGGACAAAACATTGCAACAGTATCTTAAGGACCAAGGTTGCAGCTGGGAATTCAACCCGCCTCATGCTTCCCACATGGGAGGCTCCTGGGAGCGCATGATAGGCGTCGCTCGGAGAATACTGGACTCTATGCTGCTTCAAAGTAAAGTGCAACTCACTCATGACGTGTTGTGCACACTCATGGCCGAAGTCACCGCAATCATAAATGCAAGGCCACTCATTCCAGTTTCTTCTGATCCAGACAACCCCTTCATCCTCTCCCCCTCAATGCTGCTAACTCAGAAATCATGCCTTCTACCTCCTCCTGGAGATTTCTTGGACAAAGATCTTTACACAAAGCAATGGAGACAAGTTCAGGCTCTTGCCAACCAGTTCTGGACACGCTGGAAGCGAGAGTATCTGCCATCACTACAACAAAGACAAAAATGGACTGCTTCCCGTCGAAACCTGCAGGTCGGTGACCTAGTTCTGCTCAAAGATAAGCAAGCCCCACGCAACAGCTGGCCCATAGCTAGAGTCACTGCAACATTCCCAGGAAAAGACAACCGTGTAAGGAAGATTGAGGTCAAAGTAAATGATCAAGGCAGTGTAAAGACTTTTATGCGACCCGTTACAGAAGTCATTCTTCTTCTTTCAAAGGACTGATTCTTACAAGGTTTAGTTAGTTATAGTGGCCAGGCCAGGCCAGGCGGGGAGTGTGTTGCCCTTATGGCAATGTTTTTCTTTGAATAAATAAGTTAATGTGTTTAAATTGTTCTAGAAAGCTAAAAACGGTTATATAAGTATTTCGAAGTATTTTGCATAATTATTTCATGTTTATTTAAAGTTTTAATTACGAAATATTACCGAAATAGTCACTTCCGGTTTCGCCGCTACTACTTCCGGTTTCCGGTTTTACATGCAGACGGAGCAGGTGAAAGCTAGCATGATGTTCTATCCAATCTGTCGCCATCCACGTTGATGTAAACACAAGGCAATGCCGTAAGTTTATCCAGTCACTTTATCAATGTCTAGACTGTCATATTTTTAGGTTATGTATGCAAAATGTCGCACTTTATGTTAGATGAATGCACTTTGTTTTCGTGTACATCTCAGGCTCAGTTCTAAGAGCTCTTTGTATTTTCACAGTTTTCACCATCTGGAGAAAGAAAGTAAAAAGCATCAAAACGTCCCCTGTGGTCCTGGTCTTTTTCCAGTGGTTTAGCTAAATGTTGTATCGACGACATTACATAAACCGTTACACTTATTAAGATTTTATTTTGAAGACAAGAGCTTTGATAAAACAATCTGTTTCGCCAGCAAATAGGAATCTACATCTGTCAAGAGTGTCAAATCTGGTTTCAAATATAAATGTTCAGTTTTCACATTTTATCAGGAGACTCTCAGAAATACTGCGACCCCTGTGTGCCTCCTCCAGATTGAGAACCAATGGTAAATATGGGTCAATTGAAATGAAAAATGCAATAGCAATGTTTTAAGCTTTCCCATATCACAACCGAAAAGCTTAATTCCTAAAAACATGCTTTTTGCACATTTGCCGTTCAAGTCTCAAGGTACTTTTTTAATTTCAAGATGGAACTGATACTGACATCCGTGCATTTTAAAAAAGAACTTAGGTTTGTGAAGGTTGTGTTTGCTGCGGTTAAAGCAGCATGCACGGAAAAAGACACAATTTGATATAATCTGACTATGTATAAATGTACAATTAGCCCTTGCCTCTCTCTCCCTCCCTGCCTGTTTTATGCGCACTCATCGTGTTAGTATGGATCTCCCGTGCTGCCTCTTTAAACCACATTAACACAGGAACATGGAGCTGGTTTAATCACATTACATTACACTGATACCCCTGTGTTCTGCTGGTGGGCACGTCCATCTGTGAGTCCCAAACTTAACGACTCCACAAAGAATTATTCCGGATATTCGCATATCGACTCTGGTAATGGATGAGGATAATAAAATAACATTTAATTTCTAACCGACAAAGCCACAAAGTGTTCTACTCCAGACAAAGAGTAGGAGTTCAAATTGTCATCTAATTGTCTCGGATCAATGAGGATGTCAAAGGATGGCCAAAATTAGCAAAGTAAAGTTCTGTATGACATGGGCTATTTCTTCTACAAATATTCTTCAAAGGGGTATAACTTTCTGCTTTTCTACATGGCAGTTCAATGTTGCTTTTCTTGAATTTTCTACATTAGGGCAAAAACAGAAAAGGACAACAAAAACATTAAATAAATGCTAGATTAGGGGTGGGCAACTATTTTTCTCCGAGGGTCATATTCAAAACCAAACAAGTGAGCCGAGTTTTGATCATTGCTGTAACAAAATCATTTGCTAATAGCATGGATTCTGAATTTTTAACTGGATTTGAGTCTCTTTTTAAGATTTAATTGCTTACTTATTGCAATATATTTTATTGGTTTCAAATAATGTCTTCCTGATTATAAGATAATTTGACTTATAAATAAATAAATTGCCAACTCTGTTAGGAAAATGTAACCAAATGGCAATTAATTTCACTAGGACTAAGAAGTAATATCTTCAAACAAGTCCAAAACAGTTTGGAGCAAGAAAAATATCTCTAAATAAATGTATGCTTGTCAACATTTCTTAAATCAGGGATAAAACCCTAGATTAAAGCAATTTTAAACTTAATTTTTTGTCACATTTCTGTAGAATATGTGCTGTTTTGCTAATTTATATCAATATTTATTAATAAGAACACATCTACAAACACATGCTTCATCACTGAGTCAATCAAAAACTAACACTTATTCTCATGAATGTGCCAAGGGATTAATTAGGGGGCTACATGGATGCGTTCAGTGCCATACTGTAGAACCTTTCTGACAAAGAAATAACAACAATGAATTCAAGTGTGTGTTCTTGCATCTTTATTTTCCCCAATGCAGTTATACAATAACTCAGGCTACTTTTCTCCCAAAACCCTTAACCAAATTAAGCCTAAACCTAACCTGAATCTTAAACCTAACCTTACCCATTTTCTGAACTAAATATTATAAAAGTATACATTTTTATAGCCTCCAAGACAAAGTGTTGTGTGGCATAAGTCGGTTGTGGGAAAAAATCAGATGTTTCTCAATCAATCAATCTAATCTAGATTCAGTATCATTTTTCAGTTTGTTTTGTATATGATTTCTGATACTTTTGACAAGTCTACTCCAAAACTATCACACTATAAACTTTATTGTGTAAAGTTAATGCTACTAAATCAGCTGACAGAAAGTCCTGACCCATTCTCACTGAAAAACATACTGTATATGATGCAAATTTAAATGCAGATTTCTACCACACAATGTCTCCTTTTTTGCGTGTCTACTGCTGCCCCAGTTTGTTTCTATGGTGGATGTAAAAAATGTGTTATTTATGAATATTAACGTAATCCTAATCTTAACCAACTCCAAACCCCGGACGTAACCATTTTTGAAACTTCAGACCTAAACTTAGCCTAAGAAAATGTTCCCACTGTGTCAAAACATGTGTCTTATTCACCTTATTCTGCTCCGTCCACTTTTCTTGGCATTGCACTTCTTGTTTAGCTGCATTTGGACTGTAGAATTCAGTTGTTGGTTTCATGTTAATGGTCATAATATAAATTATCTGTATACAAGACAGACAAGCTAGCATGTTGCTACCTTAAGAAAGCTAAGCAGGAAGCATGCTACCAAGAAAAGTGGGCAAGGCGTAATAAAGTGAATAAGATGCTAACAAAATAGTCTCTATTTGATGCTTTTCACAAGTTGAAAAAAGGCGCTTTATAATAAGAACATGCTCATGATATTACTATTAACATGTCTTATTAATACATGTGACACCATGTTAAAAGCCTCGTTCGGCTTCCCTTTAGTATTGTACACCTTTTATATTACTTTAGCGAACACTTGTCAAGACACAAGACTACCGTGAAAGGGAAGATTTTACATAATTGAATAAGTTTTGTTTTGTTCACTTCCCGCTTCATATCCAGAATAGATTATAAAAGTGAAGACAAATCTCATTAAAACTTCTCTCCGGCACTTTGCAACCCAGACATATCCGACTCCAAATCCACACACAATACTCTGACATGAGTAGATAATTCAAAATTCCAATCTGCGGATGATCAAATGTAATTCAACAAATGTAAAAGACTCATCATGGAAACTTGGAAAAGTCAAGAAAAACTAAAATCAGTTTCCAGGCCTTGTAAAAGTTTGGTATTTATTGGTTTTGAAAAATATTTTGAACATTTAAATGTTTTGAAGTTAATATTGAAAATAATTAATGTCTTGACAAAACTGTATATATTAAAATCACATATCGTATAACAGAGCATGCAAGCAAGGAATGCTGGAAATGAAGCACGCAAGGAATGAAAGAAGAAAGACACAGGAAGAATGCAAGAACGGAACCACTATAACAAGGGAACACAAGAAAGAAGGATCCAAGGAAGATGCAAGAAGAACGTATAAAGAAACACAATGAAAGAAGGATGCAAGAAGGAACACACAAGAACGAAAGAAGGAAGAACACAAGAACGAAGTCAAGGATGGAAGCATTCATGAACAAAGAAAGAAAGGACACCAGCAAGGAATGAAGGAAGAACGAAAGAAGGAACCATGGAAGCACCCAAGGGAGAGAACGCAAGAATGGAGCACTAAAGTAAGAAAGAGGGACACAAGGACAGAAAGACAAGAAAGGAAGCACTCAAGGAACAAGAAGGAAAGACGCAAGAAGAATAGAAGCAAGCAAGAAGGAAGAACGCAAGAATTAAGCACTCAAAGAACCAAGGAAAGAAGGACATAAGATGGAAGGACGGAAGCACGCAAGAAAGGAAGCACATAAGAAGGAACCATTAGGAACAAAGGAAGGAAGGACACAAGGAGTAAGGAAAGACACATGAGGAAAGACAATGATGGACGCAAGAAAGGAGGAAACAAATTGTGATTCATCACAAATGTTCTAGAAACCTATTTGTTGATTTTTTTTAAAGGTTAAATTGATTGCTTATGACTCGCTGATGTTAATGTTTAAACCTATGAATGATTTGACATAATTTAACTTTTGTTTTGGTCACTTCCTGCTTCATATCTAGAACAGATTATAAACGTGTGGACAAATCCCATTAAAACTTCTCTCCAGCTCAGACATCCGACTACAAATCCACACACATTACTCTGACATGGGATAAATAATTCAAATTCCAATTTGCGGATGCTCAAATGTAATTCAACAAAAGCAAAAGCTTCGACTTGACAATTGTTAAAGTTTTAAAACGTACTTCAGCCTTTCAAACACTTGACCCGACTTTAAGGATACAACATTAGCGACTTCTTTTATGCAAGGCGCTGGCATATTTGAAACCATTAAATTTTCATTTTGTTTGGGGTTGTTCAGCCTCTGCAGCGCGCTCCACTTTTGTTTTTTTTCTCCTTCAATTTAAACCTCGTTAAAGCTTTTAAACAGTTGCTTTATGCTCAGCTTGGTCCAAAGGCTTGCGTAGTTATATAACAGCATGTTGTCAGAATTTATTAAACCGAGCACAATGGCTTTTCAGATGAGATTCAAGCAAAATGTATGTTTTATTCATTGCTGAGGGAAATGCATTAAATTGTGAGTTATTTCTGGGAAGACGGAGTTTGTAGCCATGTATTACCTTGTTCTCTCATAATTAGTTTGGTCAAAATGCTTGGATTGATTCAGTTTGTTAGTAATCTTGCATCATGCTGCTGCTGAGCCAACCTCTGATAACCCACAAAACGCAGATTCTACTTAAAGTATATGGAGTTCAAAATGTCATGTGGTCACTCATCAAGATTGGTGTTAATGTATTTTGGGCAAGTTCCCTCAAAAAAAGTATATAGTTATAGTTGCCCTTTTTTTTCAAAAAGTAATTGACTTGGCACGCGTGTCCGTGGCACGCGCTCGGTGCCACGGACTGTCCACGCGCTCCGGTGCCACGGACTGTCCACGCGCGCTCGGTGCCACGGACTGTCCACCGCCGCTCGGTGCCACGGCATCAATACACACGTGGCTTTCTATCAGCTGTTCATCAAACACGTTATCAGACAGGAGCTGTATGTGACGGTGCTTCTCTATTCCAGCCTGTTGCACTGTTGTGTCTGTTTGAAACTTCGTCATAAAACCTAAAACAATAAACTTAATTTAATGCACATTTTAGTAACTTAAGTCTTATAATACTGGTTCAAGTTTGCATTTTATACTTTTTGTGTATTTTTTTGTAGTCAATAAAAAGAGCAGTATTATGAAATGTATTACTTGAAAACACAATTTGCAATGTTCCTAAGTCAAAATATATTTTGTATTACACGTAATTACTAAAAATCTACTTATATAAATAATATTTTGTCATATTAAGGCGTAAAAGTAATAATTTTATTGATAAGAAAATAATCTTAGCTGCAGTCGTAAAATATGCAGAACCCAGCAGTGATCAAGAAACGGTAGAAAACAGCACACAGTTTTCAACCCTGAGCCAAAAGTAAACTTGTTCAGTATTCCATTCACAAGCTATAGATTACAACTAAAGCTAAAGACTGATTTGTATTTCATTCCTTTTGTGAGGTCAGAAAGGACACCAGCAGGAACCTTGTCGTAACCTTGTTTGCATTCAGACGAGAGCAGCACTTTAAACTCATGTTATGACCCAGTGAACACAAAGCACTCGATCAATAGGACGTTTTAAGAGTATAGGCTTATCCGAGCAGACGAGTGCCAGGCCAAAAGCTCTTTCCACATTCATCATCATTACGGAAAACTTCATCTAAAAATACACCTTTTATAAACTTTGACTCAACGTGTAAAGCATTCGTTATTCAAAATACTGCCCACTCCTGCTTTATTACTACTAGGCACTACACACCCAACATATGGAATCAGGTTTGAGATACACATTACATTCAGATGAGAGTGAAAACACAGGAAAACACTTTTAACGAGGGCTACAACAAGATAATCGATTAATTGCAGCTTAGTTGGTTATTCGAATAATCACCAACTAATTTAAATATCATTAAGTGGCCTTTATAAAAGTTCCAATCATCCCATGGGCTGTAGAAAAGCCTCAGACTGATTGGTAATTATATGTAAACTGGGTAAGTTTAGTGTTTCTGAAGTAAAAACTAAGCCAGTGTTGTTATGATGGTAAATTGGAAAACTAAAATTCAAAAGAAAGGAATAGACTTGATTCTTGATACTAATTAATGATTCCACAATGAAAATTCAAATACTTTTTGTCAGATTCATGATTGATTAATATTCTATAAATTACATTATTAAATCAACTAAAATTTTGTCATTTAATGTTGTTTTTTTCAAGCATCAGTACTTCAAGAGTATAGTTTCAATACCAGTTTTAGTGTTTATTTATTTTGATTATCTATGCTTTTGGAACTCTAAAATCCTCCAGGATGTCTGCAAGCGATGTTACCTCGGCTCAAATTTGCGTTCTAAACAAGTATTCGATTAATCCAAAGAATAATCGCCCAACTAAGCTAATATCAAAAATAAATATTAGTTGCAGCCTTAGTCTCAAGCTTCAAAAGCCAGAATATAGCGGTTCTACCTGATCGAAACAACAAGCTTTTTCCCCCTTAGTTGTTTTTATGAAAGAAGTTTGCGTATTGCATATTTCTGCAGGCGACATACGCAGTAGAGCGGAAAATAACATGATTAGAAACATGTTTAAGAAATAAATTGTCATGCTGTCAAAGACTTTCTCTGCCCACAACTGCACTCCAAACAGGTTTACAAAAGTGGAAGATGCCTGGAGGCAAGAGTCACCCAGTGGGAGTAAAGAGACATTGATGACAGCACCGATCTGTTTGGCGAGTGATATAAATTTTGTGCCGAAGCCATCCTGATATAGAGTGAGGTTTACAGTTGCTTACTTGCTCTTCAAGATTCTTTTTGATCAACTTTGCAAACGTATGAAACCTTTTCCTTAGTGGAGGAGTTTTATCACTTGGGCGTCTCATCTGTTTCGCCAAGTCGATGGGACGTCGGCGTGTACTGAAAAAAAAAGTTTTCAAATAATTCTGACTTACTGTTATACCATCAGATTCCATACAAACAGTCGTATCACTAGTGCCGATGCTGCTTTATGTGGCTTCTGTTTTAGACATCGCTTGCTGGCTGTAAGCACTTCATACGTCTGCAAACATACAGGACCGTCTGCATACGTGTAGACAACTATATTGATCCAGACAAAAGCCTTTAATTTGGTCTTGTCTGCTCTGAAAATATATTGGAAAAGTACTTACAGTTGTATATAGAACAGGATGGGTACTTAGTCTAAATAGGAGCACTTTTGGCTTAGGTCGATAACGAGACTGTTGAGAAGATATGAAATAAACACCCAGGAATTTGGAAGAAATGTGAATATTGACATCTGATATTGCTTATGAATCACGAGCTGGGCGGCTGGCAGTATTTGTGATCTGAGCTTTGTGTGATGTAGTTTTTTTTTGTTTTGTTTTTTTGGCGAGATGTCATTGCTTCGCAGTGAACTTCCAAAACAAGCGAGTTTAGAAGTTGTTTGTATAGCTGCAACGTTTTGACAAATCCAATTGCACATTGGCCTGTTTTATACAACAGCTACATGTTCATTTGAAAACTATGGTTGAAGTAGTTTCTTTGCAGATGATCTGTATAAAAACAGGACAACTCTGTTATTTCACAAAAGATGAGAGAGCAAACTAGAGGACTCTGGACTGTGCATGTTATGTTTTTACACACATCAGAGCAAAGAGTGTAAAAGTTATCTTCAAGTGGAAAACATACAATAATCTATGTATAGATAATCTATGTGTTTTTCACTTCTAAATTAGTAAAAATTTCTCTTTACAACCCACAGTTTCTATCAATCTACAGATGAGTTTTCAGCCTTTGAATAATGACCACACTAAACATGTTACACTCAGACCAGACAGTGTTTTTGTGTTGAGGTGTCAGGTTTACATGTTAAATCAATGTAAACTCTCCTTTTGAAGCTTCCAGTGAACTTGCATCACGTCACGTTGTGGCAAGGAAGCGTAAATCTGCGTCTGCTACATTTCCGCCCCATCAAACGTTTAATGCAAGACTTTGACAATCAGGGACTACTCTTCTTAGTAAAAATATATACAATAGAAAGTTTTGTTTTTTTTTATCTGAGGTTAGGTTAGTATGTGTCCATGATCGTGTTATATTTATTTATTATATATATTTTTTTCCACATGTCTGTTATCCTCTGAGGACAAACTGATTTGACACAATATAAAAGTGGAATTGAGTTACATCTTCAGGTAGGGATGTCAAACTCTGGCCCAGGGGCCAAATGTGGCACAAGATGATTTCATGTGGCCCCCAGGATGATTTCTGATTGTTATTGATAGTGGCCCCCTGATAAAAGCACACAACAATTTAACTACAAGTCCCAGAATGCACTGCAGCCTAGCATTGACTAGTGGAGCCACATAAGCCAAAATGGATTAAAAAAAAAGCCCATAGAAATATATAGGCATATATTGCTAATTTAATTGCGATGATTTAGGCTAACTGCACCTTCAGCCTCTTGAATTCATTTCAGTAGTACAGGTCTATCAAAATTAATATGATACAAACAAGTTTCAAGCCTTTAAAGTCATTCATAAGAAGTAACACTAAGTAGGCTAACACTAAATGTGACCTAAGTAAACCCAAACTAAAATCATTAAAGTCAGACAGAGCTTTTTTTAACACCTGCTCCGAATAAGAAACTATTTTTCTATATTGACTGTCAAATTGGTTATCTGCACCCCCACCCTCCTCTATATCGGTATCAGTTCCAAAAAAGCCGTATCGATCTGGCCCTAATGTAAATGATCAGTTTACGACCAGAGCCTCTACATTTTTTCCCCTGTACCCCTATATATTAAATCACTTAAAAGCTACATGCCTTGTGGGAAAAAAGTTAGTCTGGAGCCCTGCGTGTTAATCATTCAACTACACCATCCTGTTTGCCCGCGTAGACCAAACAATGAAGAGGAATTCAACATAAAAAACGTGGTTGAAAATGCAGTTTGTGAAATCTCAAGGCATAACGGCACTATTTTCTTTGCGGCGCTATGTAAACATAATGCAATTTCTGGAGGTATTGCATTTGGGGAGGCTCGGGCCAGCTGGTTATTAAAGTCATGAATCACCGCGCGGCACATCGGACCACTTTGCCTTTCCATTGACTCACTGGGGCGACTTTAGAGAAGCGAGCAGGGTATAACCAATAAACCGAAGAGCTCTTTAGTAAATCCCGAAGCTAATTATGGCTAACTGTTGTTTTATCGTAGCAGAATATATGCAGTGGAGTGTATTCTCTTAGGAGGGATTTAGGCTTTGTATATTGAGTGGTAAAAAAAATATGTTTGTTCTTTTTGTGCAGCAAACAGAGAGGTATTAGTAATGTTTTTCTGTTCATTTCTCAGGGTTTGTACAGTCAGGGAAACCTAGAAAACTCATGGAAAACTACGGAAATGGTTTGGGATTCTACACATTTTAGAAAAGTTTTGGAAAATCTGAAAATACATTGGTTTGAAATTGAATTGACAATAATTTGCTTTGACACAGTTCTCCTTATGTTGACTTAAAAAGTTCCTAATCTCATGTTAGCGTTCTTTTACTCCACATTTTTTTTAATTTGACGGCTGTAAAATTGCAGTAAAATATTTATTTTTCGAACTTTTTTTGCTTACATACAGTATGTTAATCTGATACTTTCTGTTCTAACTAAAAATACCACATTTGAAAAAAAAGTCAACGTTTTATGTGGTTTTTTTTTTTTCAGACTTAAAAAAAAAGCCACTTCCCGTAGGTGGTGAAAATGTGAGACAAAATGTGAATCTAAATCCCAGGACTACAGATGGAAATTTGCTGTCCTTAATAAACATTTCCTACCTTATTTGTTTGAACCTTTTACTACAGCCTTGAACATGAAAAATCTAAAATGCGTCCAAACTTTGGCTTTGATGTTTGTGTGCAGAAGCAGTTTGTAGTTTTTTTCTCCCTACTGTTCTGTTGAAGCCATTTTGACCCACCATGACTTTCAATATAAACACGTTTTTTTTTGCGCTGAAAATCCTCTTTAAGTGGGATTTCCCAAACATTTGTGTTGATACAGAAGAGCTGAATTGTGTCATTTTTTGAGATTTTATTATTAAACTGTCTGTATTTCAATTGAAACAGGACTGTAAATAGTAAGTCAAAGTTTCCAGAACAGAAGTGCAGATTTAAGCAAAAAAAATTGAAAAATACTTATTGTGCTGTATTTTGACAGGTAGAGTAAAAGCGCACTAACAGAACATAACCAGCACATTTGTAAATGACATGACTATGGGCTACTAAGGTTTGTAACAAAAAATCAATTTATGAATTATATCCAAAACCATAGCAATAGTGGACAATTTAAAAGTAAAAAATGCCAGTTGGAGTGCAGTGGAGTGGAGTAAAACTTCCCAACGGAACACATGTTTCTTAGAAATATGTCATGCATAGCTGTAATATTATTAAATACAAAAACTAGCTTGAAGCCAAAATAAAATTTACTATTTTTCTAGTTATTTGTATTATTTAAAATGCATCTCTTTTATGTGTAGAAATTCCCTAAAACCTTTGTGTTTTGTTCTTAATCATTTCATAAAAGCCAGTAGCTGATAAGACTCTTTAGGGTGAATTGCTTAACTTTGCGTCCAAAAACTGTTTTAATGCTGTGCTTGTGCCACAAATGAGTTAGAAACGTTTTAAAACACCATTAAGTTCACCGCCAGCTTTAAATAATTGGTTATGCAAATTAGTATTTCAGTCCATTACAATCTCCTTCTAGTTTTTTGGGATTAAATGAAAACAAAACATTACATTTTGTGTTCACTGTAGAGACGTGGGGAATGAATATTGTGATTGTTTTAAAAATATGTAGAATTTTGTATTAACCCTGTGCCGAGTTGGACTTTTTGTGTTTTTCCACTCTCACTTCTCTGCCTGTTAAACTGGGACATACTGTATTAAAACCATATGTCCTCTTTTATCTTTTTAATTAACAGATGAGATCCCAGTGCATCTGCTGAATCTTAGTAACTTGGCCTGTTTCTCGTATTGTTGTTTTAGGAGAGAGGAAACCATGCAGCCGGCCAAACCCTCCTTCCTCGAGTATTTTGAACAGAAAGAAAAAGAGGCGAACATCCACAACGAGGCCGGAGAGAACAACGCCGACCACCGCAAAGTGCCCACGGAGGGAGACCTGGAAGTGGTGAGTACGGCAGCTGTGTTTAAGTCAGGACGTCGTACAGGATGCATCCGGAGTGTTCCGTTAGATTTGCATTGCTTAGTGTCACAGTATTTAAAAAACACAGGACTATAAATCTTTCAGTAACTAGATTTGAACTGGAGCAGATCAAGACTAGTGCTATTGTCTGTTAGCCACTAAGACTCGATTAATCAGTCAATGGAGTCTGAGCAATAATTTCTATCATTAGTCGACTAATTATTTTTTAGACAGTACAAATTTAATTGAGCATCAGTAAAAAGGAGTAAATAACATAATGGGAACGGGTTATCGACTTTTTAAAATATATATAATAGTTTTTCCTTATACAACTTTGCACAAATTGTTTCATGAACTTCTTTACATTTCTAATCTCGGTTTGCTTCAGATAAATGTTCATATCACAGAAGAAATGTTTAGATTTTCATGCAACAAAACGTTGATAATTGTCCAGAGAATCTCCCGTCCTTTGACCGTCCTCCTCTTCTAAAAGAGAAACCTGGAGGAGAGCCACAGTGAAGAGGGATCCTCTCCTATGAATGGACAGACTATAGATTTAACTAAGACTATCGCAGATCTAATCGTAGATGTTAACTATGTGTTTTTTGTTTGTTTTTCATATATAGTTTAGTAATAATAATGCATTGAATGAATTTACACAGTGCTCTTTATGACATCTAAAGACACTTCACATTATGTATTCATTCATTCCATACTTGGTAATAGTAAGCTACTATTGAAGCCACATCTGCCCTGGGGCAGACTGACAGAAGTAAGACTTCCTTTTTGCGCTGTCGGCTCCACCACCACCATTCATACACACACCAGATCCATACTAGGCAATGTGATCCAAATGTTTTGCCCAAGGACACAAGGACGAGTTTGTCCCACTGTGGTTCCCATCCAAGTACTGCCCAGACCCAACACGCTTAGCTTGTGAGATCTGACGAGATCAGGCTTTTGGCGAGCTGTTATGATCACAAACCACTGTTTGATATATATACAACTTGTTAAAGGCTGAAAAAATAGTTTTGGACCTTTAATTAAAGGACCTGGTATAGAAAGGCAAGTACTGTTGAAGTACTGGTATGAAAAAAGTCTAGTACCTATACCCAGTAAAATACCCATATCTAGTGATGTCATTAATAGATCCCAGATTTTCTGTTCTGTTTTAAGTCTGATGTGATTGTTTTAGCTGTATAATTTCCTTTACAGCCAGTAGCTTTAGCTCTAAAGTTGGTTTAGCTCTAAGGTTTGGCATTCCCACGGCTTCTGAGGGATTTGTTTTGGCACAATGAGTGAGTGGTTTTGTTCTTTTAACTATGTCTGTATTCTTCTGTTCTCAAGTTGTGCAGCAGTGGTTTGGCAAAAAGCGCAATGATGATTTTTATATATTTTTTTAAATGGACCCGTGTAAGGTCATCATCAATCTATTCGCCGGTCAGTCTGAGACACTGTTTTAACATGATGCAAAAACTCAAAATGTAACTGTTCCAATACTTTGCTTCACAAGTATTATCTTATCTCTGATCTCTTCATATCTCTCCTAATACTCTCTGTGCTTTGATAACTATAATCCAGCCTGTCCTGCGTGACATTTGAAAGCCAAGGTTAAGCATTGTCATTGACGTGAGTTGCCGTGGCGCCCGAGAGCCCCACAGATCTGTTTTAAAGCAGAAACATTGAAAGGGAAAAGAGCAGCTGTTTGTCTTGGGCCCGGAGCGCTTAAGCAGGACGAATGACTGCGGCTACAATTAAATATTAACTATGTGACCTTTACATCAAGGTGCACGCCTCATTTCCTGGCTCTCCCTGTCCTGCTGCTGCTGCTGCTCTGAGGTCGAGTATTTATGGAACAACATACTACAGAGCTAAAGACAATGTCAATAATTACGAAATAAGAATTATACTAGATGGTCTGTGGGTGTTCAATGAAAGTGGTTTAAGTTTTGCCAAAAGTCTATGCAGAGTAGACTATAAAAAGGAGAGGTAAAGTTAAGGATTTATCATTACAAAAAGACAATACAATTATTTGCTTTTTTTATACTAAAGATTGCATGTTTTTTCTAAACAAGGGTTTTAGAATAAAACTTCAAAAAAGACAACAACACAATAACTAGCAAACAAAATTTATATAATTTATTTATTTTTATTTTACAGCGTAGCCAGCTTTACAGGCTGAATTGAAAAGGCTACAATTCGTTCAAAAACTGCGCTGTGCTTGTTCCACAAGTGATCAGAGTTTGTGAAATGATGTGGCAGATTAGACGTTGTACCGCGGACATGCGACTTGTGTATCATACTTTAAGCGTCTCGTGCATGCGGCCTGTTGGCGCTGCTCTGTCCCGGTGCGTGCAGTGTTGTTCTCTCCGCCTGTGTGTCTGCCTGTGCGCTCAAAGCCCAGACCGCTGCACACAAACAGACGCAAACGCAGAAATGTACAGATACTGCCGGCGCACGATCAAAGCAGGACCAACAAGATGCGTGAACGAGACAGATTTTATGAAATGCCTCCTCAGAACTGATAAGAGGACCGATAGGCCTGGAGCTTATCAATCCAGTGGACGTTAAGACGTAGCACGGGGCTGCTATGGAACTGGGTCTCGGTACCCATCTTTAATTATAAAGATCAAATTCAAATCAATCCTGAATACTGATGTTTGTGCTTGGAAGGCACTAATCCATTGGAAGGAAAACAGCAGCCTTTTCAGTTCTGATGCCAATTAAGATAATTTGGCTTTAAAAGTATATTGTCCAGGTGGTATGTTTTTGAACATGGGCGCCATCTTCAGCCTTTAGTGGTATTCTCATACAGGCACTTCATTATCTCAGCAGAAGACACATCTTACAGCTTAAATGACACATTGTTATTTTCCTGCATAATGTTTTCTGAAATGCAATAGAATTCGCAACCCTCAAAGAACATTTTCGTATGTAACACATTTGCTAGGTCCTGGCTCTGACCTGGCTTAATTCTTTCACATACATACTATGTTTTACAACAACTGTGTGATTCAAGGGAATTACAATGTTAAGTCACACTTACCGGTTGGTTCAGATTGTTTTGTGAAAGCAGTCTAAAAGTCACACACTGGGACTTCCTGTGTGGATCTCTGTATTGCAGCGGGACGTCCCTAATGATGTTATTTGGGAGAAAACAAGATCTTGATCTTACAAGATAATAAACAGTTATAAACTATGTCATTATGCTACATCATACTCGGGGTATGATGCACACTTTCTATAGATTTTGGCAACTAAAGCCAACTGCTTCTACTGAAAGTTCACACTTCACTGTGATTGGTTTAATTCAACAGAATTCATCTTTTATTACAGCTTCCCTGTAAACTATTGTCGCTGGGGCAACCTGTAGGAAAAGTGAAAAGCTGGCTATGCAATAAAAAAAAAAAAAAATGATTGTGTTCACATTTCAAACATGTCCAGAGAACTGACGTCTAGTTTCACTGGAGTTATTTAATTGTGAATTAGTTTTACTCTTAGTAGAGAACAGTTTCTTCGATTGCTCTAACACCAACACACTAATTCTAATACTGTTTTAAACAATTAGATGTTTTTTGGTAATTGAGATTAAAAGTAAGGTTCTTGAGGTCCTTTGCTATTTGCCAATGGCGTCCATTAATTTTGTGATTATTCATGCAGCCCTCCCTCTCAGAGTCAAGACCACCACTTATGAATCCTCAGAACATACAGTAGGACAGACAGATGTATCGGCAGGCCCATATTTTATTTTATTTTATTTTTATTTTTTTGCTGCATATTGACCATATCGGCTATCGACCTTGTTTTGGCTGACACTTGATTAGTCGTTTGACAGTGATCAGCTGTGCTCTCACTTTTGGAGAAAATAGTAAGACTTGCTTTATGTTCTCCATTTCTAAGTCTGCAGCTATGGTTTATCATCAACATGTCCTTAGGTAAAGTTTTATTCTTGTTCTTGACTGCAGCAGAAGCCCTTTAAAAGTGCTTGTTAGTTTATCATTACAATCTCATACTGTAATATGTGGCTGCACAGGTTTACAGTCTGATGATACAAACACATTGTCACTGTGTTGAAAAGGACACATTCTTGATCTGCCATTCTTACATTCTTGATCTGCTCATTAAAAATTATTTTTTTAATTATAAAACCATTAGAAAATCTGCCATTAACATCAGCATCGACTGACCAGATTTGTAAATATTGGCATCTGTCAATCTCTAGTCAAATCTTGACCACTATGTGTGGTGCCTATCGCAACTGATGGTTTTACAGATGCAGTAGATGAGAAAAAATACAGAGGAAAAATGTCATACTGGGATTGTAAAGTGTAGCATTAAAAGAAGAATCATATCCTAACATGAAACATGTGACTGTTTGCAACGACTGGGCTCAAGTTCTTATTTTGAAAGCACAGTTCTGTAAAACGTAGGCCGTTTAATCTATCATTTTGTTCATTTAGTGTGATATTTATTAAGACCACACAAAAACACAATGTCCAGTGCTCTGGCCAGACTTTCCTATCCAGGACCAGGCCCCAACATCATGATTTAGCCAAGCCACAAAACTGTATACATATTTTAGCATTTTCTATTACGTTTTGTCATTGCAAAGACAATGTTTTTTTATTTTTAGCCTTTAAGTTGCATTGCATAAATGATCCTTTCCCACCACATCTTAACTCACCTGAATCTATTCTTGGAGCGATCCATCTTCAAACATGCACAGTAACAGCTCTGTGACATGCATGTTTGCTTCCACGTGTGCAGTCTCAGGCGTTTCTGTGAAGCCGTGTAACTCCTCTGACAGGTAACCGCCGTGTGACCCTCCTCTCAGCACTCTCCTCCTGGATCCGTCATGTCATCTGTCTACGCAGGTGTACAGCGACAAACATGTACAGAGTAATGTGGCGTATTCAGGTCCATCACAGGCTGTTACAGGATCTCATCACAACAGAGACACCAGGAATTCTTTTGTTTACTTCTCAGGGAGTTGAGTTGAGAAAGGCTGTGCAGGTAAAGAAAGTGATTTGGATTGAGATGTTTCAAATTGGCCGTACTGTCTGGAGACTTTCAAAACAAAAACAAAAGTGGTTTGGTGGAGTACAACGCTTTTGTTATTAGGAGAAAGTGATTAGACAAAAAAGTTGACAAAATTATGTGTAAATATTGTTTAAGCTAAGGTGGGGTGGCGGGTGTTGGTCATCAAAAATTAGATGTTATTATTACCAGTAGCTCGCCACCACTTATCAAGTAACTCTTACTTACAAAAGATTTTGGAATCATAGACCAGTGATTTTCACCTTGTGATACTGCCAGGTATGCCTTTAAAAAAGGACCAAGTTTCCAAACTATATAAGATTAAAAGGGACCTATTGCATTTGGGAATAATCTGTGCGATATGGTATGTCAGTAATTTGCTTTTGTTTTACATCAATCAACATCGATGTAAAACAGCTTAGAATTAGAAAAAGGTCAATTTACTTCTTGTGCAAAACTGCAGAACTGATAAGTCCCTTCACTACAAGATTTTAATATAACAAGCAGCCGATTTTAAATTTGAACCACACATGCTTTACGATGAATCTGAATTTTTTGGAATAATCACAGTTAAATACTGACAAGTGGGCAGGGATAATTGAGGACAGGGCATTTCTGAATATTACTAAAACATGCATGAATCGTTCTTAATAAAACTAATGATGAGAGAAGGCAGTTAGAAGATTAAAACCTTCGAAAATTTATTTTACACAGCAGGTCTGCTTTAAGCTATGTGTGCTGAGATTTTATTACTTCAATATTTTACCTTTTATGTACTTTTATAGGTAATAGTTATAAGACAAAATTAAATATTATTATAAGAGCTGCATTATACTATTAATGTATTATTAACTGGGACCTATTAAGTAAAATCTACTTTTCTGAGTTCTTAACCATTTCTAGCAGTGTTCTCTCATCATTAATTTACTTTTTTTTTTTTTCTTTTTTTTTTGTGATTACTCAATCATCTATGGTTCAAACAGTTTTGCAGTTTTAAACAGGAAGTCAATTAAATGTAATTTTTATGTTTTACAATGAAGTAAAATGTAACTTACTGACCTAGATACATCATAGTTTATTACTAAATACATAGTAAACACATTGTGTGTTTGTGGCAGCGACCTGTGTGTTTTTAGACCAACTGAATTGTCAGGATACACTCGGCTGGACAGTGAAGCTTGGTTTTAGCTTCAGTTGTATTAATGCCTGCTTTTTATGCATACCTTTTAATTTACCTTTTCAAATTAGTGAATAAGATTAATTTTAACAAAGAAAAACACAATCTTATTAATCACCATCTCTTCCCAAAAAACAAGCCTCCAACAGAAAAACTTAATTTGCCTTCCAGTACATTTTTATTGATTTTCGTGTGCCATAAAAAAAATGTACACATTTTTGCTCGCCAGTGTAAAAAGTTTTATCGTCCCTGCTCTAGTAACATCCATGATAGTTACTGACTGAGCACAATGAAGTCTTGTTTTTAAAATGTCCATGTCAAACCTGGACTGATACCGTCTGGAAGATCGGATTGGCGTTTTAGCCTTCAACATCTCAGTCTCTCTCAAATAGCTACAAACTGTTTCTAAAAGTAGTCCTCTGAGGAAAGGTTAAAGGTTAAAATGTTCTTAGAGCGGCAGACAGAACAGATCTTTTTTAGAAGTGCTTTTGAAAGTTCTCCTCAGGCAGACTTGTGATAGTGAAAGGTGAGTTTCTGGTTGTGGTTAAAAGCTTATCCACAGACTGTTCGGGTTTGTCAGTGCGTGGATATTCTCCTGTGGGTTTTGTAGAAAGAGTGACATGACGGACAAGAGAAAGTTTGCACAATAACCTCTGTAAGCTTGCGTTGAAGGGTTAAAAAGACCAATTTATTTTCACAAAAGTAAGCTAGCCCTCTGAATTGTAGTTGAGCTTAGTTAAGTTCATTATTTTTGTGATGTGGATGAGACAAGGCAAGTGAACGATCACAAAAATTGTCAAGAAGATCCAGAGAATGACCAGGGCAGATTGGTTGCCTAGAAAATCTTGATAAATTACTGTGTTTTATTATAGAGCAGAGGGCTTTTCAACTTAAGGTCTAATGGCAATATTGGCCCTCCAAAGATCTGATCTGGCTAACTCAAGGAGGAGATGCAGCTGGAAGTTTTCGTTGTGTATCAGTCACCAGAGAAACATTAGTGTTTGTCTTTCAAGCGATCAGAACTCTTGAAATCAATCCAAAACATCTCTCTCCGTCCTGTTGTTTTTGTTGAATGAAGCACTTTACGAGTCTGGTGAGCGTCAGTGCAGTTCATGAAACTCCAGTCACACGTACGCAAGTGTCTGCACCTGTGTTACGGTCTCCTTGGCAGAACCACCCTCACGCATCAAACTGTACCTCGCTGCGTTTAAGAAGCAGGGAGAACTGGAGTTTGGTCGAGACTCAAAATATATGAATACCGTATATAGGGATTTGGTAACAAGACCTGGTGCTGCGTCTTAACGGTCCACTGGATCAATAAGCTCCAGCGTTATCGGTCCAGAGGGAGCGCGTTTCATAAAATCTGTCCTGTTCATGCTCCTTGTTGGCCTGGTTTGATCGTGTGCCGCATGACGTCGTTTGCGTCTCTTGCTTGTGTTTGTGTGCCGGGCTTTGAGCGCATCACGCCATGGGACCACGCCACACACAGGCAAAGAGACAGGGCAGCGCCAACAGGCAGAGTGCACGGGACACTTGAAAACGCTCAGCAAGGAAAGATGATACACAGGAGGCCGCGTGTTTGCGCCCAATCTTCCACATCATTTCATACATTTTACTCAACACAAACAGTGGTTCTAATCACTTGTGGAGTAAGCACAGTGCAGCTTTCAAACGAGTTGTTCTTTCAATTCAGTCTGTGAAGCTGACTACACTGTAAAATTAACACTGCAAAAGAGAAAAAACGAAATAATCTAACTTAATTGGCTTGTAGTTGTTTTGTTGTCTTTCTTGAAGTTTTATTATAAAATCTTTGCTTAGAAAAAACATGCATTCATTAGTAGAAAAATAAGATATGTATTGTACTGTTTTCATGAGTTAAAGTACCTATAAGAGAACCATTAAATGACTAGAAAAGAGTAGTAGTATCGATAAATCCTTACTTATTAAGTAAATAATCACGATTACTAGATGCAAATGATTACCGCAATAATTGTAATTGATATGAAAATTCAACCAATTGCACAGCCTTACGTACTGGTGTGGATACTAAAATGATATAAACTTTTTGTGTGTCATACAAATATTGTCCTTTAAGCAAGAAAAAACAACTCAAACCTCAACCAACCACTCTCTAAATCAGTGTACTCCTCTGCACTGTTTCAAATATTAAAGTAAAGCAGACTTGACAAGGCAGATCCCACAGAGAGGCCTCATTGATCCATTAGACTTGCAAATGCTGTGCTAAAAACACAACATTTAGGGCTTTAGAGGCAGCCTGACAGCTCCATCCCGACACACACTGCTTAATTTTAGATCTTCTGCTATTTTGAGCCTTCAGCAGACATGTTTCATGTGCCGTTCTGACCCTCACTCTGAACTCAAGTCTTTGTTTCACACCGTGCTGGTCGGGACGATTCTTTGCATGTAAATTGTATGATTGTTATATAAGCAGCACACACCGTGAATTAAACAAAAGATTTTCAGAAAGTGTCTTCATATGGAGCTGCTGGGATCAAGTAGTACATCCCAGTAAATACAATGTTTTTAACTAAACATAGATACAGCAGAAGGAATTGTAGAATGAAACGGTTTAAATTGCTGTTGTGTAACTATGAAAACACACAAAGAACATTTTCTGGATTACCACCTGACAGAGATGGCATGTAACTGAGTATTTTTACTCAAGTACTGTACTTTTCTTAGTTTTCTTAGTATCTGTACTGCACTTGAGTAATACAAAATCTGGTGACTTTTTACTTTTTCTTCTACATTTTTCAAGAAATATCTACTTTCTACTCTCTACAAACCGGTTGGTTGCTTAGTGCTGTTGTATATCGGTGTGAACAATAACAAGTGAAACGTTATCATTTCAAATAGAGATGCACTGATACTGGGAACGGATATGGATGCCGAATCGGCTTTATAATATCGGTTCAGTCAATATATTAAGCACTGCAAAAAAAAATAATAATAATAATAAATTCTAGATGAGTTAAAATGTCTTAAAATCTAAATTATAATCTTTATTTCTGGTATTTTTTTCTGGTTAAGATGGATTTACTTGCTATACCTAGAATATATGACTTACTTCAATGTTGCTTCTGACTTATTTCAATAAATTTGTTCTTTTTAAGTCAAATTATTTGCTAATGAAGAAAGACATCTTTACTCACCTCATTGGCAAGTTTGCGTCAAGCTCAAATCTCTTGAAAACATCAGAAAAGTCTTGAAACAAGTCGAATAAGCTGCCAAATTTCTAGTATTCTAGTTGTTTTAACTGAGACTAGATAATAACTTTGGGCAGTGTGATTGTACTGTTTACTTGTTTTTACAATTTACAAGTAAATTTACACATGTTTACTTTTTTTTTACTTTTACTCAAGTAAAGGAGTTTCAGCAGGACTTTGACTTTTACCAGTTGTTTTTTACACAAGTAAATGTACTTTTACTTGAGTAGTGAACTTCAATAACTTTCTCCTCTCTGCCACCTAATGACATCATACAGTGGAGCCAAGCGTTTTCAAGTGGTTCACTGCTGACATATCTCGGTGTAGGTACAATATTTGCTCGAGCTGCAAAATCTACTCTGGTCATATTTGATAACGATAACAAACTATATTTGAGTTTTGTTTTTTTTTGTTTTTTTTTTCAATAAACTCGATATTTTACTTGGTATTTATGATCAGTATTAGTATAATTTAGCTTTCTTAATGTAATTACATTACACATTACATCAGATTAATCAAACGTAGGTTAACAAAAGGATGCAAATACAAACAGTCAAAAAACGACTTTGCTTCTATAATTATTGCAGTTATAATGTTTTAGCCCTCAATGTGACTTGAATAATCACTGTTATTGATTAGCCTTAGTGTTTCCTTTGGGCTTATTGGCTTGGCAGAGCGAGTTTGGTCTTATACGTGTTCAGGGAAGAAAATATAGGCCTATTTAATACAGGTTTATGCTTATTGGTACCACTGGGTCATATTTTATGCCGTTTGAAGCTGTTAAATGGATATAAAACCCTTTCTGTGTAATGGTACTGGAAAATATAGGCCTATTTACTTGTCGATGAGAATTTATAATTTACCCAAGTTCAGAACTAGTGAAAAAAGTAGCAGCTTATAGTCTAGGAATTAGGGTAATTTGTAGTGGTACAAAAAAATATAGACCTATTTACTGAACTGAAAATAAGACACGACTACTAGATTTAAAAAAAAAAATAAATACATACATCTTATAATTGGGAGATGCTGTTGTTAATGTGGGGTGCCCTGCCTATGTTGTGGTCTCCAACCTTTTTCGCTAGGAAAGATTCTTGTAAATCTTGTAAATGTAAATTTAACCAATATCCATTTAGAAGTGGGCACATAAAGGCATCTAAAGATACAATTACAGTAGAAGTAGCTGTGTAATTAACACAATTTGAGTTATAAAGCATAATTTGTTTGATTCCAAAAATATTTGGCGAGCTACTCAGAAGGTGGAGAGCCACTGATCGCTCTTGAGCTACAGGTTGGAGATCCCTGTTAATGCGCGCTCACCCGGAATGCAGAAAGGGCTGATGCTGATTGACCAAACTGTAGCAGCAAGTTAAGATATGTACAAACGAATTTTTGTATTAAAAATACCCATTTGGCAAATGTTTACGATATTTTTTCAAAAAATATCTTGACACGTAACTGTATTGAGGAAATTGCATCGAGCTAAACATGTATCAGGATTAGGGATGTCAAGATTAACCGGTTTTTCAATAATCGTGAATATTTTCCCCCACGGTAGGTTATTCGTGGAATTTTTACAACTCACGGTATATCGCAAACACGTCTTACGTCTTCTGTGACGTGACTGCCGTGCCGTGCTCGGGCAGCGTGAGGCGGAGAACAGCGTGTGTGTCGTCAACTCACCACTAGTTGAAAGGCTGCTGAAGTTAGCGCTTCAGGAGTTGTATCCATCCAAAGTATCAAGTCGAGGGTTGTTTTAAGACAACCAGGGCTTTGTGCGGGCTGAAGAGTGTCCAAGATGCAAGACGTGCCTTTGAAAAGCTGCCGCTAAAAGAGCTAACGTTAACACATCCAACATGATCTAGCATCTTCGATACGATCGTCCCTCGCTGTTCGTCCAAGTAAAGGTAAAGAAACAAAGTAAATCCTTTAAACGAAGCGCTCCAGAAAGTGTCACGCAGCTCACGGCAAAAATGAACGAGTATTTATGCTTCGTTTGACATAAACTCCGACCTGAAAGTAAAACGAAAGCAGAGACGCGTCCAGGCGGTCACGTGACACGCTGGGAAAACAAAACGTGTGGATGACGTCACCTTCGTGAGTCACGTGACAGATATCGCACATAATATATTATTAGTAATCGATCTCTAGTAATCGTAAGTATAATGAGAATATTAAAGCAATTAAAGGGACAATAATGTTTTTTTTTACGCTTGAATGATAATTTGTTTAAAACATAAATAAATAATAAATTATTTTTTTTCAAAGGATAATTATTTAAAATAATTGCATTTATTGTTTTTAATCAAGCCTACATCATACTTGTGTAATACAATCAGTGTATTGTCACTGTCAGCAAATCAAATGCCAATAATTTAGATTTAAAAAATAAATATATGTATATAATGTATTTATTTTTTCTTTATGCCGATAATCGTGAATAATCGCAAAATCGTGATTTTTCCTTTTTCTATAATCGTGATTCTAAAATTTGATATCGTGACATCCCTAGGATACACATTGTATTGTGATAATCATCCGAAGCAGATGTTCAAGCCACCTCAGCTTGATGTAGAGGAGCAACCGCTCTACTCAGAGTTCCCCTATATTTAATGCTGCTTAAAGCTGTTAAATTGTTATGTAACTATAATGAGGTGCTGGGGATGCTCTTGGTGAGGTCCAACATCCAATCTATGTAATGATAAGCGAAAGACTGAACCTATAATTATTCTTTGCCCCAAAACAAAGCAGTCATATCTGCTATTGTGTCCAATGTTTAAAGCCCTAAATTTGTCCTTTTTGTGCTTTACGTGGTCAATTTTTCAGTGGCTGTAGTGCGGGCTCATTCACTCGTGTGACAATGCAGCATAGAACATGTCGAGGGAAAGCACTCTGCATCTGCATTATTCATGAGAGCCATTCAGGGCACAACTACAAGCTCCTTTTGCCCTAACTATTTCTGCTTTTTAACTTCTTTTATTCCAGTTCTCCTCTTTCGTTGTGACTCAGCCTTTTCCCAGTTTGTGTCCAAAGGAGTTTATAATGACGTGTGCATGTTTGTAGCTCGACAGATAGGTCAGAACCAGGGCGTGTTCATAAAAGTGTAATACGTGACCGACAGGCTGAAAGGTCAGAAAGCCTCTCATGGAGCTGTGTGAAGTGGCAGCTCTCATATGTAAGTGTCGGTTTGATTTCCTGAAGATTTCAGACATGCAACAGCATATAGAAGATGAATTATTGACAAAGCTGCAGACTTTAGGGAGATCATTTTGAAGCTTGTTATATGGATCGTTGTTGTAGTGTCTTTAATAACTCACATGGTCTAAACAAATGGAGACACTGAGCTGTATACAAACAAAACAAAATTAATAGAAATACCAAAAAAGGACTGCTTGAGCTACCAATGTCTTAAGGTAATTCAATTAAACTCACAGAATGCCTTAGGTTGGTGTTATTGTGGAATCTCTCTCATTCTTCTCTAATCCAGAACTTCACCAAACTCGTTGAGATTATCTTAGCCTAGCTTCACCTAAGGCCAGGTGATAAATCAAATTCTTTTGATTAACTCGAGTTTCTAAAAATTGGCAATGTGAAAAAAGGAAGTAGAAAGACTTCAAAGCATTTCTGAAGATCAAGATTTTTCGACTCTTATCCGAAATTAATTTTCAGTCTCAAACTTTTTTGTCGAAATGTCTTGATCTTCAGTAACATTGTCCAATTTTGACAATTTTGAAGACTTTCTACTATGGATCTTGCCTGACAAGCAAGCCCTCTGAAACCAAAGCCAGAGACAACAATTTCGTAGTCAAAAGTTAGGACGATCCAATCACAATGGCTTATTTACAATAACATCTGGTTTAGTGCGTTGCTGTTTTGGTTTCATTTCCGGTTTTCTGTGATTGGTTGACTCAGCACTTGGAAAGCCCGCCCTCGAAATTAAACCCTGGCACTCTGATCCCAGACCTTCACATCTTTGTAAAGTTGTCTGTCAAAGCGTGTAGGAACTGGCTGGTCAGGCAACTATGGATCACTCGTGGACGAATGAGGGATTACCCCGTCTTGATGTGAAAAAGGACAAATCGTAAAATAGAGGTCAGTGAGCTGTGACCCAGCCACACGCCCTGAGTGAACAACTTCAGCAGCTTTGCAGAGCTTTTTCTCGAAACTCCTGCAAAGAACAGACAAATGGAGGCCTAGCCCCTGTTAAGTGACTTTTTATTACATAATACCAGCCTCCTAAGTCTACAAGGAAGCTTAGCCCTAGGTATACACGATTTTTTATGATCAAAACACTTAAAATCATAGCAAGACTGATATCGGTAGGCTGATAGTTTGGATTCGATATTTAGATATGTTTGTATATCGGCTATCGGCCTTAATTTGAGCACAAATCTGATCAGGCAGTTGTTTGGGCTTTTTCTCTGGGATCTCTGTGAACAGTGATCAGCTGAGTCTGAGTTGGTATGTAGAGACATCTTTATCTCTCTCCATTTCTAAGTCTGCAGTTTTGATTTTATCATGAACATGACTCAATGACTTTGGCTGCAGCACAAAGCTTTAATAAGTGCTTGTTTGTCAAGATGAACAATATGAATGATTGTTTCTTGGGCCAAAATACAATCGGCATTAACATATCTGAAATAGCGGCATCGGCCAAGGACAAACCCATATCTGTCGATCTCTACTTAATATAAATTTTTCCCCAGCACAGTTAATGTATCAATTCAGGTGGAAATTAGTCCACAATGTCCTAAGTACATCAAATAATGTCCTGTTGTTCATCAAAATGTACAAAGTTCGCCTGATAGGGTTAGGGTTAGGGTTGCTGATAGCATTGTGGTTAACTCCCATTAGTATCGCGGCATGTCTTGCTGTCAAAAGAGCTTCAAACACATCGTGGTGAACAATTCAGAGGCTCAGAATGCATTAGGTAAGTGAGCAAAACTTGTTGACAGATGTAGGAAGTTTAAAAGTTTACAATTTTAAGGAAGCAATAATCAGGTATAGCACCATTAAGGTACTTTTATATTATACTGTATGTGCAATTACAAGATGTTGCTGTTTTAATTAAATAATATATCAATGAGAAATCTTTTGTGTTGTAAACCACAAGACTTTCCACACGGGTCTGAGGTTGCTCTTTTTTCCCCTCTCATTGCGAGTTGACCTGGCGTGGTCCGGTCCATTCGTCTCTCCGCTCGGAACGTTAGCGCTGTTATTTTAGCCCCATTGATTTTCACATAAATAGCCATGTACGTGTGTGTGCGATCTGCTGCTGCTGGTAAGAGCTCCGAGGGGACTCCCATGGGACCAGCCTAAACCGGATCAGCCCTGGTCCGAGCCCTCCACCGAGGACCACACGGAGAAACGTCAATACGCCGCCTTTGAGTGTGGCTGTAAATAGGACTTCTTATCTGCTGTCCTGGGCTGGGGGTATTTTAAGGTGATGGTAATGATTTTAAAAGTGTGGGTAATGGACAGGCTGATTAAAGCACAGGTCAAGTGTGCTTGTGCTGGTCAAGCTGGGAGTCGACGAGGATGACTCGAGCTGTGGTTTGCTTTTATATAAGCACTTCTTGTAGATATTTTGTTATAAATTTATGTCACTTTGGCAAATTTCGAAATGTGTCAGATCATGTGATCGACAATCGGCAAAATGGGCCGATCAGATGCACCAAACACACGTCACACAAGAAGCTTCTTATAAAAACTTGGTTAAAGCGCGCTCTTGGTTTGGTCCTTTTTCAGCACCGCATTTACTGCTCCCTGTTGTCCCGGCTTCACCCTGCCTGCTCATGGACCAAACGAAACCACCTCATGCAGCAGCTGCAATTTTTAAACATGCACAAAGCCCTCTAGTCTTACAATAACTCCAACCGAAAGAAAGTGCTTAAAACCAATGTGCCCTTGTACACAGACCTCAGTACAGGAGAGTCGCGCGAAACAAATCGTACAGAGTTTTATTTTTGTCGGAGGTCGCAGTGGTTTAATGCGTCTTTCAAGTCATATTACGAGCATTCTCGCGGTAATCTACGTAAATCTGCGCCGCTTTGGGCAATAACGGACCGCAGTGGACTGCTGCTGGTGTGCAAGGTACTTCGCAAGAAACTCAGACACGTCTGGGACCGAACTCGCCTCGCAGTCTGTGTATGGGAGGCGTAGGAAAAATATACGTTTTGGCTATATAAGGCAAAACCTTCTGCCTTAGATGGCCAGTAAGTTTTGGCCATCTAAGGCATAAATGAAGTTGAATACATACTTTTCACTACAGACTTGTCCTCACACTGCTCATTTACAGTATGTGTTGCTGTTTCGCTGTCATTTCCAGGTTTCTGTGATTTGTTGACACAAAATTGAAAGCCGGTGTTCTAATGCCAGACCACATATTTGCAAAGTTTTCTGTCAAAGCGTGTAGCAACTGAATAATCTAAATGACCAATTGCATAGAACGCATAATAAAATGGCAAAAACAATACAATGAGAGCTGCTTAAGAACTTAAAACTTCTCAATTAAGCTTATTTGGTTAAACCTGTTCTTTTTGATCAAAGTCCAGTTGAAACTAAATATTCAAGTATATGTATGCAAACATTCACCTTCGCACCTCTTTTTGTTTGTTTCCCCAGCTCCATACGTGGACAGTGGAAGAACTGCGTCTGCGACTGGCCTCGCTGGACCCTCAGATGGAGCAGGAGATCGAGGAAATCCACCAGCGATACCAGGCCAAGAGACAGCCCATTCTGGACGCCATCGAGGCGAAGAAACGCAGGCAGCAAAACTTCTGATCTGCACACACACTTTTAGCACGTTTAGGGGAACTATCAGCGAGAACGAAGCCGCGGACAGGACCAGGAGCCGAAGTTTTGTTCCTGAAAATGTCGAACGGAAGAAATAATGCAAGGAAGATTTGTGAATGTTCAACAAAAGACAAGCTTCCAAAGAGGTTCATTAAGATTGTCCATCACTGGATTCTGCAAACAGACTGTGGTGTTTTGCATTCTTGGGGTGCTTTTATCTTTTAAGTGTTATTGTAGCCAACTCTTTATTATGCTTTTTTGAGTCATCCAGGTTTTTTTTTTATCATCACACTGAAATCTTAGTTCTGTAACTTTATTTTTTAAAGGAGACATATTTTTCAGGTACTTACTATTGAAAGATTGTATTTTCACATTTTGTAATCTAATAACAGCAATATTAGCAGAAGAAGCTGGCTAGTTCAAAACACGAGACTAACTTGAGCTTTTTAATTTCTGATACATAGTCCTGTTTTCTAAGGCTTGTCTTAGGGCAAAAAAAAAATGGTCGTATGTTGTTACCACTGCGCAAAACGATAATTTCGCCTCGCATGGAAGGTGTCATTCTTCTGTGACAAACCACTGCATTTCCAGCATGAAAACTTTATTTGCTGCTCAGATAAGTTTACCAAAGCCAAAGTAGCACGTTAGCATCAGTTGTTTCCTGTTTGTTGAGGCAAAAGAATTTTTTTAAATCTGTTGCATATTTCGTCCAACATAATCTAACCTCAATGCATTGAGTAAAACAGGTTTAAAATGCAGCATAGAGTCGCAGAAGCTTGCAGGAAAGTGAAATAAATGCAAAAATAAATGACCATAAACCGAAAGTAGTTTCCAGCCTGACCCTTGTCACATTGTCACAAACATGAAAATATTACATCTCTTTTTGTGAATCGACACCAGGAAGACAAAGTAGAATTCTGGTACAATTTAAGTTGTATTTATCTAAGAACAAAAGTGTTATTTATGAGTGATGTCAGCTGCTTACGTAACTGGCTCCTGCAGTAGAAACACCATCGTTAACATAAGTGACCCAAACCAAACCGGTCTTAGGGATCCAGGCAAATGGAAACAGGGCTAATGTACAGTATAAAGTACAGAGATGCAAGTGAGCACAAGGGAAAGGTGAAAATAGAAATTTGTGGGCATTTTCTAATACAGCATTTTGCAATAAATGTTGACAAGAATACGCAAATGTAACAGGTAAATATTTCATCCTAACATGTATTTATTGTGCTTAATATGTCTCCTTTAACAACTTTATTTTCACTGTCACTATGTTTAATTTAAGAAAGCAGCTGATTTTTTTTTTCTACCTATTTTGCAGCGTAGCATACTTTGACTGAGTGAGGTAGACTAAATAATCCAAAACTGGGTCAGTAAATAGTGGTTCTCAACCTGTGGTCATGAAACATAATGGTACACTTGAAACTTCTGTTGGTATAGCAGAAGTTGTATTTTCTGAGACTGTAGTGAAGAAATAGATGATATAATAATAAGTATGCTACCAAATAATGAGCATAGTCACTTGGATCAACATAGAAGCCATACGTAAAGTCGTTTATTCCACAAAGAGCGTGTGAAATGTTAAGTTTTGTCAAAAAGAGAAGCACTGTGGTTGTCCATTCTCTAAGTTGGCATCTTCAATTGTTTGTCACACAGCTGCGCACATGTCCTGCCAGCTTCAAAAGAAAGATTTATTTTCTGATTTTGGCAAAAAGGCGCCGGAAGAATCGTCTCTCCATTGTGCACTAGTAATTTAGAAATCTACAAATCTTGGAGAGTGCCTTTCTGACTCACAAAAGAGCAAAGAATTGGTGTAATGTTGTGTTTGCGTCTTTTTGTTCTCCCAATGCAGTTATGCCTTGATTTTCTCTGAATCTCTAAACGTAACCAAATGAACTTCAACCTAACCTTCATGAAGTTGGCCCTCCACCACACGTGCATCTACACAAAAATGTGTCAAGCGTTTGTGCTGCAAAAGGTTTTGTTTTTGCTGCTTTTAGTTTTTTGAGATATTAACACTTGTTTTATAGGTCTTGTTAGTGCAATGCAGCCTCTCGGGAAGCATAAAAAAGCTAAAAATTACCCTTAATGGTGTCCGTCATTTGTGCTTTTTTATCTGCTGTTCAAACTTGCATTTGTGCTGCTTTAGTTGTTTTTTTTTTTTTAAATATGAGCAATTTTGTTCTAATTTTCTTTGGCATTTTATAACAGCTGACCGGAAACGACGTCATACAATAACTGCCAAAATAAGTTTTTAAATATGCTACTAATCATAATTAGCCATGCATAAACAGCACAAATATAACGCCAATTTGGCTGTTTGGAGCTTTTTATGGTTCATGAGAGGCTGCATTGCCTAATACGTGACAAACAAAGTCAATTAAAAAAATAATGAATCCAAAGCCTTTCCTCCAGTGGAGATATGAGGCGGAGCTCCGTTAAAATTTTAACCAGCAACTCAATGTCTTATGATGACGAAATTGAACAAGCATGTGTACTCTATGAACGACAAAGCCTGGCTGTCTCACTTAAGATTGCCCGCTTTTATTCCTGTATTGGACCTTTGCAGTATGCTTTCCAAACCAGAAGAGAAAATATGAACCCATAAAAAGAATTCCATTAATATCCCAAAAAACTTAATGAAACACAAACTAACCTTTTCACAGCACAAAACAGCACCTTGATGGATTTAAGTTTTGTGTAGATGAGCGTTCGATGGGGGGCCAACATAATGGAGGTCTTAATCTAAGCCTAACCTTAACTTCCAAATTCCTGAGTAAATGCAAAGTGATGGCAGTGTGGCATGGCTGTGTTGGGAACAAAAATCAGGCTTTTTTTTAATTGTTTGAGTAAGTTTAGCATTTTCTTGCCCCCATTTCGATATCTGATGTTTTGACTGTATTTTTGATAAGCTGTTTTGACATATCAGATAAAAACGATTCTCTTTACAAATTGTTTACAAATGTATTGAAAAAACTTGAAATCTAATAATTACCAATAATATCCCGAATTCACACCAGTGGAGCTCCCTTCGCTAACATTTTCCACAAATTTTATGGACTGGATCAACAAAACCTGTACTTGCTCCCTTATTAGCTTAAGCCAGCGGGTTTTTCCCCCTCAAAGTGCCAAGAAGCTTTGCCCACCTCACATTCTAGAGCTAATCAAATTTTACTTCGGACATTCCTTGGAGCCTAAGTCTATATTTGGCGGCACAAAAGGCGTACTATTTTTGTACTAGTAGCAGTAGGTTTGGAGAGAAAGGGTTGGTTTTCCTCACGGTTTCTCAGGTCAAACGCTCAGGGCTGTAAAAAGAACAGTTCTCTTTTTTTTGTATATACTGGCATCACTGAGCTGTGGAAGAAGGGTAAAGTGTATGTTTCAATCATTTGACCTCAAAGCATATGTTTTTTTTAATCAATGGAAAATGCAATGCCCTAAAGCTATGTTTTTCTCAGTTGAAAAATGGTACTTTTGTCTTGATTTTTGTTTTAAAAAATATTTGTTTTAATTTGAACATTTTTCATGTATTTAAAGTGCTTATGACAGATTATGACTAAACTTTGTCATTCTAATGTTACTTCCATGAGCAGCAGATGTGACACAACTGTTACCTAGCAATTAGGGCTCTGGGGCAATCTCATATTGATCAATCTCGATTTTCAATTTATTTTGTTTAGCCTTTTCAAAAATACATAAAAATGCCATTCATGAACATAAACAAAACAAAAACATTCGATTCAAAAAACCCAACCACACAAATAATTTGACTATTCGGTTTGATCTCGATCTCTTGATTTTTCGATTAATGGCCCAGCTCTACCTAGCAACAAAAATACAAACAACTATAAAAAAGTTTATAAATTTCACAATAAGTTTAGTTCATGTTTAAATTGGGCGCTTTATAAGGTAAGATGGAGAAAATTTTTCCCCAACATTCATTAAAACACAGGTTTTCACTGCTAATACATTTATTAAACAGATATATAGATACTAACCTGGTCTGCCAGATGGATTATCTCGCAATATTTTTGAATTCACAAACTCAAGATAATCCACCGGCCTTCCAGCAGCCTGATTGGTTTAGAATCCAACACAGCGGTGTGTCGGCCCAATCACATAGCAGAAAATGATGTGAAGCTATATTATGTGCCACTTCCTTTTAATTCCAGCCTTTTTTCTTTCACACACCTGACTAAAATCGATAAAATTTCAAACTACTACTTTGGAGACAAGCAATATCTGGGGTCGTTGGGAAGCTGAAATGATGTAGTTTTAGCTTCTGAGACTAACAGGTTGAATAAGAAAAAACTGAATCTCCTACATATTTTTGGGGGTAAATATATGGATTGGTAAAGCTGGTGTTTACAGTTGAGACCTTATTGACACTAGATCCGGCATATTTGGGGTTTTGACAATTCCTCTGCCAAAGCTGAAGGTAACTGAGGTTAAAAAAAAACAAAAAACAGTCCTATTAAAATTTTTGAGGATTTTGTCTTGGCTGATGTGACTCTAAATAAGATTGACACAATGGTGGTTTTATCTTTTAAAGTCTTAAATATAAAAATCTGTCATATGCACTTTCATAAAAATACACAAATATTATAGATGACATATTCAAAACTGGAAAATACTTTTGGGGCATTGCCGAAACTATTTCTGCTGCTCTCATCTCATCCACAATTCATTTACTGTATGTGGATATATTCAACACAAACCTATTGTTACAGAGAAAGTTAAAGGGACTATTTCTTAAATGTTTTAAAGTTCTAAGTCGAAAATCACTGGTATTTTCCCCACAATTATTTGTTATTATTGATTAACATGTTTTATTTGGGTGAACCTATTTTTGGTTCAGCGATTCATAGATATTTTATTGAAATAATGGATAGTTTGTAAAAGGGGAATTAACTTTTAAAATTAATTTTAATGCTAATTTATTCTAGTTTTCTTGTTTTTGTGCTTAACAGAGCCTGAAGTGTTAAGTTATTGTCAATTACAGTCTTATTTGTTTAATTAAAGTAATCACCTTTGCTCTTTCACGGTTTATTTCTACACCCAAACAAAATGTATCTAAAGTATTTGAACAAAGCACAAAACCTGCACGTATGTATTTCATTTTGTCTGCCAGGGAAACCTTTTCTGTTTTAGCTTTGTCGCTTGTCGTGAGTGCTCTGAATTCCTGAGCCGTTGCATGGCCCTGAAGCCTCATTTGCCTTAAACTCTGCAGTGGATGGACAGAAATAATAATGTTTATTTGAAAAAAAAACACTGGTGTTTTGTTTGTTTTTGATTGCTTGTTTAATAAAAGATTATGATAACAGTTTTATGTTTTTATTGCCATTGTACCACTTACCGATGCAAAATAATTAGTACAAATATAACTGAATCTAGAATTACTAATGTTTGACGGCAAGTATATGGTATAGGGTTAGTTGTGAGTAAATTTAAAAGACAAAAAAATTGACAATATGAATTGTATGAAGTGATTGTGTTTCTGGAACTATTCGAAAATATGATGTGATGGGTCGCATTTTAAAATATAGGTCCTTCTGTGTTATATTCAAATATAGCAATTAGGCCTATATAAAGCTTAATTTAACATTTACTGTATGCTCAAGTTTATGACATTTAATTACTTTTTACATTGGGAAATGAAGGTTCACATCAGAAAGAAAAACTATTGGTAGAAATTCCACTCAAAGTTCAAGAGAGAACATGACCGATTATAGATCTTCCAAATAACTGCATTGAAACAAATAACAAAACAGTAGAGGACAACAAAACTGCCCAATGTCAAAAAGTGGATAGAAAGTTTAAAAGTTGTACAACATATAGAAAGATTAACCACAAAGAAAGAAGAGTTAAAAAATGGACACTGTCATATAAGAAACTGACATGCTTCTGATATGAAACCACATTTTCAAAGGTGAAAAAATGCCTTTTTTTGCTCCCCCTAACATATTTTGCACAGGCGCAAATGTTTGATAAATCTGACAAAAACTGACTTATTTGCAACTTGACTTATTTGTTTGTGCATTTTACTTTTCATTAAAGATTGAGTGAATTAAAGATGAGTCATTGTAGTTTCTAATCTGTTTTGACCAGTTGCATTTGTTACTGTGATATACAATAATAAGATATGCAGTACTGTTAAAGACCTAAAATAGCATTAACATCTGCGTCTTTTTGCAGCCAAAGAATTACAGACATCTCTAAAAGCCTCTTTGTGTCTCATCAGATCCATCCGCTGAAACTTTTGAGCCACTTTGTTGTGTCTCTGTTCCTTCTGCCAGAAAAAAGGAAGACAAATGAATATTTAATCTACTTCGCTGTGACTAAAGTGGGCTGCCTGCTTCTTCAGATCCTAAACTAACATGTGGCGAGATAAAGATTTAAGACTGGTTGGACTGATGAAGTGGATGTGAGCCCAATGTAGAGATAACAATGGCACTTGGATGCTAAATAAAGATATAAAGATTAATGCTAATGTTTCAGGATGAATTCATAAACATCTATCAAGGAAGATTCATTTTGTGAAAGATAAAATCATGATTAAGTTGCTGGCAAAGACACTTGGGGATTAAAACGGAGAGATAAATGAACAATTGTTGGAGTGGGATTGCATGAACAATCTTTATATAAAAGTTTTCTTTTATTATTTTTAATAGCTGAGTAAGTTATTGCAGAGTCACAGAAGCATTGCACACTAACGAGGGAAAAAGGTAAGTACTTAAAGGGACTGTACTCGATTTTTTGCAACAATATAACTTAAAAGCAATTTCTCCCTAGCACTGATGCCTTGTTAATGTGACTATTCAGATAGAAATTAGTCCCCAAAGTCCTGTCTATGTCTAATAAATCCCGGTTGTGTGCAGCTTTTTCTGTTTTGTTTTAGCATTGTGGCTAACTGTTGTTAGCATAGTGACTCACCTCGCTGCTAAAGCTGTGAAAAAACATTAAAACTCATCATGATGAACAATTCTGAAGCTCAGAATGCATTAGCTATGTGAGGAAATCATGTAGCCTGAAGGAAAAAGGTTAAAATTAATAATTTCTGTTTGTTTACATTTTTAGGATGCAAAAATCAGTACAGTCCTTTAAAGAGGCTGTAATAATTATATCAACATGCTCCCAATTATTCACTATGATGAGTTTATAAGTGCTTTTCACTGCTTTCCTAATTGGCCTATCAATTCAACAGTTTGCTAAATGTTTTAGGGATTATTGGACATCCGCAGTTGTGTTTCCACAATGATCCTTTGCCAGACGAGCACAAGTCGAAAGAACCCAACAGCATGCCCGAACCCAGGGGTGTCAAACTGGTGAATGGGATGATTTCTGAATATTACTGTATGGAGGCCTGAAGGACTGAAGACAAATGCAAATTCAAAAACACAAACTCAATTTGGAAAAAGCACAAATTTGAAAACACGCTGCAAAATTCCAGTTTTCATTTGTCTTTTCAAATTTTGAGCCGAAGTTAAAGCTTAAAAAAGCTGTTTTGTAAAAAAAATTAAAGACTTCAGAACTGGAAAAAAGTTCATGATGTTAAAAATAGATAAAAAGAGTAGCCACAAGAGCTGACCATTCTGAAAGGTGTACTAGTGCTTTCTGCTGGATACTATGGAAAAACACACTTTCCAGTCTGAAGAACGATTTTCCTACTGCAGTACCATTGGACTGACTGTCACTGGTGACACTAGTCAGTCCTAATAGCTGTGGCAATAGCTAGCTTGTAACAAGCTTGTAGCTTCTGCCACAGCCACAAGCTAGAAAAACCCTATCCAGGTTCATTAATAGATCCATGGCAGTAGCTAGAATGCTAACAATGCACTTCCTGCATACATAGTTGTAGATGGTCCACTACAAACTAATGTCACCTGAACACATGCTTTTACAATAAAAAGTACATCAAAGCCTGAGATAAAATGAAATTGATGTATTCTGTGACAAATTTTACATCTTCTTTGAAAAATGTTTTCCAAAACAATGTTTACGATTAATGTCCAAAACAATGAAAATGCCTGGGCTTTTTAAACATGGAGAAGCTTCATGGATAACTTCAGAAAGCGCATGTTATTAAATTGATTTAGTGATAACACATGAGGCATTTCCAATGTAATTCATCTGAAGTGCACATAGCAGAGGAAGGAAGGATAGAGTGAGTAAGTGAAGGAGTCTGTGAAGAGGAGCTCCATTATGTGAAACCTGATCTTAATGTCAGTGGAGCTGAGGGCACCGGAGCAAGATCTAACCAGGTCACTACCAGCATCTGTCAGATCAAAAACAATTCCTGTTTCAAATAAAATCTTAATATGAGTTTAAAAGACATTTGACAGTTCATGTTTGTAAGATGATCCCAGTGATTTTTGATTCAAAGCGAGCTCGACACAGAGCGGTTCGCTTTGCCAGCAGGACAATGAGTATGACCCTGGAGGACATTTATGAACAAAGACTTCTTTCTCAGGAAATTACTGGCTAGTGTTGATCCAGAACGTCTCATAATGTTGGACATTTATGTGTTAGGTTGTGACTTGCAGTATAAATAACAGCACATAACACAAATGATAAAATTTCTTATGTTTTGAAAAAAAAAAAAAAACTATTTAGTCTTACACTAGTATTGGTTGATAACGAGTATCAACAAATACTTAATTCCAAAGTATCAGGATCGATATTGGAACTGAAATGCTGGATCGGTGTATCCCTAGTCCGAAATATTGATCAACAAATGGTGAACTAATAGGTGACAAAGTTATTAAGACTTAGTAAGTACTAGTTTAAGAGTGAAAGTTTAGAATTATTAAGGTCGGGATAAAATTGGAGTAATCTATTAATTAACATTAGTTCATGATGAATTAAGTATTTATTATGGTTTTATTAAGGCTAATTAAGGTGTATTATTATAAAGTGTTACCATAATAGTCTTATAGTCAGATATTGCCTTGTGATTGTGAGAAGAAGGCCTCACCACTCACGACACAGCTCATTGTTTAGTAATAAAAAGTCAAGTTTTAAATTGTGTAAAAAAAAAAATATTAATAATAATAATAATTAAGCAAGCATTTGATGAGATTTTTTCCCCATCATTAACTGTTATTATGTTGTGTATTTATCCAAAGGCATCACACTATCATGACTTTTATTATTTGTTTATTCAGTGCATGCGTCTCCACTCTTCAAGTCAATTTGGTATTTCAAATCCAGTTCAAATACAAACTGGTGTGACAGCAGTTCACATGCACAACAGCGTGCAGTTACAGTCCACTTCCTTCTCAGAACATCATGGAAGCACTAGATCACTCAATGGACAGTTTGTGTGTACGTTATGTCCAACATTTTACAATACTCAGATGGTTTGATAGTAATATGAGGTATTTGTATTGTTACAAGAACAAAATTGCATGCCAGTTTCATCTTGGACAGACCAAACCTGAAGCCACTAGTTGATACACTTTCTTTCATTAAAGTGTGTATAGCAGGTTGTCACAATATTGTAATTTTGTCTTAAATTTGTTGATTCATTTGTTAGAATAATAAATTATAGTTTTACGTGAATCTAGAACAGGTTAGTGAAGAAAAAAAAAATGAAAATATGTTGTAAAAACAGGAAGTAGAGGACAGTTCTAAACTGAAGACATCACACCAGAAGGACCAAATTTTACATTTTATTTTTGACTTTTAAACATGAATTTAACAAAATGGTTTGTTATATCTGAAAAGTTTCAGCCCAATTTTGTTCATGGTCGCTTGGCAATTTTCAAGTGTAAAGCAGAGGTCAAACTTGGAAAATGTTTTGTAAAATCTTAGATATAACAGTCTTAAATTTAGTGAAACAAGTAGTTCAACCTGTCATAAACACTTTAAATACTCCTCCGAAAGTTTTTTTTTTACTTTGCTCTGAAATAAATACACACAAGATGTACCTACCTGGAAGAATATTCCTGACTATTTTCTGATTTTCTATATTTTTGTTTGGCATTGACCAATTTAATATTTGACTATTTAATTTTCTAACAATGATGTTGCAAAATCAACAATCTTCATCTCATTAAGTCCTCCGAGAAGATGTTGTTATAATTTTGGGCTATACAAAAATAAATTGCTTTGACTTGATATTCTCAGTTGCTTGTTGCAATAAAAAATCTATATATTTGAACATAACAGTTAAAAAGTGTCAAACATAAAAAATACACAACTATTTATTATTGTATGTGTTGTTGTGTTTTTTTGTTTTTTTTTGTATGTTTGCTTTGCATTTCATGTTCTGAAGAGCGAGTGGCGGAACGTAAAAGGTGTAGCGGCCCACGGGCTCACTCCTAATTTTGTTGTACTCTATGACAATTTCTGTTCTGTTTTGTATGCATTTTGAGCAGAATAATAATAAAAAATAGCTTAGAAGTGGTTTTCAAATTTTTTACAACCCAGAATGAGTTTGCTGTCATAGCTAACAACAACAACTAACCATGCTAGCAACTTCTTTATAGCCAAATAGTTGCTTTGACAATCTGATTATGCGTTCTTTAATTAAAAAAGAGCTGCTAAATAAATACCTCATACTACTACAATAAAGTAAATGCTGAATTGAAGTGAAGGGACAAGTATCCTTGTTCCAAGTTTTGATCTTTGGGCATGACTTGGTTGAAATTGCATTCTTCTTCAGGAGTACTTTTGGGTCAGCAGCAAAGACATCATCACCTTGTCCAATGGTTTAGAAACTGTCCAATGTTTAGTCCATGTGTTATGTCTCTCATACCTGTTGCATGTCCTTCTTTTTTCCTGTTGTGTACGGCGGATGCTCCACAAAGCTATAATTAATAACCCCACCGTCGTCCTCAAAGTCAATATCGTCCTCCTCTAAGTCGTCTATGTCTATGTCTGAGCCTGGGTCCCCCATATTGTCACAGCTCCTACGGTTGTTGTTCCTCACAGAAGCCTCCAAAGCTTTCTGTCGCCTGTAGAAATGCGAGAACTTGTTGAAGATGATGGTGATGGGCAGCGCCACCACCAGAGTACCTCCCAAAATGCAGCCGCTTGCAGCCAGTTTCCCCACCACAGTGACCGGAACTACGTCGCCGTACCCCACTGTTGTCATGCTGACGGTGCCCCACCACCAGCAAGCCGGGATTGTGTCGAGACCTACGTCCTGTAAGAAAACAAAAGTGTGCTTAGAAATGTATCATGAAGCCAAATTTAATTCACTCTGGAGACACTCAAGACAATAAAAGTATGTTAGAAGATTCTTTATTGAGTGCATAACTTTGGCGGTCAGACCCCAGCAGAAGACACGGTGATGATTAGCAAGACCAGATTAAGTCGATTAGATCTGGAATGTGTCTTTCCTTGGTGCTGCACACTGGTGGTGGTAGAGGATAAACCAGAGGCGAAGATTATGATCCAGGGAGAGACAAGGGGTGATGAAGACTATCCAAAAAGTGGGCGATGAGGATGTCATCCCATGTTCTTAGACCCTCCTTCTCGGCAAAGACAAACTCCAAACCCAGTAGAGAAAATGAGAAACCTCGAGGAGAAACAGTGAAATGAAGATCCACTGCTATAGACGAACAGCCTTGAGATGTGACCTGGACAGGCCAAAGATGTGAGTGGACTGACATGCCTCCATAGAATTTAAGTGAAGACCCAGAGTCCATCAGCAGAGGAAAAACAACTCATCTGATAGGATGACAACAGCCAATTGACCCTTTGCACGTGTCGTCACGCTCCTCGAGGGAACGCCCACTTCTCCATGCTGGATGGCAAAAGCGCTGTCTGTGCGCATTACAGCAATGGAAATTTTGCCGAAAACGTGCTCGTTTCTAAGTAATTTTAAATGATTTCAATTGTAAATTGGCTGTATCTCGTGGAACACGCTGCACTAACAGGCAGGAGGTTTTAAGCCTAAACCTGTAGCTTTTTCGTTTACATTTTAATGAAGATAGAAGACGCTAGTGGATGGCAGCAATAAATCAAAGCACCTAACTCCCTCTAAGTCACTACAGATTTGCAGTGAACACTTTAAACAAGGTAAGTCAATGCTAATAAGAAAAAAAAGTATGACATTTGAAAAAAAAAAATGCAATGAATATCTGAAACAGCCTGCATTATGCGTGGCTAACACTAGCCTCACATGATATACAGCTAAGTTACTGAAAACCAACCTCTTGTAGCTTTTAAATATGTTCCAGTGTAAGACATAACCCAGTTTACCACATAATGGTGCAAATCATGAGGAGTAAAGTCAGGCAAACTTGTGAATTTTATTTATTCGGCAAACATAGCAGGAGGAAGAGGGCATGAATCAGCTAGCATTCATTAGCTTTGCAAATACCTTGTTTTGTGTGCGTCTAAAAGATACCCAACTTCCACAGACAAATGTACTGAACATGCGCCAGAAGCATCCACTGCTTTTTTTACGAAAAATAAGGAAATATGTGAGAATTTGTCAGTTTTGCGCTCCTTGTAATGCTGTGTACACGGACTTTTGCCATCCAGCATGGCGTAGCCACGTGATCAAGTGACGTAGGTGCAAATGGTCAATACAAGAGGAGACTGGGAGGAGGTGGGGCTGATCGATGACTGAACAAGAATGAATCGTCTGCATGTGACCTTATATGTTGCAGTCAAGGGCTGATGTAACTGGTTTATTTATATTATAATGACACAAAATTGTCTTTCTTTTGTTTGTTCTACATACTAGTCATTGTGCTGTCGTGTCCCTCTGGGGCACTGGTATAAATTGGTGTGTCGTCATAACCTCTTCCCTTTGCAAACTTGTGTGTGGGAAAAGGTTGGTCATCCAATGTAATCCTGTGTTTTAAGTGCATTTTAGTTATTATTTCACCTTTATTTTGGTCGTTGAACAAGCTATTGTTGTGTTTCGAGTCAATATCAAGCCTTTGAGTCGTTCTACTGTTTTTTATTTACTGACACAAAGAAGTAAATTGTCTCTTCTTTGTAGTTTGAGTTAACTGTCACAGCACATGTTAACACTGTTCACTTTTATTGTAATCCAGGTATGTTGCCCTTTGCAAACTCTTGTGTGGGAAAAGTTTGGGCAAACCGTTTACAGCACATGTTAACACTGTTCATTTTTATAGTAATCCAGATTAAACGGAGACCACTTCCAGTCACTTGGCTGTGTCCTCATAAACCAGTACACAACGCAGAAAGAAATACACCGGTCACACTGACTGGGAGCAGAACTGTAGCTAGAGAAAGGAGGTGTGGCTGCTGATGAGAGATAGGGAACAGGTGAGCTTGTTAGGTGGGGGAGCAGACAGTCTTTCAGGCTGAATTCACGTCAGCTTCATTACATTTAAAATTTAGGATATTTTTAACTACCTTTACATATTTGAATTTATGTGTAAAGGTAGTCACTACTTTTGACTATAAGCTTCAGATCCTGCGGCATATACTGTATAACAACGTGGACATGTACTCTCACACCGGAGGAGTGAGTCTGATGTGTGTGTCACTGCAGCTAGATTGCACAGAGGCCCAATGGTCGTGGACGTGAGGCTTTAATTACAAGACACACGTCAGAAAAGGACACTGAGTAAACAGGCTAAATAAGCTCTAAGTGACACTGAGACATCTGTAATAATCACTGTGTTCATTTGACGTCTAACAGTGACTGAGGCAAGGATTTTTTACCTGAAGCAGATGTTCCACACATCTGAAGTGTCCGCTACATTCTCAGTTTATTTCATCCAAGCTCTAAGTGTATATATGCACAATACCTAGTCCCTCATTAATTCCTCCTAGAAAGGTTTTCCTCTGCGCTGCACCAATACAATAATAGCTCACCAATAATAGCTCGGGTAGTAGGGCTCAGGAATAGTAGGGTATTAGCTAGGGCTAATACCCTACGTTACGGTAATCAGGAAGTGCACTAGCAGCAAGTTTGTTTGCCTTTTTAGTGATCTATACGCTTGCTTTAAAGCGAGTGTGGTTCATAGGTTCGTCAAAAAAATTAATTGTAGCGAGTGTGAATTGAGTCCAGTTGGAACCCCAGTTGTTCGACTGCACGTTCCAGCAAAAGGCAATATAAATACCACCCGATCCTGAATGTTTACCCACGAGTCTGTGGGTCTTGCAAGAATCCCCGTGCTGCTATGTCCAGTATATGCTGTCTTTTCACACTAAGTACCACCTAGGTTATAAGACATTTCCTGTTTCTAAACACTGGAACAATAAGACATTCTGTTGGACAAAAGAGCTTTGAGAGCGAATACAGTGTAATTTTTCATTTTCAGTGTAACTTGTTCCTCCCACATTTACTGTATAATATAGTGACGCAGCAGAAACTTATTTACATTAAGTTGCAAACTCTTTACCTCCTCATATTCGGCTGTGTAGGCGAGGCCAGAGAAGACGCAGACTCCCACGGCCAGATAGAGCAGCAGGATCCCAACCTCACGATAACTGTGCTGTAGAAGAAAAACTGAATTAAAAACAGGAACTTAACAGCTGCACCTTCTTGGGATTTGATTAGATTTTTTTTGTAAAATGTTTTTTTAATCCTGAACACGTTTATTTCTTTTGATTGCTTCACTTTTGTAGTTTGCTTCGTCGTCATTCAGTAAGTACCATATGACTTGTAGTGGTTGTGTGAGGTGTACATAATACATTACACTGCAGGCAGGTACTTACATAACACGCTTTACAACATAAAACAACAATCTCCTGACCTTCATCTAGCACTAGCCTTTAAGATTTCTAACACAGATTGCCACTTTCCCTGAAAATGTATGTAACTCTGCATTTGTGATCAGCAAAACAAACAAAGTAAAACAAACAAACAAACAACCACATCTAAACTCGAATCAAAACTAAATGTGATGTGATTCCAGAGCAATCTCATCAAACATGAGTTATCTGCATTTCTGCTTCAAGAAACACAGCATGAATTGATAACTTTTACAGTATTTCACAAACTTTGCTTCCCACAAATGCACAGCCCTTAGAGACATCTGACAACGCACTGTGTCCAAAATTGGTCTGTGGCGCAGCAGCGCTCTGGCATACTTTTGCTGAAAAGTTTTGCCAAAATGATTTTTAAGTTGTAACAATAGGTGTGTCCTTTATTTGTCCCACAATGGGGAAATTCTAGCGTAACAATGCCCAGTTCAAGAACAGCAAGGAAATAAAAACTTGCAATCAAACAAGATCATATTTTAAATTAGACTTGATAAAAAAATAAATACATAAACTTAATAGTCTAAAACTCTTATGTACAAGTTGTTTTATGACTGCGCAATTGCAGAATATGACAGGATTAAGGTAGGTATGACATGTTTATGTACATAAATGATTCATTCTTGCTGAAAGCACATGTAAAAATGTGAAACATGCTGCATATAAACTTGTGCATGCAACTGTGGTGTGGATTTGGTATGGATCAGTCAGGCTCAGATATACACGGAATTACTTAAGTAGTGTATTTTCTGGACTATACAACACACTTTTTGTTTGACAGGAGTGTGACTTATACTCAGTTGCGACCTTTATATACAGAAATACGTGCATTTTTAATAACTATTAATATACCACGTATATTAATAGTTATTAACTACCTGACCAGTTATTATAGTTATTATCTACCTGACCAGACTGAAGCGCACTTTGATTCTCAAACGCAGCAAGGGACATGCTCGCTACTGTTCTTCCAAGGAGACATGACACTGACGCCTGCATGGTGTGGCCACCTGCATAAGTGCAGGCCTAAGATTTATAAAACTGTAGACCTGGAGGCTGCAGTCTCATGAACCGCACTGACACTCATGATGAGACATAATGTATGCTTCATTCAAAAAAATAATGGGATGGAGAATGTTGATTTAATCTGATTTCAAGAGGTGTAGTTCTCTTGACTATGATCACTTGAAAGACAAACACTGATGTTTGTCTGGTGACTGGTACACAACCAAAACTTGCTGCTGCATTTCCTTGTTTACGTGCGTAATATCAGCTAAGGGCTCGCCGATCGTTTTTGCCTTATGTGACCTATCCTCCGGAGTGACATATAGTCCGGAAAATACGGTAAGTAAGGTTGCTTTTGGACAACTTTAAGTTTTCAATTTTAAGCAGTCTATTCCAGGTGCATGATTCTTTCACTATCCTTCCACACCACAGCAGTGTGAAATCCTGCCAGTACACTGTATTGATTGTCACAGAGAGGCTTGTATCAAATGCACAAAAGCAAAATCAGATACACCACAACCTACAACTGCACTCCTCCATTTTGTCGGTCCACAACATGCAAGACACACCGCAACTCACATTTCACTACCATCGCCTAACCATCCTGTGCCTCAGGATTTGGAATGTTTTTTAATATGTTTTTTTTAAGTGACTCTTAGAGTTGTTTTTACAGTATTGCTAAAAGTATTTTGATGTTCCTCTGAATATCAAATGAACTCCAGAGCATGATCAAAACAAGCGACAGAAGATACAGCTTTCTAGGGCGAGAGAGCGCAAAGAGCAACTTACTTTTAAATTAACAATGTCAATCACCGTTTCTTTCTGGAATAAAAAAAAATGCCTTTTTCTTGCTATCTTCAAAGGTCTGTAATCAAAATGTCAACATGCATTCACTTGGTAGTTGTTTATCATTTTATATTACATGAGAAAGAAAAGTTTTAATAGAATTTTGTTTTATGTACATTGTGTTAACCTTAGCTTAATTTTTTAATTCTTTTTTTTTTTGGTTTATATTTTTAGATGTGATACTGATCTTTTAACCAAGTCTATTTACTTTGTGAAATAAACATTGTGTAAATGAAACTGACAGACCCGAAGAGTTGCCCCCAGCGACCTGAGCCCAGTCGAATGTCGAGCCAACTTCAAAACTCGAAAAATCCTCATCAATCTGAACACCTGAAGACAGACATAAAGAGCAGGTTTACTTAAGTATGATAATTGTGTTTTCTAAAATGTAATAGTTAGCTAAAAGTCTGTAAAATAGCACATTTATGTTAAAATGAAATGATTGTAATCAGTGTTAACTTTGAAAAGGTATTTAGCTACAGAATACTGAATATGAGCCATAACATGTATTTTCTAAATCATTACGTACTTGTTACCATCACAGACTGTATTCCAATACTTAAAAATACTTTCATGCTGTTTGTTTATATTGAAAAAACAAGACTTGAGATAAAACTGTTTTGTTTTTTTAGTCATTGTTCTTTTTACGAAGGAAGGAAATTATTTCATGTTTATTTTATTCAGCTAAAATTATTTTTTATGCTTTTGTTTTTATTGTATCACAACACTGCAAAGCACTTTGAATGAACACAAATTTTTGCTCTGATTTCAGTAACAATATTCTGAATAGCAGATTCAGATTCAGAATATTTACTAAAAGAGTAACTGCATCTAACTACAGTTACTCAAAATAAGTATTTAGCCTTCTTCAAGATTTCAATCTTATTTTCAGAAATTTTGACAAATTTGACATCTATTTATTCAAATACCAAGATTATTTTCCTTGTTTCAAAGTGTTTGGGGCTGTCATCATCCTACCAGATGAGTTGTTTTTTCCTCTGCTGATGGAGTCTGGGTCTACACTTAAACTCTATGGAGGCATGTGAGTCCAGCCACATCTTTGGCCTGTCCGGGTCACAGGCTGTTCGTCTATAGGAGTGGATGTCTGTTTCACTGTGTTTCTCCTCAGGTTTCTCATTTTCCCTACTGGGTTTGGTGTTATCTTTGCCGAGAAGGAGGGTCTAAGAACATGGGATGTCATCCTCATCATCGCCCACTTTTTGGATCGCCTTCATTGCCCCTTGTTTGAAGACGTTGCTTCTCACTTTGAGCCAGTATATTTGCCAAAGGGTTAAGAACATTTTACTAACCCGATTGTCAAAGTCATTGCTATTTTAAGCCCAAATCTCTTCAAACAAGTCAGAAATTCCTTGAACTAGTAAATTTTTTTTATAGCAATTAAATCTTACGCAGCTAAAATTACTCAAATCCAGATCAAAATTCTGAATTGAAGTCATTTTAAACAAGACTAGATATAGATTTTTTACAGTGTATAGCATGTATAGTTGGTGAATAACTAGTTATTTAGAATAGTTAGCTAATAATACTAATTGCTAATAAGCAATGCAGTAGGTAAGTGAGCAAAAATGTTCTATCTTCTGCAAACTGTTAAAATGAACAGGTTTTCAAGACTAACAATTAGGCACAAAGTTTACAAACACTGATTAAATTGTATGACAGTTGCATGTGATTAATATGTTTGAACACGCCTGAACATTTAGCCCTGATGTCCACATTTTCTACTTCTACCATGTCAACTTTATCAATCTGCTTCTTATGACTAGACCATTTATGTACAAGTTTAACAGCAGTCATAGTAAATCACCTGAATGAGTCGTCCGATGTTGCCAAGCTCGGACTCAGACCCCATAGTCATGTCAAAGAGCAGCGTGACATAGATGGGCACCACAGACACCAGGTCGATGATGTTCAGAGGGTGGTGAAAGAACTTCTTCCTGTTTGGAGCCAGCAGCAGCCGTGTCACCACCTTCAAGAGAGAGATCATTTCATTTAACTGTACTGTACTCTTACTGTAATGTGTTGATAATGTACTTACCTCAAAGGTGAACCAGCACGAGCAAAACACCTCCAGAATTTGCAGAGTTTGATCTTCAATGGGGTTCCCATCGTCGTCGAATAACTGTGATGAGATGTGTATAATTTAAAATTTTAATTTTAATAGTTACGGGGGGCTCATTTAATCTTTGTGCCAGTAGGTGGGCGCGGACAGTGCTGAAGAGTAGGGACAATTTTAATGAATCATTCATTAAACAAAAATTGTTCATCATTTGTTGTTCAGCATTTGTGATCTTTTCTCTGCACACCACTCTCTCAGCTTATTTAATAAAATAAGTAATCACAGATTTATGAGGTGATGGTTAAATCATTATCCAAAAAAAATACTAATAAATGCCAATGTACATTTGAATCTTAACTTGACTTAACTAGACTCATTTCTACTACTTTTAGCAGTGACATACACTTTTTTTTTGTCAACCTGAAGCTCTGTCAACCCAGCGAAATGCTCTTGTTTTGTTCCTTCTTTGATCATTTGTAATTCTGACTATACATAAATAATCCACTAATCACGGCTGACACCAATAAAATGATTGGAAAACTAAAACTAGCTTACTACTCCAGTACGAATTGGGCTTTCTTCGCTTATTTCTGTGACTTATTATCCAAGCCTAAAGAAATTTAACTTGCTAACTTTAAAGTGAGGCTAAACACACAGACACAGCATCTCTCAATTCTGTGAGATGCTCGAAGGCCTTTTAAGGGACGCCTAGTGGGTATAAACAGACATTGATTGACAACGATTGTAGCTGGGCGAGTGATGTGAGTTTTGTGTAGAAGCGACCTGACATGTGGTGAGGTTTACAGCTGCTGAAGCTGTGCAGCACAGGACTAGTTTCTTACACTTTAAGATTCCTTTTATTAACTTTGCAGACATATGTGTGAAACTTGCTTTGTATGTACTCAGGTTGAGTATTTTGTCTAAAATTGAAATGAGAAAATGAACAATGACACGAGTTTCGGTCCTGCAACCCTTTACACCATGCATCTCCTGATTATCCATCTGAGCCAAATGATTGATGATGTCAATACAATCCGAGTGACCACTTTTCAATTGCAATAACTTGACAGAGGTGATGTAAGAAGGAAAGTTTTTGTAGCCCACCTGGGCAGCTCGGCTGTTGTCAATTTGATGTGATGTTGGCATGTACTGAAAATGCACTGATATGGTTTGACCATCGTGGTAGCACAGTTACGGTTTTTGCACAATAACTACAAAATACACAAAATTTCCCAAAAAGGCTCAGAAACAGTAAATAATTAATTTGAACCCATACACACAGATTGACAGCGCAAAAAGTTGATTCTACTTTTAGTTTCACTTTAAAGACAAAGATGCGACCATTTTGACAAGGTGGACCAGCTCATCACAACACAAGGATTCTTTACTGTCTTTAGTGTTGATTCTATTAAACATTAAACCTTTTATCAAGAAGTGTACTCATCTGTAAGCTAGAAATTGTAACGCATCTGTCGTGTATGTGACTGACCTGGTATTCTGGGATGCTGTTGATACACATGATGGCGATGGAGGTGAGCACCACTCCGATGGACAGCAGGCTGAACAGTTTACTGGGGATGGAGTAGCCCGGGTTCTCCAGAGTCAGCCACAGACACTTGCGCACATTCCCATATCGCACCTCCTGGAAGTGCTGCATGTCTCTGAATCACAGACACCCACAAATCAAGTCAATACAAAGCAGATACTTACAGCAGATACAGCAGATACAGATATATACTGTAAGTTAGTCTAGTCAAATTTTTCAGTGCGCCCAGTATATTGAATGTAGTGCCAACAAAGACGGTGTGTGAGAACCTGTTTAAGTCAGAGATCTCGTCCACAGACGTGTCGATGCTGCTCACGTCGCTCTCGTCGTCCCAGCTGCGGTGACGGCTGCTCTCCAACTTGCGGTCGTGGTATCGATAACTGCAGCACGTGTCCAGGAAGAACTCATTGATGCCCCAATACTCATCTCTTGACTGACAAATACAAAGAAAACATTTGCCAAACCACTTTATGAATAATTTGGACTTTATTCATGCTATATAGTGTTTTGTCAAAGCTAAAGTAAAGTGCGATGTCAGAATATTACCAGAAGGAGAAACGCAAAGCTCCTCCATGACATGCAGCTTTCCAGTTTGGTAGAAGTGAAGAACATAAGGAAATAGGCCGGGATTCCTGTCAAAATAAAACTCTTTCTGCTGCACATCATAGTCATCACACACCTGCAGAGAGAACAGGGAAAAGACAAGAGAGAAAAAGAATACTTTTTAGTTTTATTCAGACTAGTTAAATTAACCCTCAATGCTTGCAAATATGAAGATTGTGTTTAAGTAGATCAATTTATCAAAGTTTTCGATGATCCCAAACCTAAGTTTAAAGTGCAAGTGTTCATTAATGGGGAAATTGCATAAGTGGACCAAAAAAAAAAAATATTTGTGGAAGAATTGAACGCAACATATTTTTTGGTGAAAGTGTGTAAGTTTGACCTGCAGTATGTCCTCCTCGGAGTCACAGTACAGAAGTTTGCCCAGTCTGGTGTCAGGAAACTTCTTTAAAGTGCTAGAACATAGGCTCCTCTTCAGCCCGCCGACGTTCACGTGGACCATGCCATCCTCCGAGTCCGACTGGACCCAACTGGGAAGAGTCTCCTTCACCATTTCCACCTGGAACATCAGAAATCCATCAAACCAGAATAATACAATTAGAAGTTAGATTATAATTTGGTCTAAGCCTTTTGCTCACAATTTGACGCATCTAAATCCAATCTTAAAAACTAACAAAAACAATTAGTGTCAAAAACCATCATGTGCGATAATCAATTTATTATAAACTAGTATTCCCGATTTTTGCTACACACACTTGATAGCATGTTTTTTCAAATAAATCAAACTTTCTTTACGCTGCAAAAAATGAAATTCAAGACAAGCTAAAGTTGCTTGATTCTATGATTTAAACTTAATTTCAAGCATTTTGACTAATTTAACCTCGATTTATTGTAGAGACATAGATTATTTCCTTGTTTCAAAAGGTTTCGAACTGATTTTTTTTTACAATCCAAAGTATTTGCCAATGGGTTAAAAAAATATTCTTACCCCATTGGCAAATTTTTGTTCTTGTTTTAAGGCAAATTTCCTTATAGCCAGTTAAAAATGTCATGAAACCAGTGAAATATTCTACATCACACAAGCAATTAAATCTTATCTAGTTAAAGCTTAAATTTGGATTAAAATTCTGATTCCAAGCCAATTTAAGCAAGTCAAGCTCCTAGTGCAGAGGCTCCTCAGAGAAAACACTGGATAATCTAAAAGTGATAAAGTTAAATAAGAAGTTAATTACGAGCAAACTAAGAACTAAAAATATTATTAAGAAAAGCTTAAGAGCAAAACTCAGTAACTAAATATAATAAATAACTAAAGCTATTAAGTCTAGTCTACTCTGAATAAAGTGTTTGAATCATGTTTGCTGCCTAAAGTGAAATAGTGTTATCAGAAACTTCTCACCTATTCTCTTTCTAATTACTGTATTAAAAATGCATCATTATAAGGTAGGTAAGGTAAGGTATACTTTATTGTCCCCGTAGGGAAATTTGTCCTCTGCATTTGACCCATCCTTCAATGCCTCTGCAGCATCTCCTCAGGAGCAGTGATCGCCGCAGTGCAGCGCTCGGGGACCCATCTCCAGGTGTTGTTGCTAGGCTTGGTCAGGACTACCGTAGCTGGAGGATTTTACCCTGACATGCATGTTATTGGTTATAACTCAACAAATTGAGCTGCAATTATTTAAAAAAAAAGAATAAAAGTTTCTTCTGCTTCTTACTAGTATTCTTGCAACTTACACTAATACAATAAGTGTCAACCACTGAATGAGGATTATAGTAATATACAGCATCTAAACATCAAGGACAATGCATGGACTCTCTGCGTACAGCGTATTGATTAATTGGTAATGCGATCTGAGTTGTACAGATAGATTTACATGCAAGCTGTAGTCTTGTAGTGGTTGAGTACGCAAGAATATATTGCACTGACAGTATAAATTATAATCAACATTGTAGTAAAACATAACATTTTGTTGTAGCTCTTTTACAAATCACATTTCAAGTTTAATTTTTTATAGTCTGGAGGCTTTATAAGGACAAAGAGAAGATGGTGAAATAGAGAGACACTTCATTTTTGGCAGATTGTCAATGTTTATTCTGGTACGATCCAAACCCAAACTGCCCTTTGTGGGATCTGTCCCAAATGAAGATCCGATTACAACTTGGGACAAACTAAAGAGTTAGAAAAATGACACTCTCTACAAAACACAAAACTATTTCTCAGTTTGACCTTAGTTTTACCCAGAGTTATAAACTAAATTAATCATATTTTCCATTTTGAGAGATTTGGGTCTTTAGTGAAGCTAAATGGTCAAAAATAGAGTTTGAACAATTTATTAATATCGTCACAGCTCATCTGATAACAATAGTATTTCTTTTTGACATAATCTTAGGAATAATACCCCGATTTTGTATTCACAAACATCCTTCATTCTCTACTTTTGTCACAAAGCAACAGATTTATGTCCTATTTTCCACACATCCATAATGACTAAACTAGTTGAAACTTGAGCTAATCAAATCCCAATTGAACTATCACCAAACTAGGGCTGGGTCATTAATCGCACAATCGAGATTGAATGGAACCAAATCATCAATTATTTGGTTGTGAGTTTTGAATCAAATGATGGAAAAAAAAATAAAAAATTCTTTGTCAGTAAAAATGTGTTGTTTGGCGCAAAAGTCAAACTTTGAGGCAGAATATTGATATATAATTTCAAACAAATTTAATAAATGGGACAAAATACAAGCTTTTGTTTTGTTTGTGTTCATGAATGCCATTTTTCCTTTGTTTTTTAAAAGGTTAAACAAAATGAAAAAAAAAAAAAAAAAAAAAAAATTGAGATTGATCAATATGAAGAAAAAATGTGTGATTATATTTTTTCCCTGATCGTTCAGTTCTACACCAAACCCAAATATAGACAAATTTGCAATGGCAAGTCCAACCGCATTAGCATTTTTTCCACATGTTTGGAAGGCAAAAGCATAATGACAACTGAACCAACACTTTTTGTCCGTCCTTTCCTCCCACTGCTAACTCTTAAAAGGTTAAAAGTATCAGAAGAGTTAAAACCGCATTAGCCCCACTCTAGGTTAACATCAGTCTGACATTCACTGGACCATTTCCTCACATTGAGCAATTAGACACTATCTAAGTCCATTCAATTAAATTACAGACACACTTTACCTGATGCACTCTGTCGAGCGGATGGAAACCTGCTGTCGGCAACAAATGCATCTTTAGATTAGACGGTGAAAGCACACTGCTCGACTTATAGCTTGCCAGGTTACAAAAGGTTTTGTAGTTGTACTAACAACTACATTGATTCATTTGCCATGCTCTTTTTTGTATTTCCAAAGCATCTCATACTGAACAATTTTGGAACGATCATATGGCATCCCAGTCTCCGGAGAAAATGTAGATATCCATCAAAGTGTCAAAAATGTATGGTAAGTATGTGTAAATCTTAACCTACCTCAAGCCCAAATCCTAAACTTACCCATTTTAGTAACTAAACTTAGCCTAAGCTTTCTTGTTAAACCCAAAGAAATGTCACCACGAGACTTCAACCAAAATGTGTTCTTCATTTACATACGTACGTAAAAATGTCCGTGAAATGAGGTTATTGTATGTTTTTGAAATTTTGTTGTATATCTACGTTTTCTCTGGAGTCTGCGTTGCATATGGGCAATAAAGTTGCATAACAGTTGATCTTTTCACTTAATTTATATACATTGTTTATTTGATTTACAATTTATTTGTTCTACTTGTATGTCCACCTCAAGTATGGCTCATTTTTTTTAATTTTATCCCAATGTTTAAAAGACACATTTCATGCTCTGAGGAAGACTACTTGAGAATGAGACATTAGGTGTTTTCACAAACGCAAGTACCAGCAGCTAAGTCACCAGGTCAACCAGTCAGTGCTTTGCTAGAGACACCACCCATTCGCATCGCAAAAGTCTGCCAGTGGGATTAGGAAAACAAATTACTTTTTCTTTTTCTTTCATTTTTTTTTTTTTACATGAAACTGTAGTACATCGAAAGTTCCAACACATACTTAATTAAACACAATATTAATAGTTACAGTATTTCAAAGTGTATGTAGCTACTGCAAACTAAATAAAAGTTGTTTCCTAAAGTTACTTTTGTAAATGTACTTGTCCCCAAAACACCAGTACTAGAACTACAAAACAAAAAGAAAATGTTTCTGCAATGGAAATGGGAAAACACCTAATATTAGACTGATAATACTCATCAGTTAAATTGCTATCAATTATCTTATGATATCTTAGAACAGTTATAACATAAAACTAAAATTCTCAAGCAGCAGGGCAGTTGGTGCTGTTAGGAGGATAGGGGAAACACTGCAATCCAAATGTCAATGTTGGCTTTAATTTATGACATTCACTCTCTCAGTCTTTCTCAAACTGTGGTATTTGTACCACTCCTTCACGTAGTACATAGGACCCTGTCAATTATACTCAATTGTATCCACGTTTGGGCACTCCCTTTGGATAATTTTGAAAACTAATATAGCAATGGTGTAGTTCATTTTTAAACGATAAAAGTCTTTTTAAAAATTTGGTACAGATCTGGTGGTGGTACTAAGCCTAATGTTTTCTTAGATGGTGTTTGGTATGAATTGTCTGACAGCTATTGGTCTATCTGAAGAAAATGATTACAATATGAAATATGGCATTAGTATTAAAGATTTTAATGTTAAGGATTTTATGATCATAAAAAAAAAATTATATCATGAAAGCATAATTTTGTTTTCATTGCTCTGCCCACAGACACTAGAAACCAGGAAGTATGTTGTTAAGATGCTATGTTTCTAGTGAAAAACGCTTCCAAACCTATCGTAAGCTTAAAATGCATTAGTCAGTGAGCAAGACAAAGACTGTGTGCTGCAAAAAAATGTAATGAAATACTTTTTTTTAAGACAAATATACAAAATACAGTTAGAGTTACCAGGTTTGAAAATCATCTTCAGTACTGAACTAAACTTTTACCAAGCCGTTTACTTGACAACAGAGTCTAACCGGTCCACTTGCTAAGCAGCATCATTATTCCTGGCAGTAGGACCGTCATTGTGCTCAATCTTAGTTTGGGCAGCAGTCGGTGAAAGAACTTGGAGAGATTTTTAGAAAGAAAAACTTCACAACATCTTCACACATTTGATGAGGTTTATCCGTTATCATTATTTCACCGTGGTTTGAACAATTGCAGGTGGGAGGACAGTAAATGTTTGTAAGGGGGTGGTGTTTCAAGACTTGGCTCAAGGAAATCACTCGACTATTTTAATCACAAGCATCATTTAACTCATCCTCTTCCTTCGCACAGCAACGAACTTTATGTCCTCTTTCCCTCTCACTTTTTGGCCTTCAAAGATTGAGCAGAACTAGTTAAAGTTGGAGTCCCAAACCCAGACTGACCACATCTTCAAACATACAGAAGTACCCAACAAAATCAGGAGGATGGGTAAAACTATGCTTCTTAATACATAACAAACAAAGAAGATGCTAATTTATATACTCTGGGTCGCATAACACATCACTTAGTTTAAGTTGCAACTGTTTCTTGAGATGTGCTGATACTAAGTCTTTTCTTTAAGCAATTTATTTTTATTGACCTTATTTACCAGGAAAGTCCCAATGAAATTCAGACTCTCTTTTGCAGGGGAGTCCTGGAGGAGGGAATAGAAGTTCTCAATTATACAACTAATTACTCTTATAAGTTTTTTTTTTTTTTTCATATTGAGCTGCTCTGGTGTAAAGCACTCTGAAATTGGGTGGAACTTGGAAGCAAATAAGAGACCAAGGTGGTGAACCCACAATCATTTGAAGTAAATACAAAGTTTAGTGCAGTGGCGCAGCGTTAAGTGCTCTGGCCTCATAGCAAGAAGGTCCTGGGTTCAACCCCTGAGCCGCCCGGGGAGTTTTGTTAATAACATGCACAAATGTCACAACATTCTCACCCCAAACACAACTACATGAGAAAAATCCACAATTCATGTTTTGCATCATTGAAAGTAAAACACCAAAATGTTTACACTCTCAACGTGACAGTATTAATTAAAGTGTAATTAGTATGCAGAGCATAGGTCCAAATCCTGGCTGATTAAACTCCAAACGCTGACCTCCTGTGGTGCGTAATGCATTGCACAGAAGCATTAGCATAGAAATTGTATTTTATTCCACAGCCCTACAGTGACATTACGTTCCAAAGTTGTCTACTGAAAGAGTATACAAATAAAATAATGAAATTGTTTCAGAATGGTCTGGAGCCATCTCTCCTAGTGCACCAACAACATAGTAAAATGACCAAATCTACCAATATTTTAAATGAAAAGTACACTATATTGCCTTGTTCATTAAAAAAAAAAAGTGTTTTTCCTTACCTTGTGGTATCAAAACTGGTACCGATTTCTCAACTGTCATGTTCAGCAGTAATAGTAACTGATGCAATGGTTTGTGCACTTCTCTTTTATTGAGTAAGTTTGTGATCGACAAGGGTCAGGGAATCTCCTAAAAGCTTTTGGCTCTACACCAGTGTACAGTGTGTGCCTTTAGTCAGCATTAAAACGTCTGCTCCAGCCGATTAGTGTCTCATCAAAGTACATTGAGTGGAGAAGATAAAATTAGATTTACTACGACCACCAAAAAGCATACACATTTGGAGTCAGAGGCGGCTTTCCTCCACAAGATTGTTCATGAGTCATTGCTTGGATAAACTTACCGTATTCGTAAGGAGGTATTTAATTTAAATTCTCTTTTCTTCTGCCAAGACAATTGCAGATTACTTACCCATAACATACAGTTAGCTTTAGGTATATAATTAGTGGAGAAATATGTTGCAAAAACATCTATAGCAATTGATTAGATTTGCAATGTTATTGAGCAACATTTTTCCAGTAAATGTGGTTCTGACTACAGCAGTGGCTTCCTGAGGGGCTCTAAGCAGACTAGATTTGCATAGACCTGTACACACAAGAAATGCACTTGGCAATATGGTTTAACATAAAATATTAAATATTAGTAAAATCTTTAAAATATAAAATGAGATAGAATAAAACGATGCATTTGAAATAAAGTAAACTTAGCTATTTGTACAAGGTAATCAGTAAGTATGAAACAGCTTCTGTTCTTGTGACGAGAGGTACGGCTGCATGATTTGGGACAAAATATCAATTGAGAACTTTCTGACTAGAATTGCGTTTATAATAGTGATTCATTTTTTAAAGAAATACCGTGTAACTTTTGGCCAAAAAAAAACTTGAATACAAGCATGTTTCCTAGTTTAGATTTCTTTGTGACACTAAATAACTTTTTCTATGAGAGGGACTGCATGGTCACAAAAGTAACAATATAAACCAAGAGGAGGTCCGCCTCCTGCTTATTTTTTATGGAAAATTCACACCTTTAGCTATATTTTCTCACATTATGACATAAAACTTATACCAATAATAATGATTTTATCTCCCTTATAGTATTGAATAGGCCCTTTTCACTATGCGGCTTGGCTAGTTTCGGTGTGAATACACCAGCGATCCTTGTTGCAGTAAACTAACAAAATAACTGACACAAAGTGGACAACAAGTTACAGCCGAAAGTAATTTACAGCATGTTCAGAGCTTCACATACGAGGTAATAAAAAAAATTAATGGAACACCAAAACTTACGTGACTTACGCACTTTCATAAAAAAGATTTCTGGTGAAGTATTTACCTCGTATGTAAGCTCTGAACTCACTGCCAGTGGTTATCTAGTTGAAATCCGCTCACTGCTTTGAATTTTTTAAACATTGATTATATTAGCACATCGTAAATTCCATACCGCAGTGAAAAGGCCTATATTTCACTTCCAGAAAGTTACACGATCATTAATAAACAGTAATTACATTTTAACCGTGTCCAGGAGAATTGATAAAACAACAGAATCATGTCTATGAACTCATAAACTAAAAGGCTACAAGAATCCATTTTTCGGAACGTGTTTGTACAGATATAAACTTTAGTAGAATAACATTTTATATATACAAATGATATTTGCTTTTAAAGAATATTATGGTATTTTAAGTTGCAGTCTTTGATATTTGCTCATTGCATCTATTGAAATTGATCTACTGAAACTGTTCATACAGCAGCAGTTATGCCCTGGATGGGAAGAGTAGCAGTGAATCGATCTGCTCATTCCTTAGTCAAGTACAGGTCATGAAGAGATAGAGGTCAGCAGTAGTGTCCAACACAGGGTCTCATTTATCAACCCAGGTGCTCCATTGCAAGTATAAGCTGGAAAAAATGCATGTACGACTGGTGAGACTTTGGGATTCAATTTACAATAAAAGATGCACATATAACATCTTCATAAACCGATGTGCACCACTTCAAATTCTGTATTTTGAGTGAGATGAAAATGTCAGATGCTCCCCATGACCTATGTTGCACTTGAGCAAACACTTGATAAATGAGGCCTGTATAGTGATCACAGTCTGTATAATGAACCTGGGCTTTTTGGGCCAACTTAACATGATTCTATGATGGTGTTAATTTGCCGAACCAAATCAATAAAGTATGCCTTAATCTTAGGGAACAGTTTTAGAAGGAGGTTCGTCACATGTTTGGAGAGAAGATGCTACAGCCTCATTTTGAATATGTAAAAATCCATGTTTTGAAACACGTTTGCACAGATGTTTGTCGTTAGCAAAGAGAATTGAAATTGCAACCTTTGCGATTTGCTAATTGTGTCTGTAAAAAATAGCAATATTGATTCAGTTTTAATTCATTGTGCACTCCTAGTTTTCACAATTGTGAAAAGCCAAGGCAAGTCATGTACATGTACATGTCATGTACATAACATAAACAAACGTTCTTACTGATTTTTAGTTGGCAAACTTTTGATTATTACATATAGTGGATGGGACACTGCAAAGTAATTTCCACTCAAATAGATAACAGTAGTGTGAACAACTCAAGTCAAACTTTGGTAACTAGTTTTGATGACTTGATTTGATGAAACTTCTCAGTTTCTTTTAAATGGGACAATTTGGAAAAAAAAAATCTGAGAAATTGTAGAAAATGAAGACGTATTTAGTTTTGATATAAAAACTAAAATCAGAAGACTTGGACTTGTCTCTCTTTGACTTGGACTTGACTTGGACTTGTCTCTCTTTAACTTGGACTTGTTTCTCTTTGACTTGGGACTTGACTTGGACTTGTCTCTCTTTGACTTGGACTTGTTTCTCTTTGACTTGGGACTTGACTTGGACTTGTCTCTCTTTAACTTGGGACTTGACTTAGACTTGTCTCTATTTGACTTGGGACTGGACTGGGATTTGAGACCAAAGACTTGAGACTTGCAAAACAGTGACTTGGTCCCACTTCTACTGCTAATGAATTTTTACTTGAATAGATACTGTGACGTTATACTGTATCTGTGATGGCTAGAGAAGTTATTTTCTTTAAAAAAAATAAAGAAAGAAAACCGGGTAGGTATAGTGTCTTTAACTACTAACCATTAAACCCTAGCAAGTCTTAGCATACCTTCCTCTTACATGCCTTCATAATATTTTACCTCATGAAGTTCCAGCTAAGGCTAAGCGGCGGGACAGTCTCTCTGCCTCTTCTCGTGCGTGTAATCACATGACGAGCCCACGCTGAGATCTCCAGGGAACCGCCATGCAGCACAGAAATAAAGTGATCTATAATTCAACAAGAAGAAAAACGTCAGCCTGCAATCACAGCGCTGGAAAAACGCTTCCGCAGATAAACAAATAAACGAGCTATGAGACTGCGAGGCTATCGCTTAGTACTTCTGTCAGACCTATAAACGTGAAGTTGGAAATTCAAGTCTTACAGTAACTTTATATTTTCTATTGCTTGAACTGAACTATTGAATGAATGAGTCTTATCAATCCAAGTGGACTTTTTTGTAACAGTTTCCCAAAGTGCACTTGAAATATCTAAAATAAAATATACTTTTCTAAAATTTTAGCCAGGTTTTTATTAGTTAGAGCTGGGCAATATATCAAATTTTAGATAATATGGTGAATGCTGTTTTTAAGATATGCAAAAATTGTGATGTATACTTTCTAATAGATAAAGCAAGTTTATTTGTAGATTTTGTGCTTCACAAAAATGAGGATATTGTGGGAGATTGCAGCACTTTTGTAATTAATTTGACAATAATTTCTTAAGATCTTAAGATAGACAACGAGGGAATATGTGCCTGGAATAAGTATTTTACTTTGTTTGAGTACATTTTTATTTGTTTTGACTATATCAGCTCGCAGCTGGAACAAACATAAAATATCTTGTTTTATATAAAATAAGAAAAATACACACTGACTTACAATTATATGCTTCTGAAATAAGAATTACATTTACTGGCAGAAAACCTACCACTTATCCCCACCCACTCGTTTGTGTTTATTTGTGATTGCTCAAAAAACTCTGATTCTGAATTAAATGTTATGTACCCACTTTTCAAAATGATAGTCAAAATCTGCTGATTACAGATAAACTTCACAATAAAGAGGCAGGGCTCATCACTTTTGCAGTTTGAACAGGATGTCAGTGGACGTTTTTCTATTTCTACGTCTTTTAAAATTGATTTTGGGTTTTACAATTAACAAATGGTTGTTTTTTTCTACATACATTACTTATGATGAAGTATGTAAAAAAAAAAATAATAATACAAATCTACAATAATGTGCATTTAGTTCAAAACTTCAGAACGTCCCACCTCTTCATTGTAAAATTTAAGCAGCAAAAGCATTAAATCACTAATTTTATTTTTTGTTTTATTAGGAGTTTAGTTTTTAGTCTTTTGTTTTGAGTAACGTATTTTCTGAACGAGTGTCAGCTACAAAACAATAAACAAAATTACTCTAACATCCATGAACTTTGAGTAAGCTAGCAACGAGAGAACACTGTTAAAACATGGTCAGTGTTGGACAAGTTACTGTAAAATTGTAATAAATTGCATTTTATTAGTTACAGGTTTAAAAATGTTATGCAGTAAAATAACAGAGACATACTGCTGTTGGTAACTTTGAGCTAATCCCTCCCTCAATAAAAATACAACTCCTTTTAGTAATATTAATGCAATTGATTTTGGATGCATGTTGAGTTACTCAGATTGTAACTAGACAACATTAACATTTTCCTCATAATGAGCTACACCGCTTAGGGGAATATATTAAAATAACTTAAAAAGCCAGTCGTATCTTCATACAAGCAAGCCAGTTAAGGTAATTGACATCATTTTGAAATCATTAAAAAAGACACACAAAAAAATATTTTTGAAAACTTGAATATTTTAGATCATCTTTTAGACAGTCCAGTTTCTCCTGACAGTGGAATTGTCTCCCCAGAGAACTAAAACTGCAGACAGATCCAAACATCTTTAATAAACTTCTGAAAGTGTAGCTGAAATCACAACAGGGCTACAAACCACGTTTACTGAAATGTAGATTTTTCATGTTGTTGTTGTAATCTTTGTATTTTTTCTGCTGTAGACAGGTGTTGAAAATTATTACTTGTGCTATGTAGAATATAACACTAGAACAATGCATCTGGTTTGTTCAATGCAATTGCCATGTCCAAGTCAAGAAAAAATGAAATGTAACTGGTTACTTTTGCAACAAGTTAATCCCAACACTGGTTCCTACCAGAAAAGTGGGTCCCTTTAGACAAGATATGAAATGGTAACTGTGTGTTAGTTTATTGTTATGTAGTCTAACAAAACAGACAACAAACAAAACTACCAAACAATCAGATTTTCATGAAAACCACTGACCAGTAACCAAGGGAAATTGTTAGCCTAATTCAAAAAAATATAAATAGCAATAAATTAAAAGTAAAACTTAAACAGAAGAAAAATCTGAAACCCAAATTTGTGAGGAAACTCAAAGCCAAAAATAGTTTATTAGACTATTTAAAATCATGTCATGAGCTAATATGCTAGCCTACCGTTTTGCAAAAAAAAAAAAAAAAAATGGTGAAGTAGTGATAAAAAGAAAAAACACTCACCTGTGCGTTTGTTTCATCCCAGAATTAGCTTCCCCCTCCTCGAAGTTCATCCCATTGTCGTTTTTTAACTTTTCCACAACAAAAAAGCAAAAATAAATCCAGAAACGTGTAGCTTCGTGAATACTTTTTCCGTAAGTTGGTCTCGAGACTTCTTTCCGTGGAGAAGAGCGCGCGGAGTGAACGGCGGCGGTCTCTTGATGTGAGCAGACTCGCGCGCGCACCTTCACGAGCGCCCCATCCTCGGTCCGTTCGGCTGTTTCCGTTACATTCCGCTGGAGACTCGGCTTTTTCCGCTTGCGTGAGTTCGTTTAGTTTTAATTAAAGCGATATCCCTCCGCGGGAGTCGTGTTACGTTTGCTGTTTCAATATAATGTTATTAAGTCACTTTGAGAGCTTGGAAAAATTGTTTAGCGGGGGTGGTAATGAAAAATAACTGCACAGCTGTCATCTCCACAACCTCATGCTGTTTAATGTAAAAAATAGGCTAAATAAATAAATAATGAAAAATAAATAAATAATAATAATAATAATAATAATAATAATAATAATAATAATAATATAATAATAATAATAATAATAATAATAATAATAATAGTTCAATTTAGCAAACAAGATAAACATTAGTCTTGTTGATAAAACAACTTTTTTTTTAATGTTCTATGTTGGAAATTTAAATGCTAGATTTTACTCTGAAGCTAAATAGAATTTCGCAGTGTCTACGTAGCTATTTGATCGTGATTTTGTTGCTTTATTTCTCCATAAAGCAAGGAATTCTATAAAAGGCACGTAAAACTCGTAGACGTAGGAATAGCTGAGAATGTGGCACCATCTTGTGGTCACACGTCATATACAGTATTCAACAAATCACCAGTGGTCAATTATGTCTGGCTACAAGTACTTATTCTAGCTATGAGTAATGTTTCGAGTACAGACTTGAAATATTTAAATACATACAACTACTGCAATATTATTTTACATTGTGTATAATATCACACAAAACAAAAAAAAAAAAAAAAAAAAAAAAAAAAAAAAACACAAAACACCAAAAAAATACGCTTTTCTACCTTTTTAGAACTTAAAGCACTTTATATCAAATAACCATTCCCATTCTCTTATAGAAAAAAGCAATTCGTATTTTTCTTTTTGTCATCATCATCAAAATAAAGAAACTTTTCATTAATAAACCTAAAAGCAAAAAGTTACACAGTTCACATTTAAAGGACATAACTATTCTTTGCTTTGTTGTTATAGCCATTAATGCTTCCAAGGACCATTACTTTCACAATAAAATTATGTATCTTTCAGAAACATATGTAGCCATCTTTATGTGGTAACATTGTGTATATTGAGCAATGCCTCATTAAGAATCTCATTAGTACTCCATCGACTAGAAGCAAACATAATTATAAAAAGTAAAAATGTGCTTTTCCTCCAATAGAACCGACTAAATTTGCACCAGCAGTAAAGGAACCATTATATCTAATGAAAAGAAGCCTGACATTTAGCTTCTGCAGTTTATCCTTGTCATTATTAAATCAGGTTATACATAATAGTACATCTTAAAGACAAATCAAATTAAACATTAGCGACCATTTTGTGGCCCGAATGTGCTTTACACGAGTGAAGATAGTACATGTCCGTTGACTGATACAGATAATTAAAATTATTGTTTTAACATTGGTTAATTTGTTTTTTCTTTAGCTTGTGCTTTATTAAACCCTAAATTATCCAAAGACAGATTTGCAATACATCTGAAGTTCAACTAATGTTAGTATTCTTCATTCTAGTCGGGGGTTTCCAAACTTTTTAGACCGGAAGCCCCAAAATAACCATGTAACAAACTCATCACTGAGGCAGCAAAATAAAAAAGATGTCTGTAATAATTTCAAGTTTTAAACCATAAAAATTGGTTACAATACATTTGTTTTAGTAGTTTTTTTTTTTTTTTTTTGCTTTATGTGACCAAATTTCAGTCAAAACATGATGCTGCTAGTTAAAAAAAAAGAAAAAAAAAGATTGAAATATAAGTCGTAAATGTAAAGTTACATTTTGAAATCATCTTGCGACCCTCAGATCCCAATCCCCAATCTGTTTATCTGCAGAAATGCTCTTGCTTTTTATTGCTTTTGATAATTTGTAAATCCCAGTGTGCAAAAATAATAAAAAACTTCAAAAAAGTTTGATGATCCTGACCAACACGTTAAAGGGGACCTATTATGTCAAAGTCATTCAAGTTTTTAACCTTGTTATAATGGCCTTCCTTCATCCATAGTTCACTAAAAGTTATATTTGAATTGATTCATGTATGTTGGAGTAATCTTGTATTGTTCTTCTGCTGAAGCTCAAGTGTTCTCACCTACCACCTATCCCCTCCCACTTGTCTGTATTTACTTGTTATAATTCAAAAGATTAATACTCAAAGTGAAGTATGTATGTATGGTTCTAACCCTGCAAAAAAGTTGGTCACTGTCCAAGGTGTTCCCCACCTAAGGCCCAAAGTCACTGGGATAGGCTCCAGTCACCCGCGACCTCTAATGGGATTAAGCGGTAGAAAATGAATAAATGAAAGTATGTATGGTTCAAAACTGTCCCAGAGCCACTTTCCAACAATAAAAAATTGTTTTAAAAATGCTTTTTACAGTTACATTTTAAAATGAAGAGGCGTGGCTTATCAGTTCTGCAGTTTTAAACAGGAAGTCAGTAGAGCTGTTCCTATTTTTAAGTTGTTTTTGATCAACTTTGTGTTTTACAATGAACAAAAGGTAAATTACTGATCTGCATATGTTCTAGTTTCTTACTAAATATTAAAAAAAATAAAATAAAAAATAGGTCCCCTTTAATGGATTATACTACATACAGACCTCAGTGAACCAAATGAAAATAACAATAGAAATGGAATATATATATTCAAAGCCACCATCATGATGACTAGTAGCCTATGCAGAGGAAATAATGTGGAGCGAAAAAAAAAAATCTTCCATCCCAACTGAGCACAAGGCATTGAAACTAATACAATGCAATAATAAACCTTCATTACAGAAGTCATAAAACAGCCACAAATTAAGCTAAATACAACTTGAGGTACATTTGCTAATGCATTCACTGTGTACTTATTCAAATCTGTGTAACAAAATACAAGTTTTTACATTACACAGCGAGTGCTATGATGGGTTTTTGGACCATGGGACGAACTCTCTGCAGACTGTCCTGTCCACAGCGGAGGTACCTAGTCCAGTACTTTCTAAACTGCTCGTCCCTGAAGCCGTAGATCACCGGGCTGAGGAAGCGTGGGATGATGTAAACCACCAGGAAGAAGATATAACGGATCTCCAAACTCAGCTGAGGGAACAGGGAGATGAGAGCTGCCTGCAGAGAGGGCACCACGAACGCAAGCATGCACAGGAGCAGCTGGAAGAGAGAAAGAATTATGATGTAATTATGTATGCTTTCACAATTTTGGTACATGTAGGACAGCCTTGAAATGCATACTAGACTCAAAAAGCAATGATCCAACTTGAAAAAGACATCTCAGATAAATGAGACAACAGGGGGTTCGGCAGGGATGTGTTTTGTCCCCAAGCTTCTTTAACCTGTTCACTGAAATCATATTTGGACTGATACAATACTACAGGGTTGAGTCAGTCAACATTGGGGGCATTTGGATTAACAATCTGCGTTATGCAGACGACACCGTATTGCTAGCGGAAAATGAGGAACACCTTCAAGCTATAGTAAACCAAATGAATAAGGCGGGAAAGGAGTATAACATCATTGTGAATGCAAAGAAAACAGAGTATGGTCATCAGTAAGAATGACAAATTGAGAGTCAACATAAAGATAGATGAAACAGAACAAGTTTTAAGTTCTATCTATCTACACTCAAGGATAAAAGAAACGCAACATTTTAATTTCTGAAAATTTCTTAGAAAACTAGTACACTTTGAAAAATGGGTTAGAATTATGATCTCAGTGCATAGAGCGCTGAACATAGGTGAACAGATTTCTTGGTTTGGCTTGACTGATTGTGAGAACAATAAAGAGTGCATTACAGGGTCGTTTATTCACACAAAATCATGTTTGAAACTCAGAGTTGACTTTAACCACTGGTTAACTGTGCCCAAGTCAAAGCCAAAAACACACTACTTCACGATGCCACGATTGTCACAACCACAGAGGGATGGAGCTATTGGCAGCTCCAAGCTGGACGGTGTTGTCTTGCTGTCGCCAGAGTGTTTGGAGTCACCGCTCTACCATTAGTCATCTTGTGGAGAGATACCAAGCTACTGGTTCCTCTAACGACCACCCTCGTACCGGTGGCCCCCGTGTAATGACCGCTGCACAAGACTGCGCCAACTGGCATTGAAAATGTCTGGGATCTGTTCAGTGTGTCCGCCGACGTGAACATCCTCCCGAAACTCAGCAGCAGCTGAGGGTGGCACTGGTGGAAGAATGGGCACAGGATCAACTCAGACACTACTGCTGAACCATGAGGCGACGAATAACTGCTGTCCAGGATACCATTGGGGGTCACGTGAACTATTGACAGTTTGATGAAATTCCTGTCACTTCTGGTTTGGGGGTTGCTTGCTCTATTGTTTGGTTGTGTTATTGGACTTGAAAATGTGTAAACCCCGCAAGAGTTGGCCTGAGGATTAGAAATGGTTGTAGGGTTCATATGAAAAGGTGGATCTCAAAAAGAAAATTATTCTGCCCCCCCAAAACTATGTTGCGTTTCCTTTTTCCTTGAGAGTATTTGTCTTTGATGTGCAAGAACAAGGTTGGCTACATAACCTGCATTCTAAAACATGATCCCACCTGTACTCCATGCAGCAGCACAGTGTTTCTAGCTCTCCTCACCGATGCCAACCCAGACGCTGCCTTGGCTGTCAGCATGATCTTACAATAGGTGTAGACCAGGGTGAGGGCCACAAACGACAGGTACGTCCCGTCAAACACACAGTTTTTGTAGTATATAGACCTGTCCCGGAAAAGGAGGGAGTGGTCGCAGAAGATGGAGATCTGGAAGAAGCTTGGAGGTTCTTTGACCACGGTGATGAGCAGGTCGCTGATTGGAGGAGCAGCGGTCAAGATGAGGATGACTCCGATGAGGAGCAAGGTTCGTGGGACGGTGCAGATCTGGGTGTAGTGCAGAGGGAAACAGATGGCAATGTAGCGCTCCAGAGCCATACCGGCCAGGATGAGGGGTGTGGAGCGTGTGGTGAGAACGGCTGTCATGATCTGAAAAGAAAGGAACAGCCAACAGGTAAGTTTTAGTTTTATTGCCTGAGGTCTGGAATACACATTCACCCAATACTTTACAAACATATAAGCCTAGTCACCAGTTTAGTCTCCCAGGCTATGAACTGTTAGCCTGATAGATCAGTCTGTTTCATTTCACTTTGTCTTCATGGTAGATGGTTATTTTTTGCTTTAAGCCGAATGCACACTAAAGGATTTCAAGATATTTTGCGATTTTTATGCAAATCAAAAAAAGGACAGGCCACAGACATAGGGACATTTACAACTATTATTTGTCTCAACGTCGCATCATGCAGCAGAAACAATGGAGTCGACATTGACTTGTGAAGAGCAGCAGTGAGCGAAGAACTGTCTGTGCATCATGTGATTGAGCGTGTGTTTTCTTTCCCATGCGCGGTTATAAAAGTGAAACGAGTGGATTAAATCAAGTTTAAAAACATAATGATGCTGAGCATAAATAGTACCTGATGTATACTTTTTCTTCTTAGCATCAATCTGAGTCATTCAGATAACAAAAAAATGACTTACGGTTTTGTCGTCACCTTTGCGCATTTATTTTACTTTCTTGCAAACTTGCTTCTGCAACTCTATGCTGCATTTTTACCTTGTTTTATTTAATGCATTGAGGTTGGATTATGCTGCCTCAACAAAAAGCAGACGCTAATGCTCTAGCTTTGCTTTGCTAAGTCTATCCAGAGCAATAAATAATGTTTTCCTCACTAGAAATAATGATGGTTTGTCACAGGATCAAGTCAGCATTTGGTGAGGAAAATTATTTCATATTTCTATCTGCTCTTTTCCATCTGGTTTTCACCTGAGCCTATGTTTTCTCTTGTCCAATCATTGTGCTTAAAAGGGGTATCAAAAGGAATCACTTCAAACCCCTCAAATTCAGAGAATGGGTTTACATGTTGAGAAGAGAATAGAACCACCCTGAGCCAAGCCTACGGAAACAGAACTATACTGTGTAACATTGCTGGCTACATGTCCATCCTTGATTAGGAAAGTAACTTAATAAAAAAGCTTTGTAGTTTAGAATTAGCAGACATATTATTACTATTGACCCTTAGCAGGTGTTGTCAGGCTCTTTGAAGGAACACCCACTTCTCCATGATGAAGACAAAAGCTCTGTCTGTGCTTTACAACTATGGAAACTTTGCGGAAAACCTGCCTGTTTCAAAGTTACTTTTATTGATTTCAATTGAAGTGGCTGTATCTTGTGGAATACCTACACTATGCAGGAGTGGTAAGCCTAAACCTGGAACTTTTTCATTTACATTTTGATGAAGATAGAAGACACTAGTGGGTGGCAACAATAAATCCAAAGAACCAAACTTACGAACAACAGACAAATTTACTGAACATGCACAAGAAGCATCCATTGCTTTCTTTACCAAAAATATGAAAATGTGTGAGAATTTGTCAGTTTTGCGCTCCTGTAATGCTGCGTACATGCACTTCTGCCTGTCATGTGACGTACGTGCAAATGGTCAATACTGAAGCTAAAAGCAACTTGAATGTGTGAGAGGAGGCACTGACCAGGACGCAGCAGACAGAGGCGTGGATCTTCCTGAAGATGTAGCTGACCACGTAGAGCGCTGTGACCAGGCTGAGCTGCACGGCGTCGTTTATCACCATGCAGATGAACATGATGTACCTCGGGTTCTCGAAAAACAGGCTGCACACATACACACAAACGTTAAGGTTTTAAAGTGGAGTTTGTAGGTGCACAGAGTGTTATACCTGTGTCGTAGAAGGTGTGCACCATGCTGCTGTGATGACGCTCAGGGCCAGCCACACCAACATGGCCACAATGTTTTTGGTCAGGGCACTGGAGAAGCTGTCTTTGGTGTCCAGCACAGTGCTTCCGGCGCCATTAGAGCTGGAGTTCCCCACCACAGCGTTTATCAGAGAGGTAGAATTCAGCATCGTGAGATATGCACCTCATGACATGCTGTATGGACACAAAGGAAGTGAGGTGGTGGTGATTTGAAAACATTTTTAATCTGCTCAAGATTATTTATTTATTTATTATAGTTTTTATTCTATTTGTTTTAAGGATTCTAATTTAAGATATTTTATAATTCAGAGTATATGAGTAGGGTTAACCCATATGATAGGTTAGACCACATTTATGGCAAAACATAATGAACATGATAATAGCCTTAAGATTTCACTAAACATTTTGTTTTTGCCTGGCACTACCAGTGCTTCCACTCAATTTCATTTCACTCCCATTACTACGCTAGGTGACTGCAGACGGTTTACAAAAAGCAGGAAGTACAGTCATCCAATCAGCAAACAGGAGCGCAGTGGTGTGTTGGCCAGAACCAACTCGAGTTGAGATAGACTACTGTAATGCACACCAGTCATTAGACCTCATCTCTCAGTCACTGTAATGCTGAGTTATTCTTAATTTAAAAAACAATGGACATGATGTCTATTTGTTGTTTACAGTTGGTGTTTGGGTTCTCAGGAGGATTATCCAATCAGAAAGCAGAATAAGCCTCACATGACTCTTCATTTGGGTTGCCAGTGTTGTTTCTCAGAGCCTAAAGCTGACTTTGAACCATGAATTTATTTACTTATTTGATTTGGACAGAGCATGTTAATAAACAGACAAGAAAAACATGTAACAATATAAACACACTGGATAATAGCCAAAGGCTCATTTCCATCCGTAGTCCCAACGGTCACAGTGGCAAAGGAATCAGGAACATGATTGAGTTTGAACTGATGTTGCAACAGGACACAGGCACAACTGCCTGTGATAGGTTCATGCACTTGTTTCCACACAGTTCTCATTAGGCGCCACCCACAATGTGTAAAAATGCTATTCTTGGAAAAAAACATGACAAAGAGTCAAGTGTCTGAGAAAGTGACTTTCTGGTTAATACCCATAATTCATAGTGAGTTATTCCTGATTGGTCTGTAGCTTCTCATCATTTTGTGGGCTTATTTTCCCACTCTGGCAACCCAAGTTCATCTGTGATTGTAATACCTTTTTTATTACCGCTAGTTGTATTTTAACTTATATAGAATATTGTACCTTTAATTTGCAAATTTACCACATAGAAACTGCAACGTCGCAGGAACCCCATGATGCATACGACCCCTATTCATGATGACAATATTTGTAATTCTATTTTTCCCAACAAATCAAACATATAGAACACATAGAAAACATATAGAAACATATAGAATCCGCAGAAATGTCTTGCTTATATTCAAAATAGCTAACTTATGTACTTATGAGCATTTCCTGTGTAGAAGTAGCACTGAGAAACACAAAGGTTTGGTGTAGTTTTTGTTTGTTGTTTTTTTTTTTAACTGATGTAGTGAAAACCCCACAGAAAATAACTACGCAGAAAAAGCTCAAAAGTACAAGAGGTCGCTATTTGAATATAAACAAGCCAAGGTTTTATGCACCGAGCCTATTACAGCAACAACAAGTATGACAGCACATTGAGTCTGAAACTAACTTTATACCCTTAAAGTGCGTATAACAGGTTTGAACGTTTTTCAAATTTTTATTTAGTTTGGTAGATTAATGCCTGTTGTAATTATAAATGATAGTTTTAGGTTAATCAAGAACAAGTTTGTGGAGAAAAATGTGAAAATATGTTGAAAATACCAGGAAGTAGAGCAGAGTTCTAAACTGATGACATCACACTAGGGAGACAAAAACATTTTCCATTTTCTCACAACATTTTTTTTATGGCCCTGTAAACACACATTTAACAAAAAAAATAAAGTTCTAGTATATTTTTATGACTCAAGGAAAAAAAAAGTTACATTTAAAGACTTTGGGCACAGTTTATTAAATGGTCGCTAGGCAAGCGTGATGTCATACTTAATGAACAGGAAGTACATTTTTAATGCTAAAAATGGCCAAACTGGAATTAAATTTGAAAAATGTTGAGTAAAACCATAAATCTAATGATCTAAACTACGTCTTTGTGAAATGAGTAGTTCAACCTGTCCTGGGCACTTTAATGTGAATAATTTATGATTCTCAACAAGCATTATCATTTTGCTGTTTTTGCAAAAACATTTTACACTATTTTTTTTTAAAAAGTGTGAAATTTTAATGGAAGCCTTGGCAATCTTTTTAATTACACAATTAGATAATTATAGGGGTGCACGGTAGCAGAGTGTTAGAGCTCTGGCTTCCCAATAAGGAGGTCGTGGGTTCGACTCCCGGGTCGGACATATCAACATCTCACGATCTCTCTGGTGAGTTTGCATGTTCTTCCGTGTCACCGTGGGTTTTCCGGTACTCCGGTTTCCTCCACCTCCAAAACATGCATGTTAGGTTAATTGGCATCACTGTAAATTTCCCTTAGTGAGTGAATGAGAGAGTGAATGTTTGTATGTCTAACCCTGCGGCAAGTTGGCCACTGTCCAGGGTGTTCCCCGCCTAAGGCCCAAGTCACTGGATAGGCTCCAGTCACCCGCGACCCCTAACGGATTAAGCGGTAGAAAATGAATGAATGAATGAATTAGATAAATTAAACTTAGTTTTGTTGAATGATTGTTTAAATTCCAGGAAACTGTGTCAATTGTGTGTAAACTGTCTTTGCATTTTTTAATGCTTTTTGTAGAGGGATTTTAGAAATGGGTTTTAGAAATCCGATTTTTTTTTCTCCCCCAACCCAGTTACGCCACTTTGCAATGATGCCTATGGTAAAAGTTTGTACTGAATTTTAAAATATTCACATCTAAAATTGGGTTCGGGTAAATTCATTGGTTAGGTAGCTATAGGGATTTAGGAAAGGTTTGCTAACCGGTTCACAGCATTTGGGGGAAAAGACATTACTTCCTGTAATTTTCTACTTTTTTGTCAATTTCTTCATAGATTGCAAGCTCAATGTAAAACTATAACATTATTTAACACAAAGACTATCACACCAAACTAAAGTAGAAAAATCTTACATCATTTTGTTTGAGCCAACATAAGACAAATACAATATTATGCTTGTTTTCATATATCCTAACATTATTTTTAACATTTATTTAATTATTTTGCAATGCCTTCTACATTTATGTTCATGCATTTATAATCAGATTCAAAATATATTTTTTTAAATATGTAAAAGAATATATAGAATTGTAAAAGACCACGGTGGCAGGGGCAGTCAGTAATTATCTTTTTACTGAATAACAATTTTTGGAGTAAATGTGTCTCTACTAATCATAAAAAAAAATTGTAGTGACTGAGACTATTCATGAAGAAGCAAAAAGCATCATTTTAATACAAATTTAATGTTTCACTTTTTCAAAATTAGTCTTTTGAGTAGCCACCGTAGTCTCTATTTGTTGGTAAAAAAAAAAAAAAAAAAAAAAATGCAGAAGAATATCCTACATGCATCATCAATCTGTTAATTAATCAACATTAAAAAAAAATCTAAATAGGACATTATACGTAAAATAAATGTTAAAAGTTACATATTGTATAATAAAGTATACTTTTAGTGTTGGTACATACACATAGTACATGCACACAGAGTTGGACACTATATCAAAGTTCAGATGATATTATAACTCGAGTCAGAGTCGGTCGAGGGTTTTTTAAAATATTGGTCCTACTATGTTAGTAATATGGCAATTGGGCAATATAAAGCTAATTTATGCAACACATTTACTGTATGGTACTGTATGTCCAGATTGATAGACTATGTATCACATTATTTTACTTTGCATGACATTATATTGTACACACTGTCATTCCAAATATTTTTAGGACAATTTGATGCATTCCAGTGCAGTTTAGGTTTTACACAATACATCTTTATATTTCAGAATGCTTATTATTAGTATTATTCTGGGACCCGTAGTTCCAACTGTTATTTGCTTTTTCAGGGCCACTATCAATAATAATCACAAATCTTCCTGGGGGTGACATGGGAGCCGCATTTGACCCTCGTGCCTGACTCCCCTGTATTAAAATTGGGGTAGCTAACTTTTTTAGTTGTAAAAAAGTAAACTTTGTGTTTTCACCAAAAAGTCAAAAATAATGCAGCACTTTGAGAAAAAATGATAACCCAGAGTACTTCTGAATTGAATAATAAAGAATTGAAGTTCTAAGCAGGAGCAGAATGCAGTGTTCTGATTGGCTGAGTTGAGTGGTCCACTCCAGTTTCACTTTAAAAGCGAAATCAAAACGTTTTATGTCAAAAATTGCAACCAAAACTTAATACATATAGACATCAACAAGAATATATGAGAGAAAGTTTGTGTCACCTACCCCACTTTTAAATAAAATAAAAAGTTCATACATTTTTAAGTAAGTGGTATCCATTTTGTTTTAGGAATGTTTTGACAGTTATAATTGACAGTCAAAACAACACTATTAAAAAGGGTTAGACTTTACTACTGGCAAATGTAATTTAATTAAAGAAAGTTAAATTACGCTTTCACTATTTTTCTTTTCTATGCAAATGTCAACTAATATTAGAGTGTTTGAACACATTTTTCTTGGACTGACTTAATATCGTCTGAATATCGTTATTGAAAAATGACCAAAATATTATTTTTTTGTCAATATTGTCCAGTTCTACACCCATCCATCCATACATACATACTGTACATACATCTTCAATCCATCCATACATACAGTATACAGCACATACATACCTTAAACAGAGAAACGCCATTGAAACATTTTTATGGTTGCAAACTGCTAATATTTCTTGATAGCAAAACATTCTTTAAAAATAAATTAAGTATACATATACAATCAAAGAAGTCATACCATGTCATATAACATAAGCACAGTGTCCTAAAGCTGAGCCACTGACAGCATGTGCCAGTGACTGCTTTCTCCACACTCTCGGCTCATTTATAAAGATCTGAGGAAGCTGCGTGTTTGTGCGGTTACCGAGGTTGCGGGGGTTAAAGGTCAAACGTCGCCTGTGTCATGGCTGCCAATGTCCCTGTTTTCTTTGGAGGCTAAACATAATACAGTGCTGTTCATCTTTAGTCAGGCTGACACTAACACAAGGGTGCTATAAAAACAAAAAGGCGTCCTGACAGATACAACAGTTTTGAGTAATAGTAGAATACTTTTTTTTTTTGAAAGAACACACAAAAATAAAAACAAATTGTTTACATTTAAAATAATAAATAAATAAATAAATGTTGTTGTTGTTTGTTCTTTTGTATGATTGTATGTATCCTGTTGTAAATACACAATCACAATATATATATATATATATATAATATATATATATATATATATATATATATATATATATATAATATATATATATATATATATATATAAATATATATATATTCTTTTTTTTTTCATTTTTCACTCTTATACACATGAATGAAAAATTTATATATTCATTATACTGTATATTTTTATGCTGCTCAAATAAACTTACTAACTACTACCATAACCAAAGTAAAGCTACAGGAAAACAAGAAAAAAAAAAAAAACAAACAAAAAAAAAACTTATTTTCAACCTTTTTTTTTCCTGTTGTAAACAATAATATTTCATATTTATAGAAATTAGTTCTACTTCAAAAATCTTATGCATTGTACCTGTTAGGATGCCCTGAGTGATTACACTACGTATATTACTAGCTACTTCCAGTTACCTCAGATAGTCTGAAGTAGTCCTGACATCCACCAGAGGGAGCCAGCGCACCATCACTACAGTAGCTGCAGTGTGTTTAAAAGTAATTTATTAATCAACACTTTATTTAAAATATACAGCTCAGTTAAACTCACATGCAATAATGCAGTAGACTCATCTATAAAAAAAAAGAAAAATATATATAATATACAATTGAAATCTGAAATCATGATGCATTCCTGTTTGGCCTTTTTATACTTCTTTATGAGGGATAAATAGAGCCTCATTCATCAACCTAGTGACTAATTGTGCTCCTCTAAATACCCAGTTTCACACAACACAGTCTCTGAAGAAAACAACTGCATAACGAAAAAACGTATGACAAGAATGTTTTTACTATTTTTTTTATGCCAATATGTTACGAAGAGAAAAAAATAAAATAACCACAAATTTTGGTTGAAACCACGCAACATTTTGTTTGGATTTAACGGGTTAAACAAGATCTAGTCCCAAACTTACCCATTTTAGTAACTTGATGCTTGAACTTAGCCCAAAGAAATTATGATTTCAACCAAAATGTGCTTATTTTCATGCTAAGCTCTACAGTGACAAAGTTTTTAAACAAGCGCAACTTCTTCTGCCTTTAGTGAACTAATTAACCAGTTTGCAAAAGTTAAAAAAGGAAAGTTTCTAACAAACTGCTGAATGCCATTGTATTACTGTCGGTACTAAAGCAAGAAACAAATAGCTAAAAAGTAAAAGCTAAATCACAAAATCTGTGCCTAAATGTGCGATATACTTCTATAATTCACAGATTTTCTTTGTTTTTAATCAAAAATAATCGCAGATGAGTATCCAATTGATTCCCACCGCAGTTCAGAGATTCCTTCAAAAGCAGTCCAAGTCGAGTGCTACTTGGCACTGCATCAGTCAGCATCACGCTTTGAACTTGAGTTTATACAAATAATTACAATCACTTCTATCTAGCCAGCACTGGAAAATGCGGCCTGAGTCATTCACATTTAACAGGCTGCCTGCGATCATAGAGGCAAAACATCATGACACACATCCAGGGAAGTGCCAATGGACTCTGGAAACTTGATAGATCGCAACTTGTAGGATTTTAACTTATCTGCAACACACTTTTAATGCTAAGTTCAGACTAAAACTGTGCTTATGGTCAAAACACCAGCCACCAAACATCTATTGCGATCTTTCTGAGCTCAAATTTTTTTAGTTTCTAGGCCTACGCATGATTTAGTGTATTGACTGAGTTGGATGCAAGTCATAGGACTTTTATCTACTTTTATTTAACCTGGAAAGTCTTGCTGAGATCGGAATCTCTTTTTAGGTGAGTCCTTGGTCGACATGTTTTTATTGGAAACCAGAACACCCAAAGGAAACCTATGCAGACCTGGGGAGAGAACATGAAAACTTTATATAGAAAGACTCCAAGCCTCTCAGGGATCAAACCCAAGACTTTCTTGCTTAGCGACTGCTGCACTGCTATGCCACTGTATCACCCATTTAGAGCAAAATGTAATCATAGGTTTTATCATGTTTAGACCATATATTCCCAATATTTGATATTTACATGTGTTTGGTGGGAAACCTGTGTACAGGAAAAAAGAAAACTCAAGCATACAATCTCTAATGAATGACATGCAATTGCAGGTATAGAATGAGATAAGATTTTTTGTGTAATTTGTGTTAATTAATCATCAATAAAGTGGAGAACTACAGACTCACAGCAAACTGCACCTGTGGCATTATTTTGTGCTGATTTCTACAAAAGCATGAAGGACTGAGCATACGATATACATCCATGACTGGTGCGATCAACTTTATTTCTTTTGCCAACTTTAGCATTAGCAATCCTGGCTAATATCCTGCAGAAATCCAAGTTATAAAGAGTGCCAATGATGCAAACTTATGGAACACATTAGAGAGGTTAGAACCTGTTAGATGTCACTGTTGAGTTTTGTAACCATTTAGTGTCACTAGTATTACTTACTCGTTTTGTGAAGAAAGTTAACTGTTACCCATTTTCCTGACGTAGTCTCTGAACGCGTCTGTTGTTGCTAATGTTCAAAATGTAGTTTTTATTGTATTGTGATTCAAATTGAGTTTATTCCTAGAACCAAAATCCAGTTTGAAATTTTAGGATTGGGATAGCACTAAACTGAACTGCTCATTTAGTTTGTAAAGTTGTCTCTTTTTTCGAAGGTGCGCTTTATAAAAGATCATTAGCATTCATAAAATGTACCTAAATGTGTAGAAAAATAAATTTAACATTATTATTTGACCAAAAAGTAGCTGTTTACGTGTAATTTTTGTCCTGCACTCTCCTCTTTATCTCTGTACACTTACAGTTCAATAAATGCATTTTGAAATATTTTCTAAACATTACATCTCTAATCCCATAAATTATCGGGCTCAAAAAACGTGGCAAGATATAAACAATTATATAATTAGCAAACCTTATCTTCAAAACCTGCCCAGGAAAAATTAAATGCAGGACAATCTCCACGCTGGGCGATATGTATGATAGCATGCACATCGCTAGCTGCCCTCCGTGTAGCAAGATAGTATTCCTAGCTTTTTGCGCCGTCACTTTCTCCGTAGCTAGCGCTTTAGCCGCAAACAAAATACGCAAGTAAGTATACACAAGTGTGAGGAAAACAAATGAAAAGTAAAGTACGTCAAATGCTAATCTTTTTTGCGCTAAAACCGGATCTCGGAATACATTTTGCCGAATGCAGAAAACAGATTCATGAAAGAAGCTAAGAGACTCCCTCGCAAGCGTTATAAACAAATCCGTAATGGCAGGCGCAACGCAAAGGAACCACATGATACCGATAGCGTAGTAAGTTCGTCTGACGGTGCATATTTGCCCATGCCGTAGCGGGTTGCATATAGCGATGTAGCGCTCGATAGCCATGCCAGCTAAGTTGACGGGAGTGTTCCTGGTGGTGAAGACGGCCATGAGGATAAAGAAGCTGCAGAAGGACACGTTGATGCGGTAGAGGATGTAGCTGAGCACAAAAAGCGTACAGGTGATCGTGAGCTGGACCATGTCATTCAAAACCATGTGGATGAAGAGGATGTAGCGTGGGTCGGAGTAAAACACCTGCGATAAAAGACGAGACGTGGAGTAATGTTAGCTAGGCAGCCATTTTTGCTTCTTCTTTAAATGTTTGATAGCATAGCCACAAATGCAAAGCGAAGGGCAAAAAAAAAAAAAAAAAAACAACAACAAAAAATGCTTGCCCAATAGGCCCTGAACTGACACAAAGCAGACATGTTACAGATAGATAATAATGTGTAAACCTCCATAAAGAAGGTAAACACTTCATCAGGGAAAACAATGTGTTCATACAATGTAGTGTTTTTGTCAATGCTAACAACTTTTTTTTATATTAAAATATCCTATACTGAACCAGCTTTTTACATCTATTTTTATGTATTTTTTTAATGAACTTTATATTTAGTTAGATTATTAGTTAACTTTAGCTTAGAGCAAAATACAAACTATAAACACACTGACTTTCACTGAACTATTTACCTCAGTCCCAGAAATGACACACAGTTATAATCAGTGTTGTATGGTATATACTATATATACTATATTTTTACATATATTATGCATTATATTACAGGGATAAAAAAATTGAATACACTTTGCATTACATTATTATTGTCTCTAAAATGTAACTGAATTACACTACTGTGAGTTGCTTTGAGTTACTTTGAGCTAAACACACATTTAATAAGACAGTAATCTTTTTTTCTTTTCTTTTTTTCTGATAAAAAAATTGGTTCTTTATTCATCATTTGTCGGTACAACAGTTACAGTACATCGTCTTTTCACAACATCTTTTCTTGATTTTTTTATTCATCTTTAAGCCAAAGATACCAAAGTTTCAGTGCTGACTTATCCTGAAGAATGTTTTTTTTGTTTTTAATAAAAAATCAATCCAAGTAACCCGAGTTACTCAGCTTGTAGAACTACATTGTCAACATTTTTATACGTAATGAAAGTTATTAAAATGAGAATATAGTTACTTTGTAATGAGTTACTCCCAACACTGATTATAGTTGGTTGGCATCTGGCAAATGGCAGCTCCTTACTGTCCTCATTATACCTGACACAAGTCAGGTATTTATTGTTCCCAATAATTTCTAATATTGTTTTCCAGTACATTCTTAAAACAAATAGAGATTTTTATTTTTCACCCTAAGCCATGTACATGCAATTCTTCTACACAACAGTCACCTACTCAGTTATGCACAATCACATTTTCTATGATCGTGCATCGTAAAAACAAGAAACCAAAAAACTTCAAAACAAACAAAAAAAAAGTTATGTATTGTGGCTTTAAATGAACAGAAACATTATCTTCAGAGAGGGGCATGGTAGGACATAATGTTGACATAAATTAGAAAATTAGGTCAGTGAATGAAAAAATATATACTCTTATCTAAGATCGAGTCTTGAGCTGCATATGCTATGTCACTAAAATGTATATTACTGGAAAGTTAAACAAAGGCCAATAAAATCCCACAGTGCATACTTTTACATGAATGCAAGTCTGAGGTCTCTGTCTGTGCAAAGTATTACTGTGTGCTGATCGGTATAAATGTACAGAGAAAAAGTAACAAAAAAACCCCCAAAACATAGCTAAACTATAGAATCTTCTGTAAATTGTTCCAGCGTATTCACCTGGTGTTTGAAAAAGGTTATGACCAAAGTGCCGTTGATGTAGTTGAGGATGAGACAGAGTGCCACCACAATGAAGTTTTTAGTGAAGGCAGTGGCAAACGTGTCTCTGACCAGCACCATCTGATAAAGGACAAACGCACAAGTAAACATCAGTACATTAACAGAAAGAAAATTTAATATAAAACAAAAATACTAACTAATAATGTTGATGCACTGAAAAGTTTCTTCTCAAAACTAATAATTTAGACTTTCTGATATTATTGGTCTTAAGACATACTCTGTGTTAGCAGACCTGAAGTCCAGTTGTGTTTCCTTCTGGTATCACAGATGAATTCATACTTCTCTGTCACATAGCTGGAGAAAAAGACACAAACTATCTAATACATAATTGCAGATTTCTTGATTGCTTGTGTAATGTAGAATATTTCACTAGTTTCGAAACATTTTTAACTGGTTATAAGACAGTTTGGCTTAACACAAAAAACAAAAAAATTGCAGTTCAAAACAGTTTGAAACAAGGAAAATAATCTATGTTTCTATAATAAATTGAGGTTAAATTAGTCAAAATGCTTTAAATTACATTCAAATCCTAGAATCAAGCATATTTAGCTTGTCTTTTGCAGTGTATTGATGATAAATAGCATTCATTACTACAGCACCGTACATTTGAACATGCATGAACCATAATAAGGAGATTACTGGACATGTGCACACACAAGAGGTGCATGTGTAACTCACCTGTCTGCAGGAGGGACAGAGCAGCCCTGCCTCACACTACATATACTCCTGAGCTCATTCATATTCATGGTGTGAGGGAGAGGCCATGAGCATGTTACTGTATCTAACTGATTTTTTATGATGTCACTCACTCTGGGCATTGCTGCAGGAGGTCCATCTGGTATGTAGGGTTATCTGTACATACAGAACTTTGCAAGAATTTACAAGAAATTTATGTTTTATTTTGAATTGAACAAGTAAAACATCATTACATGAAGAATGTAACAATCTAAAGTTATATACGTATCAGGGGTGGCGAACTGGTCAGAGGCTAAGAGCCAAATTTTTTAGTGGTCATTCTTGAATAACCACACCATGAGTCGACCTACTACCGCCTCCGGAAGCAAAGTACATTATTATTGAATTACATAGACGCAAACACTGTAAGCCCTTCATTAAAATATTTTTCCACATAGTTTTGATGTGTTTCAGGGGGTCTGGGGGAATTTTTCCCCAGGAGAAATTTTTTAAATGTCTGTACAATAATATCTGCATTTTGGTGAGTTTTAGATGTGGTATTTTCATATGTGTTGTAATTTTACTGTACTATAATTAAAAACACATAAGTCAGTTTTTCAAAAAGCCTCTTCCTCCATAGAGGCCAGATTTAGGAGCCCTAACCCCAGAGTCCCTTAGCTCCGCCCCTGTAAAACTGGGCTTTAGGAGCGTCAGTCAGACTCAGGACTGTCTTGTGTGATCAGAGCACTGAAAACACTGCTGCACACATTTGTGTCAGGTAAAATTGCTGTTTTATGTCCCATTCACACAAAAGCCACAGCTGTAAACATCACTTTCTGCGATACGCCATTTCCCGCATGTTTTATTTCATTGTACATTTTGTACCTTTTCATTGTTGTTCAGGGCAAGTTTGCACAAAATAAAAACCAAAATGAAGCTCCAGTTTTACAGAATTTCACTGGGAGTTTCGAAATGCCTCTCAAAGAAACGATCTGTCTGTTAAATAGCTCTGCTGTGACCCTGTCCTGACAGTTGTGTGCTTCCGAAGGAGAGAGAAAGAAAGCGCATGTGGAGGAGCAAATCATTTTTAAATGAGCCAAAGAGCTGCACTCCGATTGGCCAAAAGCCGCATGTGACTCGCGAGTCTCGGGTTCGCTACCCCTGCTATATATAGATCACTGTCCCTTATATATTACCAGGGACAGTGCACAAAAATAACCTGCACAAAAGAGGGGAGAGGCTAGTGCCAGATTATAGCAAAGATGCAAATTTACACCTGCAGTCCCTGGACAAGTTGTTGTTAAAAATGGCTTACATGCCAATAAAATACACATCTATGTGCAAAATATTTCTGGCTAAATAGCCATTTTCTTCCCTCTTCTACAGAACAAGTACTGCTTCAGATACTTCCTGAATGTTTTGTCCCGGACCCCATACACCAAAGGCGTGATAAGTCGCGGCAGTACGTTCACAAGCAAAGCTACACCAAAACGGATCGCTAAGACACTTTTCGGGAACAAATTAATCAAACCGTCGCCTATTTGCCCTTTCACATATATCAGCATCGAGAGCATGAGTTGGAAGCTGTGGAGAAGGACGGTGTTTCTCGCCTTTTTCGCATCGGAAGTTACAGATTGTGCCGCAAAAAGAATCTTAAAGTAGGAGAAGAAAAGCACAAGCCAGACCGCGACCAGAAGCAATCCGTTGGAAACATTTTCTTTCACCGCGAGATGGTGATGTCTGAAAACATTGTCGCGTGTGCAAAATACATTTAAATGGAAAAACTCGAGCGATTCTGTGGCTAAAGTAACAAAAAGCTCCGGCAGCCAAGTCAATACGCATGCTAGCCAAATGAATCCAATGGCGATGTAGGCTTTTTTCACGGTGCAGATCTGGGAGTGTCGTAAAGGATGGCAAACGGCGACGTAGCATTCAATGGCCATGACGGCGAGAGTCATGGGGTTGTTCATGCTGGTGTAGGTGCCGATCATGACTAAAAGAATGCACAGGGAGACGTTGATGGAGTAGACGATGTAGCTCAGCACGTGAATCAGCGTCAGCATCGTGAGCAGGATGATGTCGTTGATGACCAGGTGGATGTACAGGATGTAGCGGGGATTCAAGTTTAGAGTCTGAGAGGAAAAAAAGGAAATTAGGAAGTTAAAATCAAGAGTGTTTGAGCCCAAAATCAGTCGCCTCTGGGGGCTTTACAAGATTGAACAAGCAGAAATATTCACTTATTAGTAATATAGATGCAGATTATTAATTTCATAATATTCACCTCAAACATTGTTTAACTTAAACTAAATTTAACCAAAACATAAGCTTTTTACGTTAGTACACATGTTTTCCTCACTTATGTAACACATTCTGAGCCGCTGATTCGTTCTTGTGTTGTAGACACAGTGTGACAAATGTTTGAATATAGCAACAGTTAGCCAACATGCTAACAACATAAACAGTGCACTTTCTGGCTTTCTTTGTGCAGCTTTATAAACTTGAAGCTATTAGGTGTTTTGATTTTAATTATCATGTTTTTTAACTCAACCACTAAAGTTTTATACAAAAATAAATACACAAAAAAATAAATAAAAAAAAAAAAAAAAAAAAAACAAAAAAAACAGACTGATATGTGTCTCACTGAAATGGGTTCTACACATTATTAATTTGGATAACTGTTGTTGGAAGAAAAGGTGAAGCATCATGCTCACAAAACAACAGTGGATGAGGGAACTCATGACTTTCTGTTTTTTGACCAGTTGAAAGAAAATCACTAACATCTTTCTAGCCCACAAAAATGCACAATTTGTCTCTATGTGAATATTTAAAAAAATGTATTCCTGCAAAAATAGGCTGAACTTCGGATAAATTTTTTGGGCATCGCACCTTTGCTTCCGCCCAATCCACAAAGCTGCTTATGTTCATTCAGTTTTGCTTATTGAGTAGTTTGGACACCATTGATCTAGATCAGGGATCTCTAACGTTTTTGCTAGTTTGGAAAATCAAAACTGGTGAACTACTACTTTTAGCCATGACAAAAAATTGGGCACAATTTTCTGCCCCTAAGAAACATTAGCCATTATCTATGTAGAAGTGGACATAATTAGGCACCTAAAGACACATTTACAGTAGAAAAAACTTAGTAATAAATACAATGTGAGTAACAATGTGTAATTGTAAGATTCCAGAATCCTGTGGTGAACTACTTGGCAGGTGTAGCCCCTGAGCCACAGGTCATAGGTCCCTGATTTAGTAGATAGTGTAGTGCCGATAGTGCAGATTTTTTTTATTGGTTAGAAAAAATAACACAACTTGGCACTCTAATCTAAGACCACTGACCTAAGGAGACAAAACTGGATCCAAAGAGTCACAATTGAAGATTTCACATTCAAGAAGTAGTATATGTAGTATATATTTAAACCAGGATCCATCCATAATGTTTTTTTCCCGTAGAAAACTATTTTGATATTTTATTTAAAAATATAATAATAATAAAAAAAAGAATCAGTTTAACACAGCTCAGCTAGTTCCTAACTCTAAAAGTGCTGCACCATTAGCTGGGCTGTGTCTGATTGCAGGTCTGACAGGTCTACACCATACTGTGTAATATGATAGGCAAAGACAGATCAGCATTACCTGAAGAAACATTGATTGCAAACTTCCATCAATATACTATTATCTTGGCATCCACATAAACGTATGGCTGAACTTTGGCTGCAATTTAAGTTGTAACAAGGTATTTTCAACCCTTAGTTAATGGGTTATTTTACTACATTACTGAAAAATGGACATCATGCAGTAACTAGAAACTTTTGTAATCCATTGCTCCAAATACTGCCAGAAAAAAGCAAATCCAAAACAAAAACCCTTCCTTTTCTCGTCAGTAACATCACACTTTAAATATACCAACAAAAGAATGTGAAAAGTGATCATCTGACCTCATGTCTTACAAAAGTGTGCACCAGTACACAGTTGATGTAGTTGATGGCGACGCACAGACCAATGGTGAGGCCGTTCTTCAGAATGTTTGCGCTCAAATCGCCATGGTCTGGTTCTGAAGTCGCATTACTGCCGAAGCTTGAAAAGTTCATGGATCAATCATCTGGAGTTCCAAAAAAGCAGCTGTAAGAAGAATGAAGCAGCTCAAGTGTGGTACGTACTGTCAAATGTATCGAACTTGATAAAAGTGTAGCTCTTGTAGAAAACTAGACACAAATATTACCTGATGAACCACTCATGTGATGCCTGGACACATTTGGAGCTGGGTGCGAGAGGGAGAATAAATAGAAGTGAAGGGAAATGTCTAGGGATCAGTGATGTACGAATGATACGTCAGCCATTACTCAAACAACATACAAACTAGTGTAACTGAGCTCCTTCCCTGCCAGGACTTTTTGCTAGTTTAAACAATATTAACAGCTCCACAAAACTGAAATCATTGTATGCTGTACATCAAATGAGACTACAAATGTCTACTTTCTCTAGATTCAGCCTCTTTCATGGATCATAGATTATATTTAACCCTCCAAACATCAAGAAACACAGTAGTTTGACTTCCTCTGACACTTTTCTCTCGCTCACAGAAGAGGCTTTCTAGACTCGCTGCATGTGCTGTTCTCCTCAGAGTCCTAGTCCAGTCTATTTTCATTTGAAAGATAAAATATCTGCTCTAAACTTACTCAACAATGATTTTTGTCCAAATTATTTTGCCTGTAATCTGTTTGAAAAGAAAGCTTTGATCATGTAAATACAGCCGACTGCAACAAAAGTCTTAGTGCTTATCCTATTCCCCCCTCTGCTGGTGAATCTGTGCATCAGAGAGCTTGACATCGCAGCAGAGAATAAAAGGTCTATGATGAAACTAGACATCATTGGAAGGGAAAGAGTTAGTTGTTGTAGAAAAGGCCTGTTTGTTATTTTTTTTTTTTTAAGTATTGCCAGGGCTTAATTTGTGGCGGAACAAGCTGGAATAAGATCCGGGAACTCTCGTGGGGCATTCTGGCAACAGTTTTGACTGCTCCGGTAACACATTCAAAGTCCTTAAGCTTTTTGTGTCATTCTTCTACGAGACGTGGCTCTGCTCTCCCGTCTCTCACTCACAGAAACTGTAAACAGGCTTATTTATGGGGAAGCAGCGCAGGCAGGTTTAAGATTTTTCATTGGTTCTATGCAAGACGCGCGTGTCGGGCGCGAGCGCACAGGTGGTGTGGACGAGCAGGGCGGAGAGAGGAGAGAGGAGAGGACCGCCACACATCCTTTTTAAAGGCACACGGGCGCAAATGAAGAGAGCACCCGGAGCCACCTACAAAAAGATAACCATCAAAAATATAATTACAAAAATATAGCAAAAATATAAAAAGACAAAAACTATATCTATTAAAAATAATACAAAAATATCAAAGGTCAAAAAAGTGCTCGAACCTAACACCTTGAAACTCTTGAATAAAATATATGCTTTTTCCATTAATCTGGGATATTTTAGACCAACAAAAGCAACTTTTACCTTTATCTAGTATGTGTATGTGTTGCACTTCTCATCAAGTTTCACTTGGTGTCAGTGTTTCTCAGTGGTGCCTCAGCCTCTGCTCCCCCTCTGTGACACTGACGCTGTACACATTGTATCATGTTGAACTTTATTAACAGAAACACAAAAATCTGAAGCATTTGTTGGACATTTTGCCAAATGTTTTATGTGGTTACTGAAATAATTCAACAGAAATTTCCAGAAACTAGTCATATTTCACTGTGGTAGTTTGTGTGACTAAATCTGCAGATGTAATAGTTCATCAGCTATTAGTATGAGTATTCTGTCAAGTTTATTCAAGATTAAGATTGTCTGAAAGCTTAATAGATGTAGAAAATGTATTTGTTGTCAAAACTCAAAAAAAAAAAAAAAAAAAAAAAAGATTGCTTTTAATTTTGTGCTTTGTACTGTAAATGATCAAATGCATGTTTTTCTACTTTTACTACAGTACACGTGTCTCTCCTGTGTCATAAGAACAGTTGGTGGAGAAATTTATCCCCAGACTCTAATTCCTGTTTAGAAAAAACAACCAAGACTAAAAAGATTCAATTAGAATACGATTTACTTTGAATTCAAAGAAACACACAAGTTACAAAAACATGTCTATTCCTGATCTAAACCCTAAAACGTCTCCATCTTGTTCTTGTCCCAGCGTTGATGTCTCCAGTTGCCTGTTCACAAACAAAGCATGGTTTAAAGTCTCTCTTCTATGTGTCCACCAAAAGTTCTTTTTTTAAGAATCTTTAGGTTGATTGGTTCTCCAGTCCTTGGTTCTCGTCATTTTTGGTTGTTAAAGGTCTTTTCCAAACCATCCACTGATGATCTCATTGACTTGCAAACCTATAGCAAGATCAGTTCTGTGACAGTTCAGAGGTCAATTGAAAACTAGTCCTTTAGAATGCTTTCTCCAAACACACGCCTATTTTTTTTAAATGCATTTTTTACATCATTTGAACTATTTGAACTAGGGATGCACCGATCCAGCTTTTTCTGTTCCGATACCGATTCCGATATTTTGTCTTTTATATTAAGTGTCTGCCGATACCCGATATCAACCGATACCAGTGTAAGGACTGAAATGCCTTATTTTTCTTATCAAAACATAAGATTTTGGTCATTTAGTGTTATGTAGCATTTAACAACTTAATATGAATAAAATGTCAATCATTATGAGATGTTTCAGATGAACATCAGCCAGTAAATTAGTCTAATTGTGTCCAATTATAGCCATAAAATGGTATCAGCTGAATCGATATCATAGAACCGATTCCCGATCCAGCAAAATTCCCTGGATCGGCACCGATATCCGATCCCAGTATCGGATCGGTGCATCCCTAATTTGAACAATTATAAATGATCAAAACACATAGAAAATTTTTTCTAACAAGCAGCTGGGAGCAAGATATGAATATTGAAAAAAAATTAATACAATAAAGTCAACACAAATCTTTATTTTGTAATAACTAATAGTTCAAACACCAATTTTATTTTTATTCATACATAGAAAATAGTACTTTAGGTGTTTCCTGAAAGCTTTATCTCTGAGCCATAGACCAGCGGACTGACCAGACGAGGCATGATGGTGATTAAGATGATTACGCTAAACCTTACAGTCAGCACACTACTAGGAAACAGCTGTGTTAGGCTAGCGATCAAAACGTTATTGAGATAAGTGAGCAAGGCGAGCATAAGTTGAAAGCTGTGCAGGAGGATTGTGCTCCGAGCCTTCTTAGCGTCACTGGTCTTAGTTTGAGCTGTGACAAGTATTTTACAATATGTGTACACCAGGGTCAAACAAACAACCGCTAACAATAAAGCATAAGAAACATCCATCTTCTCTGCCAGAGCTGGATGTCTGAAAACTGTACTTCGAAGACAAAACACTTGCTTATGAAAAAACTCTAAGGGTTCAGTGGCTAAGGTCACAAAGACATCCGGTAAGTTGGTTAAAACACTCGTCAGCCATATAAACCCGATGACCATGTACGTTTTCTTCACCGTACAAACCCGAGAGTGGTGCAAAGGGAAGCACACGGCCACGTAGCACTCGACGGCCATGACGGCTAGAGTCATGGGGTTGTTGATGTTGGTGCAAACGGCCAGAACCACCAGCACCATGCACAGGGACACGTTCAGGGTGAAGACGGTGTAGCTCAAGATGTACAGCAGGGTCAGCATGCTCAGGACCATGATGTCGTTGATCACCAGGTGGATGTAGAGGATGTAGCGAGGATTCAAGGAGAAAGTCTGAAAAGGAAAAAAAAGAAAGGTAAACTTGACTTAAATGATGTAGAATGCTATTATAAATCACTACATTACATTTGCGCATTAGGCTTAGGGATGATCAGTTAAGTGCAACAGTAAATAAGTATGCTGCAGTGACTGTGCACTGTGTTCAGAGTAGTATTCTGAAGATTCGATTTAGAGTCACATTAAATGCTATATTTACTGAGCAACACACAACCCTACTTTGGGCCCAGGCCATTTGGTTTAAAAATCACTGAGTAGACACTTCTGTCCTCTTTCCCTGCTCTGCTAATGTTCCTTTCTCATCCACTTGTCAGATTGTAAAGTGAAAGGCTTCATTGTAGACTGATAAAGGACAGGAAATACATACATAAACAAATACAATCTTCTTTAAAAAGCTACTATTACATGTTACACTATTATACGTGTATTGATAATATCCCATCAATACTATGTCAGGTCAACACAACCCACTAGGGATAAACATGAATGTATAATTTTATTTCTGTATTTATTAGCACTGTTTAAGCTAACCCTGTTTAGTCATGCCTAGTCAAGTGTGTTATTTTAATGTGTTGTTCTCAGTCTGTATGCTGGTGTGATTGAACACATTTAGCTCACTGTTTTTAACATTTAATTGAAGACAAAAAAAAAAAAAGTAATTGGATGTTAGCTTGTGTTGAAGGATTTGTAAGAGTTGGGAACTAATTAGACCTTGCTTTAGGTTTTGTGGTGTGAAAATCAGCTACCCCATGTTTAAGTGACAGTAACTCAGTTGCTGTAATTAAAATACTATTTGAAATGACTTGTTGTGTAGCTTAGTTATTTTAAAAATCCCAAAGTAATGTAAATACGTAAGTTACTTTCCTGGGGCAGTAACATGTAGATGATCATGTCTGAGCCACCATATACTTATCAGGTACATATAGCAGTTAGCTCTGATATTTTACTGTTTGGGATGTCCAAATCAATAGTGTGCAATTTAGAGTGTTGAGATCCATACTTTTTGTAAATATTAATAGAATTTTGTACCTTTACTTTGTAAACAGCTTGATCATTGACACATAGTTACTACTTCTTATATTCGGGCGAGTGATAGTGAATAGTGAAAAAAATGTCCCCGCCTATCGTAGATGAACCCGAATGGGCTGATATTTTATTTATATTTTATTTGTTCTATCTTTTATTATTTTAGTATTGTTTTCGTTATTATCTATTATTTTTATGAGCAGTGGTAGATCATGTTTGTTTGTTTGTGTTTAGAATTTCCTGTGCAGCACTTTTTTAGTAAAATGTGCTAAAAAAATAAATAAACCAGAGTGCATTGATGTCCGGCAGTTTTGACAAAGTGAAATGAAACCAGCTAATGCATTAGGCCTGCTTATTACAGTTCATATGTTGTTTCTGACTAGCCTGCCTTATTGGGTCTTCCTAGGAAATTGGAGAACCATCCTTTACTCTTGTACGCCTTGTTTTGAAAGTCGTGCTGATAAAATGTTCTAAATCGTTTATACAATTTATAACTATCACATAATGTTTAAGTTTGTGAATGTGACCTCATGTTTGACAAAGACGTGCACCAGGACAGAGTTGACGCAGATGATGGAGATACAGAGACCCACAGTGATGACATTCTTCAGCACCGCGGTGAGGAAATCATCTCGAATCACGGCTGAGGTGGAGTTAGTGCCGCTGGAGGAGATGCTCATGAGTCTACAAGAAAATACACTGCCATGAGAAAAGAGAGGCTTGCTGGGTTAGATTCAGTTCTCACAAGCAAGTAGGGCTGGGCGAAATGAATAACTCGAGAAAATTGGACATCTCTCGCTTACGGTATTCAGAAAATTTAAACCAAGCATGTTTTTAAATGTATTATTTGAAGCTTAATGATCAGAAATTCACAAATTGGGTCATGGTTGACCGGAGAGTTTCTTGGTCGACTAAAGGGTATTTCACACCAACACAACCCCCAGTCGCTGTCGATAGGGAGGAGCGACGCACTGTCTGTTCACATCTCTATGGGCGCACCGATGTGAAAGAACTTCAGACAAACACGACTCAAACAGCCACAGTCGTCAAACAAATGCAGAGTGAGCATGCGCGTGATGTAAAGCTTGACGAAAATGACGAAACATAAGTGTCACGGAGTAGTAGTTGTCAAACTTTGACGGCAAACAGATGTTTCTAATCTTACCTCACGGATTAAGCTCAACTCGTATTTCCCTCACAGTCAGCCTTCGTACTGCGCTCGCCGTAACTCCCCCGTGTTTTCCTCGATCCAAATAGTACCATTCTCCTTCGTAGTTACGTCCCGTTTGACCCCGTTAACATAACAACAATCCATGCTCGGCTGCTGTTTTTCCGTAAGCGTTTTTTCGGTTTTCCGCACTATATTCCTGTGCACTGATTCACTGGTTCTCCTGTGACCACGGCCAATCAAACAGCTGCATTTGCGGCAACTGGCAACACCGACTCTACCTGCGAGTCTTCAAAAACCCGCCTCTACGACTTGCTCCGCGCTCCTCTGACCCCCGACAAACCCATTTACACCAAACACACGTGAGCCGCCTGTCGGCAAAAGTTGCCAAACTGGTTCAGACGGGCGACCCTCGGCTTGGTGTGAAAGACCCTTAAGCATGCCCGGATTATCACTTTATGGGCCCTGGCACAGATGTAATGGGCCCCTACTACTTTTCGAGCCATAAGCCGCTATTTAAAATACACAATATATTGAAAAAAAAAAAAAAAAAAAAACGAAAAAGACTTTTTTTAAAACAGCAGCATTAATATTAAATACTGGACAACACAATATTGGCTAATTTTAATAAATATGCATATATGGATCATATGGATCAATAGGAGATTGCATTTGATTTGATAAGTTATTGAATTAATTCTAAATCTTTTTGAACTGTATTTAATATGAGCAAATCTTTATTTCTCACAAAATTGTACTTTCAGTCAAATTGTATTTAGCAAAACCTCAAGTATTATTTTTGCTTTATTACTGCAGTGTTTGAATGGGTGACATAACACAAAAGCCTAATCATGATGGTTATATCTGCTATATAAGTTGCCTTTAATTTCTAACAAATCCATTTCTAGTATTAGTAATCAAATTTAATGTAGTACATTGTTTTACACGACAGGTAAAAATGCAGAATCGGGTTTGAACCAGGACTTCCAGATGGAAGCACGTGTCTTACCAGTGAGCCATCAGGCATTATAGTTCAGGGCATTCAGGAGACTATTTAATCATGTTGTAGCGCCAACAGCGACGGGAAAACGGACTTTCAGAGCATTATTTGGGAGAAATATGGTTATAATTACAGACACACACTATTTTTGCAATCCCCGATAGCCTATTTTGTTGTGAAACTGTAGATTAAGACGTTGTTAATGCATAAGTGGCTTCGGCTGTGGCGCTGACAAAGCGTAGGCCAGTGGAGAGAGACAAGAGGTGCGATGGAGGTGTAAAGAGAGGTGGAGACCAGACTTTGGAGTGCGGCGCTCCGGGCGGAGAAGCTGTAGCCAGCGGGGCGGACAGGAGATCCCTGTAACCCGCGGAGGGAGACGGCGACATCGCACCGAGCGAGGCGCGGAGAGAGCGGCGGAGGAGCGATGGTGTGGTCAGCGGAGCCACAGGCAGTGGAGAACCGGTAAGGAGGAGGCAAACGGCGACATAGCACTCGGCGAGGCGCGGAGAGAGCAGGGAGACCTTTGTAGTCAGCGGAGCCGAGTAGCGGGAGTGCGAGGGTTTAACTCCGCTTGTTGTGCCGCGTTTACGTGATCAAACTAAATCGAAGAGAACTGTCCAGAGAGCATATGTGGGGACTTTTTTAACAATAGCTGTAGCCTCTTCATTTATGGCTAATGAGGTGTCACTCTAAAAACTGACATAATATGGAACCAATAAATACAAAACAGAAAAGTGACGTTCAGTAAAACTGTATCCTGATTGGAAGGCCTGGCAGAGCGGGCCCTGGCCTGTGCCCGGTAGGCCATTGGATAATCCGGCATGCCCTTAAGACATGCGCTACCAATCAAGTGTCTAAAGAAATTTACCCAAACTGCTTTCAAAAGCTCAGGTGTTTGCATGCTAATTAACTGTCTACACCTAACGAAAAACAAAACAGCCAAATGAGATTTTCACACACACAAAAAAAAAAGTGTTACAATGTGCTCTCCAACTAATAAAAATTGGGTCAACTAAGACACTAATATATCACTTATATACTGTATCTTAGCCTTTTTTGTATAATTGTTTGCTATAAACAATAAACTTGATATTTCGTTTTTTGCTTATCTTGAAGACAACAATCATAATCTAAAATTGCAGTACTTAACAGAAAAGTTTAGAAACTATTGCTCTGGTCTTGTTGGTTTATCGGCAACACCTTCACTCGTTATTTAAACCGTGCTTTCTCCCGGCTTCAAATGTGAAATTTGTGGCTTTTGGATAAAGATGCACAACTGATAAAATTACATTTAAGTGTCTTCAGTATTAATGCAGCCTTTTGGACGATGATTGTACTGTAATGGTACTGCAGCTCATAAGCAGAGGTAACCAGACCTCAACACTTTATAAATAAAACCAAATTACAAGCATTGCCGTACGGTAGTTTTTGTAGATGAAGGCGCTATGCATAATTTTTTTTATTAAAGAAATACAATAATTTAAAAATCTAACAATAAAAAATTGTTCCCATTCAGGTGGAAATACATCCTCAATGTCCTGTCTATGTCTAGTACTGTTTTGCTAATAAAAACTCAGCAAATGATTATTATACTCAAGACAAACAAAATAAAAAAAGCTGTTAAATAATGTTGTCCGTGTTTTCACAATCCTGCGAATGGTCCTTGATAATTACTCATTTAACTAATATAGACCCTTAAAAATGCTATATTGTTCAAAATGTAGGATACAAAATGAAGCAGGTGAAAATACACTTTGAATTATTACATTGTCTTTTCAATAACTCCGGCACATTTTTTGAATCTTTTCATAATTCTTAATCATTTACTAGTGACAACGCTAAGAATGTTTGAAGATGCTAATTTATGAAGAAGCTCAGTGCACTTATAATAATTGAGGTAAATCCAAGTTCTTCCATAAAATGACTACATTACACTTTTTGCCTCACACTTGTGTTTATTTGCACAATTTTAAAAGGTCTGTACAAGTAGCTCTCAAACTAATCCAATAAAACTAAAGTTAAACAACTGTTCAAACTGAAGAGGGAGTCAAGTAGCACCAGATGCAGCCCGTGTAACACAGTTTGAGAACCACTCTATACCTTAAAACAGAATCCTTATACATATCCAGTGGTTCAAATAACATTAGCCGTTTGTCACAAAACATCACGACGCAAACCACACTTATGTTGCAAGAAAAACAGATGTATATATTAGAGCTGGGACGATTCTGTTTAGTCATGATTTAAATTGATGCATAGATCATAATTAGCTGTTGTTTACTTCCTCTGAGAAATGACTAACCACACGAAAAACAAAAACAGAGCCATGGAGGAACAAATTAGGATCAAACCCAACATCAAAATTGAATAGAAATACAATTGAATATTATAGATTTTACCCTATCCTAATAATCCTATCTATAAAGAAAAACAACAACAAAACAAAAGCATATGTGAGGAGAGAGCATCACCTGCAGTGTTCCGACAGCGATCACAGGCAGCAGGACGGTCGTGTCAATGTACAAGGTTCTTTTATAGGGTTTACAGCGAATGCCTTGAGGTTGGTCTCATGTCAAATTCAGATAACTTTAGTTTCCCCCAAGGGCTTCCCATACGCATTCACTCGCAACATAGAAAACACACATAAAACAGTCCATAAGCAATGAGCAATGACAATCTCAGAAGAAAATGTAGATGAATGTAGACAATGTAAATGTCAAAAATGTGTTAGGAAAAGCCAAAATCTAAAATAACTATGAATTTTGATTGAAGCCATGTGGTATATATTCTTTGGGTTAAATGGGTAAATAACAAAAACACATCTTAGCACATTTTACACTGCTAAAGAAGAAGAAAAAAGAGCCAGGATTTCTCAGAAAAGAAATTCAGGTCGGGAATGTGTTGCGAAGGAGAGGGAAGGTTCTAGTTGCCGTAATTTCTGCCAGAGAGAGTGCCGACACTTGCTTCAAATGCCCCAAAATACATATTATGTAATGTAACCATCATCACAGAGACTTACAAAGACATTTAACAAGGTCAAAATGTTATGTAGTTCTATGTTATTGCAATATACAGTACTAAATAAAGTTCTTTTTCTATATCAGACTTCAGGTCAGTGTTATTTTCCTGTGTTCTACTTTTTGGCGACATAATATGAAGTACTACAAAAAAAATTGCCTATAGGATAAAAAAAACAAAACAAAAAACAAGGTTACATGAGGACGAGTGTCTTTTTCATCTTTAAACCAACACTAGCGAGACGAGAAGGCAGCAGGGTAGGCCTACTTTTTTTTACTTTCTGATGCCGGTTACATAGATTCAGCTTCTTTCACAGTGCATAGATTATATTTAACCCTATAAATATGAAGAAATATACCGAGGTCCAAAATGGTTTGACTAAAAGCAAATTGTTTTTTTTTTATTAGAAAGAGACAAAGGATGTTGTTACTTTTGTAGTTGCTGCAATCAAACTTGTAAGCTTGGAGTTTGCAGAGGTAAGAAATTCCCTGGTGTCTCTTGACATTTAGCAACTGGGTTTAGGCTACTCTTAAAGAAAAGGGGGTCTGGGGGACTCCCCGTGGAGAATTTTAAAAAATTCAATGCATTTTCCTGCATTTTGGTATGTTTTGGATGTCATGTTATTATTATGTGATGATTATGAGAATCCTGACAGGACTGTAATATGTGACCAGAGAAAACAATTTTTTTCTTGGTGGATATAAGGTGGATTTGCACAAAATAACAATCAATATGAAGCTCCAGGTTCACAGAAAATCATTGTGAGTTTGCTTCTCAAAGAAACTATCTGGTAAAAAGCGATTTTGTGACAAGCCGTGCCGTGCAAGTCCATCTTAAAGCGCAACATGGAAAAATGTTAATGAAAGCACTGAGGTCCGTTATGCATTTTTCCACTGTTGAGCCTTGCTGATGCTGTGCACACCCCTATCAAACAAACATTTTATGTAAGAAGATGACACAAATAGAGGTCCGAACCCTAATGCTGCGTACATCCAGGGTGATAAGAATTTGAGCAAAGTACAAGAGCCATAAGCGTACATATACCAGGACATTATACGACATGTATATTGCATATGATTACCACAATTTCACTGCTTTTTTGGAGTAAATATGCCACACGTTGCAGTTCCTAGGAAATCCTTATTTTAATCTTAACCTACCCCAAGCCCTAATCTTACTTGATTTAGTAACTTGATGCCTAAACTTACCCGTTACACCAAAAGAAAATGTCCCCCACGTAGCTTCAACCAAAACTCTAGTGTTTTTATGCTGTGAAATCCTATGTCATTTTTATGCGTCTTCATATCTACGGCGTAACATAAATACCCAATAAAGGCGTGAAATTGTGCTCATAATACGCTGTTTTTGTGTTGTTGTACATGTACTCTTTCTTGTGAGACTGTGTTGAAATTGTATGTTTACCTACTGTGTGTTCCTCTGCCCAGGGACTGCAGATGGAAAGTAGCAAGCAATATATAAGTGTTGCAGTTCATCCTTTTTTAAATAAGAATAATATATTTTGTACATGGTCTGTAAAGAATAAACTAAAACTAAACTATAGGAGAGTTTATAATGTAGACCAGTGACTAAATTGCAGGTGCCTTCATTCATTTTCATTTTCTACTGCTTGTTCCCGTTAGGGGTCGCTGGTGCCCGGAGCCTATCCCAGTAACTTTGGGCCTTAGGTGGGGGAAAACTCGTCGCAGAGTTAGACAGACACTCACTCACTCTCATTCATTCACAGGGGAAATTTTCAGTGATGCCCAATTAACCTTGTTTTTGGAGGTGGGAGGAAACCGGAGTACCCGGAGAAAATCCACGGTGATACGAGGAGAACATGCAAACTCCACCCAATTGTGAGATGTTCATATGGTCTGACCGGGTAATCGAACCCACGACCTCCTCATTTGGAAGCCTGAGCTCTAACTACTCTGCGTGTGCAACTTGAAAAAAATAAAAATGCATGTGTTGTGAGCGTTTTGCATTTAATTTATTACTAGAACATGCACACAAACACAAAACAAATGCACCACCTTAAATCTTGCATCTACAAAACAATTTTAGCTACTTATTTTGCACACGAGCAAATGTTTGGAAAAAAAAAGGTCCTATAAGTCTTCTTTACTTTTTACCACAAAGCAAATATATTTTCATTTTTGTCCTAAAACTTTTATCTCTTAACCCATAAACAAGAGGGCTGACTAGACGTGGCATCACATTGACTAATATGGCCACAACAAACGAATATGCACAACACTCTTAGGAAACAAAAACATGAATCCTGTGATTATTGGTTTATATACATAAGTAAGAATAGAGAGGGTAAACTGGAAGCTGTGAAGCAGGACTGTGTTTCTAGCTTTTTTGGCATCAGCTGAAGCAGTCTTTGCTGTGAAATGTATTTTGAAATATGTGTAGACAAGAACAAAAAAACGCCCACAAGCAGCACAGCTCTCATTATAGTGTCCTTCTTTTCATAATCAGGCCTACGGAAAAAGTTTGGAATTTGACAGAAGATTCGAGTTTGAAAAAAATGTAACGGTTCAGTCACCAAACATATGAACAGATCAGGGAGAAAAAACATCCAGCTAATAAACCAGATCATACCAATGACAATGCAGGTTTTCTTGACAGTAATGATCTGGGATGTCGCAGAGGGAAGCAGACGGCCACGTAGCACTCAATGGCCATGACGGCGAGAGTCATGGGGTTGTTGATGTCCACCATGACGGCGACACAAAGCGGAATCATGCACAGCCATACGTGAAGACTGTAAATGATGTAGCTTAGGACCTGGACGATGGTCAGGACTGTGAGCAGGCTTATGTCGTTGAGGACCAGGTGAATGTAGAGGATGTAGCGAGGATTCATTCTGAACATCTGGAAATGGAAAATGAGATGACTGATCAGTGGTACAAAAAAAAAGGTTCTATATTTTAAGCTATACTTTGCCGTTCAGTAGTGTCTTTGTGGTCCATATTTTTGTAATTCATTAAGAATTCCATATGTTATCATATATAGTTATACAATAGAAAACACTAGTTTGGAGGATTTTCAAAAATTGTTTGTTGTCAGCCTTGGCCAAAAACAGTTGCATAGATTTGTAACAGCCTTGTGCTTGTGCTAAACAAAAAAAAAAAAAAAAAATGTAAAAATATAAACTGTGAACATGATGAGGCCAGTAAAACGTTGACCAATAGATAACGAGGTACTCATTATCTATTGGCCTGTTAATCTGTCAAGCAAACCCTCAGTGTTCCTAAGGAACTCATTGGCCCAGTTAGCAGTGAAGGGTGTGGCCCTGGAAGGGGAACACATGTGCATTGTTTAAAAAACAGCAAGCAGTTGTTGGATTTGAAAAATCCTCCATACAGCCTTTAAAATTTAAGACCCGACCCAAACCTGAACTCGCACACATTAAAATTACATAAAACTGTTGTTTTGCGAGTTGCCACAGCTGCAGGGTATATATGTTTGCGGTCTTTATCTAGGTCCAAGGTGTGCTAATACACTGTACAAATATTTTTACATCATCTCAGTCTCCGAAGAAAACGAAGATAAACAACAAAGTGTCCAAATCGTATGATAAGCACGTTTTCACACTTTTTTTTTTGTAAACACATGCTGTAAAAAGCCAAATAGTAAAATAAAAAAATATATTGGTTGGAGCTATGTGGCAAAATTTTTTGGAGGGTTTAAGGACTAATTTTTATTTGGGGAATATGTGGGAGCAAAAACAAACAAACAAAAAACAATAGTTACAACACAAAAGACATGATATTTTATCATTCAACTACATGTTGTAAGTCAAACAACATAACTTTTCTTTTTTTCTCTCTCTCTCTGCATGTCCGAAAAGAGAATGGGGAAACTAAGAACTTAAGTCCCATTCTTTTCTCTACATTACATTAGAACAAAAATCAATGCAGTATGCAGCAATCGACTCATGCAGCCATTGACTTACACACACACACATTATGTAGTTGTTTAATACACACAATATTACAATAATAGTCACAATGTTTGAAGAAACAAAGCGTAAACTTGTGCAAGACCTGACTTTTTATGTTGCGTCAGCAACTAATGATGGACCTCTAAATATTGCTGTTTACTGTTCGAATGTTGAAAAAAAAAACGAGTTTTAAGCTCTAACAACAGTGGCTTTTGTTTCATGTAATATGGTTTATTTTGTGTCTTAAGATAAAAAAAAAGTTAACATAGGTAAACTAACAAAACTGAACAAAATTGAAAATCGTGGCTGCAAAATTGACAATTGAATTGAATCGTGACTTAATTGAATCATCCCATCCTATTGATTATTTATCCCTATTTTATTTTTTTTTTTTTTTGGCTGAAACACTGACAGACAAAGCATGATACCCAAGACAAGGGTTTAACGGGTAAATCTTAAAATACCCCAAGCCTCAGCCCTAAACTTACTCATTTTAGAAACTTGAAGCCTAAACTTATCTGTTAAACCTAAAGAAAATATTGCCACGTGGCTTCAACCAAAATTTGTGTTTTTTTGTTTTGTTTTTACGTTTTGGCTTTTAGTGACATATTTACGTAAAAAAGGCATGAAAACTTGCTCATGTAAGTTTTTGGCCTTCGTTAGTTTTTTTCTGAAGACTTTTTTGTTTTACATATACGAAAGATTCGCACAAGATTTAGAACCTCAGGCGAGATGACATTTGACATTATTCCAATTTAAGAGGTTCCTAGATATGTAATATGAGCACGAATAGGACATAAGTTGCACTAAATATACAATAAGAAATGGACTGTTCCTCTTGCTTATTTTATTCACATTATTGCAAAAACAAAGCTTGGCCTGATGAAGCTCAAATCCAATTTACAGATTTGAATAAATCACAGTTTTGCAAGAAAAGTCAGTGTGCGGAATTTGTTCTTCTTATTGTTTCTTGGGACATTCCCTATTTTCTTACGCACCTGTCCTTGAACAACTGATGTGCAAAGTTTTTCTCTTTTACATTATTGCATAAAACTATTTATCCTCATTCAGAATGTCCAGGAGTGTTGCTTCAACCAGGGTTTTTTCTTATCCCTTTTAAGGTACATAATATTATCTAGTTTTTCAGTAAGTTCTTTCTTCACTGTCAAAGCTAATCCAGCTGTCAAAGGCTAACCAGAATTTCAGAGAAACAAGCAACTAAGCTTTTGAAAAAAAAAAAAAAAAAGTGACCCTAACTTGTTAATAAAAAGCTACTAAAATAATATATTCTTAACAATTTAACATTAATTATTGCATGAATACATGCTAATAGTCAATGTATCAGTCAAGAATTGATATATTTATGTAAAACAAATCTGAAAAAGTGTGAAGATACATCTTGGTTTGTATTGGTTCAGCTATTATTAACAAAGGCATGTACAGAGTAGATTTTGGATCGCCTTTGGGTAAACTAGTTCTTGTTGACGAAAGAAATGTTTTTACTTTTAGTTTTACTTTTCAATTAGTTTGGTCATTTCAAATCTACAAGAATGCGAAGGGTGTTTTCTGTAGGTGGCATGACTTCAAGGGCAAAATCGCTGTAAAAAAAAAAAAAAAAAAGAAAGAAAGAAAGAAATCATCAATGCATTTCCTACCTCATGTCTCATAAATGTGTACACCAGAATAGCATTAATGTAGTTGATGGAGATGAATAGAAACACAGTGATGAAATTCTTCACTATAGCGTTCTTCAGATCATCCCGTACGCCAGTACTTGAAATATTCATGGATTTCAAAGTTAATATCTCCTCTCTGGAAAATACAAGGCAGATTAGAATGTGGTATTAAGCATAACAAGCAATATAAATACAATACATAAGCAGCATTTTGTACATTACATTTGAAAACTTCTCTAACTTTTGGTGTTCCAAACACAGTTTGAATGCTGCAATAGTTCATTCATTTATAGGGTATTTTGAAATCGGTGACGTAGTAAGGGTTGGGTATCATTTGTGTTTGAACATAGAGACTTGAAGTGGGAATAATTCAATGTAGAAAAGAGAAAAAAAGTATACGCGCAGGGAAATGAATGATTTAATAGTGAGTGACATATATTATTTTCAAACTCGAGAGCTTGTGTAAATGGTACGCCAATTTCAAACAATCACTAAAATGCACTGGAAAACTACTTTTAGCTGCACACACTGTTTTGTCCTTAAAACCCCTCATCATTCCGGCGTCTCTTGGAAGGGACAACCCACTTTTTTTTTATAGTTTACTTTGTTACAGACAAGAGACAAAACAATACAACACAAAACAAGACATACAGTACATCAACATAAAAATAATAATAAAAGAAAATAAAGAAAACACTTTTTCTTTAAAAATTCCACTTTGTTCAGTGTCTGAAAAAAGCATACTATGAAGCACCTGGAAAGATTAAATATAAAAATACCATTGTATCCTTTTATTTAGAGCAAAATTAGCCTCTGGGATTAATCAGACTTTTTCAGCTGTAAAACTCCAATTCAAGAATTTAATAGGACTTTTATAGCTCTGCTACATTTTTTTTTGAGTAATTTTGGGTCCCTAAAACTCACTTTTATCTCCATTGCCTTCAGCTTTTACAGAGGAATTGTCAAAACTCAAAATATGCCAAATCTAGAGTCATTTATGTCTCAGCTGTCAACACCAGCTATACCAATCCCTATGTCTATAAAAAAAAATATAGGCCGCAATTTAGATTGTTTTTCTCTTGCTCGAAGAAAGTTCTCACTTCTGATGAGAGCCTGTTGGACATCAGCAGCAAAAACTAAAACTACAGGGTTGCAGCTTTAAAAATCTCCAGCCATTTGCCTGTGTTCTAAAGGGTTCAGAAACTGTTTCAGTGTTAAATGTAAATGATTTTGTCAGACCTGTGAGTGAAAATAGGCCGGAATGAGAAGGGGTTATTGCAGTGGAATCATGCTAACTTAAGCATAAACTATAACCTGTAGAAAATTATTAAACATTCTTTGTTGAGAAAGAAAGAAATTTTCATGTGTAACAAAAAAATCTGTGTGAAAATCCATTTTGTTTTCACGGACTTATGAGTGATTAAACATTCGGGTGCACCTGGACACCAACCGGTCTACCTCCTTCCTGTAGGCAGACTCATCACTGTTAGAGATGAGCTCGATGAGGGTGGTGTCGTTCGCAAACTCAATCCCTTTAACAGTCATGACTGGAGGTGCAACAGCTGGTGTACAAGAAGAAGACCAGAGGAGAAAGTACACAACCTTGTGGAGATCCTGTGCTGATAGTGGAAACATTAAAAGCATAGAAATATTGCCCCCGCAAATTACGCCCATGACCAAATCCGCTGCTGCCACTATAAAAACTGGCAGCAAGTCCATCTGAGTCGACTTTCTGATGTTGAAGAGTTCTTCACGTGTGTAAGTGCATGCTGACACACGAGTCGTTTCTCAGAGGAAACACCACAATTGAATTCTTTGATATTGCCTTATCCCTGCATATCCAATCTTTACAGGAAAAAAACAACATAAAATCCAAAACAAAAGCATATGTTAGAAGAGAGGATCACCTGAAGTGTTTAGACAGAGACTACAGGCAGCAGGACAGTCGTGTTAATATACTAGGTTCTTTTATAGGGTTTTTAGAGCATTATACCTTGAGATTGGTCCACAAACGCAAGAAACACAAATGTACAGCAAAAAGCCAAAAACATATAATTAACACTTTAGCACGCCTTTTTTCCACGTAAATATGCTACGAAAAAGCCATGTGGCGAACTTTTCTTTGGGTTTAATGATTAAATCTTAACCTACCCCATGCCCCAGCCCTAAACTTTCCCATTTTAGTAATTTAAACCCTAAACGTATCTTTTAAAATCAAAGAAAATGTTGCCATGTGACTTAGGTTTTGGCTGTTTGCAACATATTCACATAAAAATTAGTGCTGTCAAACGATTAATTTTTTTAATCAGATTAATCACACTTTCAAATTTTGATTAATCACGATTAATCGCAGTTAATTCCTTGATTGCAGACTCTCAAAGATATTCTATAAAAGACCACAACATTTTGAAAATGACTGTTAGAATGTCTTTCATTCAAATGTTTGTTACTTGAATCTGTCAATTATTATTATTTGAGCTATACGTTGGTTTATTCTCATTGTGATTCCTCTGGAAGGTAACTTGTGGGATCACCTGTGGCCATGTGCATAATCATTGATATTTTGCGTCCCTTGGTCTGTAACGATGTTGATGGGTCTACATGCCGTGGCTCCATTTAGTAAAAGGGTTGTTAAACTTTTGTTAACATTGCTGTGCTCGGCTTGGTGTTGATGTAAGTTAGCAGCGCTCTTGCAGCCGCTGCCTCAAACACGTTTGGTTTTAAGGTCGTATTTTAAGCTTGTTGTGCTTCGTTGAAAGGAGAGTTCATCACTGCAGTATATTCACACTACCTTCGTTTTATCTAGAGTCCCGTCGGTATGTTCCGCCGAGTTCTGCCGAGGCGGGCGCACCGGTCGTTGTCTCTCTATTCATCTTTACGCCGCGTATGCATTCACTTGAGCTACTACGCGGACCTAATAACAACCTGCGCCGCCGCCTTCCAGGTATCCCTCCGCGCAGTACGCGCTCCCTCCGCGCTGAAGCGCGTACTGAGCGGTCAAATTAAATAGTGCGATTAATCTGCGATAATTCATGATTAATGCGTTAATTTTTTATGATTAATCACATGATTAACGCGTTAACTTTGACAGCCCTAATAAAAATAGATGTGTACAGTGGCGGACTGGGGGAAAAAAGTGGCCCGGGGATTTGTAACAGACCGGCCCACATGACCAACGATAACCAAGCCTATTATTGCATAATATACTCTGCTTTATACGATGACGAGTGAAAATAACTTTTGACTTGAAAGATATTTCAAAAAGACTTTTATAACCACAAAATGTAGTGCGCAGCCCTGTTGGTTCTCGAAATAAATTTTATTTTAATTTAAAATTTACAGACAGACCCTTAGACCCTGATAATTACAAATATATTTCAATTTAACAAGGTTTTGATGTAATCCAGGAGAATTTTTAAAAATTCAATGCAAATTCCTGTATTTTGGTGAGTTTTAGATGTGATGATCCTATTGCATGATGTTATTTTTTTGTAATTAAAAAGACATGAGGCAGTTAAATAAACAAAAATACAAATGGGGCCCCCCCACCCATAGAGGCCAGATTTAGGGGCCCCAGCCCCAGATGCCTTTAGCTCCGCCCCTGTAAAACTGGGCTTTAGGAGCGTCAGGCAGACTGACTCGACCTGACAGGACTATCCTGAGTGATCAGAGCAGGGAAAACACGGGAGCTGCTGCTTTTGTAAGGTTAGTGTCTGTTTTATGTCACATTCAGGCAAAAGTAAAAGTTGTAAAGACCTCTTCAAACATTTCCGCGGTGCGCCGTTTTGCGCGATTTTCTCCGTAGTTATTTACACACGTTATCTTTCACTGTACATTTTTGGCCTTTTCTCCGTGAATATAGGGCTGATTTACATAAAATATGGATCAATATGAAGCTCTAGTTTCACAGAATATCACGGGGCGTTCGAAATGCTTCTCAAAGAAAAGATCTGTCTGTTAAATAGCTCTGTTTTGACGCTGCACTGACAATGGCATGCAGCTTCCCGAAGGAGGGAGGGAGAGAAAAAAGAAAGAGAGAGAGAGCCGGCTCTGCGCGCGCGCCTTCGCCGTCACAGAATGGATGTGAGTGAATGAGCCCACAGTCTGGGCCGGTAGCGCACAATTCACGTTGACCGGCCGCTAAGCAAGCTCACTGCCTGCATGGCCCGCGGCCGTCAGACACTTTTGTCAACTTAAAGACGAGAGAGAAAGAGACAGATGCGGCCCGGCCCGCGGCTGTGTAAGCGCTTCAGCCGGGTCTGGCGTGTGCGCGGCGGCTGCGGCCGACTTCTCACTTTTTGGCCCATCGGCCCACTAACCACCGGCCCACCGGGGAAATCCCCGGTATCCCCGTATGCCAGTCCGCCCTTGGATGTGTAAATGTGCTTATCATTCATTTTTGACATTTTGTTGATTATCTACCTTTTCTTCTTTTCTCTTCAAGTCAAAAAGAGAGAAAGAAGAGCAGGATATAGCAGTGCCGACGCCCACAATACGCACATAACGCGTAGGGCATCACCAGCCGTCCCGCGTGCTGAACTCATGAGTGACAGAAAAGTCTGGTCTAGACACATGTGCCTGGTGATTCTGAACACACAGCGCAAAATCAAAAACTCTAGAAACAAAAACGTGTACAACTCGTATGCTCTTCGACAATCTTTATTTTGCGTCAATAGGACACATATTGGGTAAGTTACCAGGAGAAACAGCAGATGATTTAAGAAGGCTACACATTTGATCACGCAAATTTCCACGGCAAAATACGGCGGATATTTTCACATTTATGTTTAGAGTCTTTCAAAAGGAAACACAAACCATGAATCTAGTCCATTTGTCCTGACAAAAGTTACAGCCATAGTATTTCCTCAAACTGTAGCGCGAGGATGCAGCTTATGTTGAGCTGTGTTCAGTATGTGCAGGAGTGGGAACAGTGGCGGAGGAGAAGGCTGTTTGAAGGGGCAAAGAGAGATGGGGCCCCACTGGAAAGCAATTTGGATTTACTGTTCTAAAACATCCAAGACAAAAGGAAAATGCATTTATTATGTAAAAAAAAAAAAAAAAAAGGAAAAAATGTACGGGGACCCTGTGTCTTAAAAAAATAGATTTAGTAGTGTGTGTCTCTGTGTTTGGGGCCATTTAGGGGTTGGGAGTTTTTTGGAGCGGGGGCACCTTTTTGAAATTTTGCAGAGGGCACCAAAATGGCTAGCAGCGGCCCTGGGATACAGACTTTGAAGCCGATAAATCACTCCACGAAAGAGAAATTACACCGACTTTTTTTATCCACAGCAGCACAAGTGTGGCACCAGACTTCTAGGGCAGTGTTTCCCAAACTTTTTTGAGTCATGGCACACTTTTGTGCTTAAAGTTTTTCTGCCGCACACCATTTTTTAAATATGACACAATGTAACTCAAAATGTTTGTGTTTTTGCAAAAATTGCCCATGACAATGTGACTATGCTACTTTTTTGGTGCTGTTGCTTACGTTTTTGTATTGCTGAGCTTGGAATGTTCCATTAAACATAGTATCTCTCTGAATAGAGAGAAGCATGTGACGCAACAAAGCCCTGTGGTACACGTCAGATCTATGGAGAGGCAATCTTGCTCACAATAAAATTGTTTTCTACATGCAAGTTATTAGAAATACAAAGACATGGTAATTGTGCTTATTGTCATATATTGGAACATTCCAGTCAATGCAATTAGATCTTCAGTACATTTTAAGTTACACAGATTTTCTGTCCGAATAATTATTCTGTAAATTTGTAAAAGGTAATTTACACATTTTTCTGTCATTCCTGCTGTAAAAATTTGTTCCAAACACTCCCAAATGATAAATCCTTTTATAAAATCAAATTAAGCTTATTTCATAGATTAATCTGTCGCAGTCCATCTCTTCTTTTAAAAGATTAATATATTTTGTACATGATCCCTAAAGAATAAACTAAAGCTAAACTATAGGAGAGTCCATAATGCATAACTATGGACCAGCTGCTAAATTGCAGGTGCAATCTAAAAAAAAAAAAAATGCGTAGTGAGCGTTTTGCACTCAATTTAATATTAGAGCATGCACACTTATACAGATGCAACACCTTAAATGTTGCATCTTTTAGACAGCTATGACAATTGTTTGCTCCTTCTAACTTATTTTGCACATGAGCACATGCTTAATAAATCTGGTCCTATAAGTCTTCTTTACTTCTTACCGCAAAGCAAATATATTTTCATTTTTGTCCTAAAACTTTTATCTCTTAACCCATAAACAAGAGGGCTGACTAGACGTGGCATCACATTGACTAATATGGCCACAACAAAACGAATATGCACAACACTCTCAGGAAACAAAACATGAATCCTGTGATTATCGGTCTATATACATAAGTAAGGATAGAGAGGGTAAATTGGAAGCTGTGAAGCAGGACTGTGTTTCTAGCTTTTTTGGCATCAGCCGAAGCAGTCTTTGCAGTGAAATGTATTTTGAAATATGTGTAGACAAGAACGAATAAAACGCCCACAAGCAGCACACCTCTCATTATAGTGTCCTTCTTTTCATAATCAGGCCTACGGAAAAACTTTGGCATTTGACAGAAGATTCGAGAATGAAAAAAATTTAACGGTTCAGTCACCAAACATATGAACAGATCAGGGAGAAAAAACATCAAGCTAATAAACCAGATCATACCAATGGCAATGCAGGTTTTCTTGACCGTAATGATCTGGGAGTGTCGCAGAGGGAAGCAGACGGCCACGTAGCACTCAATGGCCATGACGGCGAGCGTCATGGGGTTGTTGATGTCCACCATGACGCCAATGAAGAGCAGAATCATGCACAGCCATACGTGAAAAGTGTAAATGATGTTGCCTAGGACATGGACGATGGTCACGACTGTGAGCAGGCTTATGTCGTTGAGGACCAGGTGAATGTAGAGGATGTAGCGAGGATTCATTCTGAACATCTGGAAATGGAAAATGAGATGACCAATCAGTGCAAAAAGGGTCTATATTTTAAGCATGTCTTTGCAGTTTAGATGTCACTTGTATTTGCCCAGCTTTTTTTTTTTTTTTTCACAGACTTTATTCCAGAAACGGTGAAAGATATGCTTTGATTTATGACACAAACTTTTTGCTTCATTCCTGACTTGAGCTCGTCACTCATGTTTTGGGTTTTATCATGAATTACCCTACGTTTACCTGAGCTGTGACAACGTAAATGTGGTTCTTTGTCACGTTGTTGCATCCCTCGATCTGGATCACATCTCAGCGATCAGATTTCTTATGAAGCCGCCAGAGTACCTCTCTTTTAAGCATCCATACTTTGCAGCATTATGTCCAAACTATAATCATCTCAATCCTCCATTGCTACGACAACATGGTTGTGGTTCAAATATTTTATCATAGTTTGTGTTTCTTTTTAATTGTAGGAAAAAAACAACAATTCATTAGAGAATGATGTGGTGCGAGTAGTAATAACAATGGTCAAATCTGAGGGTAAACTAGGCCGCAGAGTCATTATTAATAATTTTCATATAGTTTACAGAAAACAAAGACATACACATTTACGCAGCATTAGATTACATGAAGATGTCTGAGTTTGGTGTAGCAATGCTTTTTTCGTGACCCGCCCCGCCCCAGTTAAAATTCAAGCCGACCCACCTGGCCCGAAAAATGCCTAAAATTCAGGACCCAACCCAAACTTTGCACCCATTAAAACTACATAAAACTGTTGTTTTCAAGTTGCTGCAACTGCTACATACATACAGGATGTTCACAGAGGCGCCCGGTCCTAGTCTAGATCTACGGTGTGCTAATACGATGCTGTTTTTGCTTTAATGCACTGTTTGGGGGCCGTGGTCCAATTGCAACATTTCATAGGCAAGAGGCTCTGGCTGTTTTAGGTGAGAGTGACTTTCTGCCGTTATTGTGGCTGCTCCGTGTGCACAGAATGTCATGTTTTTTCTACTTGCCTCTTGCTTTTTGTCTTCCGGGTTGACCGTAGTTCGACGTGTGCATCACTAATTTTGTGAATTACAGAGGTAGGCCTATTATTTAGGGGGAAATTTTGCAAACATTTTATCAACTCAGTCTCCGAAGAAAGGGAAGACATACAACAAGTTTTGGCTTTTAGTAACATGAAAACCTAATACGTTTTTGACCCATCGTTATTTATGTTTTTTTCCGGACACTGTTTCTTGCATGTCTTGGACGTTCTTAATTATTCCAGTTAACACGAGGTTAATAATATGTTTGTATAAAAAGAACAAAAGTTTCACTAAATATACAATAAAAGTTGACTCTTCTTTGTCCTGAAGGAGCCGCCTCCTCTTGTATGCTTCCGTGGCAAAGCTTATTTTTTTCACATTATTGCATGAAGAAAGCTTGACCTGATGAAGCCCTTGCGCTAAAGCCATTGTTTTATGTCCGATAAATCACAGTTCTGCAAGATAAGTGGGATTTTGTTGTTTGATTGTTGGAACATTCCTTATATTCCTACACACCTGTACTTGAGTGAAGTCTTTCTCTATCACATTATTGCCATAAAACATATCTTATCCCCATCAGAATGTCCAGAACTGAGCTGGTAAATAGTAAAAAATTAATAAAATTTAAATCACAATTTTTTTGGAGTCAAACCATGATTTAGATTTTATCACGACTCCTGTAGTTTATTTTTTCTTCGTCCATTTGAGGTAGATAAAATCATAGTTTTTCAGGCATGTTCCTTCTTTTTTATTGTAGTTTTTAGTTGTAGTAGGCAGAGATGAGTCAATAATCTATCTATCTATCTATCTATTATCTATCTATCTATCTATCTATCTATCTATCTATCTATCTATCTATCTATCTATCTATCTATCTATCTAGTATTTGCAAGTAAAACAAAAACAAGTGACCTCCATTTTCTCAATAAAAAGTTATTAAAATAGTCAATGAATTAGTACAATGTCTGTCTTTTTAACATGAATACATGCTAAGAATCCATGTTTCAGTCATTAACTCGTATATTTCTGTAAATCATATCTGGAAAACTGCTAAAATTCTCCTCTTTTATGACTTGAAAGTGCATCCCTAAAAAAACTGAAAGCCAGAGAAATCAGGGTGGGTAAATTGTCAGTGTTTTAACAGATGCATTAAAAAAAAAAGCAGATTGTCACAGAGATGAGCTCACGATTTGATTTTTATAACAATATTGCCCAACCCTGGTTTAAACTTTCTAATTCTACTGAATTGAGTTGTTGACTTTTCACGTCCAAAAAACTTACACCAGTGTCCCGTTCATTTCAAACTTACATTATCTTACCCAAACTTTTATTCTGAAGATTTTAGAGCCACTTGATATTTTTTTGGTTTAGGTATTACCAACAAACACGTGTATGGAGGAGATTTGAATCTTATTTAGTTTTTGGTAAATTAGTTCGTGCTGACAAAAGACATTTTTTTAACTTTTTTTAACTCAATTAGTTTGCTCATTTCATATCAACAAGAATGCAAAGTGTGTTTTGCTTTGACTTCAAGGGCAGTGAAGTAATAGTGGGAAGTCTCTCTGGTGAAACTGCCAAGTCCAAAACACATACTGGCGTAGAATAGTTTACACTAATGGAACCAAATTCTACATACAATTCCATTACAGAGTTTAAAAAAGCTGTAAAAAAAAAAAAAAAAAAAAAAATAAAAAAAAGAAAGAAAATATCAATGCATTTTTCATCTGGTTAAATAGTTAAAAAAATTAATAAACAACAACACAGAAATATATAAACAAATAAATAATGAATGGTTAAAAAAACAATGCACTTGAAAACAAAGCTGAAAGTGAAGTAATTTTGGTTTTACTCTAATAATACCTTTTGCAGCAGTGGACTTCTTACTGGTCCATCCTCCATTACAGATGCCCTCAGTCTGTCCCATTGCACTGCCTGGCTGAGGAGTTCACTCTGTAAGTTAGCAACGGTGGCATTGTCATCAAATGATAACAGGCATTTGCTTAATTCTTGGAATGTTGACTATGGGAAACTATTAACTGATTTTACGTTCTTGAAGTTTTGGGGTCCAGAAGAGCCAAATCTGCATACAAAGTGCCATTCTTTACGAAACGCTGATGGATGCTGTGTATGACCTGGTCCATAATTTGATTGTGGGCTTGAATCTTATACGATTCCTCAGCATCTGTTACATTCTCATCTAGGCACATTTCACTTTTTTTTCTGCCACGTTTTTGGGGCAGATTGGTTTCAACCTCTTGGTCTGTATCTTGAGTTAGCTTGTTGTTGGCCCACTGGACAAATGTGTCAGCCGCTGACTTAATTTCTTGGAAGTTTCTGCTACATGCTGTTAACTGTGCTTCTGCAGCCACAATCATTCTTTGGGCAGTTAGAATGTCCCATTCCACTGGTTTGCCAGGTACTTTGAAACGTTTTGTATGCAGCAGCATTGACCCTGGCTGTGGTGCTGACGTTGACTTGCTCTTCAATGGCTGTCAGGGTGTGGAATGGATGATGTCAACATATAGGGTATCTTCTGGCTTACGTAGTGAACCAAAAACTTTGGACAAGGCCACATCTTTAGCCCACCAGCGTGTTTGTCCAATGGGAGCAAGACGCCTGTGCCTCTGATCTCCCTGCTTCTCCCAAATGTTCATTTGCTGGTAGGAGTCTCTGATGAACACAGCAATATTATTCAGGAGTGTGAAAAGAATACCACTTGCCAGGATGCATTCTGTTGTATCACACAACACCAGATTAAGAATGTGTGCATAGCACCACACGTGGATTGATTGGGGCTTTTTCTGACAGAAGTGCAGAAAAGCCATTATATTGACCTTGCATGTTAGAAGCCCCATCAGTAGAACTGCCAATGCATTTGGAAAGATCAAGATGCATACTGTTCAGTAACTTGGTCACAAGTTCCACAAAATATTGCCCTGGGACGCCTCACATCTTATTACTGCCACAAGTTGCTCGAGGAATGATGTCTGTTACATATCGAATAACAACAGAGCATTGATCGTGGGATGTTATGTCTGGCGTTGTGTCAATTTGGATTGAGTACATCCCAGATTTTTGTATTTCACTTACTAAAGTGTCCTTTATTAGGGATTGGATTGTAGTGATTACGTAGTCCATTGTTGTTTTTGACAGTACTGTTATAAGAGAACCTCTTCCTCTTTTTGGTTCACTGTGATGTATCTGTTTGCTCTTCTGAATACTCACTGTAAGGTGTTCCTTTAGACACATCACATTTGCTCAGCAGTATGATTAACTCCAAAAAGTTACCATGGTCTACAGTATTGTCATCTAGACTGTATGCCGCTTCTGTTTGCTTGCCTCTGAAACTTAAACCCTTTTTTCCAATTACTTTAATCACGTCTTTAACACGTTCTAACACTTGACGTTTTCTGCGAACTTGCTGCCTGCGTAAGGACAACTGAGGACCAATGAGGAGGTCTATCACTGTTTTTTTTGAGGATTTTATAAAATAAGCCTCAGCACAGGCTCTGTGACTGTGACTGCGCTCATGTTCTTCAACTCTAATATGAATATGTGTAAATGTTTTTAGGCCAGTAAGGAATGAGCTAGCATCTGTGGAATCTGAAAAGGCAATGCCAATAAAGCAAAAGAGTGCATCCTTTTCCTTGTTATATGAAAGCCATTTCCTCATAGAACCATCTTTGCGCAAAAATGCTCTCTGCAATACAGATTTTGCTGTTTTTTGTTGGGGGTGAAAACTAAAAAAGAGGTCTAATGTCTCTGGTTTTGGCTTGGAGAAGAAGTCTATTGATAGATGTGGATGAGGAATACTGCCACCTTCACATGGAGTATCATCTTCTACCTAAGTAAAAGAATATTAGTTTTGTTAGTAAGATTAGTAAAGCATAATAAACTTATAGCTTCCTGGGACTAGTGAAAGAGTAGTAGTAGAAGTAGAATATGTAATTACTTCTATCATGGAAATGGAGGGATTTTGTGAAACATCGCATGATGGCGTTGTTGACCCATGTGCCTCTTCATGAGCTTTATCTGTAAAATCATCAGCCTCCTCATCTTGACTGTCTATGACAATCTGAGTGAAAAGAAATGAAGATGAATAATGGTAATAACAACATAATCAGTTTGTGAGTACTGTTGTGAGACATCTTATTGACATTAAGAGTTGTATTTTGGGCTATTATACACATTAAAGCTCTTTTTGGCATCTCTGTTTCATATCATTAAACATTCAATACATGTTTTTTACTGTATAATTGCTTTGGTGTTAAAATAATCTAAATTTACTGACTTGTTATATTTTATGTTATTTACTACAGCTGTTGTAGCAAAAGGCCTGGGCTACTAAACCAAGACTTATTTTATTTTTTCCAAAAAACATTTTTTTTTTTCATCCCTTAGCAAATCGAAAATATATTTATGTTCTTAGTTTAATATAGCACTTTAATGCCAAACAAACCCTGATTATAAGACAAATAGGCTACATCAATAAACCCAATAAGCCTTGCATGCCATGCATGCATGCATTGTTTAGGCTACGGTTACTAACCTCGTCGTGCTGCTAGTAGCAATAGCAGTAGCAGCAGCACAGTCTCCTTATTGGCTAGTATTAGGCAAAAACAGACGAAGAAGGCCCCACAAACAGGTCAACAATTTTAAATTCTTGGTTGCACTTTCTCGAGGCCCAAAGTCACTGGGATAGGCTCCAGTCACCCGCGACCCCTAACGGGATTAAGCGGTAGAAAATGAATGAATGAATGAATGAATGAATGGTTGCACTTTCTACAAGTGCTTTCTTTTTTTTCTCCCTCAACTTTTCTGTGCCACCTTTCCGCTTAGCAGTTTGTTTTCGTGTTGGGTCCATCTTTGCGATGCCAAGTGCATGACAGGCAGACAGCAGCGGCCCACGATGACTGCACTGTAAGTGCGCAAGCCCGAGCCGCATCGCGGGAACGTGTGCGCCTCTGCCCGCCACAGAATGGAGGTGAGTGAATGAGCGCACTGTCTGGGCCGGTAGGTAGCGCACAATTGACGTTGACCGGTCGCTTATTAAGCTCATGTAAACAAAGAACACATGCGCAGAGTTTTGGGCTGATTTCACGTCAGTTCTTTTTCTGTTTGATTTTTCGCTGCACAATGGATGCCCACAGGAGGTTTATTTACATCCTATACGTTATATAAGTGTGTATATATCGAATTTGACGTATTTTGTATTATTAGTGGTAACTTAATTTTATTTTGAAAATCCCTGGATTCACTTCACCCGCACTCGCTTGGTTTACTGTATATCGTGTCTTGTTTTCACAACTTCATCAAAAAGGGCTCCGGTGCGCTCTGGCGTCTTTCCAAAATTTGAAACCAACAAAACGTTTTCGGAGCACAGGATTGGCCGTACCAGAGACACCGAACTGGACTGTATGCAGTGTGTGCCACTCTCGAACTTTTCAAGTTAAGTAAAGGCTCCGGTGGCTGCGTCGAAGTTGGACTGGATGCCGTGTGACACACAAGTGTGAACACGCCACTCACCTTGCAGTTGGAACAGGTTGGACATGTGACTATGTAACACACCTCTAGTGCGAACACGCCACTCAGCTTGCAGTTGAAACACATGTGACTGTGTAACACACCCCTAGTGCGAACACGCCACTCAGCTTGCCAGTTGAAACACATGTGACTGTGTAACACACCCCTAGTGCAAACACGCCACTCATCTTTGTCGGAACAGGTTGGGTACTTGACTGTGTAACACACCCGTAGTGTGAACATGTCACTCACCTTGCAGTGGAACAGGTTGCACACACGTGATTATGTAACACACTTATGACATGAAACACTACACACAGTTCTATGTTCAATGTGTTATTCACCTGTTTCATAGAACTATAGTCACGTTCACAACCGACAAAAGAAGTCTCTTGGGGCAGGTTCGCGCAGTTCCAAACCAGCATGAGGATCCAGTCCAAAGGGCACATGACCGAAGCCACTAGCTAACACAACATCCTGTGTTGTGTTAAGCAGAGGAGAAACTCTGCTCCTTGAGCTGTGGTCATGCTTCCCTCTAGGTGAGGCGCTGGGGGACTCGAGTGATCCAGGAGACTGCCATGCCCTGTGAAGAGCCATGGAGGAGCTTCTGTAAAATGGTGCAGCAGACTTAAACAGAGGAAAGGCTGATACGTCCATTTTGAAAATAGAATTCCATAGAGCAACAGCAGATCCAGTGCCCGGCAGCAGAAGGTGAAGAAGATTTTGGGCAAAAAATCTGCCTCGAGATCAGCACGTACAAGCTGGCAAACGTAATGCACCTGCGTCTCCTCTCCATCCGCACAGAGTGCAAATATTCTATTTTCTGTCACAGATAAAAGGCCAAATATAAGTTTAAGATGTGCAATTTAAGGCACACAAACAGATAATTGCACCATATACATTTTTCCGTCTTTGGTATTTTGTATTGGTTATGCTCATGATAGCTATTGATATTAATTTTGTTTATGATACTACATTTTTTTTTCATTACTCCATTAGTTCTGCTATGTAGCGTTTGTTAGTAGTCTACTTTTTAAGTTTATTCTTCTCGACACCACACCCTAATTCTGCTTCGCTCCACCTTGTATATTGCATTATCACACCTCTTATTTAAGTTCCATGCCCCATGCTCTCAGTTGTGGCGCCTCCACTAACCCGGGCTCACACTACATCCAGTCCACCTCTGGTGTAGCCACCGGAGCCTTTAATTAACTTGAAAAGTCCAAGAGTGACTCACGCGGTGTATAGTCCAGTCCGGCGTCTCCGATAAGGCCAAAGGGCAAAATCAGGCTGTTGATGTATATGCTTGTAAAGAAACGTGGCAGGTACGTTTCTTTATATTTCTGTACTTGAATCAAACTAATGACAGTGTGGCCTCTAGAGCAACCTACAGGTAGAGGACTGTAACTACCAAAGTATACTTGCTACCAACTACCAACTACCAACTTTTGTGGCGGCAATGAAAATAATATGAATGAAAACAAATAAAAAAGATACTGACAAAATTAATGGGTGTTACATTTATAACTGTAATTGGGCTAGACTCAAAGGGGGTGATATTGGTATTGATATGTATGGCAGGAGTAGTTGGATGTCATGCCCGGATTATCAGTTTATGGGCCCCTGGGCACAAATGTTAATGGGCCCCCACAACTTTTTCGAGCCATAAGCTGCTACTTTTAAATACACGTATATAATGAAAAAAAAAAAAAAAAAACTAACATGTTTAAAAAGTGTAATTCTGTGACTGAAGCTCTGAGGTGACAACATAACTCTTTCACTTATTAAAACAGCAGCATTAATATTAAATACTTGGACAACACAATATTAGGCTACTGTTTAAATAAACACACAAGCATGGTATCATCCAGTACTATTAATAATATTTAATATACATACATAATTTTTAATACAATATCTTCACTAGGAGTATGCATCTAAATCTTCATTGTTTAAATGTTGGACTTTGATATAGAGCAAATCTTTATTTCCTCACAAAATTGTAATTTTTTAGTCAAGTATTATTTTTGCTTTATAACTTGCAGTGTGTGAATGGGTGACATAACACAAAAGCCTATTCATGATCATTTATATCTGCTTTATAAGTTGCCTATTTTTTTTAACAAATCCATCATGTAGTACATTGTTTTGTACTACATGATGGATGAAAATGCAACACTGGGATTTTGAACCCGGATTTCCCAGGTGTAAGGCATGTATGTTACCAAGTGAGCCACCAAGCAATAATACAAAGAGATACTCAGGGGACTATTTAATCATGTTCTAGAGTCAGCAATGAATCAATAGTAAAAAGTGAAGGGAAAACAGACTTTTTCAGAGTATAATTTGGGAGAAATATACTTATTATTATAAAAACACACTATTTTTTGCAATCGCTGATATAGTCTATTTTGTCCTGAAACTATACATTAAAAGATGTTGTTAATGCATAAGTGGGTCTGGTTGTGGCACTGACGAAGCACAGGGCCAGGTGGAGAGAGACAGAGAGGGGGTATAAAGAGAGGGTGGAAGACCAGGACAAGGCTTAGAGAGCGGGCACTCCAGGCAGAGAAGTTGTAGCCAGCGGGCGGACAGGATCACAGACAGGAGAGCCCTGTAACCAACTGTAGAGGGAGACGGCGACATGCACCCGGGCGAGGTGCGGAGAGAGCCGGTGGAGGGACTTTTGTAGTCAGCGAGGAGCGAGACGTTTAACTCCGCTTGTTCTGCCGAGTTTACGTGATCAAAATGTGGGGGCGGGGACTTTTTTTTTTTTTTTTTTTTTTTTAGACCAATAGCTGTAGCCTGTTTCATTTTATTGACTGATTAGGTGTCACTCTAAAAAACGGACATATTATGGAACCAATAGTATACAAAACAGAAAAGTGACGTTCAGTAAAAATGCACCCTGATTGGGAAGGGCCCTGGGCAGGAGGCGGGGTCCCTGGGCCTGTGCCCAGTAGGCCCATTGGATAATCCAAACATGTTGTATGTGGATTGTCAAGATTTTATGAACGCCACGAATAGTATGACAAGAATCTATCTGGAAGCTTGGTCAATTTTGTAGTGCTACAGTGATATTGATACTCATTTCCATTCTCTGTCAGGAGAAAAGGAATCTTGGTTGAATAGTCGTAAGTTTATTAACTCTAGTTTTGAGAAGATTCCCCTGGAGATTTCTAGTATGATTTAAAAATAGAAATCGCACTTTCTTGTGAGCTTGTGTGTCTCTGTTTGTGTGCAATACTAATGAACACGGAACACTTTGGATACAAGAAGCCTATATTACATTCATTGTACATTTCATTACAGGTTATGTACAGGTTACATTCATTGTAGAATATAAGCAGACAACAGTACAGTACATATCATTTAAAAGTTGGTTTCCTTTCTGCCACAAAACAAATATATTTTCATTTTCATCCTGAAATTTTATCTCGTATCCCATAAGCAAGAGGACTGACTAGCCGTGGCATCACATTGACAAACACAGCCAAACCATAGCGAATAGGGAGGATACTCTGAGGTAACAATTGTGTTAGCGCTATTGCTACTGGAATCTGTATATATGTCAGCATGGAGAGGATAAGTTGGAAACTGTGAAGCAGGACTGTGTTTCTGGCTTTTTTGGCGTCAGCAGAAGCAGACTTTGCAGCGAAAAGTATTTTGAAATATGTGTAGAAAAGAATCAGCCAAACAACTACTAATAAAGCAATATGTAATACGGTATCCTTCATGTCTGCCCATGGCATTCGGAAGATTTTTGACTTTTCACAAAAGGCTCGAGAATGAAAAAAGTCAAGACGTTCTGTGGCTAAAGAGAAAATTAATTCTGGCAGAAAAGACTGTGCACTTGTTAACCAGATCAAACCAATGATAATGTAGGTTCTTTTAACTGTAATGATCTGTGAGTGTCGCAGAGGGAAGCAAACAGCCACGTAGCAATCGATAGCCATGGTAGCAAGAGTCATGGGAGTGTTTAAATTAGGACCTAAAGCTAACACTATCAAAACAGTACATAGCCACACTTGGAGACTGAAAATGATGTAGCTCAAAACTTGAATGAGTGTGAGCAGTGTCAGGAGGAGGATGTCGTTGATGACCAAGTGGATGTAAAGAATGTAGCGAGGATTCAATCTGAAAATCTGCAAAGAACAGAAATACTAGTTGAATACAAGTATTTGTGGAGCAAAATGCAACACGAGGGTCTAGTTGCAGACCTGTATTGAGAGGCCCCATGCTTGCAGACCAACATCACGTAACATACATCTACATGCCCTCCACTATTATTCATTAGACTCCTAAACTAGTTCAATATGCATAGTCTCTACAGGCAAAATTGAAGAAAATAATACTTTACTCCACTTAAAACTTTCTCTTCCGTTGTGCCAAACAGCTGATAATGAATCACTGGTGCAAGTGACCAAACAACAGCCAACTATAATGCATTTGTGAACAGATTATGACGAATACTGGTTAGTCCATTGTTATCCAAAGATATATACAACGACATGTCAATATCCCAAACGTCGCAGGCCCAGTTCATTTCTTCGGTGGTTGTAAATATGTGTTATTAGTGAATGATGTGACACGTTACTTAGCCTAGTTTGTTTCTAAGGATGTAAACATTCATGAATATTAACAAAACCCTAATCCAGCACCAAGACACCAGACATAAGCTTATCTATTTTTGTAACCTCAACCCTAAATTTAGCAGTAAAACCCAAATAAAATGTCCTCACATGTCTTCAACCAAATCACCTGTCTATAAGATGCTAAGACAAATATATAAATTGATAAACTGTAGTGACTGGAGTTGTAAAACTACTGCACATTCAATACATCGCAATAATACAAGGAATCTCTCTAACCTCGTGTTTGAAGAAGGTATATACTAGAGTAACATTAATGTAGTTGATGGAAAGACACAGAGTCACAGTTATAATGTTCTTCATAATGGCATTTGTCAGATCATCTCTCAAAACCACAACAGTTGAGTTACTGGAGCTGGACAAATTCATGGAACTAACCCTGCAAAAACAAACACAAGTGGTTTAGTTAAAGTTGAGCTATTTACAGAAACAGATTATTTTCTTTTGTAATGATACAGTACATATCAAAACTTATTTAAGAGAGATAGCATTGAATGGACATAGTAAATCAAAGATCTCATTACCTTGTGGCTTCAATAGTGTTTGAGGTTGCAGATGTGGCAGTGATTATTTATAGGCTTAAAAGATGTCTTGGGATCAGTGTTTGTCGTCACATTCACATTTGCATTTTGTAATTAGTAGGTGTCAAGCAAAAAAAAAAAAAAAGTAAGTTTATTCTTGTCTCATCCACACATTTGTATTATTAAAACTACTCGAGAAGTACTAGTACTAGTCTTGAGAACTGTACAGATCCCAGATACACAGGTAAGTTTTATAAAAAGACAGGTTATCCAAGGTTACATTCAAATATTTCACATTTAGTTATTACACAAAACCGTCTTTTAATTTTTCATTAGTTATTATTTACACACTTGCACCACCGAAACGTGTCAAAATGGTCAATAAGTTAAAAACCAATGGTAAATGGGGTGTTTGTCACATTTTTATATGGTTAATTGCCTCATATATATTGCCTGCTGGGCCTGCATGTAGAGGGCTACGCACATACTCATAGAACTACAGTTACATTAGGTTACTAAGATTTCTATGTCGTATGTGCTACGCCCTCTATGGGTTTCGCTATTGGCATACCCTATGCGAAGGCCGTAGGATCAATGTACTCCCAGCAAGCATGCATGATTGGAGCGCAACCGCAAACCTACTTCGTACCAAGTACAGAGAGGCAGCGGGCGAGGCTGAGACTGGATGGTGAGAAAGGCACACAGTTCTGCCCGGACCTGCCGCAACCACCCGCATGAAAAGGAAACAAAGGTGATAAAAGGCCGCCTCTCCCAAGAGCGCCAAGCCACCACAAGAAAAGCATCCAGAAGGAGTGCTAATGCATTGATGAACTGGTTGCCTCTCCCAAGAGCACCAGGACACCACAACAAAAGTCTCCAGAAGGAGTACGAACGAAGGTGAACAGGCAGCCTCTCCCAAGAGCACCAAGAACACCCAGGCAAAACCTCCAAAAGAGGACGCTGAGACTGGAAGCAATGCACAGGCTGCCTGTCCCAAAAGCGCCTGAGGCACATTGCCAACAAAGAGGAAAGTCCTTAGGCCGTCACCTCATGTCGACTCATGCGGCCCGCGAGAGAGGACCGAATGAGTCCCAGACCGAACTGTCACATCCAACAGATATGACTGCACAAACGTCGACGAGGAGGCCCAGGAGGGTGCCAGACAGATCTTCTCGAGGGGCACCCCTCTAAGCATAGCTGTAGAGGTGGCCACAAACCGGGTAGAATGAGCTCTGATGAGTGCAGGAGGGGAACGCCCCCTGCCTCGTAACTCATGTGAACCGCCTGGCACACCCAGTGGGCTAAGCGCTGCGAGGAGAGAGCAGTGCATCGACCCTTTGCACCAAAACCCACAAATAACTGGTTAGAATACCTGAAAACCAGCCGTGCAGTGCAGGTAGCGGCGAAATGCCCTGACCGGACATGACAGGTGGCATCGTTCCTCCTCCGCTGATGCATGTGGGGGATGACAACGCTGTCCCAAGCGGATGACCCTGGACATCCTAGGCTGGAAAGCCTGGTTCGGCCATAACTCCACCAAGCCTCCATCACTGCTGAGGACATGCAAGAAGGGTGGATGGAGAGGGCGCATAATTCCCTCACCCTCTTGGCAGAGGCGAGCATCAAAAACGGGGCCGTCTTAAACTAAAGGTGGACCCGTGAGGCCCTCTAACTGCACCTGGAGTTCCCAAGGGGCGGCAGAGCTTCTGGGGTCTGGGTTCGGACTGAGCGCACCCCGTAAGAAGCGCTTAACGAGAGGATAGTTATGGGCCAGGAAACCACCAAAACCAGTTCGGCCCAAAGTGATGGCCGCAGCAAAGACGCTCAAGGTTGAAGCCGATCGGCCTTTGGCCAGGAGACCCTGATGAAAACTCAAGACCTTCTGAATAGTGCATGAGAGGGGATCCACCGACCTCTCCGTGCACCATGTGGCAAACCATCGTGGCCTGTAGGCTTTAACTGTCGAAAGCGCACGGGCTCCTAGATTGGTCGAGACCACCGCAGAAGGGACGCCTAAGCCTAACAACCTTCCCCTCTCAGCTTCCAAGCCAAGAGCCTGCGACCTAGGATAGGACACAAATGATTCTGACTCTGTGGAGCAGTGGAAGGAGGATCCGGAGGGGGGAAAGACCCTCCGGCCAGTGTCGGTGTGCCAACGCATTGACGCCCAGAGAAGGCTCGTCCCCTGGTCTGAGTGAGAACCACAGTGGTACAGAGCATTTTCTGCACTGGCGAACAGGTCGGTTACTGGGCGGCCAAACTACCGCCAAACCTACGGCACCACTTGAACAGCTAGGCTCCATTCGTCGCGGACTGCCTCGCCCCTGGACATTCTGTCCGCCCTCACACTGAGAATGCCAGGGATGTGCCGGGCCCTCAAGGAAGAGAGGTGAGTGCTGGCCCATAGGAGGATCTCTCTGATCACAAAGGCCACCACAGTCGTGGTATCCCTCCAGGCTATGCATCCGTAGAGGACGTGCAGATCCAAAAAGAGCCAAATGCCGCTGCTCTTCTTGGAAACCAAGAAGTATGGGGAGTAGAAACCGTTCTATGTCGGCCTTCCATGTAGGTAAAGGCCAGTAGCGAAGCCCATAGAGGGCTACACACATACTCATAGAACTGCAGTTACTTAAGTAACTAAGATTTCTTTGCTCTCTCTGCCAGAACTTCCACTCCTGCGCCACGTAACAGGAAGGAGGAGACGCGCAGATCCAAAAAGGTCCGTATGCCGCCGCTCTTCTTGGCAACCAAGAAGAACGGGGAGTAGAAACCGTTCTATGTCGGCCTTCCATGTAGGTAAAGGCCAGTAGCTCCTGTTCTTAGGGAGCCAGGGTCCGAGGAACAGAACTCCGCAGCCGCAAGAGCGTGTCTCTGGGAAGAGTGGCTCCTTCTTCTTCTGTCCCAAGCAGAAGAGCGAAGCAGTGGCAGAGCAGCTGCTTTTCTCCTGGTCCTTCAGGGAAGACAGACCCAGCCAGAGGTGTCTGCCGCCCACCTCTGTCGCGCACATATACCTACGCCTATGGCGAAGGCTTGTGACATGCAAGAGGAAAATAGCCAGCACGGTCCGCAGCTAACTAGGCCCTGCGCTAGTTAGCGCTAGTTGCTAGCTAATGCTACGACCTGTGTAGCCTTAGCATTAGCCTTACCACCAGGCCAGAGCGAGAAAGAGGAAAGCAGAGACAAATAGATCCCGTCCTGCGCTAGTTGCTAGCTAATGCTACAACCTGTGTAGCATTAGCATAGCAGCGATCACACCACACCGTCGTCAGCCTGTCTCGGGCTGGAGTTGAGGCTTACCGCCGGGCCAGAGCAAGGAAGAGGGAAGAAGAGACAACTTGATCCCGTCCTCGATGGATGGAACCCCCGACTCGCTGCACCAGTCCTGCACACAGCAATACGGCCGGTATGCTAGCGCAGAGTGTTGGCGCCAAGCAGCAGCCGGAGGCGCCACGTTGGAGAAGAGGGACGCCATGTCTTCTTCGTAGGGGGACAATCCGGGGGGAAGGAGGCTCTGGAGTCTTGCTCGGCAAGGCTGCAGCACGGACCGGAGACACCGCCATCTCCTCGGACATCTCCAGGTCTGGACCGAGATGCTCCGGGGATTCGGAGCTCATAAAGCCACGGCGCCACTCTCGCTTCTCCCTGGGAAGTGAGCGGCAGGCAGGGCAGTCTTATCCCTGTGGTGTGCTGCCACCGAGGCAGAGGAAACAGACGTCGTGTCGGTCCTCGGGGCGAAGGTCTCACATCTGCCGTACCTACGACGCTCAACACCGGAAGGTGACAACATCTCCGAGCTGTGAGTACGGCGAATCCAAATCTTGATTGTCGAGAAGTTATAAATCGTTCATAAAGAACAAGAGATCTTCAAGTGCTGAGTGAAAAGGAGGGCGAGCGATAGTGGACAGGGCTTTATATACGGCCAGTGGGGGAACCACGTCCTCATCAGAATCAGAATCAGAAAGGATTTTATTGCCATTGTCAGTGAGTTACAAAATTCACAGACTAGGAACTTGCTTTGATGCTAATGTGCAACATACAACACAATAGAGAATTAAAAATATAAAGAGAAAAAAATATCAACTATAATAAAAATATCAACTATAATAAAAACATTTAAGATAAATAAAATCAAATAAAGGGCATGCAAAAAAAGCCAATAAAAAATCAGGCAATAAAAAAAAAAAAAGCACAATAATCAGAACAGTAGTGCAAGATGTCAATGCAAGAGGTAATACTAACATGAGTAAATGAATAATAAATGAATGAACAAATGAATAAAGTGGCAGGTGATGATATGACTGTTAAAGTTACAAAGTGATGAGTGCAGGAAATCAACATAGTCACATGTTTATAGAGTGTTCATGAGTCTTACAGCAGAGGGGAAGAAACTGTTCTTGTGGCGTGAGGTTCTGGTCCGGATGGACCGTAGCCTCCTGCCCGAGGGGAGTGGCTCACAAAGTCTGTGTCCAGGGTGAGAAGGGTCAGCAGCTATCCGACCTGCATGCCCCCGAGTCCTGGAGACGTACAGGTCCTGGAGAGATGGAAGGTTGCAGCCAATCACCTTCTCAGCAGAGCGCACAATGCGCTGCAGTCTATGTCTGTCCCTTACTGTGGCTCCAGCGTACCACACGGTGATGGAGGAGGTGAGGATGGACTCAATGATGGCCGTGTAAAACTGTACCATCATCTGGGCCGGCAGCTTGGCTTTCTTCAGCTGCCGCAGGAAGTACATCCTCTGCTGAGCCTTTTTGATCAGGGAGCTGATGGACGGCTCCCACTTCAGGTCCTGTGTGATGGTGGTGCCGAGGAAGCGGATGGAGTCCACAGTGGTGATGGGAGAGTCTGTCAGGGCGAGGGGGGGAGAGGGGGCTGTGACTTTCCTGAAGTCCGCGATCATCTCTACTGTCTTCTGAGCGTTGAGCTCCAGGTTGTTGCTGCTGCACCAGGACACCAGCCGGTCTACCTCCCTCCTGTAGACAGACTCATCACCGTCAGAGATGAGCCCGATGAGGGTGGTGTCGTCCGCAAACTTGATCACATTAACAGAGTCATGGCTGGAGGTGCAGCAGTTGGTGTTGGAGCGGTACATTGTTTGATCTTCAGGTGCGAGGCGCTGCCTCGAGTGTTAGCCAATAGCGAAGCCCGTAGAGGGCGTAGCACATACAACATAGAATTATACCTACATCATAATCATTGTATTTGCAATTAACCACATAAAATGTGACAAACTCCCCACTTACAACTGGTTTGTAAATAATTGACTATTTTGACACTCCCCCTGCTGGTGGCCAACGGACTTGTATATGCATTGGCTACAGTGCGATCTCGGCCCTGCTGACGACAGCATGAGCGCTTGATCCATACTTCAGCACGACATGTAAACAAACAGTGCAAGAGAATGATGTTTCCTGCCTGTGGCTCAGTTAACTTGTGTAGAAGTTAAGTGCGTACCAGAGAATTTTTGGTAATTGGGCTTGAGCACGGCACGGTTAAAAACCCTAGTGAAGGGCGCACTTATACCGGCACAACCGAACCGTGCCCAAGCCCAGATGGCCTCCAAAGTGCGGTTCTTTTGTTTACGCGGGGATCCCACTACATGCATCTGCGCTCCGCTCCGCCCCGGTCCGCCTCCGAAAGTTGCTGCAGACCCCTCGCCCACTGTCTCCGCTCCAGTCCGCTCCGCAGGGCTGCGTTGCCCCGAGGAGCTCAAGAAGAGCATGCGCCAAAAACACAGGTTTGTGAAATAAAAGTCCTCCTTGAAGATCAAATAACTATATCAGGAGCACAGACGACTCATGTGTTTCACGTGTTCACAACAGTAGGACCTGCTTTCCTCCTCCGCGGAGGGTAAAGAGGCTGTTACGAGCACGAACTCAATAACGTTGTCCTGTCCATGTGTCAGTGACATAGGCTGTAGTTAACATTCTGCTGTGTCCAAATATCAAAGAAACTTTATGTAAAACTACGAACTTTTCGTTATCTGATTAAATCAAAGTACGTGCGGAGTGATTTTACTTTGTAAATCCGGACATAGTTCACTTTCTTTTTCCTGTTTGATGCGTTTTGATTGGCAGAGATTGACTTGGCCGGACCTGGTCGGACTCGGGCGGAGAAGAAAATAGCCTTGATGCGTATTTTGGTCGTACGGCGACGGAGCGACGGAGCTGAGGCGGAGCCCTGCGCAGCGCACACGGAGGATGTGGAACGGTCTTCATTCATTAAAACAGCTGCGCAGTTGATCCGTCAGTCGGAACGGAGCGGAGCGGAGCGGAGATGCATGTAGTGGGATAAGCCCGTCAGTGTGAGTCAAAACAATCCAGGCTCAGGCGTGGCACTGATCTGACTCTGGTGCAGTTGGAGGAGGTGGGCCAGAGACACACACACCACTTTAGCATACAATTTCATTGTGAACGCAGATGTTTCTCACAAATAGAAGTACAAAAATAAACTGCACCAAGGTCCGTGGATATGTTCTTACCTCGAATTATCACTATGACCAGAAAGAAAAGTTGTGAAGTCTCATGTTGGTCTTGTTGCTCCACGTGATTTTTAATCCAAAGTCTGACGACGGAGTGTGCATGAAGGTTCTGCCTCATTATATTAAAGATATAACGGCTCGCTGGACCTATTTTCGCCGCTACAGCATGAGTGCTTGATCCATGCTTAAGCTTGACATGTAAACAAACGGCGCTAGAGAATGACATCACCGGCCTGTGGCTCAGTTCACTTGTGCAGGTGTGACAGCGGGCCAGAGAATTTTCTTTGATCGGGGTTATCCTCTTAAGCCTTTTTTCTCTATGAATGAATGAAAAGTACACTTTAGTGTAACAATATTACTGAAGAGATCACACTTGAGATTCAAAAAGTCTTTATTCAAGTGATAAGCAACTCGTCAGTAATTACATTCATATCACATCATTTATAAATTGGTTGCTTTCTGCCACAAAACAAATATATTTTCATTTTTATCCTGAAATTTTTATCTCGTATCCCATAAGCAAGAGGACTGACTAGCCGTGGCATCATATTGACAAACACAGCCAAACCATAGCGAATAGGGAGGATACTCTGAGGTAACAATTGTGTTAGCGCTATTGCTACTGGAATCTGTATATATGTCAGCATGGAGAGTATAAGTTGGAAGCTGTGAAGCAGAACTGTGTTTCTGGCTTTTTTGGCGTCAGCAGAAACAGACTTTGCAGCAAAAAGTATTTTGAAATATGTGTAAATAAGAATCAGCCAAACAACTACTAATAAAGCAATATTTAATACGGTATCCTTCATGTCTAACCCTGGCATTCGGAAGATGTTTGACTTTTCACAAAAGGCTCGAGAATGAAAAAAGTCAAGTTGTTCTGTGGCTAAAGAGAAAATTAATTCTGGCAGAAAAGACTGTGCACTTGTTAACCAGATCAAACCAATGATAATGTAGGTTCTTTTAACTGTAATGATCTGTGAGTGTCGCAGAGGGAAGCAAACAGCCACGTAGCAATCAATAGCCATGATAGCAAGAGTCATGGGAGTGTTTAAATTTGGACCTAAAACTAACGCTATCAAAAGCGTACAAAGCCACACTGGGAGACTGAAAAAGATGTAGCTCAAAACTTGAATGAGTGTGAGCAGTGTCAGGAGGAGGATGTCGTTGATGACCAAGTGGATGTAAAGAATGTAGCGAGGATTCAATCTGAAAATCTGCAAAGACAACAGAAGTACCAGTTTAATAGAAGTAATTATGGAGCAAAATGCAACACGAGGGTCAAGTTGCAGACCTGTATTACAGACCAACACCGGGAGGCCTCTCATCACGTAACCTACATCCACACGCCCCCCAATATTATTCATTAGGCTCCTAAACTAGTTCAATATGTTACAATGCATAGTCTCTACAGGCAAAATTGAAGAAAAAAGTTCCAACACCAGTTGTGATCTTGTAAAGCTTTACTCCACCTAAAACTGTCTTTCCGTTATGCCAATGAATCACTGGTGCAAGTGACCAAACAACAGCCAACTATAATGCATTTGTGAACAGATTATGACAAATAGGGGAGAGCGGGGTTGGTTGTCACATTTTTTACTTTGATTTGAACTTCTCAAAAACAGCAAATCTCACATGAATCATTTTAACAACAAAGAAAAGTGCAATGTCTTGGGGAACTAATGAATCCACCTGCTGTTCTCTATCTTATTCTAATCAAAAGTTATTGATCCCCATGGGGTTGGTTGTCACTTTGTTATGTCAATGGGAGACCGATGAGAAATGTGTCTTGTCGTTGGTTTGATTTTTTGATGTTTGATTTCAAGAATGTTATTCATTTTCTCAATCAGAAAAAAAGGCAATTGAAAATAAAAAAAAAATGTATTTTTTTCAAGATTCAAAATGATATTGTAAAACGATACTTTTAATGTGAAATAGTGATCAATAACTTTTGAACAGAATAAGCGCAATGACAATAGTTTAATTTGTTTCTTAGTTGATACTTTACACTCATTTCCTGCATTAAATTGAAATGTTTAAAATACAGTATTTTTGAGAAAATCTGGCTTTTGTAAAAGTGTGACAACCAACCCCGCTCTGGCTTTGCAGGCTGTTTTAGATATTGTATGTTGTCACAATTGGTTGTACTCTCACCTCAGCTTTCTTCTACATTTTTAAACCCAGCTCAGAAAAAAATAATCCTAATTGTCACTCTGACTCTCTTCTTTGGAATGTCAACAGTTTTAAGCTTTCAACACATTGTTTCTCATCATCTGAAAACGTACTTTTTGCTATACATTTTTTTTTATGTCATCTTATCACAATCTTGAACAAATGTTTACAAAAATGTGAATTTTGGTTATTTTAATGAACATTTTTATCTCACCATTCACAAGTTGAGATACAGTGACTGTGACAACCTACCTATGTGACAACTAACCCCCTTCTCCCCTACTGGTTAGTCCAGGGCTATTCAACTTTATTTTTCAGAGGGCGGGATTGTATGAGGACCACAGCAGGCCCGGGCAGTTGCACAATACATCGCAGTTTTTGACGCAAGATTGTGCCCAAGACTAGTTGGGCACAATCTTGTTTCTATAGTGATAATAACTAATGCTGCGTCTGTTTTTATTGCTCTACAGCAATTATATTTTACAGCGGACAGAGGACTATGGTCTATGGGCCGAATAACAAAACTGCACCAAGAACTTATGTTTAGTAAATTGAAAATAAGTCTAGCAGAGATAAATGAAAACTAGAACGTGAGCAAACCAGAACAACAGATAAAGAACTAGGCTAAACCTAGAGTTAATCCAACTCTATGACTCTAGGTTTACATATTTGCTACTTCAAGGGTGAACCTCAATTTGGAACAAGACTAGAGAACAATTTATGAACCAGAACAAAAGTGAACAAAACAAATATCAGTGGAATTTTAGCTGATTAAGTTGTTTTAAAAGTACTGCAGGCGACTGAAAACCAGATCTAACCAAGTAATGTGGCCCAGTCCTGGCCCACTTTACTATGATGGGCCAGTCTTTATGCTTAGCATTATGTAACTGTATCCACCACTGTTCACTCTAAATCAGATACAGTGTTTCCTGGCTTCTTCACAATGTGGCCCAGTCCATGGCCCATTTTACCAAGGTGGGCCACATCATATTGCTTAGTGGGCTGCATTTGGCCCGCGGGCGCTATTTGAAGAGCCCTGGGTTAGTCCAATGTTATCCAAAGATGTGAATTAAAGCGCTTTTTGGTGTTAGTGTGCAACTGTGTGGATAAAGAGATAGTGGATTTGACTCCTCAACCCAATCTCACAAGAAAGCGTACCTATACCACGACATGTCAATAGCGTTACATGTAGCACGCTTTGACAGCCTTTTCTGCATAAATATGCCACACGTCGCAGTCCCAGTTCATTTCTTTGGTGGTTGCAAAGATGTGTTACTATTCATGAATATTAACAAAACACTAATCCATCGTAATATACTCTATCCCAAGCCCCAGCCCATCTTACCATTTTAGTAACTTGATGCCTAAACTTACTTGTTACATCTACAGAAAATGTCTGTGAAATCTCGTATAATTTATGCTTTTTCATATCGTGCTATGTTTACGGCGTAACATAAGTACACAAAAAAGGCATGAAATTGTGTCATAATACGCAGTTTTTGGTCGTGGTATATGTACGCTTTCTTGTGAGACTGTGCTGCCAAAATCTCACAGTCTTTCTGGGTTGAGGTTGCATGTTTTCCCTAACTGCAAATGTCCTCTCTAGTGAATGATATGAACGTTACTGCCCTAGTTTATTTTTAAGGATGTATTCATGAATATTAACTAAATCCTATCTTAACCAGCACCAAGCCCCAGACATAAGCTTATTTATTTTTGTGACTTCAAACCTAAACTTAGCAGTAAACCCAAATAAAATGTCCCCACATGTCTTCAACCAAATCACATGTCTAGAAGACGCTAAGATATAAGCGAATAAACTGTAGTGACTGGAGATGTAAAACTACTGCACATTCAAATACATCACAACAATACAAGGAACTTCTCTGACCTCGTGCTTGAAGAAGGTATATACTAGAGTAACATTGATGTAGTTGATGGAAAGACACAGAGTCACAGTGATAATGTTCTTCATAATGGCATTTATCATATCATCTCGCACCACCACAACAGTTGAGTTACTGGAGCTGGAGAAATTCATGGAACTAACCCTGCAAAACAAACACAAGTGGTTTAGTTGAAGTTGAGCTATTTACAGAAACAGATTATTCCTTTTGTAATGATACAGTAGGCTACATATTAAAACTTATTTAAAACTGATTCAATTGAATGGACATAGTAAATCAAAGGTCTCATTACCTTGTGGCTTCAATAGTGTTTGAGGTTGCAGATGTGTCCGTGATTATTTATAGGCTTAAAAGATGTCTTGGGATCAGTGTTTTTCGTCACATTCAAATTTGCATTTTGTCATTAATGAGAGTGTCAAGCATGAAAAAAAAGACAACTAGTAAGTCCTTTCCTGTATAATTCATCCACACATTTGTATTAGTGTGGATTTTTCTTTATTATGAAATTAACTGCACTAAGGGGAATGAGAGTAAGAAGTCAAAAATTTATGAGTTTTAAACTAATAGAAATTTCAAGTTTAAAACTCAGAATTTTCGGTGTACACAAGCAGCAGACTACATTGTAACCTCTCTATTACACAATGGCATTCGAATTAGCAGAGAAGTATTATAAAGACGGCTTTACAACTAATGAAATACTGCATCTACTGGAGCGTTCACATGGACTAAAAATAAGCATTTCCAAAGAGCTTAATTTTGTCATGATATAGTTTGAGCCCCGACTGTGGTACATTCGTGTTTGTATTCTGTTTCTTGACCGCAGATCCACACCTTCACTATTCAAAAAACGCAACTTGTCTCTTTGTCCTTCACTATATTGCACTATTTTACACCACCAGAGACCCCTCTTGCTTAAAATCCATCGTTTTTGAACTAGGCAATATATTTGTAAAATAAAGTGGATTCGCTCTTTAGTCAGACTTGGCTTCAATAAGTTTGTGTTTTTCTTTTAACAACATTCTGTTATGTCGACATAAAGTTATAATAAAGTAATCTGATGCTTGTGATAAGACTTGCCTCAGAATCTTGATCTGTGCGTGAAAAGTTTATGAAAAAAGCAGCGGCGTGTCCTTGTTACAATCCTTTTGAATGAGACAACAACTCCCAGTGTGATGCGCGCGGAGGGTCCTTTGTGTGTGACCGCGTCTGCAGCCCTCGTACAGACGTGGTCCAGGTAAAGCACACAGGTCTGGACAGTGCCAAACAGTTCCGCGCTCTTCCTCGTGCCCACTCACAGCGTTCACCGCTGTAAAATCGACAGCCTCTAGTCTGAAACGTCCAGCGGCCTGGTGCGCGTGACCACGGCCTGTGCTGGTACTGAAAGCATAGGAGGAACCGGACCTCACGCAGATCCACGCACTCCTGGTTTTATCTCATGTATCTCTGTCGTGGGGAGAGCTGCATTAACACTTACACTGGTCCATGTACACATTACAGGTGGCTATATGGATTCTCAAAATTTTATTAAAGCTACAAATATCACAAGAATCGTACTTTTTAGTTGGCATGTGCTAATACTTTGCCTGACCAGCCAGTCCCTACACGCTTTGACAGACACTTTACAGACCGTGAGGGTCTGGGAGTGGAGCACCGAGGTTCAATTTCGTGGGCGGCCTTTCTGAGCGCTGAGCCAACCAATCACAGAAAACCCGGAAATTCCACCAAAACAGCAACAAGATGTTTTTGTAAACATGTAGCGCGAGGATTTTTCAGTATGAAGCCCCTCAACACGGTTTGCTGCTTGGGTTTTAAGTAATTCATACGTTCATTGTTCAAAACTGAAGCACGAGCCGAATCAGCTACGTTTACCTTCTTGAATGTTTTGAATGGGGCTTGCAAGCAACTTCCGACTTTTTAGTGTCACATGTCAGAATGGCCGTGCTTGATTGGATCATCCTAACGTTGGACGGGAAATTATTGGCTGAGGCTCCGGTTTCAGACCCTTCTGCATTCAAACAGAATGTAACAGAATGTAGGAGAGGCTGACTGGTCAGGCAAGCCAATACTAATGAAGACAACACACTTTAGATGCAAAAAAAATCTTTATTCAAGCAATAAGCAACTGGTCTATGATTGCATTCATATAACATCATTTTTAAATTTGGTTGCTTCTGCCCCAAAACAAATAGATTTTCATTTTCATTCTGAAATTTTTATCTCGTATCCCATAAGCAAGAGGACTGACTAGCCGTGGCAACACATTGACAAACATAGCCATACAATAGCGAATAGAGAGGATACTCTGAGGTAACCAATGTATTAGTGCTTTTATGACTGGAACCTGTACATATATAAGCATGGAGAGGATAAGTTGGAAGCTATGAAGCAGGACTGTGTTTCTGGCCTTTTTGGCATCAGTACAAGCAGTTTTTGCGGTGAAAATTATTTTGAAATAGGTGTAGATTAGAGTCAGCCAAACAAGGATTAATAAAACAGCAAATAATACAGTATCCTTCGTGTATAACCCTGGCATTCGGAAAACTGTAGGCTTTTCACAAAAAACATGGATATGATAAAAGTCAAGAGTTCAGTGGCTAAGCAGATAAGTAAATCTGGCAGAAAAGACTGTGCACTTGTCAACCAGATCAAACCAATGATAATGTAGGTTTTTTAACTGTAATGATCTGTGAGTGTCGCAGAGGGAAGCAGACAGCCACGTAGCAATCGATAGCCATGATAGCAAGAGTCATGGGAGTGTTTAAATTAGAACTTACAGCTAATGCTGTCAAAACAATACATAGCCACACTTGAAAAGCGAAAACAGCGTAGCTCAAAATGTGAAGAATTGCGAACAGTGTCAGGAGGATGATGTCGTTGATGACTAGGTGGATGTAAAGGATGTAGCGAGGATTCATTCTGAAAATCTGCAAAGTAAGACAAAGAAAAGTTTGATTACAGCTCTGGTCACCAAAAGGCTCACTCCAGTCCAGATCCGTATCCAAGCGCCGCCCTGTGGATCGTGCAGCCTTCAGGCCAAACACTTGCAGAGAGGCTGTAAAATTAAATCACAAGTTTTCTGAAAGAACTTCACATGATTATTGATTTAGCAAGCAAAATTGTCAGACAATCAAACAATGACACATTCTGTCAATACCAAAATAAAGAATTAAAAATCAGAAAGTCATTATACAACAAACACTTGCACATCGCCAATGTGACTCTTCTTCTTGTGTTTGGCACCACGACCGAGACAGAAAAGCGCAGTTCATAACGGTGCAGTTTCTGGGTCTGCGGATTGTATGAGTATGAGAGTAGGCCTATGTGGTAGTGTGTGCGTGTAAAGAACATGATTTAACATTGACAGAGTCTGAAATTCAATTGGCAACATTCATGTCGCCAATCAGCCAGTAAGACAATTCTTGATTAGAACTAAAAAAAAAATTTTATTCCGTTCAGACAGTACTCAGTAATCTTGTTTTTCCCACAAAGTCCTACATAGATCATGTACTTTTTTTGGAAAGGACAAATGTTACTAATTTATATCTAAAAAGTCAGTTACTCCAACTTTAAAATTTCTTTATCACAGATTCAGAGACTAGTTCTGATCAATGCAATACCTCCACTGAGATTTATCCCTCAAAATACATTTTAACTGGACAGTCAATCAATTCATTTATTTATTTATAAATGAATTGATTGAATTAATGCATTTAGCACGATATGAAAAAGCGTAAAAATGACACGAAATTTCACAGCGTCAAAATAGGACGAGTTTTGGTTGCAGCCACGTGGGGACGTTTTCTTCAGGTGAAACGGGTAACTTTAGGCATTAAGTTACTAAAATTGGTAAGATTATGTCTGGGGCTTGCGGGTTAAGATTAGAATCAGGATTTCATTAATATTCCTAAATAAGAACACGTCTTAACAACCACCATTGAAATGAATGGGGACTGTGATGCGTATTATAATTACGTGAAACAGATGTGAACTCGTGCTAATCATAACTAATTTACATAATGTGTAATGTCGTGGTAAATGTACGCTTTCTTGTGAGATCGGGCTCTGCCTCCGGACTTGGAAACTGCATTGTCTGGTCTGTTTACTTTCTGTGATGCAAAAGTGAGGTTCATGAGAGTGCAGGCTGCTGTGGGCAAAAATGCGAAAATTTTAAGGCTCTGGTTTGATAATTCAACATTTTCCATCTGGCAACACTGAGTAATGTCTTCAAACATATCCAAACCAGATTTAAGGAAGAAAAAACTATCTAGATGTATAAATAAATACTGTAATTTCTGGATTATAAGCCGCTACTATTTTCATGAGCTTTGAACTATGCGGTTTATAAGGCAATGCAGCAAAATGATAGATTCTCATAGACTTACTATTAACAAGTGCGGCCTATATATGTACTTTATCATCATTCTTACTTAAATCTAGTGGTGGCTTATATTCAGGTGCGCTCAATAGGGCAGAAATTACAGTACATTATAAATTTGACAAAATAGGGTTAGGGATTTGTTAATTTTAACTTGGTTTGAAATGTATTTCTTACAGTGTAATTATTCAAGTAATATCAGTGCCTTGTATAAAAAAAAGGAACACATGTATAACTTGATTAAAGTTAAAAAATAAAGTAACTCAAAGACTTATATAGACTGCACATTTGAACATATTGCAATAACATAAGGAAAATCTCTGACCTCATGCTTGAAGAAGGTATATACGAGAATAATATTAATGTAGTTGATGAAAAGACACAGCGCCGCAGTGATAATGTTCTTCATGATGGCATTTGTCAGATCATCTCTCAACACCACAACAGTTGAGTTACCGGAGCTGGAGAAATTCATGGAAATAACCCTGAAAAAACAAACACAATGGTTTAGTTGAAGTGTATAGAAACAGATTATTTCCGTTTGTAATGATACAGTACATATTAAAACTCATTTAACACAGATTACATTGAATGGACATAGTAAGTCAAAGATCTCATTACCTTGTGGCTTCAACAGTGTTTGAGGTTGCACATGTGGCAGTGATTATTTATAGGCGTAAAAGATGTCTTGGGATCAGTGTTCGTCGTCACATTCACATTTGCATTTTGTAATTAATGAGTGAGAAAGAAAAACAAAAAGTTATAAGGCTAAAGACAAACCAAACAGCCAAAACACTTCAGATGACATTAATGAATAGAAAAAGTGAATAATATCCATCCAATATTAAATAAATGTGTAGACGATCTACCTTTCAGAGCCTGTTGTACTCAAACGGAAGTTTTTGTTATGCATTTAAAAACAATCCTTGGCATTTTACCATTTCCTGTTTCTCAACTTCCCAAAATGAACGCAAATGTCCTCACTCTTCGACCTTCAATCGCAATGAGCAACACATGTGAGGAAGGTCGTAATGTAGATCTGAGAAAAGACACAAAATAATAAAAGACCAGAAGCACATTGGTCACGCTCCATGTTTGTTTAAAGTGATGTTCCTGGAACACCGTGTCTGGGTGTCTCAGGTTCTCCATTAATCAATAACATGCAGGTTAGGGAACTCTCGGTGGTGGTCGGAGGTTGAGGCGCTAGTTGCATAGGCGAATCACTTCTGCTGAGCTGCCCCAGGGCTGCTTGCTATCATTGCTGAGTTGAGAGGTTACTGTGAACAAGTGCTAAATAAATAAACAAACCATTTATTCATACAAAAAATAAAAAAAAAAAAGCTTCAAAATTCTTTATTTCACATTTGATTACTGCACAAATGCATTACTATTTACATAAAAATGATTATTAAAACAATTTCTCACTCACACATTCAGTTCCTTTAAAAAGATTGGCCCTGCCTGTCAGGCCAAACTCAGGGCTCAAATTGTACTATCCACAGAGCTCCTTACACACGGTACTGCACCTGGAGCCAATTTAACAGGCAAAAGGCCAAGCTTAATCAACAAAACTGAGCAAAAACAGGAGAGATAGGTGATGAGCTCAATCATATGGGAGGAACTTGGAGTAGAACCATTGCTCCTCCCAGTCAAGAGGAGCCAGCTGAAGTGGCTCGGACGTCTGTTTCATATGGCTCCTGAGGTGTTCCTTGCGTGTTCCACTGGAAGGAGACCCTGGATAGACTGAGGACAAAATGGTGGAACTATGTTTCTGGACTGGAGGGCGTGTCTGGGCCTTCCTGCTCAGACGGCTGCCTCTGTGACCTGATTCCCGATAAAGCAGAAGGAAATTCATAGATGGTGTTTTGTAAAAGCAAAAAAAAAAGTTTTTAAATGCTAATGAGGGTGTGGAAATTGTGAGCCGCTCGATGCTGGATCAAATCATTTCTTTATGAGATGCAGAGCAGGACAAGCAGCTTGATGCAGCAACCAGTTTCCTCATTTCATGGAAATATGGCACCACACCATTGAAGTTTGTTTGATCCACGATAGGCAAGCACTTTTTTGCTCTAGCCAATCTCTGCTTTTAGATCTCTACTGACCACAGGAAGTGATTGTTGTCTTTGGTAAAAGTCCAAGCTTCGTCTTCGTTTGCCGATTGTTCGAGTGTACTTCCTGCTTTTCAGGAACCATCTGCAGTTTTGTGAAACCTGCCTAGTAGCTGGAGTGAAATGAAATTTAATCAACAAACAACAGGACATTTCAATCATTTAAAGTTTTCATTAATTTTTTTCTTGATTGTTCAATCTAAGACAAATCAGTTGCACTGTGGAATGGTCAGGTCTGTGGGAATACCAAGGTGAGATAAGAAATACTATTACATTAATTCATTTCTGAGGCTTAAAGGGTAAAGAATAGTATCTCACAGACGGAATTCCAGCTGTGTTTTTGATGAGGAAGCAATGTTAGCACAAAAAAAGATTTAGCATGTTATGTGCTCTTTAAAGCAGAACTTAGTAACATTTTTACCTTTTTAAATGTTCTTCTAAGCCTTTGTGATGATGGGTACAAATGTATTTTGGGGCATTTGAAGCGTGTGTCTTTGGACTCTCTCAGGTGCGTCCCACATCTAGTACAGCAAATACCCGAATTTCTGTCTTGAGAAACCCAAAAATTAGAAAATACATAAATAATGATTAGTTTATTTTCAGTTTGGCTAGCTTAATTACACAAGAGAGCAGTAGGGGGAGCACTACCGCTGACGTTGCTTAGTTCTGCTTTAAACAGGGTGAGACAGTAAAGGTGGTTAGAGATCAGGACAGTGGCTGGCAAGACACATAAAGTTGGAAAAAAGCAAATGCCCTCAGGGAACCCAAAGATAAATGCATGATTGAGTGGACAGACAGACATTTGTGGGGGAAAAAATAATCATTATGAGTTATTTTGAAATTACAATTAGTTGACTGATTAGTGTATGTGATCGCACTGCAGCATGCCTGGAGTGGTTTTGTGCTATCCCATTGTGGAGCACTTTGTGACTTGGCCTAAAATAATATCAAAATACAAAATATAAGAACATTAAAGCATTTGTTTATGTATTTTTTTAATTATTCAATTTATTCATTTTTATGCTAACAAGGTTCAGGGTCTACAATGGAGCTGGCATACAAAGCATAGACTTTTGGAAAAATTGTAATAATTAATAATTTAGAAACATATCGTTGGTTAGCCAGCTATGTGCTAACTACAGTATGATCTACAGCGCGGCTGTTTTCACTCTAAAAAGCACATTTATAACTTAAAATTCAGCAACATTTCTTAATAACTTCAGAAATGCATATTAAACAAAAACATATGTCCCCCCACTTTTTCTTAATTAATTCATTTTTACCAAGCACATAAATTCTCAAACTCCCTGACATTTTATTAATAAAAATCTAATTAGAAACTTCTTATTTACCGTCAAACCAACCTTTCTGGGATGGATCAGAGTTGTTTTTTAGTGTGGACTTACAAATAAAAAAATACCTGAAAATCCTCTATAATGTAATAGGCATTTTTACTGAGCTCTGCCTAAGGTTTATCATGTTAATATAGGTCCTGGAAACAATTTTTGATGAAACTAGCTTCAGCTTTTGAAGAGGAATTTTCAAAACCCAAAATATGCCAAATCAAGAGTCATTCTGTCCCAGGCTAGTGACACCAGCTGTACTGATTCTATACAATTACAACTACCCAAAAAATTTTTAGGCGGACTTAAAAACCTGATGTTCTTTCATCCAGAGTTTTTTTTTTCACTTAAAACTAGAGTTAATCAGACATCAGAAGCTAAAACTACAGAACCTCAGCTTCACAACGAGTCCAGCGAACAGTTTGTGCTCCAAAGGTTCACAAACAGTTTCTATTTGAATTTTAGATGGTTTTAGTCGGGCGTTTTAACAAATGCCTCCCTCCTTAAACCCCAACAGAGATTTAACATGAGAGCCCACGCTTTTGAACCATAAGTGCATATTTCACCAATATTAATATACAGTAGTTTCATTTCACATTTTACAGCATTTTTTGGAGGAAATTTTTGTCAAAATGCTGTGGCCCACTATCAATCAAGCTATCAATCAGTCAATCAATCAATCAATCAATCAATCAATCAACCTTTATTTATATAGCCTTTACAACACAAAAAGTGACCAATGTGCTTCCCAATAAAACAAAACACAATACAATACAAAATACATTTACAATATACATAAAGTCAAGATACCGTAACAGTAAAACAAGTAATGCTATATGTTACAACATTACTGAATGTTAAAGGACATCCTGAACAAATGTGATTTTAGCCTTGATTTAAAAAGGCCAAAGTCTGTGATGGGGCGGATGTCAATAAAAAGCCGCAAGGCCGTTAAGAGTCTTAAAAACAAAATTTTAATATTAAAATATATTTTAAAAGAAACTGGAAGCCAATGAATTTCAGAAAGGACCAGGGTGATGCGCTGACGTCTGGGTGTGTTAGTAAAAAAAGGCATTTTGCACAAGTTGAATGCGACTAAGGGCAGATTGGGAAACACCCACATAAAGTGCATTGCAGTAATCTATTCCAGAGGTAATAAAAGTATGAAAAGTCAGCATGATTTAAAAAAAAATTGCTTTAGACCAGGGGTGTCCAAACTTTTTTCATTATGGGCCGCATTTGAAGCTTAGATGGAACGGAGGGCCAGATAATACAGCTGATAAGTGAATCATTAAAAATGTAACCTAATTTTAACGACCACGCTTTTAATAAGGCTTTAAACATTCAATTTAGGTTTCAATGGCATCAAAATGTTTTGGGGTTTTTTTTCGACTATGATAGAAAAGTTGTTCAAATGTGACCTTAAAAACTGTATTTTTTGTAATTTGGGCCAATCTAGCTGGAAGCGTGAGGGCTAAAACAAATTGGTCCAAGGGACGCATTTGGCCCCTGGGCCACAGTTTGGACATGCCCGCTTTAGACAAAAGATGAAACTGATGAAAACTTGCTCTCACAACGTTCTCAATTTATTTATCGACCTTAAAATTTGTTTCTGGTAGTTGTTCTTGTCCATATAGGGACTAATGAATAACGATTTGGCATGTTTTTATTTCAATAAGGACGTAAAAAAAGAGTTTAGAATAAGTTCTTTCAAGACTGTAAAGTTTGGTGTACTTCAATCTGATATTGCTCCCTCATGCAGAAAAATGCATTTGCAAGTTTCGCCTGTAGTGTGTCGCTTCAATAATACATTTAAAAACTGAATTTATTATTGGTTATTTTTGTATTACCCATCATGAACTTTTGCTCTTGACCATTCCTGACACCCATTCTGAGTCTTTCGTAAGTCTTTCCCCTATCCTACTTTGCACTGCTACCAGACAACCTCACCACTTCCACTTCTTAGATGATAGACAACCTCACCACTTCCACTTCTTAGATGATATATTACTGTAGCAACTCGATCTAGCAAGAAAGTGTAGAAAGCTCCACCCCTAAACTTGCCCATTTTAGTAACTTGAAGCCTAAACTTACTGGTTGTGAGTTATGAAATATCGTGTTTTTTTACGCTTTTTCATATTGTGCAATATACAATGGCATAACACATACACAAAAAAGACGTCAATATGTAACATTTTCTTTGGGTTTAATAAGTAAGTCTTAACGTACCCCAAGATCCAGCCCTAAACTTACCCGCTTTAGTAACTTGAAGCCTAAACTTAACCTTGAGAAAGAGACGCCACATGGCTTCAGAATTTGTGGTTATTTTAGGATTTGGCTTTTCATTAAACGGTATATTGACGTAAAAAAAAAAAAAAAAACTGTGAAAACATGCTTATTGTACATTTTTGACATTTCATTGTATATCTACTTTTTCTCCACAGGCTGCGTTGGCTTTTGAGGTGTTTTTAGGTGTTTATGTGCTTTTTTGTGAGACTGTGTTGACAGTAGACCATATGTGAATGTACTTTCAAAAAAAGGATTTATTATTTGCATTGTATTTATTATGTACTATTTTGCTCTCCCACAAAACAGATGCTGTTTGAAGTATTTCCTAAAAGTTTTATCTCGAAGCCCATAAACGAGGGGACAGAGAAGTCGTGGCATGACATTGACAAGCATTGTCATACTAAAACGAATAACACCCCCACTGGACGGAAATGCGACAATAAGTGCTTGGTATATGGTTAAATACAAAAATGTGAGCATTGCTAGTGACAGCTGGAAGCTGTGAAGAAGCACAGTCTTTCTGGCTTTTCCTACATCAGCCGAAGCAGCCTTTGCGGTAAATGCTATTCGAAAATATGTGTATAAAAGAATCAGCCACACAATGACCAGCAACACTCCATTGAAGATCTTGTCTGCATCACTAATTTCTGAATGTCTAAAAAGTCTGACTCTTGAACAAAATATATCAGAATTAAAAAATTCTGCAGGTTCTTTGACCAAAGAAACAAACAAATGAGAAAGCAAGTATGCTGCACTTATTAGCCAAATGCAGGCAATGATGAGGTATGTTTTCTTAACCGTAATAATCTGTGAGTGTCGCAGAGGGAAACAAACAGCCACGTAGCACTCAATGGCCATGACGGCGAGAGTCATGGGGTTGTTCAAATTTGTGGCAGAATTGGTCAAAAGCAAAACAATGCACAAAGAAACATGCATAGTAAAAATAGCATAACTTAATATGTAAATAATTGTCATCAGAGTCAGCGTCAATAAATCATTGATCACCAGGTGGATATAGAGGATGTAGCGAGGATTCATTCTGAAGATCTACAAAAGAAAAGAAACGTTAGCTTATAAAGTGTCTAATGGAGAATAATTTAAAGAACAATATAGAGTACTATGCCTACAGTTAAGAGCTTGGCGTTGATTACTAAACACATACATTTTAATACAGGTTTTAACTAAGACTAAAGCAAGTTGATCAATGAATACAACTAATTAATTTTTGACTGAATTGAGAACCAATTTCATAATCAAATAACTGTTAACTGATTTATACATAGGTTGAAAGCTGAACCTGAGGAAAAAAAAAACATTTTATGACTCTTGCCAGCATGTTTTTTCCTGTTCATTTTATTTCTATGAACTGCCACTGAAAAAATACAGTAGGATCCGGCAGTGAACAGTGAGTTATGGTTGGTTTTCTCAGAAAACATGTTAAATACTTTAGAAAACAGAAAAAAATGTCACCAAACAAACAAAGTGTGTTTAAAAAGGGATGTGTTTGAGTCTAAATGCTAACGCTAAAACCTGGCAACTTGAAAAGAAACACCTTACATGCACATAGTAAAATGCATACAGATTAAGCAGTAAATGTGTACAAAAACACTTTGCTTATATGCACTAGAACAGCTTCAAATGAATGGAATCCAAAATAATTTTGGCAGTCTTATTTTAAAAGCCGATTAACCTATTTATTTTTAAATAATCAAGTACAATGTTAGATGTTAACCCTGAAAGGAGGTCCAGCACCATGATTACCTTCATAGAGTTCAACACATTTTCACTAGTACACAATTGGTAATACTCAAAGTAAGACAAGTTTGTTAACTACTGCACATTCATAGTATGTAATAAACTTCTCCTCTGACCTCATGCTTGAAGAAGGTATATACCAGGGTAGCGTTAATGTAGTTGATGAAAAGACAGAAAGTTAGATTGATGACATTCTTCACAATAGCAGTCTCCAGATCATCCCTGTCCGGCGGAAGACCAGAGCTGGACAAATTAATGCGAAATACCCTGCATGTTTTTAGCAGTTTAGTTTATGTCAGAAAATATACATTCATACATAAATACATTTGTCAAAACAAAATACCTTCAAAGCATGTCAGTACTTACTCCATTGGCACTTGGACGTGTAGTAACAGGTATCTCTCTAAGACAGAACACTTTTAAAGTTTTAAAGTTGTCTTGGGATTGGTTGTTACTTGTTTACGTATACCACCGATGACACAGCGAAAGTGAAAAGAAATGAGCTAATAGTTGGCAACTCTTAAAAGTAAAACTTTTTGGCCGACACATAGTTAGTAACAAAGTAAGTAAGTAATCTTTATTTATCTAGCACATTTCACAGATTTCAATAAACAACAAAGTGTTTCACAATGAGATAGGTTGAATTCCACAGCATTTTAGTTTAGCATGTTTTGTAGCCTATCTTAGATTACACATAAACAATACAAAGCTATATACACTCAAGGAAAAAAGAAACGCAACATTTTAATATTTGAAAATTTCTTAGAAAACACATTTTGAAAAATGGGTTAGCGTCATGATTTCAGTTCATAGTAATGTGAAAACAGGTGAACAGATTTCTTGGTTTGGCTTGACTGATTGTAAGAACAATAAGAAATGCATTACAGGGTCGTTTATGCTCACAAACTCATGTTTGACTTTTACCGCTAGTTACATAACTGTGCTCAAATGAAGCCAAAAACACACTTCTTCACAATGCCACAATTGTCTAACCTGGCCAGCCAGATGGTTTATCTCACGATACTTGTGAATTCACAAACACGAGATAAACCATCTGGCCTTCCAGCCGCCCGATTGGTTTGGGAGTCCGAACCGGCGGTGTTAAGACAGCTATTAGCTCCCCGGTGACGCTGCCGAGTCACATTCAAGCTAAACAAAAATGGCGACTCTCGTGGATGTGTTTTAGCAGAAATATGGAGTAATTTCTTTTTGAAAGAAGAGCCGTATGTGTGACTCATACTTGTAAGGTAGGCCCCACACCCAATCAGCTCGAAGTATTTCACTAAGTGCACTGCCTTTTCTCGAATGCTTTCATCGAGTAAAATCCCAGATGGATATAGTGAGAACTCAGACAGGAGTTCAACACCTATCCATCTGGCGTGAGCCAGGTTAACGATTGTCGCAACCAGAGAGGAATCGAGCTAATGGCAGCTCCAAGCTGGACGGTGTTGGATGTGATGCACTGGTTCCTCCAACAACCGCCCTTGTACTGGTTGCCAAGTGTAACAACCGCTGCACAAGACTGAGCCAACCGGCTGGCACATCCTCGTTACAGGTCCCAGTCCGCCACCAGGTCCACAGCCGAGACCATTGGGACACACCACAGGCCAGTGTCGGCCAGAACCATCCGTAATCGCCTCAGCGCTGACGGTATTCGACCATATCGGCCATATGTTGGATCAGTGCTTACCCCCCAACATCGCCAAGCTTGGGTCGAATGGTGCACATCGTCGTTAGACATTGCAGAGGTGGTCCCAAGTGGTGTTCAGTGACGAAAAAAGATTCCAGTGCTTCAGAGCAGATGGCCGAGATCGGGTGTACAGGAGACACTGGGAGAGGCATACTGAACCTTGTGTGCGCCAAGTGAACCGGTGGGGTGGTCGCAGTGTCATGGTTTGGGTAGCTATGTTGGCAAATCATCAGACAGACCTGGTTTTCATCTTTTCTGGACGGAATTGGGGCGGGAGCTCCGTTCCAGCACAACAATGTGGCCCGTGTGTGCACCAACTTCCTGGAGGAGAATGATATCCATGTCCTGCCTAGGCCAGCCATGAATCCGGACTTAAATCCCAATGAAAATGTCTGGTATTTGCTCACTGTGCACGTCTGCCAATGTGAACATCCTCCCGAAACTCAGCAGCAGCTGAGGGAGGCACTAGTGGAAGAATGGGCGGCAATTCCACAGGATCAACTCAGACACTACTATATATTGAATAGCTCAATTGGTAAGCCACTGGACTTTTACACAAATCCCCGCCGGTGTGGAATGAGCATCCAGTGTGGGTCCTTGGGCAAGACATGGCTCTGTTGGAATGCTACTACTCAAGTAACCCTAGTCATAGGGGTTACATGCGAAGAATATGGAGTGAACGGCTAGTGCGAAACCCACATTCAAGGTTGACCTCAAAACAGCTTGTTGCTCAGTGTTCCAACATCCACAAACAGCATATGCTATCATAACTTGAGATTGACAAGGGTACAACACAAAAAATAAATGCTACGGCAAAGAGGAGCCAGGACGCCAGGTCAGAGGGGAGATTTCATCACGAATCCCTCGTGCGAGTGATCACGCTGAGCGAGGCAGCGACTGACCTCAAATATAGAATCATAGCAAGAATGAGCTCCAAGAAACCCTGACGTCAGTTACAATGGCATCAGTGATCCTAGAGGTGCTGGGCTGCAAGAGCAACCATGGGAGCCATGAGAAACAATACCCACCATGGAAACGAAGGTTGGAGGCAAAAATCAAGGTAGCTTGGAGAGAAGTGAGCCAATTGACAGAGGCCCAGAGAGGTGTAATGAAAAGACCAGTACCCAAGAGGTACAGCTCACACCTGAAGCACTCGAAACTGCCAAGCAAAGGCTCCAAGCCTTGGCCAGCCTAAAGAGATACATGAAAGATAATGAAGCCAGACGATAAACCCGCTCTTCGCAACACAACCTGCGAAAGTGTACTCTCAACGGCAGGGTAATAACTGCAGGGAAGACCCACCAAGGCTGGAAACTGAACAGTACTGGAAAAGTCTATCGGAGAGGGAGGCATCACACAACAGCGATGCACAGTGGGTGGTAGATCTGAGGGAAGACCACAGCAATCTCCCTGAACAGAATCCAGTGACTATCACAGTGACTATCATCAGAGTCTCGGGTATGAAAAACTGGACAGCACCAGGCCCTGACGGATCCTCGAGTGATTTTACAACCAGCTTCCTCGTATTATTAAACTTTCAATTGGTCCGATTGAGCTGGTTGACAGCTCCACATCTCTCTTTACTCGTGTGTTCAAAACAGGCAGGCACGTACACTGATGGTGTTTGTTAACTAGCAGAGTCATTCAATGACAGAAGAACTTTCAGGGTTAGATTGGGAGGATGTTCTTTCCAATCACTCATCCAAATGTCATTGCTATTGAAATTCCACAGTACAATAATAGAGTCTCTGGTAGATGTGTTGTCCACTACCAATCCCAAGAAGGCCAGATACTCTAGCCTGCTGTTTGGCTCATGCAGACACAACAGTGAGACTTGCCCCTGACCCCCCACCCAAAGGCACAGGGAGATGACTCTCTCATCCACATCGCAACTGAGCTGTAGGGTTATGAGCAGACACACATCAGTTCAACGCCTGGGGCGAATACAGGTGCTGGGGCTGATGCTGGGACTGGCACAGGAAGCTGCTTAAGAGCCTCATATCTTCCAAGAAGGCGTTCTACCCATTAACACCATAGCTCATCTGGTACACCGCTCATCCAGGGATGTGACAACCACGGTGTATGCACCATCACACTGCAAGTGCTTCATAAGATCAAAAGCTGTGGTTGATGTAGAAACACACTCTTAACTGGTACTGGCTTCACTTAACAATGTGGCAAAAGAGAAAAGACACTAACAAGCTGCGCGAAAGTCAGGTTTTTTTCTCAGTAAATAAATGACAAGAAAATGCAACTTAGCTGAAAGAACACTTGTTTTATCCTAATTTTAGTTAATACCCATGCTGAGTCTTTCGTTTTAATCTGTCAGTGGCTTTACGGTTAGTCATAAACTGTCTAAACAAATTAATTAAAATACTGATGGAGTATTTCTTTGTTTTTAAATCCATATGCTTTTAACTGCTGCCAAAGCAACTCATAAGGTCCACTTCTTAGCTCATATAACTACACTACGCTAAAACTATAAAGTGTGGTCTTTTCACAACAGTCTTTCTTACAGTTTCCTCAATTGCTTTGACACCCTTTTTGAAACTTTGTTTCATTTTGATCACTTGATTCTAACATTTATCTGATCAAAGGCTGTGGTGGTCAGAACATTTGCAACAGTTTTCATTCATTTACACTTTCTCAGAACAGCTCACACAGATCTCGTTCACAAACTCACATGTTCAGTGAGTTTAGTTTGTTTCTCCAACACAATTGATCTGTTCATACATGGAAAGCACTTTTACTATATTTTTTATTGACAAACACCAGAGCAGAACAGAAAGATCAAACTTCAATGAAAGAACATCTGAATGAAACAGGACAGGACAATGGTCACACAGACTGTGGAAATGTATCAAATATAAACTTTTTTTTCCCAGTGTGATATCAATATAACTGGTTTGTCAGTAGCATAGATTATTACAAAGTGTTGATGTGGATGTTATTTTTGATAAAACGTATCCACCTTATTCCTAGCCCCATGAGCCTTTGCGTGAATTATGGGCGAAACTTCCGGTAGACACCGGAACGCTTGTTTGTTTACATTACAAATGTAGAACCGATCGCGATTCCTGTTTTTTTCTGGATCGAAAACTACGTAAAAATGTGGGAACACCAGCTTTCATGTCTTAAACAAGGCGATATAACAATTCCGTTGCCTACTAAAATTAATTTCTATCTTTTTATCACTAGATGTCAGTAGTGAATCCAGTTCAGATCCCACCATTTGCTCTAATGAGTTCTGAACTTAACAAGGATTAAGGTTTATATTCTAAGAATATACAGAACAATTAAACAAATGTACACGGATAATTTAAGGTAAACAGCAGGTAGGTCAGTTCACACTATAATCTTTATATTCATATAGTATCTGCCGTGTTGGCACACAGCGCTGATCTATTGTGACGTTATCGCTTCACGTGCGATTGTTTGCATGCTACTTTTGGAATAACCAAGGAGATACCAGGGAGATGTATAACATATCTTACCTGTTTGTGTAACACTGCTGTCAGGTCTTCGCTGTACCCGGCGTCTCTTCTCTGGTGGTCTGGAGTATCCCAACCACAATGTAGGATATGGATTATCCTCCGTGGGTACTTTATCCACAAAATGAAAAGAACATACATATAATGTCTTCGGTGGCTTCTTAAGATTTAGATTTTTCAGCCACATCCTTTTGACTTCCTCCCCTTTTGGTAGACGTTAAAACTGTACCTTGGAGGGCAGCTACACTCCCGCTTCGTCAGCAGCCCATGTTCCACACAACGTTTCTTTTTTGTTTGGTTGTTAGTACAACCACGAGCTGCACAACATGTCCCCGAGCTGCGCAATGCCATTTTTGTGAACGTCGGAGAATTAAGTGAGACACGCTTCTAAAGTTTGTTTACACCGCTAAAGCTAATAAAACCGCCATCTCTCAATCGAAACAACAATGCAGTGACACTTCCGGTTGCTAAGTTGCGCCCATAACCCGTTTTACATCAGCGGTCCCAGGAATAAGGTGGATACAATACAATCACTAATCAGAAAGCAAGCCTAAAGGCATAATAACATTTTTCTTTGTACAAAATGCTTAATTTTACATAAAAAAAATAAAATAAAAAATCATTCAAAACCACTTGTGTGAAGTGTGAACCAAATGACAGTCACTTTGTATCTGAGATCAGGACTAAAGCTTTTAAGCTGTAAAGTCAAATAAATGATAAAACACATGAAAACAGCTGAGCAATGTGGGAGAGTCTTGGTGGTAAAACTTGCTTCTGAGGGAAAAACTTAAAAGCTTTGAACGTAAAACTAAATTTAGCATGAGAAAAAAATTTGGTTTTGGAAACTTGAGCTCAGTTTGGGATTCTGTGTGAGCCGTTTTGCAAATTGACTTTTCGGAATGGACAAGTGTGTAAAAGCGTTTGAGAAAAACTATATTATGTGTTTTTACGCTCTTCCACAAAACATGTGCTGTTTGAAGTATTTCCTAAAACTTTTATCTCGGATCCCATAAACCAGTGGACAGAGAAGTCGTGGTATGACACTTATAAACATTAACAGGCCAAAGCGAATAGCACTCTGACTTTTCGGAAACACAGATTCAAGCTTTCCAAACAGAACAATATACAAATAAGTGAGCATGGAGAGCGAGAGCTGAAAACTGTGAAGAAGCACTGTGTTTCTGGCTTTTCTTGCATTAGCTGAAGCAGATTTAGCAGCAAAAGCTATTTGAAAATATGTGTAAAACAGAGTGAACCACACAATGGCCAGTAACACTGCATTGAAGACAGTATCACCCTTTGCTACATATGAATGTCTGAATATATTGGTCTCGTACAAAATATTTTGGAATGAAAAAACTCAAGAGGTTCTTTGGCCAAAGAAATAAACACATGAGGAAGCAGATAGACTGCACATATCAGCCACATACAGACAATAGTAATGTAGGTTCTTTTAACAGTAATGATCTGTGAGTGTCGCAGAGGGAAGCAAACAGCCACGTAGCACTCAATGGCCATGACGGTAAGAGTCATAGGGTTGTTAGAACTCGCAGAATAACTAATCAAAAGCAAAATAATGCACAAAGAAGCATGTACAGTGTAAACAGCATAGCTTAATATGTAAAGAAGTGTCAACAGAGTCAGTAGGAGTAAATCATTGATCACAAGGTGGATATAGAGGATGTAGCGAGGATTTGTTCTGAACATCTGCAAAAGAAAAAAGTTAGCTTGTAACATGTACAGTAAAAAACAGTAACATTTAAGATAATGCCTAGATATCAAAGTATAAATAACAATGCTATATAGGCTACTGAGTATTGTCTTTCTAACAAGCATATCACCCTACTTTAAATTAGGATTGCATCAATAAATCTCATCTACTTGACAATGTGGTGTTGGAACCTACATCATTTTAGACACCATCTAAAAATGACAAAAAGGGATTTTGAAAGACTTTCGAGTGCGGCCAATTTACAGTGAAATAAAAACACAAAATCCAACATTTTTTTGTCTTTTAAGCTATATATATATATATAGTCTTTAAATAACATTGTAGGAGTAGTCATTCTTTTGCAATTTTGGCACATACTGAGCAAAGTAGTAAGCTTCTGTTCAAAACAGTCACAAAGTGAAAGCCAGTGTCATTTCTAACATAGTTGTGACATCTGATAGTCTCCCAAACAAAACAGACAGCTTTGTTCATTGAAGTTTAGGGGGTCAACCTTGGAATAAAACATTGTTAACTGGTCTATAAGTAAAAAAAAGTGGTTATGTAATAAGAAAAGACACTTACTAATAAGCGCAATTGCATTGAAAATAGGCTGGATACATGCAATTTTAGTTTCTTATCGAAACAGCTTTGTGTCCCTAAATGTTACACTAGGACTGTCAAACAGCTTCACTTCAACTTTTGTTAGCTCTAATTGAGTAAATATGAGTGTGATATGCATTCTGAACAACTAATGGAAACCGTCATTGCAGTTTTGAGCCACTTAATGCCTTAAAATATGTTTTTTTATGTATCTTCAGTTTTAAAGGTAACCATAAAAGGAGGAATAGCAATATTTCCACTAGTACACAAATGAATACTATTAATTATATAATATACAATAACAAACAATAAAGAGAAAAAAAATGTTAAGCTACCACTGCAAATTCAATTTTTTTTCTCGCAAACATGTATCTGACCTCGTGCCTGAAGAAGGTATAAACCAGGGTAGCATTAATGTAGTTGATGGAAAGACAGAAAATTATCAGGAGGACATTCTTCAAAATAGCAGTCTGCAGATCATCCCTCAACGGCACAAGACCAGGGGTGGACAAATTCTCTCGAAATGCCCTGTATGTTTTCAGCAATTTAGTTAGTCAGAAATTGTACATACACACATAAAGAAATTTGTCAAAAATAATCTTAATGATAATAAAATACCTTCAAAACATGTCAGTACTTACTCCATTGGCTCTTGAACGTGTTGTAACAAGTATCTCTCTAAGATAGAATATTTATAACATTAAAAGTTGTCTGAGATTGCTCGTCGCTTGTTTATATTTATCATAGAGACTCAGTGAAAGTAAAAACAAGTGAGCCAATAGTTGGCAACTTTTGAAATACTAAAAATGTCTTCCTGCTCCTATCATGTGAGGGGTTCCACACACACCAGAAACCCTAAATAAAGCAATACACAGTCCATAGAAAGCCCCCTCAACACTCAGGAGTCTAGGTCAAGGTCAACTTTATTCATATAGCACATTTACAACAACTGCAGGTGCCCAAAGTGCTTTACGCAAAAATGCAACAGTGTAAGAAAAAAGACGAAGCCAAGCCATTTAAACATTTGAAAGCTGCGCCCTGCCCCAGGAAAAACAGGTCGGTCCAAAACTCGATGTCCCTCGACATTCACAACCTCTTCCATTTATCGTGCACAGGGTGCAGTCTGAGATGAAAATACCATCGTTGGATGGGTCTCATGCGAAGAAGGCCCAGATGAACTTCTGGATGGGCTGCTGCCATCAATTCCAGAAGCGACTGAACCTGATAGAATTGGACCTGTGTCTTGCCCAGAACGGTCTGTCCCTTCTTGAAGAGCAGAGACTCGACCGAAAAAGATGCGCGCATGCTACCTGAGTCTATTTGAATGGCCCAGATAACATATGAGCTGCATCAGATGGAGGGCACTCTTGTCCCTATTTACCACAAACCTCTGCTTGGAGACACTCCAATACCACCCTCATGTGAGTCTGGGCCTCCTGCGGGGAGAAGGCCAGGATAAGCGAATTGTTGATGTAGGTCACAATCCCCATACAGCAAGGCGGTTCCATGTGGAGAAGTTGCGCGGGGCCAGAGAGTAGCCAAATGGGAGCCGGCAGTATTCACAACACTTCCCGGCTACAGATTGAGACATGAAAGTAAGCATTAGTTAGGTCCACAAATGTCATCCAATCCCCGGAATGATGCACTCTAGCAGGTGTTTGGTTGTCATCATGTGAAACGGTCTCCTGACTATGTAGCCATTTAGAACTCGCAGATCTAAAATGAGCCGTACACCGCTGCTCTTCTAGTAGGAGAGAAGAGATCTCGTCTTGATCTGATAAAAGGTTGTGAGAGGCAGAACTGGGGCCTGGAAAGTTGAGGTTCAAAAGGGCTGTGTAGTGCGAGGCTGTGAGACGACCACATTACGCTTGCTCAGTCTGTCTCTTTTAATGTTAAAAATCCCCTCTGGGGAATGAGGAGACTGAGAGCATTCAGCTTATACACCGTCAAGCGGAATGCGATAGCTGACCGTCTCCGCGCTCCTAACACTGGAGGAGGGTGCTGGAGGGCAGCTCTGTTACTCGCACCTCTAAAAGCCTGCTCAAATTCTATACATCTCCTCAACGCCCTGCCCCCAGGATAACGATGGTTATGCTGTTCTCTCTCAGGTCTGCTACCTGGACCAGAAGCGAGGGAGGCCTACTGTCAGTCTCCAACCTGTCTGGCCCACACTCACATTATTTACGCTGTTGAGTGAGAATGTCGGTGTTAGAGCAGCTGGGACAATAGCACCGGGGCAAGTGCCAGCATGAGCAGCATCAATAAAAGAGGCTCATATTATTAACATGAAAAGATCCCCCTCTTCCCCCGCGAACACCAGGGGAAGCACGATGGTCGGGCCTAGCACTTCTTCTCTCCTCAGTTCGGTGAGGGAGCTGGAGATGCAGATGAGGGGCCCAGTTGAGCTGAGTTGTCTTAGCGGCAAATCTAGGCGGTTTGCGAGGCTCTAGATGTCCAGATCAAACAGATGTGGAAAATGGGAGGTTGAGAAGTTTCTTCTTCTCGTCTGAGGGAATGCAGACCCAGCCATAGATGTCTGTATCCCACCTGGGTCGCGCACATTGAGCGGCCACCTTCTATGGCGAGGGCTTAGAAGGTGGGACATGTGGAGGAAGGCAGCCAAGGTGGTTCATATCTCTCCTAGGTCCCCTGCTAATGGCTCGGTGTTCCCATCTAGCATGTCTGTCATGAAGGCCGCGAGGAAAGCCATGTTGTTAGCTGAGCAGCATTAGCACAGCAGCGATCCGGCATAGCCATCGTCAGCCTGTCCTTCTCTGATGGAAACTAACTCAGAGTCTAATGGAAGATGCGAATGCAGCATTGAGAGCGATCCCGACCACAACAATCACTGAAACCAACGAGCTGATATACACTTCAGCATCAGTGATCCTAGAGGTGCTGGGCTGCAAGAGCAACCATGGGAGCCATGAGAAACAATACCCACCGTGGAAACGAAGGTTGGAGGCAAAAATCAAGGTAGCTTGGAGAGAAGTGAGCCAATTGACAGGCCAGAGAGTGCATGAAGGCCCAGAGAGGTCCAATGCTCAACTGAAGCAAATCAAAGATACATGAAAGATAATGAAGCCAGACAAATAAACCAGCTCTTCACAACACAACCTGCGAAAGTGTACTCTCAATGGCAGAATAATAACTGCAGGGCAGACCCACCAAGGCTGGAAACTGAACAGTACTGGAAAAGTACGTATATTGGAGAAGGAGGCATCACACAACAGCGATGCACAGTAGCTGGTAGATCTGAGGGAAGACCACAGCAATCTCCCTGAACAGAATCCAGTGACTATCACAGTGGCAGACATCCAAGAAAGAGTGTCAGATATGAAAAACTGGACAGCACCAGGCCCACCAGGCCCTGACATGCAAGCACACCAGAAGCAAAGATCCTCGAGTGATTTTACAACCAGCTTCCTCGTATTATCGAACTTACAATTGGTCTGATTGAGCTGGTTGACAGCTCCACATCTCTCTTTACTCGTGTGCTCAAAACAGGCAGGCACGTACACTGATGGTGTTTGTTAACTAGCAGAGTCATTCAATGACAGAAGAACTTTCAGGGTTAGATTGGGAGGATGTTCTTTCCAATCACTCATCCAAATGCATTGTATTGAAGTCCCCCAGTAGAATAATGGTCCCTGGTAGATGTGTTGTCCACTACCAATCCCAAGAAGGCCAGATACTCTAGCCTGCTGTTTGGCTCATGCAGACACAATGGTGAGAGACTTGGACCTGACCCCCCACCCAAAGGCACAGTGAGATGACTCTCTCATCCACATCGCAACTGAGCTGTAGGGTTATGAGCAGACACACACCAGCTCAATGCTGACTGATACAGGTGCTGAGGCTGATGCTGGGACTGGCACAGGAAGCTGCTTAAAAGCTCATATTTTCCGAGAGAGTGTTCTACCCAGCAACAGCATAGCCCATCTGGTACACTGCTCATCCAGGGATGTCCGCCCCCCTTACGCACACGGCAGATTCAACAAGATGGCGGAGACGACAGTCGAAAGTGCGGAGACACCAGAGAAAGAAAGAGATAAAGAAAAAATGACGGAGAAGAAGGAAAAGCACAAGCGAAATCCTCTAAATTATGGGATAATTCCATGCTAAATATCAAAAAGATTTGCATAATATGCAACATTTGCAAAACAGATTTAGCGTGGCACAACATCGCTGCTTGAACACCTGAAAAGGAAACACCTAGGACTCAAAGCAGGAGACGGGGAACCGCAATGGTAATATTTTAAACATTTAACATGATTAGAACATGATTGTATTTCTATAACAACAAGTTCCTAAATCAATATCTGTAATTTTTCAAACAGTTGTTTTGTTGTTTTTTTTTCAAGAAAAGCCCAGTGTCTTTTGCATAAATACATTTAATAAAATGCAAAACACCTTATATTTATAATTTTGTCAGGGTCAGCCCTCTCTGTCGACAGCCCTTTCTATCGACATGCCGTACTCCGAAAGTTTTATTTTTAAATCCCACTGTTCCGACAACCCTGTCCTCCGAATTTGTTGATGCCGCTCCTCCGACACACACTCAGACAGCGAACGTCATAATGACCAATAGGCCTATGTGTAGGTGCCAACTTTATTGTTGCATTAAGTGGGCTAAAAATGATACTTTTGTTTCTCCGTTACAACAAGTCCTTCCTTCACGTTGCTTTTCTGACAGGCTGCTCCCGGTAAGACAGAAGTATTTTTTGGACAGGCGTAGAGACGGAATACTTTTAAAACTTTATCCTCTGCTTTAACACTCTCCAAACGGCCAGAGCAATGCGACTGTTCGTGCAGACCTGGTCTCAGACCGGGACTTGGACTGAATCTCGGGTGGACTTGGACTCGCTCGCTTACAAGCCAAAGTCTGGTGGAACATTATTTTCAAAGCTTCCACGTATTGACGGCGTCTTTTTTCTTATATCTACTGACAGCACTTTTTTCTAAACATTTTCGCCTTTCCAACTTGAATAAAGACTCTAGACTTTGCCCATATGGTTCTGCTGACCCAGAGCTGCCGCTCCGGCGACGAGGTAACCCACGGCTCCGTGTTTTTGCCTCTTACATTGTGGTTTTAAGCTGGCAGACTGTAATAAACCTCTCATAACACTACGCGCTTTAGCGGGACGTCCTGCGCGAGGTTGTGGAGAGTCACACAGACAGAAGCCTCTGCACATGATTATGGATTATTACACTTTGAAGACTTTGTGATTTATAACCATGGATTTTCGTGAAGATTATTGTGTGGCGGCTCCGTGGAGCGAGAATCATTAGAAAAAGGTAAGCCAGTCTGTTTTATCAAAGAGACCAAACGTTTCACGTTGTATGACTGCATGAAGGTTACTGTCGTAACTGAGAAAATTCATGTGTGAAATGTGGATATAAACCAGCATAATGCATTTTAATGAACAATATTCAGAATAGATTAAGTTAAACATCATTTCACCCCAGTAAAAGTCCAGACCACATTCACAACATTCACATACAAACTTTTGTTTTTAAAATATAGGCCTGTATAAAGACAGTGTTTAAGACACGTGATTTAGACGCCACAGCGTCTAAATATCTACATTTGTAAGAGGGCCTGAGCAGCAGCGTGAGGCTGAGCGAGGCCGCAGACGTGAAAGGCCCAAGAACGTGCCAAACGCGCAGCCCAAGACTGCGGCTCTAAAAGAAGGATATTTTAGGATTTTGTGTGAATAATTCAAACGTCATCCTTTCAATTTATCCATTTACTTATTTATCTTATTATTGATCGATCTCCTGCGTTCAGCACCATGGAGAGTGACACGTAGAAGCAGATTTGCGAATCAAACATTTATGTATGAATTACGGAACGAAGAAACGGACTTTTTTATACTTATCGTCATGTTTGGATCAGTAAATAGTCGTAAGAAAACGCTGAGTATTTTATTTATTTATTATTATTATTATTATTATTTCGAAATAATGATTTAATAGAAACACCCACAGTTTGTCGGAGAAGCACTACTACATCGACAAAAAAATGTTAGGTGTCGGAGTACGGGGGTAAAATTATGAGTACAATTTTATTAACATAAATATATTTTTTTTATTGCATATAAATAAGTATTCATACCCAGTGCTTATCATTATTAAGAATTATTGTGAAATTATATGGATCACAATTTCACAAAACATCTATGTTAATGAAGAAAAATTGTATAATTATTATTAAAATAAGAATGCAAATATTAATATTGCGTATGGTAGTTTTTTTTTGGGCCTTACCTGATGCTTATTATTATTAAGATGTAATCTGATAAATGATGTAAGAATGTGGGGAGGGATTATTGTACCGTGTCTTTTATGTTTTCTGTGTTGGTGTGCTTTCGAAGTGTGTAGCAGCCCATCTGTTCAAGGAAGACAAATAAGAAGAAATCTTTCAACCTTGAACTTTAAACCTTGGAATCAACAACTCATGATTTCTATTGGTGGAGTTTGTAGTTCGTATGTTCTCCCTGTGTCATCGTGGGTTCTCTCTGGTTTCCTCCCACCTCCAAATACACGCATGTTTAAGTGAATTGGACATCACTGAAAATTTCCCCTGTGAGTGAATGAGGGAGTGGATGGTTGTCTGTCTTTCAGGTTTGATAGACTGATATGCTATATTTAAATTAGGTTTGTTTTTGACTAGAATTTGGAATTTTTGATGATAGGAAACATTTAAGGGTGACAAAAGTGCCAAACCGAAGACATTTAATGGAACTTTCTGTTACAGTTTTTCCTAATGCATGTAGTCTTGATTGCTAACAACTGATTTTGAAAAATGACAGACATGCTCTCGAAATTAATTAAAATATTGAAGGTACTGGTTATTACATTACTGGGGAGGTATTACATTTGTGGTCAGCTCTAAATTTTACTTCCCCACAGACGTAATAATTCCCCACAAATGTAACTCTTATTACGTTTGTGGTTAAAAAAGTTACGTTTGTGGAGATTTATTATGTTTGCGGTTTATTACATTTGAGAGTGTTACAGACAACTTTGTAAATACTGTAAGTACTGTTTTTTATTAATATTTAATGTTACACTCTTCCACAAAACAGATGCTGTTTGAAGTATTTCCTAAAACTTTTATCTCGGATTCCATAAACCAGTGGACAGACAAGTCGTGGCATGACATTGATGAAAATTGAGATACCAAAACGAACATCAGTCACATTTTTTGGAAACATAGATACAAGTCCCTCATACATAACAACATACAAATAAGTCAGCATTGAGAGCGAGAGCTGAAAACTGTGAAGAAGCACTGTGTTTCTGGCTTTTCCTGCATTAGCCGAAGCAGATTTTGCGGTAAATGCTATTCGAAAATATGCATAGAAAAGAATGAACCACTCAATGGCAAGTAACACAGCATTGAAGACAGTATCACTTTCTACTACATCTGAATGTCTGAACATATTGACCATTGTACAAAATAATTTAGAATGAAAAAAATTAAGAGGTTCTATGGCTAAAGAAACAAACAGATGGGGAAGCAGATACAAGGCACATATCAGCCACATACAGACAATAGTAATGTAGGTTCTTTTAACAGTAATGATCTGTGAGTGTCGCAGAGGGAAGCAAACAGCCACGTAGCACTCAATGGCCATGACGGTAAGAGTCATAGGGTTGTTAGAATTTGTTGCATAAATAATCAAAACCAAAACAATGCACAAAGAAACATGTACAGTGTGAAGAGCATAGCTTAAGAGAAAAATAAGAGTCAGCAGAGTCAGCAGGACTAAATCATTGATCACAAGGTGGATATAGAGGATGTAGCGAGGGTTGCTTCTGAACATCTACAAAAAAAGGAAGAAATGTTAGCTCTTGTGTCTAATGGAGTACAATGCAAAGAATATGCAAACATTTCAGAACGTAAGCTTCATTTGAGTATTTCTTTTTCTAACAAGCATTTCAAATGAAAATACATGTACAATACAGCAACAGTTAGAGAAAATAAATTAATAAATGCCAGCTAATTGATTATAGAACCTTCTGTACACTTTTAAGCTAGTTGATGCTCTCTATGAGTTTGGGGCATTATGGCCCAAATAACAGTTCTTGACTTGTCACTCATTATGGCTCCGGGGTCATTGGGATTATTAGGACTCTTTGTCATTTGACCATTGCATGCTATGGTCAGTGTCATCTTTAGCATAGATGTAACATCACATAGTGACCCACACAAAAGTGGGCTCATCTCAAGCACCTGCTTGTAGATTGAGTGAAAGAAGTTAGCTTTAATAAATGTGTAATATATGTATTGGGTCTAAGTCTAGCTATGATCTGAGAAAAGACATTTTGTGACTCAAATCGAGCAGCAAATGCATATCAATTAAGAATATGTGTAAATGGAGTTTCTGTATAAAACAGATTTGTGTCTTTTAGTAAATATTTAGTAAAAAAAATTCTTCACTGTGTGGCTTGCATTGTGAACTTGAATTCTGATTTCTGAAAAGATTAATAGAATCCAGAACAATCAACTGGCTAAACAAAACAAACAAATAAAATAAAAAAAATCATAGGACTAATCTACAGGCTCCGATTGAACTTGCAAAACAAATTTTCAGTGAAACCATCTTTTGCCAAGGAATTATCAAATCCAAATACTTGTTTCTGCATAGTTACCAAAAAAATTTCATGCTGAAATTATTATTATTTTTTTCTATGCAGAGCTTGTTCTCACTGACTAGACTTACTCAGACATCCGAGACTAAAAGTACAAAACCTCAGCTTCCAAACCAGACAATGTTTTAAGCTCCAAAGTACATAATAAAAATATTTCAAAGCCATTGCACATTTTATACACATGAGCCTCTCTTCTGACCTCGTTCTTGAAGAAGGTATAAACCAGGGTAGCATTAATGTAGTTGATGGAAAGACAGAGAATTATAAAGATGACATTCTTCACAATAGCAGTCTGCAGATCATCCCTCACAGGGCCAGAGCTGGACAAATTCATGTGAAATGACCTGATAAAAAACATGTTTTTGACAGTCTAGTTTAGTTCATGCAATGCACAGAAAATACTTTTGTCAAAAACAATCAGAATGTTAATAAAATACCTTTAAAGCATGTAAGTACTTACTCCACTGGCAGTTGAATGTGCAGTAACAAACATCTCAGTGATTGAATATTTATACCAATTAAAGATGTCTTGGGATTGGTCGTCACTTGTTTACAATTTTTTCTTGGCCTACACAACTTGTTAAGCCAAAAGAACTGAGCCAACAGTAGGTAACTCTTAACGGAGAATATGCAAAACTAAGTTTTTAATGTTGTTCAAACATTACCAAAAATACAGGTAGATGTGAGATATGTGGAATATTGTTCTGATTTTTTTTTAAATCGTTTATGTCATAAAAAAATCTCTGATCTTCTGCACTGTTTTTAACTCCATAAATCATCCAAACGCATTTTGAGCATTTCTCCAGCATCAGCATATCAGGCAAGACTAATAATCTCCTGTATGTCTGTTCATTTGCAGTCAATGAGTGAAGCCTGGAATCAAATCCTGGTATGGGAAACATGTGACATGAGTCTTTTATTGCCACAGCTTGTCTCAATGAGTGGCCGCTCTTTCTGCATACCATTTGCGCATGCATCGCCTGTGTTGATAAAAAAAAAAATCATGATACAAACAACCAACACAGTCTCCAATGAAAACGTAGATATACACAGTTTACAATGAGTACAATATGTGAAAAACCAAAACGTAAATAACCCTGAATCGTAGTCGTAGTTCTTTGGGTTTACCGGGTGTATTTAACCTTCAAGTTACTAAAATGGTTGAGTTTAAGGTTGGGGCTTGGGGTATTTATTTATTTATTTATTTGACAGGGACATTGCACAATAAATGTATTGTACAGACCAGATATAGCTACAAGCTAATTTTCATCTGTAGTCCCTGGGCAGAAGCAAAGTGACAGCAGGTTTTAGTGTGCAGCAGGCCATCATTAAAAAAAGTCAAACCCTTTTAAAATACAATTAAAACATAGACACCAGCACCAGCAGAGCAGACACCAACTAACCACAAAAAACACAATTAACAATTTTAAATATTTACAATCTACCTTTAAATATACACAATTTGACGTACTTCCTACACTAATGACTACATACCTGGTTCTCTTTAAGCCATTTTTTAAGATTATATTTAAAATGTCCTAAAGTATTAGACTCTCTCACATATAAAGACAAGGAGTTCCAAGCTCCAGCTGCTTTTACTGAGAAGCAGTTCTGTCCAAATGTAGTGGACCTAAAGTTTACATAGCAGTCTCCTCTTGAGGAGGCTCTAGTTGTCCTGACTCCTGCCTCATCACAAGATCTTACAAAGTTTTTAAAGGAGGAGGCGCTAAGTTGTGAAAAATCTTATACATAAGACTGGTATTTGCCAGCAGGATGACATTTTCCAAAGTTAACATCTTGTATTTCTCTACAATGTTACAATAATGATGTGACCTAGGTTTCTTATCCAATACCTTGAGTGCTTGTTTATACAAACTTTGCAGAGGCTGAATTGTTGACTTTGCTGCCAGAGACCAGGTTGTCATACAATATGTAAAATGTGAAAATATCATTGCATGCATAAAAAGTTTTGCTGCATCTGTACTCATTTGATTTCGAGTAAACCTAAATTGCGCCAAATTAAATTTGACAGTTTTAGTGATTTTAGATATATGCTTTTTAAACGACAATGTTTTATCCAACTCAACTCCCAAATATTGAACCGACTCTACCATTTGCAACATCTGTCCCCCAACAACAATTCCCGGTGCAACAGGTAAAGTCTTTCTTATAGAGAAATACATGTTGACAGTTTTTTTTAAATTTAGTGTCAAACATGAATTTAACATCCAGTCTGAAATCTTCTCTATTGCACCTTGGAGCACAGCTGCAGCTTTTTGGCTGGATTTGGCATGAACGTATATGACCGCATCGTCTGCGTACATTTGTGTATTTACTTCCGGACAAACTGACGGAAGGTCATCAATGTAAACACTGAACAATAGGGGGCCCAGAATAGACCC